>OX328104.1:42845054-44062721 GCA_946811185.2 Hippopus hippopus
TGAAAAAGGTATAAAAGCTAGTAGTAACAAGCATTCCTCTTTTTTCTCGGAATGTTTTCTATCCTTTGAAAGACAAATTTATGTTTTGAATATCATCAGATTTGCCCTCTTCCAATGCTTTCAATCTGGATAAGTCTATAACCTCGTTTTGAGAAGAGTTAGCCATATTGTCATTGTTCTAAACAAATAAGGCATGCTCTGTGAAATGGGAGTTTAATGTGTGTGCAAAAGGCGTCGACCCATGTAAGCCTGCGCTGCGCTGACCTGTGTCGAAACTTTTTCCTTTTAGTAAATTTTCTGCCTGTCCAAGGATTATTCTATCTCAGGATTCAGCCGATTGTTAGACAAAATGGATTATTGCATAATTATATGGCTTGCAACACGCGAAAAGGGGCATTCGGACATTTGCGTAAAGTGTTGTCGCGGATCAGCCTGCGCAGTCCGCGCAGGCTAATCCGAAACGACATTTTACGACTACATTCGATTTTGTCTTACAGTAGACTTGCACAAAACAGAAAATTACATAAGAACGGAAAGAGTCGTCTCGGATTAGCCTGCGTGGACTGCACAGGCTGATCCGGGATGACACTTTACGCAAATGTCCAAATACCCTTTTTCGCGTGTTGCAGGCCTTGTTTGGTATAATGCATCACGGAGATACATTAAACTCTCTTTTTGCCAGAGCGCGGCTCAAATATAGATTTTAGTTGAACTATTGTTAGAAGAATTGCACATTTGTCATAAAAGCGTGAAATGTGAGTCTTTTATTGACAAGTAATGGTCTCACAAATATCAATAAATGTCTCAGTCAAACTATTTCCGGCGAATCACAACAACTAATACATTGCGCAAACAAACTCAATTAAAATTGGTTTACAGGTCCACGCAGTCTGATCTGAATTTGCATCCTTCGCTGCCAAGTCAGGCTATTTCCGGCGAATCGCAGCAACTGAAACACTGCGAGAACAAACTCAAAATTAGCTTGCACATCCACGTAGTATGATCTTAATCTGCACTCTTTGGTGCTAAATCAAACTATTTCCAGTGAATTACAACAACTGATACATTGCGCGAAAAGAGTCGACCAAGATTAGTTTGCAGGTCCATGCAGTCTGATGTAAAACGATATCCTTCGGTGCAGAGTCAATTCGTTTAAGCGTCATTATACCTACTAGCTAATTATTTACAAAACAACAAAATTTTAGAACCGTCCATATTGAAAGCATATGCAGAAGACAAATTAAGTGTTGCTCAACAACGTATGCATGTATCTAAATAATATGAGCTGCGGTCTGGGAAAAAGGGGGGTTGGTGTTTAATGCATCTCCGTGGTTCATTATACCAAACACGTTATCACATAATCATTGATTCATAAATGCATTTTGTCAAACTGAATGATGAGGTAGAATGATCCTTGGACATGCAGGAAGATTATCAAAATTATTCCGAGTTTTAACGACCCTTAGAAATAAGTTATCGAAAGCAAAATGGTTCAACCTGTGTAAAGAGAATCGAACAAGAATGGAAGGTAAAAACAACATACAATGTAATTTCAAACGAGGAAAATAATTTTTAAAAGATACCCTTGTTTACCGCAAATCTTTGTCTATAGTTTCTAAATGTAGATTTAGGGAAAACCGGGAATTGTGCAGGTTTTTTCCACAGACTTTGAACAACAAAAAATGTCCCCATCATGCTGGGTTTATACTGGAACTCTTTCCCAGACCTGTAGGGGCTTTTGTTAAAAATAACTGGTGCAGAGGTTATATGCTAGCTAACTATGGCTCGATAAATCGTACCAGTTTGCTTTATTTTTATACAAGTTTATTTTATATTTTGAAATTCGCTGCATAGATAGTCCAGTTCTGTAACTAGAATGCCAAAATTAGATAGGTATGTATTTGAAAAATGCCACCTAGCGGAAGACAATGCATGGCTCTGTCGAATCTTGCATACCTGTATACATGGTATCATTTATTACGTTTCCTAGAAATTGAAATAACCGACAGACAGCCAATCAACATTGACCTATCTGTAAGACTGCGCACGCCGATCTCGGTCTGCTCATTCAAAAGAGGTATCAGAGATCTTAATTTAACTATTGCATGTAAAATAGTATGGATCGAATATGTCTGCTCCTTCTGCAACGTCGGCCAGAGCCTTTGGTTGTCACTGTTTTAACTGTTCTCAATGTTAGCCCTTTACCAAGCAATACCGACTTTTTACGACCTTGAAGAACAAGCCGGTAACCAGCGTTTTCTCCCTTTCCCACAATGTCTTCTTCCCTATCATAGAATTTAATGCCATTTAGACCAATTTTGAATTTGTCTTCTGCAGATGTTTCAAATACTGAGGAGTCTAAAATTTGTCGATTAGGAAATGGTTAGAGCCTTACGCTACTCCTGGACATAAACAATTATTTTTACTTTTCTACGGTTAACTGCTGTGGAAAACATTGTTAGAATAGGAGCAACTGCTTGTGGCAGTGGCTCCTTTCCCCAGTCACAGTTTTCCAAAATCGTTGAAAAAGATCTCTGCTTTTGATTGATTGATTGAAGTGGAGTTTAACGCCGTTTTAACAGCGTAGGTCATATCACGGCGGTCAGTGCACCTACGCATGTGTTTCCTGGCTTTCTCACACCAGTACTGACACAACTTTCTTTTTTAAATAGAAGTTTGAAATACATGTTAAAGTAGCCCATTTGGTAAGGTCTTAACTCTTTCAGTACCATAGGTGAAGACTGAGGGCTTTGCGGACGACATAGATCAATATTAGACAGCAAAGTCATAATGTGAAGTCTGATCTTGGATGTATAACGTCGACTTATTTAGCCAAGCTTACAAGGCGAAAATCATTTGAGCCGTACTCTGTGAAAAGGGGGCTAAATGCATCTGCGAAAAGTATCGACCCAGGTCAGCCTGCGCAGTCCGCGCAGGCTGACCTGGGTCGAAACTTTTCGCTATTGGTCAATTTTCTGTTTGTCAAAGGACCAATCTACCTCATGATTAAGTCGGTTATTTAAAAAAGTGGCTCTTATGGATCCATAATAATGTGATGACTTGGGTTAATATCGTGTATAAGGGAGATGCATTAAGCCCCCCTTGTGCCAGAGCACAGCTCATTTTCAGCCACTGAAAGAGGCCGAGTTTATATACACGAATATGGAGCGGAAAGAGTTTTAAAAAAATTGTCAGAACCGTGGGTTGAACCATCTCCATACATGCCTTTTCTATTTATTAGCATCGCATTTCCGCTGAAGAAATAAAGAACTAGTTCCACTCATTCCGCTTTAGGCGTATGAATATAAATTAGATTTAGATTTTATTGGCATATGTCAAATGCTGTTAAATAATATCTTGCAGTTTCTCGAGGCGATTATGTCGGCGAGAGAAAAATCATTCATTTTACTGCTAAATCTTCTTGATTAAGTAACTCTTTCACGGGTTTGTCAATACCGAGAGCATTTGCATCTGACGAATTAGGCTGACAAATAAGGCCCAATGACGGAATTCGTCATTAAGGGAAGAAAACATTGCGGAAAAGGAGAAAATGAAAATTCTACAAGGATTTTCCGTTTCAACCACAATATTTTCAAAAGCATTCTTCCTGAGGACCGTAAACCCAAGGGATAGTTTTGCTAAAGGGTTTACCCTTACACCTCGAAGTGTAACTTCAGCTGTTTCTGGAGAAAAACGTATGTGACATGCTCTGCCAAAAGGGGCTTTAACCCCTTACCAGAAGACAAAATTTTGGACTTGCCCAAATTGAAAGCATTTGCAGACTACAAATTAAATGTTACTTAAAGCCGCAGTAAAGCCAAGGAATAGGTAATTTTCACCGTTTATAACTCGAAAATATATTGGATAACCCATCACAACACACATATATAAGATCGAAAAAAACTCGAACGTGTCAGTTACTGCATTGGTTGCCATAATATACGTGAGCGAAAATGCATGGAGAAGCCCGTCGATGTCACGGACGCCACTGATCGAGACAACCTTCGTTATCGTTCGTGTATATTCGAACTAGGTCTTCGAGAACGTCACGTGATAACATTGCATCTGTTTAGTGCTATGACGTAGTAGACATGACTACCTTTTACAATTCCAACATCGGAGATTAAAATTGCTCATTTTGAACCTGTTTTCTTATTTAGATGTACTAAACTCTTCCTGTATTGATGATAAATGAATAAGCGATGATCAGCCTGTGTCGTTGTTTCTGTTTACGATGTCGATAAACTTACGTTTTTCAAGCCTAGAATGGGGACAAAACGATCAAGTGAATGAAGGGTTTGTTTCGACGAATTGAATGATCACGTGGTGTTTACGTCACTAACACGTCACTGCGGACATTTACGACGAAAAATCGGCTAATCGTCGGCGATCATCGATGTAAACAAACTGATAATGCGGCATGGTAGGATCTGTTCTAGTTTCAAAATTCTTTTTGCTGCCACTGACTGGAACTTTTGAGAACTGCACCTTTACATACCGTGAAAGTCATAATAATCTCCATATTTGTACATGGTAAAAATGAAATTTACTTTTATTTTATAAACAGGTTGTTTATTCAGTTGGACGCTACTGAGACTTTAAATTATGAAATTTGTCTTTCAAAGGATAGAAAACATTTTGGGAATAGGAGAAAATGTTACCAGCATTTTTATCTTTTTCCCCACAATGTTTTCAAAATGCTTCTCCCTCAAGGTCGTTAAATTAACCCTTTCCCAAACAATCCCTGGTTTTCACGACCCTGAGAAAGAAGCCTAAAAACATTGTGGGAAAAGGAGAAAATGCTGGTAACCAGCATTTTCTCCTTTTCCCACAATGTTTTCTTCCCTTCCCAAAACAAATTTCAATTTTTGAGTCACATTAATTTTGTCGTCTGCAATTGCCTTCAATTTGGATCAGTCTAATATTTTGTCGTTTGGTAAAGGGTTAAAAGTCGGCTTTATTTGGTAATAGGTTAAAGCATCTCCTTGATACATTATACGGTATAAGTCATCATATAACTATGGATACATGAGATCCATATAATCTAACTATTGACTGGATCTGCGGGTAGAATTGTCCTTTGTCATTTAATATCTCGGTAATTCGTTGTGTTTCCTTCGTGTATTTAATTTCAAAGCCATGTTTTCTCGCGAAAGTTATCACTCGTTGGTCCCTTTTTTATATTTATATTCTGCAGGGGGTGTAAAAAGTTGAAATCATGAGGACGTGACTGTTTATCCTTAGACGGAGAAAAACTCAACAAAGAAGCATGCCTCGAACCTACAATATCCAAAACCAGAGTCAGCGAAACCAGAGTCAGCGACTCTACCATCTGAACTATCGAACGAACTGAAATTTTCTTGTGTTTAATTGTTTCTTTCTCTTGTTATACAAAAACGGTTTTACCGTTACTAACAGTATAGGAAAACTTACAGTAAATTTACAAATATGTAGGTAATTCCTTGTGTTTCCTTCATGTATTTCAACCTTTGTTTTAATTTCAAAGCCATGTGTTACGCGAGTCATCAGTCTTTGCTAAGACCCTACGAAACGAAACCAGGTTTATTATCTCTTTAACAGTTAAGCAGTTTCTAGCCTGCTATGTTGGGTGTCACACCGGTAACTTTTGGCTCATTAAAAATAGAGTAGAAATCACCATCTGTGACTGGCTACTGCTGATTCCCTGACAAAGTGGGATCTTAGACTTTTTTCCATTAAATACTAGTATATGGCCAATGTCCTCCACAAAAAGGTGCAAAAATGGCATAATTAGCTATTCATTATTCCTCTCAAAAGACACAGACCCTCCGAAAAAAGGCGTGAGTAAGGGCCATACTGATGATAGACCATGCCTCTTTGCCAGGTCACACGCAAGAAATAGCTCGGAAAGAAATGCAAAAATGCATACATTCTCTGATGAAATAATCAATTCAACTTCAGAAACACATTTTAGACATATTCTCTCATATTTCATGGTAAAAGAGTGTGGCAGAAGTGTTTGAAATCAATCTTGTTTTTCAAATGGTACTACCCTTGGGAACAACGACCTTAAAGCATTCTGTTCTGCTGTTACACTGGTGATGGTGCACAACCAAAAATAAAGGGGCGCATTACTCACCAACGTAATGGACTTACGCGATGGAAAGTAGGCCTCCTTTCTCATTAGAGGAAATCAATGATTGTTTACCATGCAAATGCTATGTCAAGACTTTAAACGCCAAAACAGAGGGCTGTGCGGACGGCATAGATCAAAAATCAGACTGCTCAGAACATGTAGTCTGATCTTGATCTATATCGTCCGCTTGTTTAGTCAGATAAAAAAAAAAAAATTCTGAGTTAAAAAATATGTCTGACATTGTATTTCCAGCCGCCAAAAGTTGTCGAGTTTATATGTTAGAGCCATGCACTGGCAAAAGGGGGTTTCATGAATCTCTGTGAGGCATAATCCCAAGTAATTCATTACATAAAATCCATTTTGTTCCAGAAGCTACTAAACCATGGTGTATACTAGTCCTTTAACATGCAGAAAATTGACCAGTAGCAAAAAGTTTCGAACCAGGTCAGCCTGCGCATTTCGCGCAAGCTGACCTTGGTCGATACTTTTTGCAGATGCATTAAGCCCCATTTTCACACAACATGGCTGAATTTTTAGTGCTAAAAAGTGTTTGTACTTACAGCTTCTTACAAAACAGAGTTGCTACATATACCCATCACCATCTGTAGATGGCTTTGTTGTAACTTACTGCAGACCACTTTATTAATCAGTCCATTTATGCTTTGATTCATGAAGACAGTGGTGTAGGGATGGAGAGTCAACATCACATACCCAAGGTCCCGGGTTCGATTCCAGTGACTATCGAGTTCGACCCTAGGATATTCCAACATAAAGGCGAGACTAGTGCCTAGGTTTCTAAAGAAACATTCATCAAAAGTGGTTAACATTAGTTGTAAATATTGCTTTATGATCAAGGTAATAGAATAGGTTTAAAGTTAAAGGCCCCATTGTGGCTAAAAGTAAACAATGAAGTAGATAAAATGAATTTAAATGTAAATCATACCATTTAAAAAGTATGGAAATTATTGTTACAACGACAATATGTTACTGTACGGTTAGTCCACATGTAAGTCTATCGCAGAAAAATAAATTTTAAAACTTGGTGTCAAATGTTGCAAGTCTTTTTCACTGTTTACTTGATTTTAAAATTCATTTTTCTGCAAGCGAGTAACACTTGCACCGTCCGCACAACAACAGATTGTCATAGTTACAATAATTTCCATACTTGTAGAAGGTATTTTTATCTTGTATCGTCTGTAACGTGTATCTTTCATATTTTTGCTGTGTACATTGTATGCTATAGTACATGTATTTTGTCTCAGCCATATTTTGCTAAGTTTGTAAATGGCCAAAGACATTGTATGTCGAATGTTGCCAATAAAATGATCGATTGATTGATTAATTGATTTAAACTTGAATGCATTTTAACACCGGTATTGTTTACTTTTGGTTGCCTCTTAGCCTTTAACATATGTTATAGAACTTGTTTCATGATTAATGTAAAATAAATAGGTTTAAATTATACATGTTTAACTCAAGTTGAATATGAATTTCTACGCTGCATTTGAACTAGCAAGATAAATACGCTTAAAGATTTTAGCAGTTAGTTGCCTTTTTTTTTTTATCTTAATCCGATTTTTTGACAAGTTGATATGTACGGCACAGCTACATTTTGCCTCCCATAATTCCACATTGTCTCCGGATATAATTGGATTACTTCGGTTAACTTCGACGTACCGCCTGTCTCATGGGTACCACGTGACAGAAAGTCAGCGCAGTTTGTGATAAATATAGATATATCAGACGACATTTTGTCGAGGCTGAATTGCAGTTTGTATTTCTAATTCACACAGCGGGAAAACCTCTGGGGACATGAAGCAAACTATAATCCAAGTTTATATTTACCGGAGACTGTAAACACAACAGTATTACTAGCTTTTTAATCCATTCAGGCCTATTGTCTATAACAAATGGACAAAAGCTATTGGTCCAACGTCCAAAACTTGTGCCGTCCTCTTTCTTTTTTAATCATACACACAATCCCGACTTTTCACAACCCTGAAGAAGAGAGAAAAATTGTAGGAAGAGGAGACAATGCTGGTAACCAGCATTTTCTCCTTTTCCTTCAATGTTTTCTTACCGTTTAAAGACAATCTTCGCCGTTTTAGCCACATTAATTTGGTGGTGTGAAAATGCTTTGGATTTAGTCAGGTAAAAAAAGTTATCGGTAGGTAAAAAGTTAGAGATATTTTTGGCCACTAAGCCACTGTAGAACCAATGTTCAGGCTAGAACCTAGCGCATGATATAAGACAGGGTATATTCAAGGTCTGAGTCAGTATTGCAAAGTTAGAAAGTAACGGAATAATCATTTCTGATTGGCTAAACCAAATGATTCAGCTAACCAAAAATTGTGTTATTTCCTACAAATAAAATTAGAAATAGAATACAATTTAAAATGGCAATACGGACCAAAAGTTCAGTATCCAAGATAAAGAATGGGAAAAACTGATAATAAGAGAAAGAAAGGCGAATAATTGGTAGTTGATAGATAAAAATGGCCAGTACAGCTAAAAGATTGCCCGAAGTGACCCATTTCTCCATTGGCCGCAATGGTTTCACACACAGCCAATCCATGTTTGATTTGTCGGCGAAAGGATTAACGATGAAAAATCACTACTTCATCAAACCTGCTTGGGACGACCCCATTTATCTGTCTGCATATCAATGGGACCTTAATATAGAACTGTGGCACTGAAAAAGGGTTTTGTCTGTCTTCTTGTGTCACCCATTATTATTTACAAAATCGACTTTTCCCCTGCTGTTAAAGATGCATCCGTTTTCAGCCAGTTTTCAGCCATTTTCTTTTAACCCATTTCACCCTTATTTATGAAACTATAATCACTCTTGTATTTTCATGCCAAATATTGCGGCAAGGTTACACAGATAACGACGGATAGAAAATGTATTTCATGTTTTGGAGGCCTTCAAAGCAATCGTTGTTGTCGTTTCCGGTTTTAAATGAGGACAAATCCCTTGAGTTTTTTTTTTATCCCTTACATCATATGTATTGGTAATTTATCTATAATTACACAGCTGAGCATTTCTATACACTTTTAAGAGCGTTTTTTTTCCCAGCTGTAAGGATGTATCTTTAATCATCTTTTTGAAAACATGGTGGTAAACAGCAGTATTTGCTTTAAACAAGTAATTACTCCTTCTCTTACAATGTTCTCCATAACATCAGAAAAAATAAGTTTTCCTTTTCTTCTTCTGTCTCTCTTTTGCCACACTGATAACAAAAGATCATCTCCGTAATCCATTATACCAAGCAAGTCATTACATAATTATGGATCCATAAGAGTCCATCTTGTGTAACAACCAACTGAATCATGACGTAGAATGGTCCTTTCCCAGAAAATTTACAAATTTACATATAGCAAAAAGTTTCGACCCGTTTCAGCCTGCGCGAACTGCAAATGCTCATTGGCTCGCAATGTTTTGTAAAAACTATCTATATAAATGAATGAAAATTCGGGTATTTTTATGGTAAAGGGATTTAATTCATTCAGTTTTTTTTCAGTGAAAGGATGAGGTGAAAACGAGGCTCAAATGTACAGAATTGATATTTGACTCTTTTGTCATTAATTACATATTAATAATTTTCAATGGAGGAATCAAAAAAGAAAATCGAGCCATGCTCTGTGAAAATATGGTTTAGGCTGACCTGGACCCGTATTCACCAACCATTCTTAAGAACGTTCTTTGTCTTATTCTCCAGAATTTTCTGTATTTGAAAGTAACACAACTTCTGATTGGCTAAACCAAATGGTTTAGCCAATCAGAAGTTGTGTTATTTTCAAGCTTTGAAAATCTTAGAGAATAAGACTAAGAATATTCTCAAGAATGGTTGGTGAATACGTGCCCTGATCGAAACATTTTGCTATTGGTCATTTTTCTGCGTGTCAATGGACAAATCTAGCTCATGATTCAGTTGGTTGTTAGACAAAAAGGACTTTATGGATACATAATCATATGATGACTGACTTGATGCACTACATCACGGTGATGCATTAAATCCTGTTTTTTGCAAGAGCCGGGCTCATATTTATAATTGATCAATTCATTGGCTGTAATTTCAGCAGTTATTTCGATAAATATTAGTTCTTTGACTCTAATTTCATACGCTCTGAGGTTTATTTTAGTTTGGTTTCAAGAAATCGACCTTTTTGTCCAAAATGTTTTGCAAAACTGTCAAATACATGGCTGTACAAAAATGTTTAGAGTAGCGTGAAAACTAATAAAATTGACAAGATATACTAGAAAAAAATGTGACCTCATTCGGCTACCGCATTTACGAAAAAAGAAAAAGAAAGCAGTTCACACCACACGTAAAAAAATCTTAATCTCAAAAATCTAAGAGAAATACTTTTTTTTCCAAGCAATCGAATCAGCTCTAAAATATTGAGGAAGAGTGCCACTCGGCCGGCGAGAAGCGTCTTTTAGCGTCACTACTCGTATCAATAAGCGTCAAACCCCCTCAATCACGGAAAATCCCCGAGGAATTCCGAGTGAATTATATCCGCTATACAGCTCATTACGTCTACAACAAATAAAGATGTATGGCTCTTGTACTTCGACTCGGGTCATTATGTGATATAATATTGTGAATAATATGTCTTTAAAATTATTTTTCACTTCCAGAAACTTTATTTCTTTGTCTTTTTTGTTCCTATATCCTTTTTGTCCTCCTGCCACTTGTGGCGCGCGGTCGAAAAGGGGAGGGAATTTGTAAATTGTATGTTTTTTTTAATGTCCTAAATCAACTTGAACTGAGTCCATTCTTACTACACTTCGCATTTTCTTAGTGATTTCTTCCAGTCTTGAAATATCCAAATGATCTTTTCCCAATAGACGAATTTTAGACTCTTCAGAACTGCGTAGTATTTTCTGACGATAAATTCGAAATTGTTACAAATGAATTGATGTTCTTTGACAGGGTGGTAAAACATTAAGAGAGAAGAAGAAAATACTAGTTAAAGGCTGGGGTTTTGTAGTCAATAGTTTACTCTTAGGCTGCTTAGGGTAACTCAATAACCTTTTGCGGACAGCGTAGATCAAGATCAGACTGCACAGAATGTGCAGTCTGATCTTGGATCTACACAGTCCGATTAGGAGATATCTGTTCTACAAAACACCTTTCAAACAGCAATATTTTGGGCTTTTACAATCGGCTTGAAATTTTCATTTTTTGTATTTAGCGGGATAATGGTTAACCTTTCACCAAACAATCCCTGGTTTTTACGACCCAGAGGAAGAAGCCTACTGAAAACATTGTGGGAAAAGGAGAAAATGCTGGTAACAAGCATTTTCCCCTTTTCCCACAATGTTTTCTACTCTTCTAAAGTCAAGTTTCAATTTTTGAGTCACGTTTATTTTGTCGTCTGCAAATGCTTTGAATTTGGACATGTCTAAAATTCTGTCGTTTGGTAAAGAGTTAAATGACAGTTTACTCGTACCTAGTACAGGTATCTACTTTTTTGTTATAGTCAATCATATGACTTTGACACGAAACAAATGAGCCATGCTAGGTAAAAATGGGTTAACTCTTTACCAAATGTTACGGGAGACCACTCCTTTATGCATGGCATCATCCTGGTTTAAATACAACACCTAACAACTGTGTTAGGGAGAATTCTCTTTAGCTCAGTGGTTATGGTGTTGGCCTTTCGTCCGGGCGTTCCAGGTTCGATTCCTGTCCGATCCCTGTTTTTCTGCCATGCATTTGTTCATTTGTTTCTTTGTAAGACAAACGACATAATTTTAGACTAGTCCAAATTGGAAGCATTTGCAGACGACAAAATTAAAGTGACTCAAAGATTGAAATTTGTTTGGGGAAGGGTAGAAAACATTGTGGGAAAAAGGAGAAAATGCTGGTCACCAGTATTTTCTCCTTTTCCCGCAATGTTTTCAAAAGGCTTCTTTCACAGAGTCGTGAAAACCACGGACTGTTTGGTAAAGGGTTAAATACATCTACGAAAAGTATCCACCTAGGTCAGCCTGCGCAGTCAATGTTTTTTTTTTCTTCTACTGTCTAATTTTTCTGCATGTAAAAAGACCGGTCTACCTCATGATTCAATCGGTTGTTAGACAAAATGGATTTTATGGATCCATAATTATGATGACTTGCTTGGTATCATGCATCACGGGGATGCATTGCTTTTGCCAGAGCGTGGCTCAAATTTTAGACACACACAAAAAAACATGACATTGATATTACCTCAAATCTTAACCCGAAAACAAAATTTCAGACTCGTAAATATTGAAAACTTTCTCACAGACGACAAAATAAATGTTGCTGAGACAGTTTTTCCCTTTTCCACGTTGTATTAAAGAACTTTTAATCCACAGGGTCGCAAAAAGATTGGATAGTTAGGTAAAGAGTTGTAAAATTTATCATACTGTTGCTGTTGAATAAATGACATGAATTGCAACAGACACATCTATAAGTTTCCGTAAAATCGTTTGTAGTGAACCATTCTTTCCATTTCAAGTACATAAATTCGACTTCTTCTGGATCTAAATGTACAATTCCCATGAAGTCTGATGGTACTGGGATCGTACTAGCCTGGGTTCCAGCCCGATCATTTTTTCCTTCTATATATTCGGACTTTACTTTGTGAAAAATGAGGCGTCATTTTTTACACAGCAACGTCCAAAGATAAAAAAAGGAAAAAGTGATCGGACTGGAACCCAGGCCAGGATCGTACCAGATTCAATCCACGTTGGTAACGCTTGTTACGTCGGTGTGACTTTTGGCAAGGCATGACAGCAATCCAGCCCAGTAATGGGGATTTATCCTAATCTTATTCGGATATTTCTTTCGAAATTTAACCCTTTACCAAACTCGTCCATACTGAAAGTATTTTCAGAAGACATATGGCCTGCAACACGCGAAAAGGGGCATTCGGACATTTGCGTAAAGTGTCGTCTCGGATCAGCCTGTACAGTCCGGGCAGGCTAATCCGAAACGACACTTTCCTTTTTCATGTAATATTCCCTTTTTTTCACAAGTCTACTGTAGTACAAAAAGTAATGTAGTCGTAAAGTGCCGCCTCGGATTAGCCTGCGCGGACTGCGCAGACTGATCCGAGACGACACTTTACGCAGATGTCCGAATGCCTCTTTTCGCGTGTTGCAAGCCATATGTAAAATGGGACTATTATGGGATTCTTCTGTAAACGGATAGAAAACTTTGTGGGAAAAGGAGAAAATGCCGAATACCAGCACTTTTCGCTTTCACACAATGTTTTGAAAAAAGCTGTTTCTTCAGGACCAATAAAACTCGGGATTGTATGGTAAACGGTTAAAACTCTGTACCACATGACCCCGAGTTTAATTACCCTGAGGGAAAAGGCTTTTGAAAACATTGTGAGAAAAAGAGAGAATGCTGGTTATCAGCATCTTCTCCTTTTTCCACAATGTTTTCTACCTTTTCAAAGATGTTGATTACCCGCATGTTCTCCTTTTCCGGCAATGTTTTCTATCCTTTTAAAAACGGAAATCATCATTTTAGCGACACTTTATGTGTCGTCTATAGATTCTCTCAATTTGGTCCAGTCCGATATTTTGTCGTTTGATAAAGAATTACCTGTACAAGTTTCCTGCGCTGTATACAATCCGCAATATTTCGGCTATGGTGTATAAGAGAAAGAAGGAAAACCGTGGATTTCCCTGGAGAGTCACAGAACTAAGTGATAGATTAAGCGTAACTTGATTTTTGTTTGCACTATAGGTTTTTTTTTCTGATATTCCCTCATTTTTTTAGTTTTTGTCGGTGTATTGATGGTTTATATCACTATCAGCACTTAAATAAAATATCTCTTTGTGTTACATGTACATCTATGTCTTCTTCTGGGAGGAGGGGGGACCATCCTAAATACCAGAGGTCGAAAGTTTCGGTGTATTGATGGTTTATATACTATAATTACTCAAAAAACAATCTCTCAGTGTAATATATAGATCTATTTCTTCTTGTGAGGCATCGAAGATACCCGAGGTCGAAAGTTTGAACCAATGACCGAGCCGGAAAAAGACCCCAGATTTCAAGATGTGATCGTTAACTCTTTACCAGATGAAAAAAAAATGGACTCATCCAAATTTAAAGTAGATGCAGACAACAAATGAAATGTGGTGCGAATGAGAGAATCCATCTTCGAAGGAGCAGAAAACGTTGTGGGAAAAGGAGAAAATGCTGGTTACCAGCATTTTCTCCTTTTCACATAACGCTTTTCCCCAGGATCGTTAAATCTTGGGATTGTGTGGTATGGGGTTATGTTATTCACTGTGCGCTACGTATTGAGCTAATGGGCTCGGCGCGTCTCGCAGCAATCTACCTTGGAATACATTGTGACGAAAGGCGAAATTACTTGTGAGGGGCAATACCGGTATCTCCTTTTACCACAACCTTTTCATTTTAATTTTTGTATCGAACCTTAATTCATGTTGATTATCCACGTTCCACAGGGATGTTGCCTGTTGCCACTCTGTCTCAGGAGTTAATCCTTTACGACACAATTCCGAGTTTTAACTACCCTGAAAACATTGTGAGAAAAGGTGAATATGCTGGTAAGCAGCATGTTCTCCTTCTCCCACAAAATTTTTCTACCCGATTAAAGGTAAGTTTCATCTTTTGAGCCACCTTTGATTTGTCGTCTGCAAATGCTTTGAATTTGGCCAAGTCTAAAATTTTGTCGTTCGGCAAAGTTTTTATCAAATATCATACCGTAGATGCTTTTTTGACATACTGTATTTTTTGACGCATTTTTCCTACTTTTCCAAAGACAAATTAAATTACTCTGTGCTACATTAATGGTCTACAACACGCGAAAGGGGTTTTCGAACATTTGCGTAAAGTGTCGTCCCGGATCAGCCTGCGCAGTCCGCGCAGGCTAATCCGAGATGGCACTTTACGTCAACATTAGATTTTGTGCTACAGTAGACTTGCGTGAAACAGAAAATCACATACAATCGGAAAGTTTCGTCTCGGATCAGCCTGCGCGGACTGTGCAGGCTGATCCGGGACAACACTTTACGCAAATGTCCGAATGTCCCTTTTCGAGTGTTGCAGGCCAAATTTTGATATGTCGTCTGCGTATTCTTTTACTTTGGACATGTCTAAAATTCTGTCGTCTGGTGAAGAGTGAACTCTGTAACAGACGACGGAATTTAGACATGTCCGAATTGAAAGCATTTGCAGACAACATGTGTAATGTGGCTGTTTTAAAAAGGGTAAAAAACATTGTAGAAAAAGGAGAAAATGCTGGTAACCAGCATTTTATCATTTCCCACAATGTTTTCAAAGGCTTTCTTCATCCGATTTGTCAAAACACGCAGTTGCTTGGTGAAGAGGTAACACCTTTTCTCAAAATCCCGAGTTCTAAAGACCCTGTAAAAAAAGAATTTTGAAAACATTGTGGGAAAAGGAGAAAATGCTGGTAACCAGCATTTTCTCCTTTTCCCTCGACGTTTTCAAAAAAAAAAAGAAATCATCATATGAACCACATTTATTTTGTCGCCTGCAAACGCTTTCAGTTATGTCTAGTTCCAAACTTATGTCGTTTTGTGAAGAGTTAAAGTATCAATACGCTCGCTTAGTTAATGGTCTGTTTGGCGCTGACCGGTCCGTGAAGATAAACTGTTCATATCGAATTATCTTCCATCTAAATAAAACTGACAATGATAACATCAAGTCTTTTAACCCTTTCCTCAGTCGATACCGAACAGGGCTTGTAACCATCAGTTGGTATCTTACAGGGCTTGAAACCCTCAGTCGCTACGGTACAAGGCTTGAAACCCTTAGTCGGTACTGTATAAGGCTTGAAACCCGCGGTCAGAATCGCAAACGGCCTTAAACCCTCGGTGGGTACCGGACAGGGCCTGAAATTCTCAGCCAGTACTGTACAGGGCATGAAACCATCACTTGGTACCGCACAGGGCTTGAAACCCTAAGTCGATAACGTACAGGGCCTAGAACCCTCAGTTAATAGCGTGCAGGGCTTGAAACTCTCAGTCGGTACCGTACAGGGCCAGAAACTCGCATGCAGTATTGTACATGGCCTGAAACTCGCAGGCAGTAACGTACAGGGTTTGAAATCGGCAGCCAGAACCGTACAGTGCTTGAAACCCTCAGTCGATACCGCACAGGGTTTGAAACTCTCAGTCGGTGCTTTAAAGGGCCTTAAACCTTCAGTCGGCACCATGCAGGGCCTTAAAACCTCAGTCGGTATCCTAGAGGGCCTGAAGCCCTCATTCGGTCCCGTGCACTGCTTGAAACCCTCAGACGGTATCGCACAGGGCTTGAAACCTTCGATCGGTAAGGTACAGGGCTTGAAATTTCAATCGGCTTTCGGTACCATAAAGGGGTTGAAACCCCATGCTGGTACCGAACAGGACTTTCAACTCTCAGTCTTTACCTTACAAGCCTTGAAACCCTCGTCGGGACAGTACAAGGCTTGAAAGCCTCAGCCTGTACCGTGCAGGGCTTGAAACTCTGAGTTGGTTCAGAGCAAGGCTTGAAACCCCCAGTCGGTACCGCACAAGGCTTGAAATCTTCTCAGTACCTTACAAAGCTTGAAATCATCAGTCGGGACCGTACAAGGCCTGAAAGCCTCAGCTGGTACCGAACAATGCTTGAAACCCTCAGTCGGTACCGTACAAGGCTTGAATTCTTCACGCAGTACCGTTCAAGGTTAGAAACCCTCGGTCGGTACCGTACAAGGTTTCAAACCCTCGGTCGATAACGTACATTGCTTGAAACCTTCAGTCAGTACCGTACATTGCTTGAAACCCTATCAGTACCGTACATTGCTTTAAACCCTCATTCTGTACGGTACAAGGCTTAAAACTTTCATGCGGTACCATAAAAGGTTTGAAACCCTCTGTCTGTACTGTACAAGGCTTGAAACCTTCAGTCGGTGCTGTCCAGGGCTTGAAACCCTCAGTCGGTACTGTCCAGGGCTTGAAACCCTTACTCGGTACTGTACAGGGCTTTATAGCCTCAGTCGGTACCATACAAGGGTTAAATACCTCTGTCGGTACCATACAAGTTTTAAACCCCTCAGTCGGCACGGTTCAAGGCTTGAAACCCACAGTCGGTACCGTGAACAGCTTAAATTCCTCAGTCGGTACCGTAAACGGCTTGAAACCCTCAGTTGGTACAGTACAAGGCTTGAAGTCATCAGTCGATAACGTACAGGGCTGGAAACCCTGAGATCGCTGGTCGATTCCCCAGCGTGGCCAATTTTTTTGCGAGGTTTGATAATCGTCATTCCGACAGGATTCAATCCTTTCTCGCCACTATACATTTTTCTTGTGTGGGAAAACAATCAGTGGCTTGGAATATTTTCGAAGCAATAGTAAAAGATATCCTAGGAGAACATGACCGCCGCGATATGATTAAAATATTATTGAAAACCGCTTTAACTCGTTACCCAACGTCAAAATTTTGGACTTGTCCAAAGTGAAAGCAATTGCAGACAACAAATTAAAGGTGGTAAAAATGACTCAATTTTTCCTTGATGGAGCAGAAAACATTGTGGGAAAAGGAGAAAATGCTGGTTTCCAGCATTTGCTCCTTTTCTCACAATGTTTCAAAAGGCTTCTTCCTCAGGGTCGTTAAAAGTCGGGACTGTGTGGTAAAGAGTTAAGGACCGGACAAGCTACCCCTGCCGTTGTCATGGTGGGGGTTGTTTTGGGTTTTTTCGATCATTATAGACCAAGATCTTGGTCCCTATTCACTAAGCATTCTTAGGAACTTTCTTAGTCTTATTCTCAAGAACTCTATATAATTAAAAGTAACACAACTTCTGATTAGCTATACAATTTGGTTTAGCCAATCAGGAAGTTGTGTTACTTTCTAAATCAACGCTTACTTAATCAACAGTAAGAGTAAGAATGAAAGTAAGAATGGTTGGTGAGTACGGACCCGGGTTATTCTCGCTTCAATATGCGGTATTGTGACAGATATAGAGGCCGGAATTGTCTTTAGCCCTTTACCAAACAATCCCTGGTTTTTACGACGCAAGAGGAAGAAGCCTTCTTAAAATATTGTGGGAAAAGGAGAAAATGTTGGTAACCAGCATTTTCTCCTTTTCCCACAATGTTTTCTACTCTTCTAAAGTCAAACTTCAATTTTTGAGTCACGTTTATTTTGTCGTCTGCAAATGCTTTCAATTTGGACAAGTCTAAAATTTTGTTGTTTGGTAAAGAGTTAAATATTTGTCCTCGTATTCACATACAGTTCTAATAACGTTCGTAGTCTACGAAAATCTCAACGATTTTCTTAATCCTAACCCTGCTAAGTAAGTTAAATTAAACTTTCAAGCCTATAGTGAAAACCTGAATGTTGCTTTGGCAAAATTATATTTTGATGAAACAGTATCTCCTTATCGGACGTTGTAGATCCAAGATCAGACAGTACGTTTTATTATACTGCATAGAAATTTCTCGTGATCTGATTGGATAATATGCCTCGAACATATATATCATGTACACTGGCAAAACCCACGTAAAAGCAGTATCCCTTTCGGGAGCCCCGTATACATGACTACACTTTCAACACAACATCCAAAATGGCGGCGTCGATCAAGATTAACATCAAGATTATGAACCAAACTGCACGTTTTACCAAGGTTTCAGTGACGTCAGTTCCCAGTGACGTCAGTTTTCATTGAATTGGGGCACTCAGAAGGGAAATTCTACTTCGTTAGCGTAGTCAATTTTTGAAACCAAAAAACAGTTAAATTTCGCTAAACACACGTTGGAATGGTAAAACTTTGCAGTATAATAAATTCGTTGTATGGTCAGGTGACAGGGGACTTGGAAACTTGTTCACGGCTGTGGTGAATCATGTCGCCATCTCTCCTTCGGCTCGGAGCGACATGATTCACCACAGCTCGGCTCGGGGCGACATGATTCACCACAGCCGTGAACAAGTTTCCAAGTCCCCTGCCACCTGACCGTACAACTAATAGTGTACAGTCTGATATTGATCTACACTGTCCGCAAAAAAGTTCTTGAGTTGCGCTTAGCAGCTAAAGGGTTAACCTCAAATCAATGCAAATTTAGATTGGCTAAACAAAATGGTTTCAGCCAATAAAAAAAATTGGTTACTTGCTGAATCTAGAATAATGGAATAATATTTTTGGCTATATGGCTATTAATATAGATAGTAGGATCAAGACAATGATATACCGTATTTTAATTACATGTGAAATCTTTTTGTTTGATTGCTTATAGTGCAACGATTATAATCTATTTCTTCTTCTTCTTCTTCTTCTTCCTCCTCCTTCTCCTCCTCCTCCTCCTCCTCCTCTTCTTCTTCTTCTTCTTTGTTGTTGTTGTTTTCGCTTCATTATCATTATACTGAATTGTGTTTAACGCCGCTCTAAACATTATTTCAGTCATATCACGGCGACAGCTCGCATATTCATGTATGTCCTGAGTTTCAGCAGAACTAGGCTAGGGCTCTGAAGTGTCTTGCCAAAAGACACTCCCACGAAAAACCCAGTGCAGCCAGTGAGGTTCGAACCCGTGGCCTCCAGGTTACGGGTCCTACACTTTAGCAATGAGCCACCCAAGATCCCATATTACCATTATAGATCTTTCCCAGCTATAGCGTCGTTAGGTTGAATTTGCTTAATATTGTTGAGTAAGTTCTTTATTTTACATAATGAATCATTTCGAAGAATTCGAAAAAAAAAATAAACCTTTCTCTGACGAACAAAAGTCCCATCCCTGGTGAAATCACATGGTTTGGCAATATAGCAATATGGTAGACGGGTTTATTGATGTACGAAATCCAATGACAAATATCATAAATGTTTATACGTCTGTTATTTTGATGTAATTTGGATCGGATTGTGCGCCCAGTCTACCATATTAGCTCCGTACTAAATAGACCGACTAATTTGCTGTAAACTTTTCTGGAGAAAATATCGAGACAAAAGATGGAAATCAAATTAGAAAGAAATGAACCCACGGCGGCATGACCAGCATGGAAATCTATCTATAAAGGCTTCCGTTTTCTTTTTAACTGTAAACCAGACGACAAAATTTTAGATTTGCAGACAGTACCGTAACCAGGTCCGTATTCACGAACCATTCTTCATTTCATTCTTAGTCTAATTCAAGATTTTGAAAGTAACACCATTTCTGATTGGCCAAACCATTTGGTTTGGCCAATCAGAAATTGTGTTACTTTTAAATTAAGAATATTCTTGAGAATAAGAGTAAGAATGTTGGTGAATACGGACCCAAGGTTTTAGAATCATTTCGCACTCCCAAGAGAGACTACTATTTCACCCTCTGGCTGCTAAGTGCCACACAATGCGCTTTGCCGATAGTGTAAATCAAGATGAGATTATGCAGAACATGCAGTCTGATTTTGATCTGTCAGATATAGTGAGAGATTCAGTCGAGAAGAAATAGGATGAAATCGCAATTTTTGCCTTACTATCGGTTGGAATTTTTTTTTAAACCCGTGTTTAGGCTTAATGATGAAATTGGAGTTGCTGTATAAAGCAATAAAAGAGTATTACGCCTGTTCCCATTTTTCCTACATTACGCACTTGCGTATTGGACGTCATGGGCGCTACGTCTTTAACAGACTATATACCAAACGTGGCTTAAATGATGGAATAGAGTTTAAAAGGGTATGAGATATTGCGAAAAAAGGAGAAAATGCTAGTTACCGACATGTTCTCCTTTTCCTACAATGTTTCCGAATGTTTCCTGCTTCAGCATTGAAACTTATCTGAGCAGTCTTCCGTTTTCTTTCCAGTTATGTACTACACGACAAAGTTTTAGACTCATTCATATTGAAAGAAGTTTCAGACGACAAATAAAACATGGCTCAAACGGCGTACTTTGCGTTTAAAAAGGGAAATGTCAATTTTGAAACAAGGAGAACACACTGGTTACCAGCATTTTCTCCTTTTCCTGCAGTGTTTTGAAAAGTCGTCTTTTTATAGGTTGGAGACAAATGGGATTGTCTGGTAAAGGGATGTACATACTTATGAGCAATGTTCTGTGAAAAGGGGTTTAATGGATCTGCGAAAAGTATCGACCCAGGTCAGCCTGCACAGGCTGACCGGGTCGGTACGATTTGCTATTGGTCATTTTTCTGCAGCTCAAAGGAGCATTCTACCTCATGATTCATTTGGTTGATAGACAAAATGGATTTATGGATCCATAATTATTTGATGACTTGCTAGGTATACTCCATAATTGACATGCATTAACTCCTTTTTGTAAGAGGATAGCTCGTACATTAGATTCTTTGTCGGACAAACCGTTCTGACTTAGATTTTGGTATATCACAACCATAAAAAATGTTATCCAAACTTCAGCGCCCTGTGTCATAGCTTATATTTGAGTTTTATGTGCAATGTAAAAGTCGAGAAAACCATCTCTACTTTGACCACTTTGATTTTCATTGTGGCGCCGCATGAGCGGCGGCACTATATTTCCATTCGCTTTTGAAAAGTACCACGGAGGCAGCCATATTGTTTACTCGGCTTCCAGTCATTTCGTAACTACATGTAGTCACTTCGTACGTAGGCCATTTCGTACGATTTTGGTCATTTCGTACCCACCTATATTTTTTATTTTGATCATTTCGTACCCACTTTGGTCATTTCATACCCAGTTTTTAATATCAATTTGGTAATTTAGAACCTAGTTTTAATACTATTTTCTTGTTTTGTTTGCCGAATGACAACTGCTTTTGTACATGGCTCCAATTGAAATTATGTTAAATTTTGCCGAAGAATGGCTATGACTGTATCTTACCATTATTGGTTCTTTCTTTTTCAAGTTTTAAGTTGTTTAGGACTTCTCCGTTCATTTCTCAGCGAGTTCTGCATAAATTTACTTTGGTCAATTTGAAATGCGTTAAAAATTTTCTGGAGAGAGGCCACATTTTCGTTGTGTCCTTCATAAATCATGTTGCAAAATCATGACTCTTTCTTAGACTTTAACTCTTTACCAAACAACATAATTTTAGACTTTTGAGAGCATTTGCAGACGACAGTTCGAATGTGGTTACCATTTTCTCATTCCTCCACATTATTTTCAAAATGATTTTTCCGCAAGGTTGTTAATACTCGGGATTAACACAATGCCTTAAATGGTGCAAACTTTAAAAATCTTCTTGTCCAAAACCAGATGGTCCAGAAGTTTAAATATTTGTCATTTAGTATCACCACGTGGACCTCTACGAAGTTTGTTCAACTGATGCCCTTGGCGTAAAAAATTAACCCGCTGTAATGTGCCCTATTTCAGAAACAACTGATTAGCGGCGCCATTGATGTTATGCACCAATATTTTCTTGTATTGTAACTTTATACCATATGATCCCGTGTTAAGAATATCTTGAGGAAAAAATAATGACCGTCAAAGAGACCCTTGTGGGCCAAACAGAAATGAGAAAGGCTGGTAACCAGCATTTTCTCCTTATTGCGCAATGTTTTCAAAAGCCGTCTTTCTCAGATTCTATAAAACCCCGATAATATTCTTTAAAGGCGTTTCAGCGAGTTATTTCTAGCGCAGAGAATTTCGTGAAATTTGACACAGAAACACTTCAAAGTATGTTCTCTCAATATGCGCAGAGATAATCAGACGTTGCCTGAAGAACCAAAAAGTTCTGAGCCCACGAAGAACATAATCCTTTTTTTTAAATTTACACAAAAACCCAATTATTGCAGCATACGTAAGAATTTGTGATTAAAATCTGTAATTTCAGTCAAATCATGTTCTCTGTGTTTTAAATTCATAGTGAAACAATGGATCCTCTGACTTTGATGAGAAATTAACAGATATTCAGATTAATGATACGCTATCTATGTTTCAATAAAACCCTTAGCCCACAAAATTGCTTATTTTATCACAGAAAATCAGGACATTATTTGACCCTCAAAAAAATCTAGCGCAAAGACTTTTCTCAGAAATATACATGATTATATCCTTTATCAAAAAATTCAAAAAAAAAAAGATAGGTTGCCAGGCAACTTTTCCCAATAGTCGAACTCAATTACCTCCCTTGGAAAAAAGAAAGTAACACAAAACACCCAAGATTTCAAATTACTTAGTAAGATGTATTACTTTTAGCACTAAATCGTGTTTTTTTTTCACAATAAAGATTGTACTCTGTCAATTCTTTCCTTGATATAGTCTCGATTTAACATTGGTATGGGACGGCTTTGGAAAACATTTTGGTAAAAGGGGTAATTGTTCATTACAAGCAATTGTTCCTTTCCCCACAACCTTTTCTGCACAAACGGTTCTTTTAGTCTCATTTAAACCTTAATTTGTCGTCTGCAGCTTCTTTCAATTTTGAAGTTTCAATTTAATTCATTTAGGAAAGGGTTAATACCAAATACATGTGGTATATTTTAATAGATGGGAGAATGGAAGAACAATACAAGTAGAACTGTCAAGGAATTACTCAAAGGCATAGATTACTTACGAACCTTATAGCAAAATGAATCAAACGATCCTGATTCCTATCAATACCCAGGTAAGAGGGTTAGAAAACGTTGAAAAGGAGAAAATACTTGTAATTTTCTCTTTTTACCACACTAAACTTACTATCAGGATAAGTAATGTCCGACAAATGTACATGTTCCGTTTTCGCTGTTTTGCAAAGATTTACACCTTCATAAACTGATCTTTAAAAAAAAATGTATCTACCACTACTTTCTCCACGTCTTGCAGGAAAAATCAGTAGTCCAATAATAGTACTACAATCAGACCAAGTTACGCGCTAGAAAACAGAGAAGCGAAGAGACATGCGCAAAAATGTTGCACACTGACAACCCGACGAAACGTCGTTAAAGGTTCAGATGGCTTAGATTATAGTATTTAAGTTTTTCACCGATGTAATTTTTTTCTGCATTTATATTCAGTGTAAATGTTAAAGACAGACTTTTATATATACATGTAACGACGTATATCACAAATTTTTCAAATGGACAGATTTTTTTTTAAACTTTCCGCATACAAAGCTAATCGTGTCTGCAGGAGATTGCAGTAAAAAAGATACGGGTCACCGTGCTCGTTTCTGATAAATTTGCCTTTGAAAAAGGTTTATACAGTTCCATTAACATGCTTTTCTTTAATAGTCAGTTAAACAGGAAATTTATCGGAATTATATACAAATACACATCATTTTAATGAAAATTCATTTAGTTTTGCACAAAAAATTTATAAAAGCCTGGTTTTAAGCATGGTAAATGTACAAATATGCATGTTATGTATAGACAATTTAGTTAAAAAGGGAGATAATTTGACTGAAATAAGGGTTAGTCTTTAATAAATACATGTACATACTTTCTACCGGACAGATTTTTCTTAAAACTTCCACACTTATAGTATTTATATTTCTAAACAATAAGAAACCATAAAAATGGCACCTGTCGGTGCTTATTTCATCAGAAAACAGTGATGACTCACTGTGGAAGTTATTTTTTTCAAGGAAAGAAATAGAATAAAAGCTCAGCAGACATAGTGGGAAAAGGAGAAATTGCTCATTAGGAGCGATTTCTCCTTTTCCCGCAATACTTTTAAAAGTGGAAACAGCTGCAACTTTAAATTTCCTGCTTTTGTTAGTTTGGTGTTTAACGCCTTGTCAACAGTATTTTATTATTTCTCGGTGACAGTTCACAGATCCATTTTTTTCTCTCTCTCTCTTTACTAAAACTACCCGAAGAAAGTTTTACTTGTTTCAGTGCACCAATAGTATTACCATATATATGGGAAAAAGACATAGGTGCACTTTTGATTCACTATCCATGAAAAAACACATGCGCAGTATGAATGCGCTGGAACATTTATAATATACGTCGTTAAGGTGATAAGTTTTTAAGTACACCATGCATCTAGGTCCGTATTCACCAACCGGTCTTAATTTCAGTATGGCTTGGATGGAAGAAAGTAAAGTAACTTCTGATTAGCTAAACCATTTGGTTTGGCCTATCAAAAGTTGTGTTACTCACAAATTTAGAAAAGTTTCAAGAATAATATCAAGTATGCTCTTAAGAATGGTTGGTGAATACGGGCCCAGGGCTCTCTGTGGCTCTCTCTCTCTCTCTCTCTCTCTCTCTCTCTCTCTCTCTCTCTCTCGTCCCAAACTTCAAAAATTCTCCGACAGAAGATCCAGTCAGTGCAAAGATGTCTCATCACCGAGCTTCAAAAAAAAAAAAAATGATGCTATAACGTATAATGTGAGGGACTAGTTTTTGTCTTTTTTCGAAATAAAAAAAAATATTGTTATCGAAGTTAACCTGTCGTCTGATCTGTAACTTTTTCTGTCATCTGTGGCTTCTTCTGTTGTATTCTTGTCACAGTAAATATTGCCTAACAGTATAAAATGTCAATATGTAGAAGGTTTTTGCACAATTTCGTACCATTCACTGTGGAAAGTGGACTTTATGCATCTGCAAAAAGTATCAATTCAGGTCAGCAGTCGGTTGTTAGACAAAATGGATTTCAAAGGATCTACAAGAAAATATTGATGCATAACATCAATGGCGACGCAAATCAGTTGTTTCTGAAATAGAGCACATTACAGCAACAAAAAAACAAAAAATCAGTTCAAATAGAAAAAAAAAGTTGGTACGGGCTCGATCTGGTAATGAGAGCACCGTATTTTTACATGTATCTTTTATGTATGTTTGTTTTTGGGTATGCCTTGTATGATGCCGAGACAAGGACAAGGTCAAACGTCGAAGTCAATGTGACGATTTTATTTCTAGTAAAAATATCATATTTTTTCCACACAAAATTTTTTTTTTTTTTTTTTCTTAAATTGCACACCTTACGAAAGTAATTCGTTACCGACCCTCGGAGAAAACTGCTGTGAAAACATATTGGAAAAAGAAATAACAAGAAAGTGTTATTACGCATAATTTCTTGCATAAATGTTTAATTTGTTTAAATGGCGTTTTTGTTTTCTTCTTTTAATAACGTCACGACGAAAAATTTTCTAAGTCAAAACTTTGTCCTAGGTCGCAAAAAACTTGTTACAAAATGGCATTACTATAGTACGAAGTAGTAAAATTATGGTATGAAACGGTATAAATTATGGTACGAAATGGTAAAATTATGGTGCGAAGTGACTGGTACGAAATGGTTATGGTACGAAACTTCCGTAATTCAGTAAACAATATGGCTACCTCCACAGGCACTTTTCAAAAGCGAATAGAAATATAGTGCCGCCGCTCATGCGGCGCCACAATAATTATGTGATTACTTGCTTGGTGTAATGCATCACGGAGATGCATTAAACCCCCTTTTGCCAGAGCATGGCTCATTTTTATACGATTATTTTCACATGAAAAAAAAGAAATATGAAACGGCTACGTGTCACTGAAAGGTTCCCTGTTAAACATGAATCCTATACTACGATTTATTAAACGGTATTACGCCGCCTTTAACATTATTTCAGTCATACCACGGCAACAGCTCAAATATTCATGTTATTTCTTTGGTTTCACCAGTGGATCCATTGAGGCTCGAGCCCGGGATCTCCGAGTCCCACATCTTACCACTGAGCCATGCAGGACCCCTTCCCGTTCCTCTGAAAGCGTACAACTGTAACCAAAGAAGTCAGGGTATAGTAACATTTGTCATGAAGACTTTACTAAAGGACAAAATCTTAAACTGGTTCACTCGCAGACGACAAAATAAATGTGACTCAAAATTTGAAACTTTTTGGGGAAGGGTAAAAAAACATTGTGGGAAAAGGAGAAAATGCTGGTTTACAGAATTTTCTCCTTTTTGTCCACGATGTTTTCAAAAGCTTTCCTCTCAGGGTCGTTAAGGGTCTAGATTGTGTGATAAAGGGTTACGGTATGAAAATAATAATATTGGATCATTACAATTTAAAGTCTTAACAAATTGTCAACTCTTTACAACAGAAGCCAAGGCTTTAACGAACCTGAAGAAAAGGTCTATTGAAAACATAGTGGTAAAAGGAGAAAATTCTGGGTGCCAATATTCAAGGACAAATCCCTGTATTTCAACTACGTTTAAATTGTTGTCTGCGAATGCTTTCAGTTTGGACAAGTCTGAAATTTTGTCGTTTGATAAAGAGTCGGATCTACAAGCATTCTGCTAAAAGACGAACGAAAACTCGTGTAAGAAATCATTAGGAAAGGAAAGTCTCTCTTGGGACTTTAAATAAGGCGTAAAAAGAAAAGTGTACGTTAATGCATTGTGATTTGGTTTAACATTATGGGAGTTGACTCGGCGAGAACTGGTGTTTAATATTTTAGTGTATTTCATGGTTCTACTCCTTTATTTATGTGAGTGATTTTGTTGTTTATTTGATATGTGGTGTGGCGGATTGAGATGCATGTCTGCCCGAGGTCTGTGAAAAGACGTCCGTCAAAGTGTGAAGTTTGACAATCTAGGAGCGTGAAAGATGTTTCTTTAATATGTTCACACTTCCCAATCAGAACTGAGTAATGCAGCAGGGGTAAAAAAAAGGCAACTCTACGGCAGCGCATAGGGGACAAGCGAAAAATTTAATGAGCCAGGCTCTGGAGAAAGGGAGTTGAATGCATTACGCCGAACAAGTCACCTAGTAAAAATAGATCCATGCAGTCCATTTTGTCAAAAAAAATAATAATAATAAAAACGGCTGAATCCAGAGGTATAGTGGTCAAGAAAAAAATTTACAAAAAGCAAAAAGTTTGGTTCAGGTCAGCCTGTTCAGATTGCGAATCTGTGCAGGCTGACCTAGACCGAACGTTTTGCAGATGCATTTAACTCCTTTTCACAGAGCATGGCTCAAATATTACACTCGTATTTTCTCGAGATAATATCTATTCCTCACAAGATAGTTATGTAGCTCCTCCGATATCAACACTTCTCTCACGTGAGATAATACCTCCTTCGCACAAGATAGTTATCTCGTAATTTCAACAAAGTATTTATGTTACCACTACAGAGTTGTCTTTCACGAGATTATTATTAACTTATCAAATGAGTCTTTATGTATTATTATTTTAATCATGGAGTTGACTAAAATTATTTGACAATAGCCTTTGCGAGCATCAAGTACATTTTAGTCAACTAGTTTGATGAAAATGATAATAGCTAAACACAAATGTGAGATTCTATTTATCACGAAACAAATGATAGACAAACTTATTATACCGATAGAAATTTCTCGCGATCTGCTGGATACCATGCTCCTGATATATATTGCTGCACACAGGTAAGCGGTAGGGAAAAGCAGTTTCCCTGTCGGAAGCCCCGTAGACTTCACTACACTGCAACGCAAAATCTAAGATGGCGGCGTCGACCGATAAGAGTCGCCCACACCATATTATCACTTGTTTCCCTTGATGGTTGTCATTCAAGCGGAGAAAATGGATTATTTTGAAATAAATGAGTATGATTAAAAAGATTATCGTTTCATGTCTTTCTTAAACAAGTACACGAAGTTAAACGAGTCGTGCCTTCGTCATGTAAACAAACGTGAAGTGTCAAAGGTCATACATTTTAACGTTGTAAAAATAAACTAATGGCCGTTTGAAGCAATTAATGGTCGTTTACTTTTGCTAAAAGTCATAAAATGAATTGTTATCCACCTTGAAGTTGTTAAATTCCGTGTTCAAATGAAAATACATCGAATGTCTATCGCAGTGATTTCATGCACCAAACTATACGTTTTACAGTTTTCAGTGACGTCAGTTTTCAGTGACGTCAATTTCGAATGTGTTTGGGCACTCAAAAGGAAAATTCAACTTCGTAATTGCACTTGATTGGTGAGACCATAACACCGAGAAATTTCACTTGAATACACGTTGGAATAGTAAAACTTTGCAGTATAATAAAGTCGTTGTTCGGCTAGGTGGCAGGAGACTTGGAAACATGTTTGCAGCTTTAGCAAATCATGTCGCCACCTTGCCTTCGACTCTGGGCGACATGATTCGCCACAGCGGTGAGCAAGTTTCCATGTGCCCTGTCACCTGACCAGACAACTAATAAAGTATATTATATTTCATGTGTCTATTTTTACAAATGTTATGGGTAAAGAAATGTCGTAATTTAAGCTGGGGGGAATTATTTCCCCGTCACAGTGAATATTTTCCTCCTGCCGAAAATCTGGAACTACTTTTTTAAGTGTTTTAAGTTTTTAAGTTTTAAAAGTGGCATTCGTTGACAAAATAATCAGAGGAAATATAATATATAATTTATTTCATCAGCTTGTCGTTATTATGGGGGAAATATTTGCCTCAAAAGGGAAAGGTCCGCGAAAATAACTCGTGCCTTACGGCACTCGTTATTTTCGCATACCTTTCCCTTTTTCGGCAAATATTTCCCCATATTAACCACAAGCTGATGAAATAAACTCTATATCATGCATCACCAACCATAGCCTTTATACGGTTCACGGGTCCCTGTCTACAGATGAAGTTTGTTTTGAAATGTGTACTTACACAAGAAATTTCGAGCTTGTAGCTCTGTGACATTTACATTAAAAGTAGAATGAAACAGTTTGTAGAAGGAGTGAATAAAAATAGTTCCACAATTTAGTTCTTTTTAACTAACTTTCATCTAATTTTTTTTATCAACACGAAAAATCACAAAACTTTTCATGCGTATACGTCTAAGCAACAATGACGTCATTTTCCCGGCGAAATGGCGAAGTGGTTACAAATTCCAGCACTTAATGTGGTTGGTTTCTTCGGCTTCACGAGACCATGACTGTACATCTACCAAAACCAGGACCAAAAAAAGAGATAATAATCAAGCGTATCAGAAATAAGTCATGGGTTCAATTCACTGCTAGTGTATCAGAAATAAGTCATGGGTTCAATTCACTGCTGGATGAGGTTTTATGTGATGAATAGAGTTCATACATTTGGCTCTGAAAGGTCTTAACCCTTTATCAGACTACAAAATTATACCCTCGTCCAAATTAAAAGCATTTGCAGACGACAATTTCAATGTGGCTCAAATGATGCAATTTTTCTTTGATAGGATAGAAAACATTGTGGGAAAAGGAGAAAATGCTGGTTACCAGCATTTGCTCCTTTTCCCACAATATTTTCAAAAGGCTTATATACTGGGATCGCTAAAAGTCGGCATTGTGCGGTAAAGGGATTAAAGCCGCCTGTCGCAGACTCGTTTCAGGATGAATTGGGTCGAGAAAGAAGGATAAGATATGAATTGAAATAACTGTACCTTGTTCTATTCGGAAACACTCAATTGAACCAAAGATGGGTTTGTATTAAATGCAAGGAACATGACAGCCGAGCTGTTGAGAGTTGTTTTAATTGCCCAATCAAGCTTTTTGATCACCCCTGATAGAATAATCATGTGACTCAATAGTCGGTTCGTATCCCTTCTTCATTGGTTGAATTCAAGAATGAGCTAATGTTTGGCCCTGAGACCCCGTGTTTTACCACTCTGAAGAAGAAGAAGGCCTTTTTAAAACATCAAGTAAATAAAAGAAATGCTGGTAACCAGCCCTTTCTCCTTTTATTAGCAGTTTTTTACTTTTTCATTGACAAATCGCATAATATGAGCCATTTCTTCCACCGTCTTCTACAAAATTGTAAATTTCGTCCTCTGGTAAAAACCGGACCATTTTGTAAATGGCGAGATGGCGAGATGACGAGCTGCAGTTATTGATCCTAAGCTTCCAAGTTTGCATTTTTTTTAAACAAATTCATTGATTAATTTTTTTATCTAGCAAAGGAACATTTTCTTTAAAAAGAAGCGAACTAAAAAAAAAATATGTATAAGCCCTGCTCTGGCAAAAGCGGACTTAATGCATTTCCATGATGCATTATACCAAGCAAGTTATCACATTATTATTAGTTCATAAACTCCATTTTGTCCAACAATCGGCTAAATCCTGAGGTAGAGTGGTCCCTTGAAATGCAGAAAATTAACCAAAAGAAAACTTTCGATACAGGTCAGTCTGCGCGGATTGCGCAGGCTGACCTGGGACGATACTCTTTGAACATACATGAACCCCCTTGTCACAGAGCCTGGCTCATATAAATGATTTTTTATTACATTTTATTTGTTATGATTTTTGTTTTATGTGTTATTTATTTTATTTGACTTAAGTCCAAGGAAATCAATGCAAGCAGTTAAGAGTACAGCGCGGCATAAATATTACTTTATTCAACTCTTTAGACCAAATGACAAAATTTCAGACTTGTCCACATTGAAAGTGTTCACATGCGACAACTTAAAGATGGCTCAAATAATATAGCATCAAATTGATAGGATAGAAAACATTGCGGGAAAAGGAGAAAATGCGGGTAACCCGCATTTTCTCCTTTTCCCACAATGTTTTAAAAAGTTGTCTTTCTCAGGGTTGATAAAACACAGGATTGGTGTGGTAAATGGTTAATAACTCCCAGATTGGTTATCTTGAACTAAAACACATACGATCTGGCGACTGGCTGGCGTAATAAACAGCTACAGTATAGATTCCAAACTCTGTACCAGACGACAAAATTTTAGACTTTTCCAAAGTCAAAGCATTTACGGACGAAGAACTGAATCTGCCTCAACTGAAAGAGTTTGTCTTTTAAAGGATAGAAAATTTTACTATGGAAACGGCAGAAAATGCTTGAAACTTTTTTCAAAGTTTTTTTTTTTCTCGGGGTTGTAAAACACTGGATCGGTTGGCGAAGGGTTAATTGTTACAGTTCAGGCTTACAGTTCCGGTTTAATTTACTTTCAAGTTTAATGGTTGTTCATGCCGTAGAGTGTGTATGAATACCTCATTTGCATTTTTAAGATGTGTGTAAATTTTGAAAAAAGTAGTCCCGTTTCAAAGAGGAATATATTGCCTCATAAAAACAGTTTTTTTTTTATCTTGAAACAGTATGAGAGATCTAGGGCCTATAGGTCTACATAAAAGCCACGCTCTGGCAAAAGGGTGTTTATTCCATCTCCGTAATACATTATACCAAGGAAATCATTCTAATACCATGGAACCATACAATACATTTTTCTACCAACCGACGGAATCATGAGGTAGACTAGTCGTCTAAAAAGCCGAAAATTTAACAATAGCAAAAAGTTTCGACCCAAGTCAGCCTGCCAGGATTGCGCAGGCTGACCTGGGATTATACTTTTTTGCGCACAAATGCATTAAATCCCCTGTTCACAGAGCATGGCTCCAATATTTTACCAAACCCTCACAAATGAAGGGCCGCTTTTAGTAGTTTTTGTTGAGCTATACACTATTATTTTTTTTCTTTTACAACCAAAAGCTATTTAACTCTTTACCAGACAACACATTCGTAGACTCTTCCATATTAAAAAAAAATGTACCGACGACAAAACAATCGTGACAAAAAATGATGAAACCTGCCTCTGAAAGGATGTAAGTTATTGTGGGGAAAGGAGAAAATTCTGGGTTTCATCTATTTCTGCATTCTTTTTAAACTTAGCCCCCGGGTCATTAAAACAGGATTAGTTTAAACATATTTTAATGCTATCTATACGTGCTTAAGTAAGCGATACTTACAACAAAATTTCAAGTACATGGAATGATACATGTACATTGGTAAAGGGGTCTGGCCACAAGTTCTTACAACGCAGAATTGCAGGCAAGGATTAAATAATTAAAAAAACTGGGTCAACTATATTTGTCGAACTCCAAACGCTAAAAATGGAATACTGTCTAAAACTAAAAGATCTAAACGCCTCTTTCTATCTACAAATGATTAATAATATAGAACCGCTGTCGCAACTAAATCACGTGACCAGGGAGAGAGCATTAATAATTCATAGAAACATTCGGGAGTCATCAATGTTAAAATTTGAGCGGAGTCGAGATTATGTACCGTAAATTTATCGACAAGAACTTACCGGCATGTAGTGGTGATGCTTATATAGACTCGGTCCTTCATTATTTATCACAGAATCCCAACTTTTAATGACCATGAGGAAGGAAGCTTTTGAAAACATTGGGGATAAAGAAGTAACCAGCATTTTCTCCTTTTCCCACAATGTTTTCTATAGCTTTCTTTCATAGGGTCATTAAAACTCGGGATTGTGTGGGACAGGGATAATTGTTCACCAGAAGACACGTTTTTAGATTGTTACATGTTGAAAGCATTTGCAGACAAGAGATTAATGTGGTGAAAAGGATGGTTTTGTCTTTTAAGAAAGCCAATTACATACCCGTATATATATATCCATAAGGTCTTAAGCCGGAAATATTGTGGGAAAGAGAAATAAAGACTGGTAAGGCAATGTATTTCAACCCTTTTGGCCTCTTGCAGGTCATGATGGGTGATTTTAATTTTGATTCCAAAATAGTGCACCAATATATATAGTTCCGGACGTTTTGTATTTTTGCTCCCAATGTGCGCAAAAGGCCGGATACGGTGATATCGCCCAGCTAATCTACTGATTGCAGGCACCAAAACTGAGGTACCCGTCAATTCAAAAGAAATACTTCATTTTAGACTGGAAAAATGAACACCAAAAAGAAAATATAGATGCATAACATCAATGTTAAAAAAAACACTGAACCAGTCCATAAAGTAAACAATATGGCTACCTCCACAGGGACTTTTCAAACGCCAATAAAAATATAGTGCTGCAGCTCATGCGGCGCCACAAAAAGAAACTCCAAGAAAGCATGGATAGGTGCACTGGCCGCCGCAATATCACTGAAATAATGTGGAAAACGGCATTAAACATCATAAAATCAATCAATCACCAACCAGTTTTTTTGAAAATAACCGATGTAGTCAGTTTACCAGATGCTCGACTGAGGCAAGATATGGCCGTAAATAAAGATTTGGCAAGATAAGCAAGTGTCACTTTCCGTCACTCACCGTCATTAAATATAGTGCTTTTGTCTGTTTGTTATAAATCCAATATCAGCCAATCAAAAACATTGACTTTTCGCCGTTGAGATTTCCCCTCCTTCTCTGTTAGATATCAAATTATTAAATTATCTAATTACTATGGTAACGAAATACCTCCGATTTTTCCAGTAATTTAATTTCGACGAGGATTCAGTAGAATTTTCTCTATCAACTCAAAACATTCGTCTGTACCAATCTTTCCTGATAAAACAAGATTAAAAGTGACATTGTCTTCACGGTCCGCGCGGTCTTCATTACCTAGAATCTATTTTGACAACGAAACCGGCTTCTGGTAATTGTTTCTTGCGCGAAAATGGGAGGGGACGAATAGAATTTCTTTTAGTATTTTTACCCTTGGGCCATAAGCGACTTGAATGCTCTGTGCACACGACATAGATAAAGATCAGATTATACAATATGAACAGTCTGGTGCTGTATCTACACTGTCCGATATCATCCGTCAGTGGCGTAGATAGGCATGAGCAGGTACGCAAATGCGTCACATCAAAATTCTCGTACATGAAATACATGTGTATTTAAAATAAAAAAAAAATGATTTAAAAAATGTTGAACCCATTAACAACAAAAACTTAAGAAATGCAGATTTTTATCTGTAAAAGATTAAAATCTTGTACCTACAAAGCCGTTTTTGAAGTTCAAAAATCCCAAAATGGAGGGGGGAGGGGAGAGGGGCCAAACGCCACAGCCCCCCCCCCTCCCCCTCCTTCCACATTTGCGCAAGATCCAAAAAGGCCAAAAATAAAAAGTACTTGTAGACCTATTTCAACCATGAGAATCTTATTCCTCTTTACTAGCATCAAAATTTTTGACTTGTCCCTAATATTAACATCGACAGACAACATATTAAATGTCCAGTAACTATAAAATTTGTCTTCGAAAGGGTAGAAAATAGTGTGGGAACAGGAGAAAATGCTGGTTACCGGCAACTTTTACTTTTCCGACAATGTTTCAGAAAGTTGTCTTCTTCAGGGTTCAAAAAACATGGCATCATTCAGTCCATGGGTTTCTTTTTTACTCATTAACCCTTCACCATACAGTTGCTAGGTTTAACCCTTTACCACAAGCCAAAATTTTATACTCGTCCATATTAAAGGGCGTGACAGACAACCCAAATGATTTTCAAATGATATTATTTTGAATAAGTAGAAAAGATTGTGGGAAAAGGAGAAAATGCTGGTTACCAGCATTTTCTCCTTTTCCCACAATGTTTTCTAAAACCTTTTCTGTCAGAGTCCTTTAAACTCAGGGTTGTGTGGTAAAGGATTAACGTCCCTCAGGAAGAATCCTTTCAAATGTATTGTGGGAAATGTAGAAAACACTGATAACCAGCATTTTCTTCTTTTCCCACAATGTTTTCTACTCTTTCAAATAGAAATTCCAATATTAGAGCTACATTTGATTTGTCGTCCGCAATTACCTTCCAATTTGGGCAAGTCTAAACTTTTTGTCGTTTTGTAAAGAGTTAATCCTGTACCAAACAGCCCCGTGTTTAACGACCTAGTAGAGGAAAATTTTTGAAAACATGGACTCTTTTACAAAACAACAAAATTTTGAACTAGACCAAATTCAAAACATTTGCAGACGATAAATTAAATGTTACCAAAACAATGCTTTCTTTCTTTGATAAGGTAGAAAATGTTATGGGAAAAGGAGAAAATGCTGGTTATCAGTACCACACTGTTTTCAAAAGCTTTCTATTTCAGGGTCGTTGATTGTCGTGTTGTGTGGGAAAGGGTAAGTTACTATCTTCACTTTTACCTTAAGATTCTACCCTTTCTAAGAAAATTCTGATCATATTAGCCACATTAGGTTTGTAGTCGACAAGTTGCGTAACATATCTCAGTAAACTTTTACTGGCCGCAAAAAAATTTTACATTCCTCCAAATTGAAAGCACTTGAGACGAAAAATTCAGTTTTACGAAAATGATGTGATTTGTCTTTGAGAAGGTAAAAACATTGTTGAAAAACTGAGAAAAATTCAGTTACTATAGTATTATCTCTTTTTCCTACAATGCTTTGAACTTTCAACCTCCCGTTCGTTTAACTCTTTAACCAAACAATACCGGGTTTGCACGACTCTGAGAAAGAAGCCTTCTGAAAACATTGTGGGAAAAGGAGAAAATGCTGGTAACCAGCATTTTCTCCTTTTCCCACAATGTTTTCTACCCTCCCCAAAACAAATTTCAATTTTTGACTCACTTTAATTTTGTCGTCTGCTAATGCTTTCAATTTGGATCAGTCTAAAATTTTGTCGTCTGGTAAAGAGTTGAATAAGGGGTCAAATTGCTTGACACAGGTTTAACAGTTTTTTAGCGAATTTGCTATATAGCAAATCCGATTACTGTGATCGTTTTGGCCGGAACCAAATACATCATGCATAACGACGCATGCGCACTCACTTTCAGTTTTGCATGGCTGGTGTATGGGACGAACAACGCAGATCTACAAATGATATTCAGCTCTGACTTTGAAGAAATCATACAAATTATGTTCGATTTCTTTATCGAAATTTCGTCAAAACTACAAAAATTGTCAGTTTAAAATACTTTAAATACGTAAACAAAGTTTGTTCTTTTTTTTTTCATTAAATATTGCCATAGGCGTATGAACATTGTTTACACAGACTGACCCCATTTTCAATCAAGAAATGTTCATTCACAACTTCTGTCGTCCGCTGCCGAAATAAACAAGGAGATTAAGCAATAATTTTCTTAATGAAATTACATTTTTCAGCTATGCATTATATAAAATATCATTAACTGTTCAGATAGCTACCTAGAATTTGGCCGTATATAATTTAAAACCCTTTCGATAACGAATAGGCCTACACAGAACCCATAAAGTCGATTCGGCACCTTGTTAGGTACCGCCCTTCGAACAGCACTATCGATGACTTTCCGAATTGTTTGAAACATTTCTGTGAAACGTTTAAAGAAATGGAGATCGTGTAGTCTACCCCCCAAAAAAATTATTTGACGTTTGATTTATGCAAGACTGCATCCAAGATTTCTCTCCAGTTATCGATGGGACATAAAGAAATCCTTCGTACACAAACGGCCCCGATCAAGTACGAACCCGTGACATGAATTTATACTGTAGATTTTTTATGGGAAATAGTGTCCTTTTCTGTTAACTAGACATCCACTTACTTAACCCAACATCCTTGACTTTAAGCCTCTGAGACTCAATTGTCTTCAAGGTGTAAAAGTCCATTTATAGTCCTAATACGCTTGAGTTTTATTTTGTTACGTTTCATGAAAAAGAATAAAGAAGAATGCAGAATTTGCAGATAGATGGATGATAAAGGGTCCACAGGAATGCATCTGTACGCCTTACTATTTGGACATGTAGATTTAAGTTCTTTGATTTTTTTTTTTTTTTTTTATACTTGGAGTTTGAAGAACATGTACACAGAGCAAATTGAAAATATTTGTACTTTATTTAATAAAGTACATATTTATGATGAACTGCTGCTCAACCCATATTAGAGACAGTTCTGTGCTTCATGTAAACAGCAAGTAATTCAAACTTCAGAATGAAAGTATGCCTATAGTTTTTAAAGTTTTATAGAGGGACCAATTCCTTTGACCCTTAGGCTGCTAAGTGCTACTCAAGGACCTTTTGCAGACAGTGGAGATCAAGATCAGAATGCACCGAACGTGGTAAGGAGGTTTTTTCCCTCAAAAAATAATTTTGAAATAGAAATATTTGGATTTGTACTATCAACTTGAAAGTTTCATTTTAGTTATGTAAAGGTCAGTTTTTACTTTGCATGGCAACTTGGTACACTGAGTGTGATCTTGGTCCATTCTGGCTGCTATATGCCTTCAGCTGTACCCAGGGCAGGGATTTACAGACATGAAAAAACAAATAATTTCTGGGCTATGTTCTTCCAGGTGACGATTGATGATTTTACTCAATCGTCACTCAATTCACTCAAAACTGCATTGGATGCAATGAATAGCCTTTTTACCAGTGTTAGTATTGAATTTCAAGTGTCTCATTATGGTACATAATGTTTTTTTTTGCACATGTCCCTGCAATGGTTCAATTATGTAGTAGGACTCAAATTCACAAAGATGTGGCTCAAAACTTCAAAAATGAATCTATATCTATATGTTAATGAATAAAACTTACATAATCACTGACAAAATTTCAAAATCCCATCACACTTAACCGTCGCTTTCAATAGTATGTGAGACTTAAGTCCACTTTTTACATTGTACTTATTCACACCTGCTTTTTTTGACTGAATAGAAATAGAACCAAGAAAGTGAGTTTGCATATTACATGTAGGTCTCTTATGTTTTATGTGATACTCATAAAATGAACTTGAAATTACTAGTACATGTATCAGTCCATTTTTATAGTTAAGTGTAACACCATTTTTTTTTTGAAACTGTGTATGATAATTTAAGTTCAGACTGTGCAGAATATGAGGTCTATGCTTGAATCTATACAGCCTATGTTTTTTTTTTTATATTTGCACCAATATAGCAGTGAAAGGACATAATCTCATTCATTTATTTAGTGAGGTTCTGTGAGACTGTGGCTGATTGGTGAAGGTGTAGGATGGGTTATCCCTGGTTTTATCCTCGCCTAGTTGCCAGGATTTTGTAGGAGTGCCTATGGACAAGACACTGTGGAGAACCAGCCTAGCCCTAGTAAAACCCAAGTTGTACACAAATAAATGAGTTGTTGTCACTGTAAGAATGAAACAGTATTGAAACTAATGTAACCACCAGAAATCAGTCAGACATAAATTATTCTTGAAGGTAGTTACAATCAATTTCATGTTTTGTGGCAGTGCATGAGTTAACCTTACTTTTCTTTTGTGAAATCATTATTTTCTTGACTTGTGTCTTTATGATGATACAAGGTGAATTTTCATTTATGTAACAGATGGAAGTTATATTCAATATTCATGAATTACACATGGCCTGAATCTTAGAAAATACTGAACACCCCATTTAGTCTTCACTTTTCTTCAGACTATTACATAACATTTTTTAGTTCAGGAACAAAACCAAGAATATTCTTTTCAAAAGAAAGAATAAATCATTGTATCTGAACAATCAAATTGTTGCTTCTAGTTATTTTGTATTTAATTTCAAAATTAATAGTTTCAAGTTGTGTAGTAATTAGGAAGAACCCTTGAAGGGATTCCTAGGTATTAAAGTCGTGGAAAGGACAATGTGCTTTCAGGAGGAAATTACATACAAAATGCCATTGTTTCTATTTCCCTGAGAGGACTCTAGTGTTTTTTTTTAACTCTTTACCACACAACAAAAATTTACACTTGTCCAAATGGAAAGCACTTGCTGATAACAGAATCAATGTGACTCAAAAAATGAGTTTTGTTTTTGGAAGGTCATAAGACATTGTGGGAAAAGGAAAAATGCTGGTTACCAGCATTTTCTTTTATTCCCAAATTCTTTTTAAGAGCCTGCTTCCTCAGGGTTGTTAAAAGTCGGGATTGTTTGGTAAGGGGTTAAACTAAACCATACTAGTTTCAAAACAGTACATGCTTTATACTTCAGAATGAGGCCAGTTTGTTTGCTTTGTAGCAAGAGTAGATTAAGATCAGACCACCTAACATAGTAAAATTCCACCCCTATAGGCACACTATTTTAGATTTAAATTGTTTGCAATCTATATGATTATACCCACTATATAAAAGTTAAGAACATGTTGTGTTTATAGTCTGACTAGATTTGTAAAATGCTGTTTTAAAAATCAAGACCTTGATGTCTGACTATAGAAGTTTCAATATATTAAAAGAGTCTTGCATAATGATGAATAATAATGATTTTAGAAATGCTTAAAATGCTATGGTAAAGAAAAATATAGTCATCATGTTTAGTGTATCTGTTTAAGCTCACATGTTTACAAACCCTAGGGTGAACTGTTAATATTTTCAATCTGACTTAAATCATAATCTCAGACAAAAACCACCTTCACCAGTCCTTCTGAAAACTCTTGATTTTTAGTATAGCTAAATAAAGCTCAGCCAATTGGATAAGTTGTTTCAAAAGTTTTTCTGAACATCCTTCAAAATGGGATAATATAGCCTCACTTACCTAAGTTAAAACACATTGTATCCTTATGGTGTTATGGAATGGGGATTTTTAGTAAGAACGGAAAAAATAAAAAATCTGTTTGTATACCAATGTTTTCAAAAACTTAAGAGCTACATTTTGTGAGGCTGACAGAAATGTCAGATAAAGATTAACCTTGCAGGAGGCCAATTTTAGATCCACGTTTGAGTAATTGAATGGTGTTTAATGTGCTTTCAACATTATTTCAGTGATATAACTGCTACAGCTAGCTTATTTATGTATGTCTGGGTTTCAGCTGTACTAGGCTAGGGCTCTGAAGTGTCTTGCCCAAGGACACTCCCACAGAAAAATATGGTGCTTCCAGTGAGGCTGGAACCTAAGCCATCTGGTAACAAGTTCTAAACTTGACTGGTAAGCCATGCAGGAGCCCAGATCCACATTTAGAGGGGACTTAATTTTTGTCAGATTGTTCAGATTAGTCTATGTCCACCATCTATGCATTACTTTTTGTTTTTTATCAAAAATGGTAATTAAATGGATGCTATTTCATTATTCATTCCTTCCCCATATGACAAGTTTGAGGCTCTTTAAATGTATCTGCAGACAACAATTCAGAAACTGATACAAAATGAGCTAAGGTTCACTCATAAGATTGAAAACACTGTTGGAACAGGAGAAAATACTGTTTACCAGAATTGTGTCCTTGTCCCATGATGCTTTCAATTGCCTATTTCCTACAGGGTTATTAAAGCCCCTGTAAAGTCCAAAAGTAGGTAATTTTCACCGTTTATAACTCGAAAATATATCGGATAACCCATCACAACACACATATATAAAATCGGAGAAAACTCGAACATGTCAGTTACTGCTTTGGTTGCCGTGAAATACGGGTGCGAAAATGCATGAAGAAGCCCGTCGGTTTCAGGGACGCCATTGATCGAGACAACCTTCGTTATCGTTCGTGTATATTCGAACTAGGCCTTCGAGAACGTCACGTGATACCATAGCATCTCATTAGTGCTATACAGGACTACTGTTTACGCTTCCAATAGTATGTCATCGGAGAGTAAGATTGCTCATTCTGAACCTGTTTTCTTATTTAGATGTAGTAAACTCTTCCTGTATTGATGATAAATGAATAAGCGATAACCATAAGCCTGTGTCGTCGTTTTGTTTACAATGTCGATAAACTTACGTTTTTCAAGCCTAGAATGGGGACAAAAAGATCAAGTGCGGAGATTTACGACGATAAATCGGCTAATCGTCGGCGATCATCGATGTAAACAAACAGATAATGCGGCATGGTAGGATCTGTTCTAGTTTCAAAATTCTTTTTTCTGCCATTGACTGGAACTTTTACAAACTGCACCTTTACATATCGTGCAAGTCATAATAATCGCCATATTTTTACATGGTAAAAATGAAATTTACTTTTATTTTATAAACAGGCCTTTTACATTTGGACTTTACTGAGACTTTAACATAAGTGTTCAGTAAAGTGCTAAAATAAATCCCAATCAAAATTTTCTCCAGATCCAGTTGTCAGATGCAAAGAAACCCAACATGGATATGTTGTATACCGGTCTATCCCACAGATTGATATAAATGTACAGCTTGTGTTTGTGTAAGGGGACACTTATACTGTCTTGCTATAGAGCTAGCTTTTGTAGCAATGTGGTAGAGCGTTTGCCTTGGGAGTTGGCTCCTAAAGGTTCTGGGTTCAATCCCAGCCTTTGGGGGCTATTTGACAGAACTGTTACAGATACATGTAATCAGCATTCAGAATACTTTACGGTTTGTCCAAACATGGCCTTTATTTGACCCTTGAATTTTGTGTCATACAAAGTTAAATTGGGAGAATTTTTGAGGATTTTTCTTTTTTTTTTTTTATTCCCTTAACATATTAAATTCTATGTTTTATGAGTCCTGTGTAAAAGGGCTTATGAAAACAGTGTTGGAAAACAAGACATCAGTATTTCTTTTCTTTTTTTATTCCAGAATTTTTTCTGCCCTTTACAAATACAAACCACATAATCTGAGGGCTGCATATTTATTGAATTGTTTGTTAATACTCTAAATAAGGATCTATTTAGTTTTTATGCCACAAATCAAATTATTTTGTAAAAGGCCAATAAATACTACCAGATGTATATTTCTTTTCATATAAAGTGTACAGTTAAATTCAGTAAAATGATGCAATTATGGGGTCTGATAATGGAATTGTAGGCTACTTAAGCAGTAGGTCACTCTGTTTATTTATATTACACAATATATGACGTCTTGATACTGAATTGAATATAAATCCTTGTAGACGGCGCATGTTATTGATTAAGTACCATTCCCACATGGCTTTCCAAAACTGTGGCATGAAATCTAATAATACCCAAAGAGGCTGTTTAGCCCATTAAAGAAATACCAATTCAGATATCTTTTTTTTTAATTTTATCTTTCTTCTTTACTAATGTTTTTACAGCGATAATTCAGTAAGTAATTTTTGAGTTTGTTGAAAGTATGAAATCTGAATAACTGGTTTTAATTTGGGAGAGTAAAACATTTTGTCCTCAGGTAAAGAGTTCAACAAGAAGGTACAAAAATTTCGTATTGCGTACATGTGTAAGTAACAATATATTGTACACTTTGATCAGATTTGTTCATTATGTATCATCGTCCTGTTTTGTATATGTTTTTTTATTCTTACTCATCAGCAACTGAAGTGTCCTATATATTTGTCAAATATGTTTCACTTACATAAATCCATCTTGGTTTTTTTTTTAAAGTCCTACGCGTGTTTACAGTCCTAAATATAATACTAGCATTAAAAAAACCATCAAATTATTGGATCAAATTACTACTTTAATAAGTAGTAAAATAACAGTTGCTGCGCAGCACGCTTGGTAGAACAACTTCGACTCCCATTGCCCTTGCTTACTCTACTAATTACTTACATATTATACGAATAATATTCGAACGAGCCTCGTACATGTATTACATGTGATAAAAAAATTTAATTTTCATTTCATCAAATCATAGCTTAAAACTGTTCAACAAATCCGCTTTTCAGAACTTTCAGTCCTTTGAATTTTTATTCCAACTGTATCGTCCACGTAATGGTGTAGCCGATCACAAGTTGTGTTAGGTCTACTTTCAAGTTTAGAAAATTCTTGAGAATAAGACTAAGAATTTTCTTGAGAATGGTTGGCGAAAACGGACCCAAGACCATACGCTGTGCGCAGTCTGACCTTGGTCTACGTCATCGACAAGCGCAAGATATGCCGCCTTCAATTACGTAATTAGCTAAAAAAAAGTCGATAACTTGAAAAATATTTCGGGATGAGGCGGAAGTAACATCGAACAAAAGGGAGAAGAGAAAAAAAAAAAAACACGATTTTCGTCATATTCTCTAAGAACATTTTTCTCTTTTGAAACAATTGCAGATCAAATATTTCAGAAATTGATTTTAGCCCACCATTCTCTTTTCAATTAACTACAGAAAAAAGCCCTGTAAGCCACTTGCCTTTGACTTCAAAGGACGCTGCTGGTCTCTAGAAAACAATATTAACTTTCGGAAGTGCTCGCTTAAGGCACTTCAACCCGTTTCGTCATAAAGAAATCCGCTCTTTTTATTATTTTTTCAGGGTCCGTTTCACCAACCATTCTTAAGAACATTTTTTTCTCGGAAATTTTCTAAATTTGAAAGTAACACAACTTCTGATTGGCTAAACCAAATGGTTTAGCCAATCAGAAGTTGTGTTACTTTCTAAGTGCAGAATCAGACAAAGAATTTCTTACGAGTGGTTGTTGCATACGGACCCAGGATTTGAAAGATAATTTTGTAAAAAGATAAAACGTTTCTTGGGTTTAAATTCCGATACATGCTAAATCCCAAGTTGACTTCGTGTTCTTAAGGATGTGTAACCAGTGTCTTTATTCCCAAAACACTTCTTTAGAACATTCTTTGTCCTTTTCTCGTGACTTTTCTAGATTCAAAAGTATCTGGTTGGCTTATGGTTTAGCAAATGAGGAGTTGTGTTACTGAAGAGAATGATTAAAATTAAAATGGTTGGTGAATACGGACCGTGATTCTAAATCTATAATGCCTGGTGTTGATGCGATGTTTTGGTTGAACATGGCCGGGACAGTTCAACAATTATGTTTTCTTTCTCTAGGAAACGCAAATGCCCAAATTCATATTTCAGGCTTCTAAACCCGCGACACAATGCGTTAAAATTGCTAACATCTTACAGTTACAAGTCAGATCAGAAAGAAGAAAGGTAACGAAATTTCGCCACCACATAACTGTTTTGATAATTCCGGAACCTCTAACCTTATGCTAAATAACCCAATTACTATTCAGTTTTTTTTGTTTTTTTTTTTGTCAGAGCAACTACTTTTTTCAACTTACTGAAAGGATAAACACTGGCGGAAAAAAACTGGGAAACATAGCGTAAAGGAGCAACTGCTTGTTTCAAGCTTCTGCTCATTTTTCCAATGCTTTCAACAGTACGGTCTTTAAAAGTTGTATTTGTACAATCATAGGTTAAAACGTTTGACAATTTAAAAGCTGAACATTGTCCAAATTATTTCGCAGAGACCTTCAGGAAACTTTCTTTCTTTCTTTCTTTCTTTTTTTCATCCATCCTTCCTTCCTTCCTTTTTACCAAAACATTTAAACCAGCAAAAAGAATAGATGGTAAAGCAGAGCTTCTGGAATTTCGCAATAACTGAAATACTTAACCCTTGTACCGCTTTATAACCCAACAACATTTTCAGTCGTGAAATAAGACCAAAATAAGTGTATTTTCTTGGTAGCTTCTGTCTGCAGTGTTTCAGGAAGGCGAACACAGTAGATCAAAGATCTGACTGCACGTATTGTACAGTCTAATCTTGATCTGCAATGGCCTCAAAAGAAACAATAGTTGTGAATGGCGCTTGAAGGGTTAACAACATTTATAACGATTTACCGAGAAATTTGAGCTAAGGCATCATGACAAGCGTGTTTTATTTGTGTATGAAAAGTATTGCCCCAAAGACATTTATACTGTGGAAAAATAATGGTATGACTAATGTATGCCTTTATTGTGGCCCAGAGTTGGATTGGAACTACTGAGCAAATGTAATGATTTTTTGGTCAAGTTAGGAAAATAAAAGTATTGAATTTTCATGGCTATACCGTCTGGGTCCGTACTCACCAACCAATCTTAAGAACATTCTTCGGTCTTGTTTTAGATTTAGAAAGTAATACAACTTGTAACTGGCTAAACCATTTGGTTTAGCTAATTAGAAGTTGTGTTACTTTCATGTTTAGAAAATTCTTAAGAAAACGATTAACGATAGTTGATGATAGTTGGTGATTACAGCAGACCCTGGTTGATAATGGATAGTGTAAATTAGGATCACACACCAAGTTCTGTAATCCGATTTTGAATTACACTGTCAACAAAGGTTTGAATGTTTTTTCTTGGTATTTCAAAGATTAGAAATTAATTTGTAATATCGATGGGATTATTCTTTGTCTGACATGAATATCCCTTTTATGTAACAACCGTCTGAGTAGTGAAGTAAAGTAGTCCTTTGACATGCAGAAATTTCTTCAATAGTAAAAAATTTCGCCCAAGGTCAGCCTGCGCGGACTGCTTAGGCTAACCTTAGTCGATACTGTTTGGAGATGCACCGGACCCCTTTTTCACAGAGCATGCTCATTTATTTTCTTATGCAAGTCTTAAAACCTGGACAGGTACATTAAGTAAAAATTTCCGTTTTTCTAAAAACTCCTTAAGAAGCTACGTATCATTTTAAGGAAATACCACAGAAAAAAATCTCTTTCTTATTTATTTGTGCCCTTTTTTTAACAATGGAGAACTAAATTCGGTGATTTTTAACGTCTGAATAGTTCCATGTAAAGCATGTTTGAAAAAAGAAAAATCACCACCATGAACTGTTCTACACAAATTGTACAATCTTTACCAAACGACAGAATTTTGTACTCTACCAAGTTGAAAGTATTTGAAAGACGACAAAGTAAATGTAGCTCAAACAATGAACTCTGGTTTTAATGGGGTAGAAATCATTGTGAAAAAAGGAGAAAACGCTGGTGCTCCTTTTCCCACAATGATTTACAAAAGCCTTCTTCTTCAGTGTCGTTACAAACCAGGACTGTATGGTAAAGGATTAAAGTACTTTGCAGCTTTATCGAAAGCCATCATTTTGAGAAACGCGAACTTCTACTTTTCGATACGAAATTCTGCAAATGTGATTGAAAATTTACCGTATACGAAGAGTTCTAAATCAGAACAAATTACGTACATTTATGTGGTGAAAATGGATGTAATTAAGTAACATTACGAGCTATTTTAAACGTTTTAGGATGAAATATTGACTGTTTCAGAGCTAAAATTTATGTTTTTCCGTTGCTATTCCTATGCACATTTTAAACGGCAATAATTTCTGAAGCGTAATTAATGTTTATGTCTTTAGCAAAGGGTGAAATTTTAGACTTGGCAACTATTGAAAGCACTGCAGATGACAAATGTACCAGACGACAAATTCTTAGAACTGTCCAATTGAAAGGGAATTTGCAGATAACATGAAAATGTCAATTTTGATTGAATTCTCCACCGGCCTAACATACAAAATACATCGTTGCAAATGTTAACAATTTGAGAAGTCATAAATGTGGCGCATATAAGTGAAATTGTCTTTAAAATGTTAGAAAACAGGATACCAGCATTTTCTCCTTTTCCAACAATGTTTTCAAAAGTCTTTATCTCCAAATTATTTTTTTTTACGGTTTATAAGGTCAGTCAGTCAGTTGCTTACTTAACTACTTACTCATTTACATACTTGGTTACGAAAGTAGTTGGTATATTGGTCGGACGGTCAATCGGAGGCTGTGAGAGAATGATAAAACATGTCGCCTTCACTTTATCTTAGTTTTGGAAGAATTTTTTTTCCCGATCGAACACTCCAGCTCGGAATCTCTGAATCACCTGCCTTGTAGGTAGAGTAAGAGACTTGTGAAAGTCATATCTCGTCTCACTTGAGGGAGTGGGTTCGTACCCCGCTGCTAACCACCTTAGCTGACAAGTCTTTCGGATTAGACGTTAAAGCTAGGTCCCGAGTGACGTTGCTATTCATTGAGCACATTAAAGAAATAAGGCGTATCCTGCAATATTCCCCGCAACAAACTAACAGTCCTCTGGGGTTTTTGATTGAATGGTGTTTTACGCGGCTTTCAACATTATTTCAGCCATAGCACGGCAACAGCTCACATATTCATGTATTTCCTGGGTTTCACCGGTACTAGGCTGGAGCTCTGAAGTGTCCTGCCCAAGAATACTCCCACGACAATCCAATTGATCCAGAGCGACTCGAATTCGCAGCATCCAGGTCACGAGTCCTACTCTTCACCACTGAGCCATGCAAGACCTTAGTCTTGGGGGGGGGGGCGTCGTCCATATGGGCAACCGTTGGAGACGATAAGTAAACGAAATTCAACCAATATCGTCAGCTACACAATTATTCATTAGAGGAAAGAGATTCGTTAGAACCCGTATCTTTCTATGGCCGTGTAGATAATTTTGAATTGTGTCAGTAATTCAGTTTACTAATAAAATTACGTTTTCGAAAATCTCTGAAACTTGTGAATTAGTGTATCATTCAAGCCAATTACGGGTAACTGTTCGAGAAAAGTTTAAGGTGTGAAGAATCCGTGTGCTAGTTTTGTTTCTTAGAGCCTGTTTCTTCTTACTAAACGAGTCATGCTCTGTGAAAAGGAGGTTAATGCATCTGCAAAAAGTATCGACCAAGGTCAGCCTGCGCAGTCCGCGCAGGCTGACCTGGGTAGAAACTTTTTGCTATCGGTCAATTTTCTGCATGTCAAAGGACCATTTTACATATAGAAACAGCCGGTTGTAAGACAAAATGAATGTTATGGATCCATAATTATGTGATGACCTACATGGTATAATGCATCACGGAGATGCATTTTGCAAGGGGCGGCTCATATGTATGTCGACCTGTGTGTCTTTATTAGAAGTCAGCTTCGTTTTGTTGTACATGTAGTATAAATCATACTCTGTGAAAATGGGGCTTATTGCATCTACGAAAAGAATCAACTCGTGTCAGCCTGCACAATCCATGCAGGCTGACTTGAGTCGAAACTTTTTGCTACTTGTAAATTTTATGCATGTACAAAAACTATTCTACCTCCAGATTCTGTCAGTTGTCAAATTACATGGATTTTATGAATCTCTGATTATATATTGACTTGGTATAATGCATCGTTATGCTAGAGTGTCACTTATTTCTTTTTTCCTACTGATATGAAAAATGTATTTCGAAAATCAGCAATAGTGATTGCATCAGCGTTTTCTAAGGACGTGTCTCAGTAGCTGTGATTTAGACAAATCTAAATTCCGCTTGTTGCAAGAAAAATTGGTTAACTGTTATCCTGCTCAATAAGTCAAATGAAAATTTAAAGCCAATTTTAGAAACCCGATAAATGCTTTTTCAGACTTATTTTTGGAGAAAAATATCTACTTATCGGACTGTTTAGATTCAAGATCAGACTGCACGTTCTGTGCAGTCTGATCTTGATCTACACTGTCCGTAAAAGGTAATTGAGTCGCGCTTAGCAGCCTAAGTGTTGAAATTTAAAAGGCGAGCAATAAAAGACCGAATAAAGTTGAATTGTGAATCGTAATAAAACCGTTTATCGTGAAAATTAGTCTTAATGGCGAATATCTTCTCTTAAAGCATTGTCAACTAGTGTTCATGCGCAATTATACCTTTATGCACAAAAATCAATGTTTTTTTTTTCTAAAATGCGTGAATATTAGAAATATATAATCTTTGTTGAAAAGCGAGGGAAAGCAGCTGTTGCATTGAAGCTCTTTCACAGACGAGAACATTTAAGACAAGTCCAAATTGTTAGCCCATTCAGACTACAAATTAATTGTGGCTGAAATGAAATAAATTGTATTCGAAATGAAAGAAAATATTGTGGAAAACAGGAGAAAATGTTGGTTGACAGTATTTCCTTCTTTTCGCACGATGTTTTCAAAAGCCCTCTTCCTTAGAGTCATTAAAACATGATTGTTCAAACTTACTTTTGTCATTATTTTATCTCTCAATATCTTACATGCAGAGCATTACGTTTTGAAAGATTAATTGACTAACTGATTGATTGATTGATTGATTGATTGATTGGTGTTTAACGCCGTTTTCAAAAGAATTTCTGTTATATAGCGGCGGTCAGTGCACCTATCCACGCTGTCACGAAGGTTCTGAGACCAGTAAGGTTCTGATACCAGTTTGTCGCACAATATTCTTTCCAAGCTACTGGCTGATTTCCCACACAACCATCGTCGGAACAAGGATCAGAGGTTAAAGAGGAATGAAACTATTCGCAATAACTATCATCAATCATCGGAACGAAATCGGCCGTGCTGAAGGTTTTAAACCAGTGACCCTTCGTTCTCAGGTATTGTACGCAACCGACTGAGCAGGTTTTTCTGCAAACTAAACCCTTTGTCGCGCAAGTATTTGTTTTATATTTTTCCCGATATTCTAAAGAAAAAAACAAAAAAACTGATTGTTTGTAAATGCTTAGGTTGCACCATCTGCATTAGTTTACCTTCATCGAGTTAACGATTCTATAACATTTTCTTCCTACTTATCTCTGTTAAAGGCCCAGTAGCGGCCAAAAGTAAACAATGCGGGTGTCAAAATCCATTTAAATTTAAATCACGCCATTTAAGAAAAAAATAAACATTACTGTAAGTTGACAGTCTGTTATTGTGCATCGGTACAAGTCATAGTCGCTGTCTGAAAAAAAAAATGAATTCTAAAACCAGGTAAAAAGTAAACAAAAGATAGAGCGACTTGGCGACTTTTAACACGTTTTTTTTTTTTTCCCCAACATGTTTTCTTCTTTGTAGCTGTAAAACCACGGAGCTGTCTGGGAAAGATTTCAGAAAATATCAACCAAAATACAAATTAAAACACTAACTACCAGTAACAGTTTAAATTGTTAACCCTTTACCAGACAACACAATTTTAGGTCCGCCCAAATTGAAAGCATGTACAGATGACTCAATTAATCTAGCTCAGTTGATAAGATTTGTCTTTAAAAGGATTGAAAACATTGTGGGAAAAGAAGAAAATGCTGGTTACCAGCATTTTCTTCTTTTCCCGCAATATTTTCAAAAGCTATCTTTCTCGGGGTCGTTAAATCTCGGTATTACGAGTATATGGTACAAGGAATAAGTGCTGATAACCATTAAAATGAGGGGAAAAAATTAAAACTGAATCTCAATCCCAATTCACACTACTTTGGAGCCATTTTCAATCCCTATTCTAACTAATCATCTGTGACATAATTGCCTTGATTTTTTTTTTCCTTTCCGTTCTTCCTAGTGCATCACCTAACTTTCAGTCTAATACAGCCATTACGAATTTTCTTATCTTACAAACGTTTGAGACAAGCAAATAGTGCCGTATTTGGTGAACACTGTAATCTTACGCCTAATTTCTACGACATTGCTGACCAAGATTTCTTTGCAAAATCAGCAGTCAAAATTTGTGATCATAACAAGGCCGTGAATTTTATCACCTTGAGATTCAAAACAACATCGTTATATAGGCAGTTTCTTTTAAAAGTATTTTCCGTCCGTAATGTACCTGTGGAAGCAGGAGAAAGGCTTCATGTAAATTTACACGTATGTACAAACATGTACATGAGGGCTTGTGTGTTAACACATCATGAACAACAACTCTTGATAAAAAGAATCTGACATACATTTGCTTTTAAGGTAATACTTTATTAATCTCCTCTATATACTAAAATAGGTCATTAAGCTCGCTAAAGTCTCGTTTAGTAACATTTCTTCTCGACTCGTTTAATAAAATTTTATCTCAAATGCCAACTCATAACAGATCCTATTTGTCAGTAAACCGCGAAATGAATTAAATTAATCTTTCCTGCCAAAAATAAAAAGTAAAAAAGTGCGGTTCTAAAATCATTTTCCGGAAAATCTCACTTTCTTACTCTCACTGTCAAATGTTCGGATATATCGCTGAAAAGATAGAAACATCGAGAGAAAACGAGAACTGCCTTTTTAACAGTTTTTTTTTTTTTTCATCTTCCAACAATGTTTTAAAAAGCCTTTTTTATCAACGTCAGTAGTATAGGAGGGTCGTGTAGACCCCTGACAGGCCAGGTCAGGGGTCTATACGACCCTCCCTGAGTGCCGTACATCACCACCCCTGAAAGAAATTTGTCCTATTCTACCACCCTGAAAAAATTTATCCCTTGCAAAAGTTCACAAAAGGTCCGAGTAAGCGATAAAGTCCGAGATTCCGCATGAAAATGTTACTATAAATAGAATCATAGCATTCAAAATGGTGGCCGTATGGGTGTCACTCTGGGGATAAAGCCACCCAAAGAGACTACCCTGAGTGGAATTTTTCTGCAAAAAAGGGAAAGTTAAGGGAAAGTAAAGGGTAAGCCTGATCACTGAGTTGGACTTAGTTTTTTTCACCCTATGAATGATTTTCTCTCTTTCTAAAAGCCTGACCATTGAGTTTGACTTAGTTTTTTCTTCACCTATGTATGATTTTTCTTTCTAAATGTCTGAGCACTGAGTTGGACTTAGTTTTTTTCACCCTATGAATGATTTTCTCTCTTTCTAAAAGCCTTACCATTGAGTTGGACTTAAGACTTTTTTCTGCATCTCTATGAATGATTTCTCTTTTCTAAAAGGAATTTATCCCTATATCACTGAGTTGGACTTAGCTTTTTTCATTCTATGAATGAATTCTCTTTTCTACTTGCCTAATCATTGAGTTGAACTTAGACTTTTTTTTACCCATATGCTATTAGGATTGCTTTATTGTTTTACTTCTATCCACTACTTGGCCTTTAAGTGGTTTCTCTCTAAAAGCCTGACCATTGAGTTGGACTTAGACTTTTTTCTGCATCTCTATGAATGATTTCTCTTTTCTAAAAGGAATTTATCCTTATATCACTGAGTTGGACTTAGCTTTTTTCATTCTATGAATGAATTCTCTTTTCTATTTGCCTAATCATTGAGTTGAACTTAGACTTTTTTTTACCCATATGCTATTAGGATTGCTTTATTGTTTTACTTCTATCCACTACTTGGCCTTTAAGTGGTTTCTCTCTAAAAGCCTGATCACTGAGTTGGACTTAGTTTTTCACCCTATGGATGATTTTTCTCTTTCTAAATGCCTGAGTACTGAGTTGGACTTAGTTTTTTCACCTATGAATGAATTCTCTTTTCTAAATGCCTAACCATTGAGTTGAACTTAGACTTTTTTACCCTATGAATGATTTTCTTTCTAAAAGGCTGAGCGCTGTGTTGGACTTACTCTTTTTTCTGCATCTATGAATGATTCTTACTCTTTGGAGTGTAACTCTTTGGAGTGTAACTCTTCTAAAAGAAAGAAGTTTGACAATTTGAAGAAATGACAATTTTGAAGAAAGATAGAACTTTCGTGGTAATGGTTAGTCCTGAAAAGGACTGATGGGTTAGCTCTGAAAAGAGCTGTGACAATTTGAAGAAATGACAACTTGAAGATAGAGCTTTCGTCTGACAGCTTGAAGATAGAACTTTCGTCTGGCATCTTGAAGATAGAACTTTCGTGGTAAATGGTTAGCCCTGAAAAGGACTGTTGGGTTAGCTCTGAAAAGAACTGTTGGGTTAGCCCTGAAAAGGGCTGTTTTGTTTTGGAGGCTGTGTTTTTTTTCGTCTCACGTTGTTTTTTTCCACTTCTAATGACAGCATCCGAAATTCGCTTGACAATTGGGGCATGCTTCAACTCTTTTTCTGATTACCATTGCTCCATTATCGAAAGTAATCTTCCTCCCAAATTCGATATCAACCAAAATGACATCCGGTGTTGTCTTTAAAAATAGTTGAACTAATCTTTCGCCGAGATCTTTGTATGGCTGTGTTATACGTTGTAGTTGGTTTTGTTCCTCCTCTCCTACGAAATGAGTGTTTAGTTGTAATAACTGTTGACCTGCATTTAGATATTCTTGGAGAGCCTCACGTAGTTGATAATTTATCTCCTCCATATTGATACTGCTTCCGAATATTGATACTGCTTCCGAATATTGATACCGCTTTCGAAGTGATCGTTAGCTGAGAGTCAAAAAATGATGAATGTATGGAAATAACGCTGGGTTTTATACGTTTACAGAGGATTGAAATTTTTAAAGAGCTCGGACCTGGCGGAAAGCACATACATTTTTCCCATCCTACGTTTCATGCTAATATAGCAAAAAAGTTATGACCCGTTGTATGGGAAAAAATGTAGACAGAACAAGTCTTTGGGGGAAGACAGAATGAAGAAGTCTATTGTTTTTTGAACTTTTATTTATTGAACAGAACTGAACAATGAACATATTTACAATAAACATATTTTACAATGACCTGTAAAAAAGACAAAAATGAAATATTTACAATGAACTGTTAACAAAAAGAAGATCATTTTTCACTGTTTGTAGGGGTTGAGTCTCTGAAATTTCTTGTATAGAATTCCGTAGTGTTGATTAAACCACAATGATACATCTCGATCGTTTCGGTGGTATTTCGTTGAGAGGAATTTCTGTTGAAGATATTTCTGTATATTGTATCCTCTAGCAGCAGCATCCAATACAAAGATACAGTAAAGTCCACAAACTTTACCCTGTAGACTCTGAAGAGTTTGTCGATTGTATCTCCACGTTGAAGAATGATTGTCTAAAAAGTTAATGATTTCTGGCTCAAGTGGTGGTAGCCCATACGAATCAAAGTATAGCACATTGTCATTATTATCGAATATCACTGCCACCCAGTGTTCTCCTGGTCTAATTGATCTCTCTGTATTCACAATATAAGCTTTCACATGATTTGGTTTCTGTCGAGGTAACTGGTCTTTTGCACAGACTTTCGCCTGTAGATTTTTTATCCAGGTTCCGTGATCCAATATGTATTGAATTTCAGAAGTATACATCACGTTTTTCTTAGTCACTTTCTTCCCAGGATTGTTTTACTTTGTCACACCAGTATTGTAAGTACGACTCTGTGATTTCAGATAAAATGTTTTGTTTTATATTTTGCCATATTCTGTAGGTTTCCACATAGTCACTGTCATCGAGTTTCATTTCCATTAATTCAGGGTACCATTTTTCCATGATTTTGTATGGATTTAATTCCATCATAGCTTTTTCTATGAACATATCCGTATGTTCTTGTCTGTTCTTGAATAAACATAGATCGTGTTGTATTTGACTGGGGTGATCCACTTGACATCCGTAACACTGGTTGCGAACTTCACTGACAATAAGATTTTGTAATTCTTCAATCATATGTTTTTCGAAGCTATTGTGAATGTCATTTATCCGAGTAGAGATGCACTTTGGAGTAGAATATTTCACTTTTTCTGCTTCTTCTCTCAGTGATATAGCAAATCTGAGTCCCAACATCGTTTTTTCTATATATGCTCTTTAGTCCTGAAAAGGACTGTTTTTTCTGATGTAATTTTTTCCAAAGTTAGTAATCTGTGATGATTTCTCTCAAACTGTTGATCTCGACCTGATTGTCAAATTCAGCAAAAACAATAACGTTGATCACTGCTGCCAAGGCTTGGGCGAATTGAAGCTCAATTCGAAGACTTCCAGTTTTTATAGGGTGAAGTTGACCTTCTTCACTGCCTTGATCGGCTGTCAAATCATAACCCCACAAACAGTATCCACCAGCATAATCTTCTTTGGCAATATCAAATGATTTATTGAGTCCGAAGGCTGAGACAGCCTGATACATTGACAAATATGATTTCAAATACAAACCATTTTCAAAGTCAGGCTCAAAGGGTCTGTTATGAATACTGTGACCATTACATGATACATCTATTTTTGACAGATTGAAATGTTGGAAGAAAAATGGATTGGTATCATAACCTCCATTATAACTAGCATTTGTTACCATTGCAATGAAAACACGTTTCGGAAGTTGTCCTTGAAACAAATGATCTTCAACTTTAGACTGAAGGCCATTGCCGATGGTAAAAGTCTTTACTTCTACTCTGCGGATAGGAATTTTCATGTTTTGCTGAGAAATAATTTGATTTAGATCATTCGCAATAACAGGCAACAATTCGACATTTCGCATATGTAAACTGACTGTTTCCAATACAATTTTTGCAGCTGGTGCACCAGTACCTCCCGTAAGACAAAAGTTTGATGAAGCTCTGTTTAATCTAAGTCTGATTTCAATACCGTTAGGTAAATATTTTTCTTGCTGAAATAGATCAAGATGCAATCGTCCGAAAAGCTCTGCAGTTCTGCTTAGTGTGATTACAGCGATTCTTCCTCGTAATCCTTCATTATTCCCATCATGGTTGAGTGCTTCGAATTGTCCACTGGTGTCTTCGATCCAAAGTACACCACCTTTTAAAAACGTAGTCTTGCAGTCGGCATTATATGACAGAAGATTTTCGATATATGCTCTGTATGGATAGGTGTCTGAATTACTATTGATTAGTTTATTATTTAGATACAAATCGATACTGCTAAACATACTGTGCATGAAATTGTTTACAGGGGCTACATTTGAGCCGGCATCTAAGTTGCTGCCATCTGCTTTAACGATTTTGAATTTGATATACAAATACGATTGTGATAAATCTGTCCAATGTTCGGTTTGAGGTGGTATGATGAATTCTATCGGTGAATTGTTTGTCAAAGATGATATTGGAAAATGTTCAACCAATTGACTTTCTTGCATCGTTGTCAATGTGGGTGGTACAGAAAGAACATCGAGTTCTGATTTACTGCATTCGCAAGATCCACTTTGCATCATTTTTAAAAAAGATTTTTTCTCTCAATCAAATATATCAAGAGGTCTCGGTCTAGTGTAATGATTTCTTTGTCTTTTATTAATAATCTTACCCCTGTGAGATCGAGAAGATAAATGACTTGTCTTTTGTGATTTTCGTTTATTTATCCCAGGTATTAACTGTTGCGCTAAATTATTAACATATTGTTTTCCCCGCGAGACTGCAACTTTTTTAGGGTTTTTACCACGTAAAAGGATATCTTCTGCTGCACGTATTCCTTGTTTGATTCCTTTTTTTTTTATAGCATTAAAACCAGATTTGACCAAGGGTTTAAGCAATGGTGTCACTGTTTTAAGCGCTGATCTAAATAGGGAACCTAATCCATACCCATACTGATGTTTTATGCCACGATAAACTGGTAGCATTTTTTTGTCAATGTATCAGTTTAATTATTTCAAAATATCAAATATTTCTTATTTTTTCTGTCTGAAATGTAACTTGACGATTGTCTTACCAGTAATGAAATGAAACGATATGCCAGAATCCCCTGTTATTTGAATGTGAATAGTATCAAAATCAGATTTCGAAACGGGGATATAATGCGGTAATGTAATATCATGGTTGATATGTTGGGTTTCATAATTATTTTCAACTGATTCGGTTGGTTTGAACGGTAAAACACGAAGTATGGGAGCAAATGTATCACCCACTATAGTGTGTTCGGCAATATTTGAATAAACAAACAGATGGTTGTAGCCAGCAGCGATGTTAGGACTGTATTTAAATGCATTTAAAAATCTTCTACCCGGATAAATCGCCTCGTTTTGAAATTCTGGTGATCCTCCCAGTTTTAAAAACAGCGATGAGTGGAATTTGATTCCGGTTTTTGTAATATTTCTGATTGCAAGTTTCGGACGTTTGGATGAGGTTGAATAGCTAATAGACAGTAGCATTGAATTCTTTTGAAGGATACCCGATAGGTTATTTTGAACCAAATCATCGATCACCTCTATAATATGCTTTGGTGAAGTGTAACTACCCGGTGGAAAGGTAAATAGAATTTACCATTTTTCTGCTCTAGCTTTATCGTCTCGCCTTAATACAGATATCTTCATATTATCTCTTTTTTTATCTACCGCTGCTACTGCATTGTATAAAGCGTTATCTGCAGTTATAATTTCGAACTTTGCTTCTTGTTCACTTACGTTTAAAAACTGAGAGGGGGTAATAAGTTGAACTAATGCAGCTTCCCAATTTTCCCTATCAATATGAACTGTCTTTGGTAAATGAACTTTAAAACAGCACTGTGTGTTGTTCGGATAAAGGTTTATGGAACTATCGCTAGGTAGAGTAACATAAAATGAATTCATTTTTTAATATTTTATTTTTTACTGTCAATGAAATCAAGTCCCGGTTGTTTTTGTTCTGTCTTTGTGAATTTTAACCCCGGAGATGGGAGAATATATCCGAGTGAACTACTTAACAGTATCAACCACAATTCACGATCCTGACTTTGAATACTTAAATGTACTATGGAGGTTGCAATAATTGCGTAAATGACTATTATCTGTGAAATATATGTAAACTGATTCTTTGGAACACGATTTCCACAGCAGCTGTAATTTTTAGTACCAACACTATCGACACTTTCTGTCGTGCACTCAATGTTTGACTGTGAATTCATCATAAATGTACTGTCTTTTTATAAGATTTTTTATTATAAGATTTTTTATCTATAAGATTTTTTTATCTATAAGATTTTTTCCCCTTCAAAGACACCAAATGCGATTCTGGTATCCAACTTTGAAATTTTTTTGGATAACCTTTCCAATTGACTTTTATTTCTTTGATTAATTTTTTGCCCTCACGCCTTGTACGTCTATCAAGAACTGACTCAATTTCATAGACTTCATCATCTTTTATTAATTGAAGTTCGTATTCATAATAAGTTCCCAAAATTTGTTCACCCTGTAAATCTTTTATTTTATAAGTGATAGGTGAAAATGTCTTGTTAACATGAGTGATTTCAAATATTTCTTGCGTCCAATTTGGTAAATATCCCTTATCAAATGTGCGTTTTGTTTTATTGATCCGAACACGATCTCCAATTTCGAATTTTGGCTTTTTCGTCATAGCGATTGTCGATAATCGAGGATACAGATTTTTCGAAACCTCTGCCTCATTTGATTTTGTTACCATTGCAGGAGATGTTTTAATACTTCTGTGAAAAGTATGATTGTAATTCTGAACTAAAGAATTCAATACGTCAATGTAACATCTTGTTTTCTTGTACGTAAAGTATTTCCACATTCTCGATTTTAAAGTTCTTTGAAATCTTTCAACGAGGCTTGCTTTTGTCTCTGGATTTTCGGTGGTGAAAAAATGAATCTGACTCTTTTTCAAGTATTGTTGAAACAGTTTGTTTTTAAATTCCGAACCTTTATCTGTTTGAAGTGCCAAAGGTTTTCGTTTTGATTTCTGAACAATAGATTGAAATGCTCGAATCAAAGTTTTTCCCATTTTATTTGGAATAGGGACAACCCATGCAAATCTTGAAAACACGTCGATTACACAAAGTAAATATTTCTTGTTATCATTTTGTTTTGCTAAATGTTGCATATTGGCCAAATCAGCTTGCCATTGATAATCTATACCACTTACAATAGTTTTTCGTCTTTTGAAACGTCGACGGATTGGTTTGTGTAAGGTATAGGTGGATTCACCTGGTAACCACTCTTGAACATCTTTGTATCTTATTCCTTTCAAAACAGATTTTGCAGCGTGATACAATTGGTTTATTCCAGTAAATGCGACAGTACTTTTGGGATCATAAAATAACTTTCTTAACACGTAATCAAGTTTAGGCTTTACCAGGGCTCCCATGACTGAGCCGTTTTACGACTAGGGGTCTTTTTTATAGATTCTGGTGGAGTTAACAACTCTTTAGTATAGAATTGCTTCAGTCTTTCTCTTTCTTCAGGTTTCATGTATGGAGTTTTCATGTATGGAGTTTTCATCGTAGATTTTTTAACACTTTTTGCAGGCGATTTCCTTGCAGTTTTTTGTACACTTTTTGGTGTGTGAAATAAGTAATCAGACTCACCATGGGATTCTTCATCTTCACTCAGCGGCTTATCATAAGCTTTATCATAAGTTTTATGCATCCACCTCCATCTGCTTGGATTGCCAATGACTTCTTGCGGAATATTACTTTCATGTAATGCCTTTGAAAAAGTTTTCCAGCCTTTGGGTTCAACACCTTTTCTTTGACGTATTGCATCATTGATAAGATCGATGATATTGGAACCATGAATGCGTCCGCCTTTATATGACACAACTCCTTGTTCATCCCAAGTTAAATTATTGTTATCTTTTATCATATTCAAAAGTAACTCGGCTTTTCTTTTCATGGTTTTTGGTACACTTTGCAAAATTTGATCATGCAAGGTAACAGATGTTGATTTCTGTACACTATCATCACTTTTTGTCGTTGAAAGTAAATTGTTCAAAGTCGGTCTTGCTTTTTGAAGAGAATTTTGTAACTTAAACAAAGTCTCACCATACTTTTGAGCTTTTTCCGATTCTGATAAATTGGTGTTTTGTAAAATATGTCCCATGTCCTGTTGAAGATGTACTACATCTACAACTTGTGGATTGGGTGGTAAACGAGGTCTTTGAGCTTGTTCGGCTTTCCAACGATTCATATTTTCTAAGGTTTGGTAAGGCACAATAACCATTTTTTTAACAGACATAATTTAAAAATTATAAAATTACAAGGCCTTAAGAGCTCCTCCTATTCCTCCGATAACGGCTTTTCCTAACAATGGTAATAATGCAGGACCAAGCAATTGAAGAAATCCACCTTTTTGATTTAATATTTGTTTTTTATTTTTTACTGAGACTGATTTCGAAGCTAAACGTCTGAGATGCTGCCTACTTGAATACAATTTCTTCTTCTGAGGTGATGATAAATGTACATTGCCTTTTAAAACATTATGACAGCATTCCGATATGCATTTTATCACTTCAGGTGATGAATCTTTTACAAGTTTTTTACGTGCTTTTGGTTTAGCCTGTATCATAGCCATAACCATTGAACCATATTTTTTTATCAGAGGTGTTTTCTTCTTCATGTTGACTTGATCTCGATTTCGGATTAAATGATAATACAAGTTCCATATCACTAACATTTATAGCTAATATAATGTTTTTGTAGACAAAATTTGTTGTTAAAATTTCTTAAGAAAACTGTGAATAGAGATCGTCGGCTAATGTAGTGGCTGTAGATAAAGATGAATCCACGGGAACAGATCTTCCTTTCCCAAGGTGGAGCACCTCATTTTTGTCGTCAAGATTATATCTCCCTGTATCAAGGTTGTGTTTCACCATATCATAAAACATTCGTTTATATTTTTTTAACCCTTTTTTATGTTTAGCTAATGTCTTTGGAGACCACGTGCTGGAGGGGATTTCTTGAAACGATAATTTTTTACCTGGTAATATGAATCTTGAATACTTTCTTTCGTAATCCTGCAGTTTTTTTCTCATTCTTTCCTCTTCGGATTTCGGATACTGTTGATGTTCTGAAATGTTGCTTCCTACAGAACTTCGTTTTCGGGTAGTAACAAATCTTTCATCAATCGTAATTGGGGCATGCTTCTTTGGTGGTGAATTCTTCTTCTTTGGAGATTTTTTCTTTGGTGGAGCACGCTTTCTTGGAGTAAGCTTTTTTGGAGATTTCTTCTTTGTTGGAGATTTTTTCTTTTTCGGAGACTTCTTCTTTTGCGGAGCACGCTTTCGTGGAACACGTTTTCGAGTTTGTCTTTCAGCTCCAAATTTTCTGATGGTTTTTGTTCCATCCCATCTCAGCAAACTTCTGATAATCACACCACCTAGAAATCCACCCACTCCAGGTTTTAAAATGATTTTACGTTTACTTTCCTCATCTATGGACGGATCTGCTAGCTGTTCAATATCTGCTCTATGTTTTGTCATGTACGTTATGGTTTGTTTTGGTAATTTGATTTTATTTTCGATGATGTTTTGCGCAGCTAATGTAAACCATTTTAAAATTTCTTTTAATCCTGCTTTTAACACAGCTTCTCTTTCATGTTTATCGGTTTGTTGACTTAAATTTCGCAAAGCAGCTAAAACCGATCTTGGTGTAGGTGGTAAGTCCATGTTTACTCACGGATGGGTATCATAAAAATGATTTATATTTAAAAATGTAATTCTCTTTTAAAGCAAGAACTTTTGCATAAAAAAACTTTTCTTAAAGAAACTTTTTTAAGCAGAAGAATAAATAACAGGTCCTCTTTCATTACCTTGTGTATACCAACGGTAAAATATATCTGTTCGGAGTCTTAATTCTTTGTTTGTTTGTGAATGAAAATCTACGACTAGATATCCATGGTCCGACAATGTAGCATCTTCATAAGCAGGTACCAAATGTGGGGCTTGCATTTGTCGAGCTAATGTTTTAATCTGATTCTTATCTCGTTCATTTCGAAATAAAATCATATATCTAGAATTAAGGCTAATGGTTCGACTCGATTTCGATTGTTGAAACATATTTTGCGTGATGTAAATCACACTTGCATTACGATGATGACCTTTTCTTGTAAACCAAAGTTTAATTTTTTCCTCATCTTTTTCCCCCAACATGTCATCAAAGACGATTAAATGTGGTATGGATACATCACTGACAATTTCGTTTTCGTCGTCAGGAATCCCCTCCACGAATTTTATCAATTCAACTTGTGAATTAAACTTTTCCTGCATAACACTGTAGGCATGTTGCCATTCTTTGTAACACCAAACAAATCTTTCAGGAACGATGTTGAACAAGTCTTCTCGATACTCAATTAATTTATGAACGAACTCTGTTTTTCCACAACCGCTCGGCCCTGTGATGAAAATATTACAAGGATGTTGAAATAATATGGATTGTACATCCATTTTTTACTTTACTTTACTCTTTAAAGGCTAATGATAAAATGATAACATCATTGAAAATGAAAGCATTTTTATTGAACAGAACTAAACAATGAAACATTTTTTGCAGTGCAACATAAAAAATTTTCTTGACAATGAAAAAATTCATAAGGAAACATTTTTTTACAATACAGCGTAAAAAACATTTTCTTGACAATGAAAAAAATCACACTGAAATATTTTTGACAATGCAAATTCGCAAATACCACGAGTTTCACATTTGTCTTCATATTCCGTAATGTCTTTGTGCAATTGCTCTTTCTGAGTCTGATTGACACCGATCTGGATAACCACTGGCTTCTTGCTTAATTTTCAAGAAATTGTCCACATAACATTTAAAGAACTGATCTGACACAGAATTGAAATGCCAAATTTCATACACTTGCAATAATCGATAACCGCAGTCAAGAGCCTTGAATAATTCAAAAGTAACCCAAGTTCCGACCAAAGCCCTCTCTTCTTTACCATGGCTACAAATACTTGAACTTTCTTCTGCACATTTCATACAGAGTGGAAACATCATTTTGTTGTTACAGTGAACTGGGAGAACGGGGTGAAACAAATCAGTTGGAGGTAAAACTTTGCATTTGATTAAGCCCTCATATTGTCGAATATTGTTCATGTCAATATTCTCAGCAGACAAAATTTCTGGCTGACCTACAGGATAGGATTTGTGTTTACAAACATAAGGGTACAGAGAACAGATATCAATGTACTTGATTTCCTTCTTGCTTTTTTTCATCAGCATCAGGAACGCGATAATAGGCCACGGGAGCTTCGCATTTTTCCTGCGATCTCTTGGTACTCTGGGAACTTAAACAACACCGTGGCAACTCAGTGGAAACGCCGTTTAGTGTGACAGGGGCTTAGATCACAAATATGTTAGCGTCTGTTGCTATAAATAGACCATTGGGTAGAGGTACACTACGTCAGCGTCTAGTAGTAAAGCGTTTTTTTTATAAATAGCTCTATACGCTGTACTATCAGCTACAGAGTTTTAGATCAAGCGACGCTCGACAAACGATGTCGGATGAATGGTGAGAGAACAAATATTTGTTTTACGTGCAACGAAGCAGGACATTGGTCCAGAAATTGTCCAAAAAAGAAAATCAGACAGGAACATTTGTTTTTTGTCTACGTGAACCCACACAGTCATGACATCGAAATTTCACCATCGTTTTACAACGTTGTCGGTCTCCAACATACGAAATTCGTCGGGACACTAAATTCATTCTACAACGAAAATACATGGAAAACAAGTTCACTACAGACTACAATATCACCGGTTGAAAATCAGACCGTAGACATGCAGTCCGACACAACGGATATCACCGATTCAAAAATCTGCAAAATAACAGAACAGGCAGAGAAAAAAATATCTACAAGCGATAATCTAAGAAAACAACAAACTTTGGATCTAAAAGAGGAGAAAAAGCAAAACAACGAAAAGAAGAAAAAACGAGTAACAAAGAACTGTTTCTTTTGCAAATCAACAAAACACAAGGGTATGGCAAAACATTTCCCACACTCTATCAGACATCTGCTTGCGCAGTGGGGGGGGGGGGGGGGCAGACAAGAATTCGAACCATACTGGAACAAATATGATTTTATGTAAAAATATCGCTGGGTTTTATAGCTTTACAGGAGGATTGAAATTTTTAAAGAGCGCGGATCTGACGGGAAACACCAGGATTGTACTGTGTGACACTGAGTTATGAGTGGTAAAAACAGCATGAAACGCCGACGCGGGAAAAACATAGGAAAAAATGACGTCATGGGTCAACTAGTTCAATCCGTCTGAAAAACTATAAATCTCTGCGATTTATTTTCCATACATTTCATTTTTTCACAATGGCTTCAAGACCATCACTCGACATGCGGTTCACTTGGATGGATGCTGCACGAAAGATAAGAAGAGTTAAGAGGCAAATCGTTTTACTGCAACAACGCTTAGTTGGAGTGAGAAGACGATACGAGAGGGCTCAGCTTGCTAATAACAGGGTGTTCTGTTATAACCTTCGGATGAAGGAACTCATTATTGAGGGCATGCTTGAAATGTATTTTCAGTATGTTATTTCAAAAACAGAGCAGGTAGACCGTCTTTTCCGCGAGCAAATCGCCGCTGAAAGGACTGAGTCAGACAGCGAATCGACTGATGCTGATACTGAATAAACATTTTCAAAAATCAGCCCTTCTCAAAAACAGCCCTTTTCAGGGCTAACCATCTACCACGAAAGATCTATCTTTCTTCAAATTGTCATTTCTTTAATTTGTCACAGCTCTTTTCAGAGACGTATAAAACCCAGCGTTATTTCCATACATTCATCATTTTTTGACTCTCAGCTAACGATCACTTCGAAAGCGGTATCAATATTCGGAAGCAGTATCAATATTCGGAAGCAGTATCAATATGGAGGAGATAAATTATCAACTACGTGAGGCTCTCCAAGAATATCTAAATGCAGGTCAACAGTTATTACAACTAAACACTCATTTCGTAGGAGAGGAGGAACAAAACCAACTACAACGTATAACACAGCCATACAAAGATCTCGGCGAAAGATTAGTTCAACTATTTTTAAAGACAACACCGGATGTCATTTTGGTTGATATCGAATTTGGGAGGAAGATTACTTTCGATAATGGAGCAATGGTAATCAGAAAAAGAGTTGAAGCATGCCCCATTTGTCAAGCGAATTTCGGATGCTGTCATTAGAAGTGGAAAAAAAACAACGTGAGACGAAAAAAAACACAGCCTCCAAAACAAAACAGCCCTTTTCAGGGCTAACCCAACAGTTCTTTTCAGAGCTAACCCAACAGTCCTTTTCAGGGCTAACCATTTACCACGAAAGTTCTATCTTCAAGATGCCAGACGAAAGTTCTATCTTCAAGCTGTCAGACGAAAGCTCTATCTTCAAGTTGTCATTTCTTCAAATTGTCACAGCTCTTTTCAGAGCTAACCCCAACAGTCCTTTTCAGGACTAACCATTACCACGAAAGATCTATCTTCAAGATACCAGACGAAAGTTCTATCTTCAAGCTGTCAGACGAAAGTTCTACCTTCAAGCTGTCAGACGAAAGTTCTATCTTCAAGTTGTCATTTCTTCAAATTGTCACAGCTCTTTTCAGAGCTAACCCAACAGTCCTTTTCAGGACTAACCATTACCACGAAAGATCTATCTTTCTTTAAATTGTCATTTCTTCAAATTGTCAAACTTCTTTCTTTTAGAAGAGTTACACTCCAAAAAGAGTTACACTCCAGAGAGTTACGCTGCAAAGAGTAAAAAAACTCAGAAAAAGACTAAGTCCAGCCCACTGTTCAGTCTTTTAGAGAAAAAATATTCATACGTGAAGAAAAACTAAGTCAAACTCAGGGTTCAGTCTTTTAGAGAAATTCATTCATAGAATGAAAAAAGTCTAACTCCAACTCAGTGCTCAGTCTTTTAGAGAAATTCATTCATAGAATGAAAAAAGTCTAAATCAAACTCAATGTTCAAACATTTAAAAGAGAAATCACCCATAATTGCAGAAAAAGACTAAGTCCAACTCAATGTCCAGACATTTAGAAAGAAAAATCATTCATAGATGCAGAAAAAGTCTAAGTCCAACTCAGGGTTCAGATATTTAGAAAGAAAAAATCATACGTAGGTGAAGAAAAAACTAAGTTCAACTCAATGTCCGCAGAAAAAGACTAAGTTCAACTCAATGGTTAGGCATTTAGAAAGAGAAATCATTCATAGGGTAAAAAAGTCTAAGTTCAACTCAATGGTTAGGCATTTAGAAAGAGAAATCATTCGTAGGATAAAAAAGTCTAAGTTCAACTCAATGGTTAGGCATTTAGAGAGAAAAGAAGCTTGACAATAGAAAATCATTTTTGATCGTTACTCACCTTTAACTTCCCTTTTTGCAGAAAAATTCCAGAGTTACACTGCAAAGAGCAAAAAAACTCAGAAAAAGACTAAGTCCAACTCAGCGATCAGGCTTTTAGAGAAATCATTCATAGGGTAAAAAAGTCTAAGTCCAACACAGCGCTCAGCCTTTTAGAAAGAAAAACATTCGTAGGGTAAAAAAAGTCTAAGTTCAACTCAATGGTTAGGCATTTAGAAAAGAGAATTCAATCATAGGTGAAAAAAACTAAGTCCAACTCAGTACTCAAGCATTTAGAAAGAGAAAAATCATCCGTAGGGTGAAAAAACTAAGTCCAACTCAATGTTCAGACATTTAGAAAGAGAAATCATCCATAATTGCAGAAAAAAGTCTAAGCCCAGCTCAGTGATCAGGCTTTTAGAGAGAAACCACTTAAAGGCCAAGTAGTGGATAGAAGTAAAACAATAAAGCAATCCTAATAGCATATGGGTAAAAAAAAGTCTAAGTTCAACTCAATGATTAGGCAAATAGAAAAGAGAATTCATTCATAGAATGAAAAAAGCTAAGTCCAACTCAGTGATATAGGAATAAATTCCTTTTAGAAAAGAGAAATCATTCATAGAGATGCAGAAAAAAGTCTAAGTCCAACTCAATGGTCAGGCTTTTAGAGAGAAACCACTTAAAGGCCAAGTAGTGGATAGAAGTAAAACAATAAAGCAATCCTAATAGCATATGGGTAAAAAAACTAAGTCCAACTCAGTGACCAGACCTGTCAGATCACTATAGAGCACTCGAAGATGTGTCATTTTTGGCCGGCCCCTTTGCCTTTAATTGCAGAAAAATTCCACTCAGGGTGGGTAGAATAGGGATTATAAAAAAATGCAAATTCTTTCAGGGTGGCAGAATAGGGACAAATTTCTTTCAGGGTGGTGATGTAGGGCACTCAGGGAGGGTAGAATAGACCACTGACCGGGCCCTCCTATACTACTAACGTCGTTCAACCATTTACCACACAATCCCGAATTTTAACGATCCTGGAGAAGAAGGCTTTGGAAAACGTTGTTAGAAAAGGAGAAAATGCTGGTAACCAGCATTTTCTCCTTTTTCAACAATGTTTTCTACCCTATCAAAGACAGAAAATGTCATTTGAGCTTAATGAAATTTGTGGTCTGCAGATTCTTTCAATTTGGTCTAGTCCAAAGTTTTGTCGTTTGATAGAGAGTTAAATACTAGAATGTTAAGTAAAGGAATGAAAAGAAAACAATCTTACAAATTAAATTATTTTTGTACCGCTTCCGAACCACATTTTGAAGTTTAAAAAGATCAATTTCTGTAGGTTTATCGTGAAGATAAGCGAAGAACTTTATAAATTTGAAACTAACACATCTTCTGATTGGCTAAACCAGACTGAGTTGTGTTACTTTCTAAATCTAGAATTAGACAAAGAGTATTCTTAAGAATGGCTGGTGACTACGGACAATGTTTTCGTCTCCTAACGTAGTTGAATATCGCACGAAAGTTTTAACATGGTCTACGATACGTTGAGGAATTTTTCCCATCAACCAAAGAATTCTGTGTGACGAAAAGGTCTTTAACTCGTTACCAGAATACAAAAACTTAGACTGATCAAAATTGAAAGCATTTACAGATGACAAATTTGTCCTTGATAGGGTAGAGGACATAGTAGGAAAAGGAGAAAATGCTGATTACCAATATTTTTTTCTCTTCTCACCATGTTTTAAAAAATCTTCCTCTGGGTGGTTAAAAGTCGGAATTATATGGTTAAGGATTAAAAACATTAATTGGAAATGAGAAAATGCTTGTAACAGCATTTTCTCCTTGTCCTAAAATGCTTCCTAAACTTTCAAAAATATTTTATATCATTTGAGTCGCATTTATTATGTCGTCTGAAAACGCTAGCAATATAGAAGAGTCTAAAATTGTGTCGTTAGGTAGAAAGTATAAAATAAAACGGTCTTATTGTTTTAATTTGCTTGTCACTCTTCCATTTCTCTAATTTTAATGAAATCAGTAATTCCGAACTATGTTTTTGCATTCTAACGCGGATGAATATTTACCGTCTCAAGGTTTTACACTGTACCAGACGATTCAGTTTATTTTCAGACTTTTGATGACATTGTGGAAAAGCACAAAATGCTGGTGACCAGCAATTCTCCTTCTCCAGTAATGTTTTCTATCGTTTTGGAGTCATGTCCCACCATTTCAGACCCATTCAACTTACCGTCTGCACTGCTTTTGATTATAGACAAGTCTTAAATTTTGTCGTCCGATAAAAAAGTTAACTTCGACTATGAGGTGTTGAGCTATTTATACTTATTTGTCTACTGTTTTATTGGACAGAAAGCCATTTATATAAATAGTTTCACGTTTTCGGGCGCGAATTTATACGGGTAAAAGTTGTTTTCATTTGGGAGAGATAGATTCACTGCGGTCAGACTATGCAAATTAATCCTTTGTTATTTGGTTAGCATTGATTTCCGGGGTGTAAAAATCACTTCTTTATCACATACCTTCAACATGGAGAGATTCTTAATCTTTCGAAATTGAATTTATTCTCCTAGTTTTTATGGTTAATTGTTGAAATCTTTCCGAAAAACGTTCGTCTGCTTATGCAATAAAAATCAAGCCACTCCTGTGAATATTCAACATTTAGAATGTTAAATAAACGAACCGAGTATCTTCGTCTGTCCCCCACCCCACTTCCTTTAACTCTTTACCAAACGACAAAATTTTAGACTTGTCCAACCAGCATTTTCTCCTTTTCCAACTATGTTTTCTACCCTTCTACAGGTTAATATTCAGATCGCGGAATAAACCTAAATTTTTTTAAATGAAACCCAAATAATTGCAATTTCATGACAGCTTTTGTCCATGATGTCTCAGTAATACGGATCATGCTCTGGCAAGAAGGGGATTAATGCATCTCCGTGATACATTATGCTATGCAAGTCGTCACATAATTATGGATTCATAAAATCCATTTTATCAGACTGAATAATGAGGTAGAATTGTCCTTTGACAAACAGAAAATTAAAAAATAGCAATAAATTTCGACCAAGGTCAGCCTGCACTGACTGCACAGGCTGACAAGGGTCGATACTTTTTGCAGGTGAGTTAAGCACCCTTTTCACATAGCGTGACTCATTTGTTGTCTACATGTGATTTTGTCAAATTTTAACTTATATCGTCTGATAAAGAGATACCTGTAAAACACTACAAAGCACAAACAACATCTCCTGCAAATCTCTTTTTTAAAACTAATTCGAACCCTTCCTTGCTTTAAAAAAAAAATGAAATTCATCTAATGCGACTCTTGAAAGAACCGAGGTTCCTGCCATAAAAACCAACATTGTTTGAAAAGTGTCAAATGCTTTTACGAAAAACGTTTAAAATTGTGTTAAAATTTCAAGAAAGACAAATGAAAATGCACCTTTCTAGACAGGAGAGCTCTTAGATTGAAATACAAGTGGATTTTGGCTTTGTTTTTATTTTATAAAGCTTTTAAAGTTTTCACTCTTATCACACAAGCCATCGATTTCACTTTCGAAACATGAATATTTTTATGGGTGAGTTGAGCATGAATAAAACTGCTTTTGCCACTGCGTATATCCGCGGATTCTTATGCCTTGTGCTTAAACCACAGAGGTTCTCCGTGGCACAGTTGCGTAGGTATAGGAATGGTAGCCCGGGTTAGTATTCACCAACCTTCCTTAATTTCATTCTTAGGCGTCTTCTACATTTAGAAAGTAACACAACTTCTAATAGGCTAAACCATTTGGTTTAGCCAATCAGAAGTTGTGTTACTTTCAACTGTAGAAAAATTTAGATAATAAGACTAAGAATGGTCCTGGAGGTCTCGAGTTTTATCTTCACTCAAGACTCTGGGTTTTTTCGCGGGATTGTCCTTGGCAAAGCATTTTCAGGTCTATATTCACCAACCGTTCTAAGCTGTATTCTTCGTCTAATTCTTTTTGAAAGGTACACGAGTTTTTAATTGCTTAACCTTTAGATTAAGTCAATCAGAAATTGCTGTGATTTAGAAATAAGAAAGTTCTTGGGAATTAAACTAAGAATGATATATAGAATGGTTAATTTGTACAAGCCTAAACCATCGGCCAAGAACTGTTGAAATCCAGGACAAACACAAATTAGTTAGCTGTCACCGTGATATGGCTGAAAATTGTTGAAAAAGGTTAAAAAAAACAAAATTCAACCAATCACAGGTTTAACCTGAACAAAAATTATCATATTAGGTGTCGCACCACCGCGAGACTGCTTCCGGGTCGTAGTTTCAAAAGTAGTCCCATGTGAAATTTTGCAGTAGCACTTTTGTTGCACTGTTTCAAGGAGCTAAGAGGGCTTAGTGGTATATAATTTAGATTTGCTTCAAATTTAGGCAGTGGGGGACCACTTAGATGCGTTTTTATTTGTATGTTAATTGGACTATTTTGTGTCACTGGAGTTACAAAAATTGGGGTCATTGCGGTGAACAGGTTTTTTTGAGAGGGAAAATTCTATGGTGTCTGTGTTAGTTGAGATTTAGCGAAAAACGCAATCGGTTGACATGTTGTTTTTAGTACATTTTTATGAAGGACTAAGGACGTACTTTAGACAGCAAGAGACGGAAAAGCAAAAGGTTTGCCATTAAGCGATCTGTGAAGCTTCAAAGATGGTCGATTTCACTCTATTTTCGATATTGCCAAAAACCAGTGGTGTGACACCATTACTCTAAAATTCTGCTGGCGTCACACTACAACGAAACTGACACAATCTACTAATATGGAAATTTCAAATTCGTACGAAGTATTCTCGAGCATCGGTCAACAGTCGACATTCAATACAAGGGGCAAGTTCGATGCCTGCAAAAGGTCATGCAATGGCTCAAGATGCTCTTACGTTTACGAATTATGCAATGTTTTTACGATCAGTGACAAATTCCATCTTTGATCTATTTTGGGCAGTGTGGTTCCTAACCATCGGCTAGTTCTCATTGCAATCGTCACAACTAGGCCGATTCCGTAAGTACATCTAACCTCGTCTGTATCAAGGAGGTTTTCGTTTTGAGGCACTGCCAGTAACATGATCTTAAACATGGCTGCGTCCATGTACTCGTAAATCGATTAGCAACTACCGTTACATCAACAACCACTGTGAAGTTATTCATATCAACCAATTTGTCGTTAAAATCTGCCAAAGGAATTGATAGACCGCGTTAAAAAACTGAATGCACAAACTGTTTGTCAATGCAAATGTTCTTAGAAAGATCTCAATAAAAAAATGTGACTCGTGTTTTCTTTTTTTTTAAAAAGGAGCCTTACAATTTCAAGAGCGGTAAAGTTTTGTTTTTCCGGCGAAGAAATGCACCGTTTAAGTGCATATCACTCAACGTAATACTGCCAAAGGATCTGATTAAAAGATCACCCAAGGTTTGAAGAATATTGTTCTTATTACGTAAAACTGCCCCACAGTTGTCGGGCATTAATCATAATTTATAATCGACTGCAAAAGATAGGCCTATAGAAAGAACAAGAAGAAAACAAGGCGAATGACCTTTTTTTACGATTTTTTTTGAAAGATCTTTTGTTAGTCGACGGTTTGTCGCTTCTGTGAAACAAGTTGTTGCAATGCACGATTGACGCTGGTGGTTCAGGCGCCGGTCCCCTACTTTTATTTTATGACTTTCATCAAAAAAAAAAAAATTAAAATTCGACGCCCGGATCCAAATGATACTTAACAAATGCGGTTTTTTTTTTTCAAAAATTGTAGATTTAATGAATTCTATTTTAAAATCCCCCCCCCCCCACCAAGTAATATTCAACGCTCACATCCAAATGATACCTAAAGAACACGTTTTTGGACAAAATCTAGGTTTAACTCTTTACCAAACGACAAACACTTTAGACTGTTCCAAATTCAAAATATTTGCAGACGACAAATTAAATGTGGCTCGTATGATGTAATTTGTCTCGGAATGGGTAGAAAATATTGTGGGAAAAGGAGAAAATGCTGGTTACCAGCATTTTCTCCTTTTCCCACTATGTTTTCAAATGTCTTTTCTGTTAGGTTCGTAAAAACTAGGGATTGTGTGGTAAAGAGGGAAGGAATTCTACTTTTTATTTCCACCCCCCCCCCCCCCATCCCCCCCCCCCATTAAAGTTCAACGCTCACATCCAAATGATACCTGAAAAATAAATCAATGTTTTTTTCCCCCTATAAAATATAGGTTTAAGCCTTTACCAAAGAATCCCGACTTTTAACGACCCTGAGAAAGAAATCTTTGGAAAACATAGTGGGAAAAGGAGAAAATGCAAGTAACCAGCATTTTCTCGTTTTTTCCACAATGTTTCTAATCTATCATATACAAATCCCACCACGTTTGATTTGTCGTTTGCAAATGCTTTCAGTTTGTACAAATCTAAGATTTTGTCGTTTGGTAAAGACTTCATCAAACCATTTCACAAACGATCCTCCGTTTTTACGACCATGGCGACCATTCATAGCAAACAGTCTTCTTGTTAATCGTTTTATAGTCAAATGGGAAAAAAAAATATTTTCTCGTCTACAAATGCTTTCAATTCGGACAATTCTAAGATTTTGTCGTTTTGGTAAAAAGTTAACCATTTTACAAACGATCATGTGTTTTTACGACCATGTCGACCATTCATAGTACACAGTCATCTTGTTAATCGTTTTATAATCAAATGAAAAAAAAAAAATGTTTGGTGAATGGGAATACATTATTAATGACGTTGAACGAGTTAAAATCCTATATGAAATAATTTTGCGCGTTAATGACCCTTAGGAAGAGAGCTGTAAAATCATTAAGAAAAAGTATAAAGTGCTGATAATCCAACTTTTCTCTTTTCCCACCATGTTTTCTTACAGTAATTTCTATCAGTGTAAAGGCTCAAAAAGCAGATGCTTTTGATCAAAGACCAGACTGCACGTTCTGTACAGTCTAACCTTGATTTATGCAGTCTGCAAAAAGCCACTGTTTTCGTCTCCGTCGCTAAACGGGTGAACTCAGAACTCAGAAAGGTTATTGGTAAATTAGGCAACCGGCCCATTGTACATAACATATTCAATAAGCATTGGTTTGCCCTCGAATGAAAATTTCCACAATAATAATTATGATGCATGCTGACATGAGTCGAAACTTTTTGCCATTGGTCAATTTTCTGCATTGCAAAAGTTCTTTCTACCTCCAGATCCACTTGATTGTTTGACAAAATGGATCAGACGGATCCATAATCATGTGATGACTTGCTTGGTATAATGCATGACGGAGGTGCAATAAGCCCCCTTTTGCCAGAGCATGGCTCATTTCTTTTTGTCCATAATGTTTCAGCAAAGCGAATCGGACGGTATGGACCATAGATCAGACTGCACAATTTGTAGGGTCTGATCCTGATCCACGCTGGCTGCAAAGGCAATTACAGTCATGAAATGGGTTAAGACTGTAGAGGCAATATATATGGAACGAGAGAATGGGTGGAGAGATAGAGAGAAGAAGGGTAGATGTAAACGAAGGGTAGATGTAAACGAAGCGACATTCTCATTTACACGTTCTTGTTAATCGTTATATAATCGAGTGAAGAGAGTGATGGAGACGGAATTTCAGAATGTTTTAATTCGATTGCTTTATCTTTGTATTATTTTGGTACCTTTTTTTTTTTAATCTCAAACGGTATTAGTCACTGACTATTTTCTAGCCCCATCCCACCCCAAAAATAAACTTCCCGATGACTTTTTTTCGTTTTCACGAGACACGCAATTACTCCATTAAAACCCTTTATATGGTATGTTACCAAACAATCCCGTGTTTCTATAACATATAGCGTAACATATTATAACCTGTAAATAACACTTTAACTTCTCGGTTACATATGGGTGTGCTACATCAGGAATTTGCACAGAAAAAAAAATATTTATTGAATCAGACATTATGGGAAAGGTAGTAAAAAATTGTGGTAGAAGGAGAAAAAACTGCTGACCAGCATTTACCCTTTTTTTTTTCACTATGTTTCCCATCCTTACCCCCTTTGGGTCTTGACATCACAAATTTTTCCCCTAAAAAGGGTCTTATTGCAATGATTTTGTGTAATTTTACCGACTGAAAATCTCCAATTGACAAAATATTTAGCTAATTATAACATCATTATACTGTTATATTGGAAATCAAAAATTGAATTTAATGGATTTTGTCGGCTGTTATAAAACCAACATTAGTCTATAGTTACGATGATCATTGAATAATGATGAGGTGTCGGTTTTATTTGTAAGCTCTGGTTGAATGTCAGTACATAATTGCTTCAAACCCGTCTCCCCTTTGAGATTTCGTGGGGGGGGGGGGGGGGGGGGGGGTTGTGAGTAGACTAAAAAAAATATTCTGGGGTAGCTAACATCGCAAAATAAGCCCTAAAAAAATAATACCATTAAGAAAACCTTTCATTCATCTTGGCATTAAAACTTTAACGAAAAGCACATTAACGAGACTCGCACCATAAATATATAAACAAATACACCAATGGCACAAGAAATTCAAAATTAAGCATTAGAACAGTCTACCGTGGTAAGAGGGAAGAGGCAAGCCGAAGAATACGCGACCATGTATCAGTCCCACCAAAAAGCGACAAAAGGCGTCAAGAAGTGTCACGGAACGATTGGAAGCGTCAGAAGGAGAGCAGAAGCCACATGAGAAATGTTTTGTTAATTTTCTTGGAATAGGATTTATTTATTTTTTTCAAATATTGTTTGATAATTCTTCTCACATCACTATCCGCGCCGAGAAGTTGGCAGTTCCAAACTTTAATCTTGCTCATCACGGAATTCGAACTCGGAACCCTTGATTTGGTTTAGAGGTCGACGCTCTTCCGCTAGCCGCCGTCTTCAATACAATCATAAACCGTGCTCTAGGAAAAGGAAGTTTAACACACCTCCGAGATCCACTATACCTAGCAAGTCATCGCATAATTCTTGATCTACACAATCAATTTTGTCTAACAACCAACTGCATTATGAGGAAGAACGGTTTTTCGACATGCAGAAAATTGGCCGATAGAAAAAAGTTTCGACCCAGGTCAGCCTGCGCGGAGCGCGTAGGCTGACCTGGGTCGATGCTTTTTACAGATGCATTCAACTCGCTTTTTCACAGAGTAAGGCTCATACATTATTTCCTGTTGAAAAGTGATGCGGGCGAAAAATTATATAGCCTGCAACACGCGAAAAGGGACATTCGGACATTTGCGTAAAGTGTCGTCCCGGAAGAGCCTGCGCAGTCCGTGCAGGCTAATCCGAGACGACATTTTCCGATCGTGTGTGATTTTCTGTTTCACTCAAGTCTACTGTAGGACAAAATCTAATATTGACGTTAAGTGCCGTCTCGGATTAGCCTGCGCGGACTGCGCAGGCTGATCCGAGACGACACTTTACGCAAATGTCCGAAAGCCCCTTTTCGCATGTTGCAAGGCATATCGAGTAACCATAGAAAGTGACGAATCACTTTTCCCAATGAAATTTTAGATTTTTACAACACTGCCATGTACAATCAAACCATGCTTTGTAAAATGGGGTTTAATGTATCTACAAACAATATCGACCTACGTCAGCCTGCACTGTCTTCTCAGGCTGACATTGTTCGGAACCTTTCGCTATTTGTAAATTTTCTGCAAGTCAAAGGACCATTCTAGCTCTGGATTAGGTCGGCTGTTGAAGAAAGTGGAATTTATTGATCCAGATCTATGTAATGGCTTGCTTGATGTAATGAACCAGGGAGACGCATTAAGCCCCCTTTTGTCAGAGTGCAGCTCATACAAAAGTATGCAAGGTTTTACACTGAGGATACATGACAAACGTATCGTTTACTTCAATAAGGTGATTCCTTATTTTGTCACCTTTTGTTGATTGGTTGTATTGTGTTCAAAACCGTTTTCAACATTATTTCAGTTGTGTCGCGGCGGCCATTGTACCTATCAATCCTTTCTTACAGTTTCTGTTATCAGATCTTAGCACAATATACTTCCCAAGACGTTAGTGTTATAGATTATGCTTTTACAAAAATTTTCATCGTCAAAACAATGATCTGTGCTCACATATGAAGAGAACCAAACTATTGACTATTCTGTTTACGGGCTGATACCATGATGTATCGTTATTTTACAGTTGATATAACAGTCTGTTTACGTAAATTCAGTTAATAAGTTTCAAGACTCCAAATTCATGAAATCATTTGAATATCATTCTAAGTCTAAAACTTAAATTATATACATATGTTTTTGACAGCAATATGACTAATTTGGCGTTCTCATATTATATGACGCTCATCTACAGTATCCGCCTGACGCCACGACAGCAACGCCTTCGATTTCAGACAAGGTTAAAATCAACTGGAAATGTTTCCGTGCCTGCCCTTCGGCTCATGGGTGTGCAGGTTGTACAAGTGCTTATAGAACTTCACCTTGCTTAAATTCAGCATAGCATGAAATTTCGTGGTTATAATGAATGTCATATAATGCGCTTAGGAAAAACTTGTAACTTTCTAACTTTCTTTCTTTCTTTCTTTCTTTTTTTCTTTCTTTCTGCTTATTAAATCATTTATTTACTATCTGAAGTATTTAGTTTGGCTAAAAACTCAGGTGAGCATGACATTAAAATCTCCTTGTACGGGCCCAAGTAAATAAAACTAGTGCAGGTCATAACGAAAGGATAAACAAAAAATTATGAACTGTAATCGGTAAATAAGGTCTACTAAGTTAGTCTTGATACAATACAGTAACACATTCGGAACAAATATAATTATCATACTAAACTTTATAATTAAATAACACCTTAAAAAATCTTATTAGAATGAAAAATAATGCATCATTCAATAGATGCACACACAGCAGTGCACGTTGACCTTCAGGTTGAGATTTTTTAAAAGGTCAACTAAATAAAGAGCTATTCAAGTGGCTTCCATGCTAGATCTTTTACTGAAATAATGTTTTAAAAGGCTTTAAAAACGCTAATGAAAAAAATCAGTAAAATCAACCAAATTCAAATCTACAATTCAAATTTATTCATATCTTAAGCTCTGATATAAGCCATCTGATTGGCTGTGACATAACGCCTCAACCAATGAGATGGTTAGCTATAACGCCTCAGCCAATAAAATGTTTAGTCTACAGGAATTTGGGATCCGTATTCGCCAACCATTTTTTAAGAACATTCTTAGTCTAATTCTTCCAAGATATTCTAGATTTAAAAGTAACACAACTTCTGATTGCCTAAACAAAATTGAATAGCCAATTAGAAGTTGTGTCACTTTCAAACTTAAAAAAATTCTCGAGAATAAGACTAAGAGCGTTCTTAAGAATGGTTGGTGAATGCGGACCCTGAAATAGAATTCAGTCCAGAACTGTTGCTAAATTCGACCCAGTTATCTCGTAAGAGGTTCACAAATTACTCGGTCTCTTATATCAGCCAAACCCACCCACTTTTTTTGTTTCTCGAGACAAATTATAAAGAGTGATTGATGAAACGAATGCGATAGTTTTCAATTTTTCACGAATTAAATATCTTTTTGTCCGCGCCGAGATGAAACACGGGTTATGCCTTGTCATTAAAATCGTTTATTCTGGCTGCCAAGCTGTCTTCAAATCCCTGACAATTGAAATTAAATTCCTCTGAAATTGTATCACGTTCAGTCTTTAAGTCTTCATACAACGGTGGAAATAGTCTCCGGATATTCCAGTTTCTAATGAGTTCCGGTACCGTCTAAATTATTTATTATCGTTGTCGTCTTTAGAAATTATCCATGCAGAAAAAGAAAGTAGGGTAAAATAAACCAGGGCATGCATGAAATTTAAACCAGATTTAAATCCTAACAGATGACAAAAATTTAGACTTATCTAATTCACAGCCAACAATGCTGATATGACTTAAATGATTAAATTTCTTTATTATTAAGAGAGGAAAATGTTGGGAGAAAATACGTTTTTTTGAAAAGCGTTAATTTTTGGGTCCTTAAAATACTGGATCTTATGATAACGGGTTCAAGTTTAATCGAAGTACTAAAAGAACTGTATGACAGATTAGCGAATGTGGAATAAGTGGTCTTGGTAAAGATAAAACTTGGTTGGTCCATGCGAGATTGAAGAAAATATTCCAATCCATTTAGTTGTCACAATAAAAAATACCACGAAAAAGTTCTGTTTGTTGATTTCTAAGTGAAAGGAGCAAATAAAGAAAACGTCAATTTGATGATTTGCCATTTGAATACGAGTGTAATTTTATAGTTCACTTTTAGATTAACTTTCTATGCTTTTTCACATTCTTATCGGTTGGACGAACTCACCCTTGAAAATCAAAACCACGAGGATGAAAAAGGTTGCGGTTGGATAGATAAAAGTGAGCCTGATTTGCAAAGGTCACTGACTTAATTTACATATAAGCAACCATCTTGTGCCTTATCGATGACATCTTGCTCAGCCTATGACTTTGTCAACAGGTAACACCCGATGTTACACGGCAGAAATCTACTCGGTTCGAGACTACATGAGATATATAGGATCTGACATGAGTTGGCGTTTGAGATATATAATTTTGTTAAACGAGTCTAGGGAACATGTTATCAAGCGAACCTTTGGCGAGCTTAATAACATTTTTTCTTGAGTTTTACAAAATTTCATCACAAACGCCAACGAATGTCAGATTCTTTTTATCACATAACGATGTTTCACAGATTATAATCAGAAAATGCAAAAGCATCTATAGATGCACCCGCAACAATATCCATAAAACCCATTCACTTCTATGAAATACGTACAAAATGACGTTAAAAATAACGTCACACAATTGTGATATCAAACGTGTTTAAGATAAGAAAATTCGTAATGGGTATATTACACTGAAAACAAGGGAGGTCATGTGATGAAACGCGTGACTTGGAAATCTAAAATGTTATATTATTGATGCACAAAGATGGTACTTACCAGACAAAAAAAAAAAAGATTAAAATTTTGGCAGATTCGATAAACTGATCCTGTTAATAATAATCTTGATCTGTCACGAAAATTTTAGCTGAAAATAAAATTGCTACATTATTTCAAAACAGGTATTTAGACATCCTGTACCATTCTGTCTGATTGGTGGATTTGGTGCATTTGGTGCATGTGACAACCAATATCTGCCATCGATAAATCAGGTTTAGCCTGTTGTCTACCGGATTGTTACAGTAGACACAACAGGTACCAGTTTAAGTCAGTTTCTAATTTCTTAACCCTTATCCTACTAAATAACTAAAATGAAATTTTCTATTCGATAGTAAAACCAAAATATTGCTTTTTCAAAGGTATGTTTTCGGGGAATAACGTCTCCTTAGCGGACAGTGTAGATCCAAGATCAGACTGCACGTTTTGTGCAGTCTGATCTTGATCTACACTGTCCGCAAAAGGTCTGTGAGTCGCGCTTAGCAACCTAAGAGTTTAAGACTTTGGCCTTGAATCAGGAAGACATAGACACGAATAAGTGTGCTTTCGCTGTTACATTGCAATACTGTTGAAACCAGCGTTAATAAAAATACCTTGTCTTAAAGAACCCGATCCCGGTTTCATGAAAATACTTCAGCCTGTTATTTTGCTCAAATTTTCTAACTGACTCAGTTTCCGACTTATGTTGAATTCGTTATTTGAGACACATTTCACTAACATTAACAAACTTAAGAAACATTCACAAATCCTAAGCTGACACATTTCAGACTCAACAGTACCCATAGAATAGACAGCCTTATGTCTGTTAACTGAGTTGTTAACTGAGTTAAGATCTACGGCCGAACAGCCTTTACGAAAACGTCGATGTTACACGATATTTACCGATGAGTTATTGAGTCTATAGCCCACTAACTCTCATGTCAAAAGACGGAAGCTACCGAGATTGGCTGAATAGCATTTACAAAAACCTCGATTTTTACCGATGAGTTAGGGGCTGTAAACCTTAGGTCCATTATTTTGCTGAGCTGACCTTGAAATGTTGTGTCAGCTTAGGATTTAAGAATGTTACTTAAGTCTGTTAATGTTTGTGAAATACAGGGTGTCCCAGAATATATGTCCCAGTTTCAAAGCCCAATTTTGCTAGTAAATATTCAACATAACTAGATAGCTCTTTGTAGTATTATTAAAAACATCTAAAATTTTGTATAGACAATAGTTTTAAGGACTAGGTTGCCTTCAGTCCCTCATAACACATGCTCTATATGCCCACACATTTTCTACTGTACGCGTCTGACATGACGTCAAAAATTGTTGACGACGTTCTGGCAGGTACCCTATGTAATCTTTCATATTTTCATACGAATATAGCAGTTCTGAGTTCAGGTAAATATGCTGGTTTATAATCATACATCTTGTCTTTGATGAGTCCTCAAAGAAAAAAAATCTAACAGGTTTAAATTGAGAGAGTGAGGTGGCCATTCTACTGTGGTCTTTAATGAAAGCAGCCTGTTTCAAAAAGTATCGGTCAGAAAGTTAATAGCAGCTCTACTTGTATGGGGTGCTGCTCCATCTTGTTGGAACCAACAACCATTTAGTGAGAAACATCTTTTTAAATGTTCAGGCACAAACTTATTTCTTAAATATCGATGTAGTGATCGGAGGTGACCTTAGCAACACTTTCATCAGACGTCCTTCATTTTCATCCCGTCTGTCTGATACTGTTCCAGAAACATGAAATTTGTAAACTAAACATCATATTTGTTTTCTGGACTGCACTGTTTTACTCGTGTAATGCTTTCTTAAGTGTCTTTTCACTTAAGTTGGCTAATATCCAGGCTCATAGAAGAGTCTAACAATTCAGCATCTTCAGCCATCGTTAAATAAACAACGAATCATATGACGTCATTAATGGCGTCATACAACGTTACCAAGACGCTGTATAACGTTTTTGTGTACTCTACATAAAAATTTAGATAGTCAGCTTTAAAATGGTATCAAGGACTTAGTAAATTCCTTTTCTTAAAATCACAAAATTTTTCATCATTACTGGGACATATATTATGGGACACCCTGTAAGTCTAAAATAATGACCTCAACTTACCTCAGAAAATGAGTCTTTTATTGGAATTTAGCAAAAAACGAGACTAAATTTCTTCGAGAAAACGGCCCCCGGAGAAAAATGCAGTTGAAAACACTGAGGAAAAACGGAGAAAATGTTGGTGAAACAGCATTTTCTTATTTTTTTTTTCATGATGTTTCTACCATTTTTACAAATCTCATCATTTGAGCTTCATTAAATTCATGATCTTCAAACGCTTTCAATTTTGACATATCTTAGATTTTGTCTTCTGGTGAAGGATAAAACGTTAATCCTTAGGCTGCTAAGCGCAACTCACTGCCCTTTTGCGGACAGTGTAGATCAAGATCAGACTGCACAGAACGTGCAGTCTGATCTTTGATCTACACTGTCCGATAAGAAGATATTAATCTCCAAAACATAACGTAAAGATAGCAACATTTGGGTTTATACTATCGAACTGAAAATTTCATTTTAGTTATTTGGCAGGATAAGGGTTAAATTAGTTCAGCGCAAAATCTATATAAACTCGACCTATTTTGACAGCTAAAAACTTAATCCACTAAAACTCAGACAGGATTTTCATCTTACAGGCATGAAGTAACAAAAGGACTGTATAGGTCCAAAATCAGACTACACGTTCTGTGCAGTCTGATCTTAATCTATACCGTCCGAAAAAGCTTCCGTTTACGCCCATGGCGGTGAAAGCTTTAAAGATACATCTACACTCGTTTTCAGCCATGTTTCAACCCATATCATCTTTCTTTTATCAAAGTATACTCGTTCTTGTATTTTCATGCCAGTTGTTGCCCCTGAAGGTTGCATAGGTTGCGTAGATCACGACCGATAGATAATGCATTTCATTTTCTGGAGGCCATCAAAGAAATCAGGGTTGTCTTATTTCCGGTTTTAAATCGAAGACTTCCGATATAATGTACTTGTCCCTTACACCATATATATCGGTTATTTATCTATGTTTGCACAGCTGACTTAATTTTTGAACCATTCTACAGTCTATCAAATTTCTACACAGTTTTTTTGTCTGTCTGGCTGTAAGAATGTACGTGTATCTCTAACTCTCTCAGCTCCAAATATATAAACTCAACCTCTTTCGACAGCTAACAACTTAATCCACTGAAACTCAGACAGGATTTTCATCTTTACAGGCACGACGTAACAAACGGACGATATAGATCCAATATCAGACTGCACGTTCTGTGCAGTCTGATCTTGATCTATTTCGTCCGCAAAAGGCTCTCATTTTCGCCCATGGCGTTGAAAGCGTTAAGGGTTTATGACGAAACGCTACCCATCCTTTGTAAGTTCGCCTGACATTTTTGAAAGAATAGATTTAATTCGGAGGAGATAAATTTCATCGAAATTACATTCTCTCCAGCCTATAGTGATGTATGGAGCATATTTTTTATCGCCAATGTAGATCCAATTGTTTATCGATTGTTCCCACATTGTTTACTCTAAAATTTTTTCGGTGTTTTTGTTGTAAACATATCATGTATGTTGGTTGTCATCTTTCTTCGATAACTAGAGTCGATTTATTTTATCAAACTTTCTCAAACTTAAAACTCTTAACCATTTTTTTTCCCATTTTCATCATCATCATCATCATCATCTTCTTCTTCTTCTTCTTCTTCTTCTTCTAATTAACCCTTTACATAAAAATCCCGTGTTTTAACGACCCTAAAGAAGAAAGTTTTTAAAAACATTGTGGGAAAAGGAGAAAATGCTGGTTACCAGCATTTTCATCTTTTCCCACAACGTTTTCGGCCATTTCAAAGACAGAAACTATCTCTTGAGTTGAACTTATTTGAATTCGGTAGAGACGGAAATTTTGCTGTTTGATAACGGAGTAAAATACCAGTAAACCAACAATTGCATCTGCAGATGATATGTTATTAAAGCAAATGTATCTTTAAATTTCTCATTTACAGATACTTTTAATTTGGACAGGTCTGAATTTTCTTGCTTGTTTAAAAGTTAAGTCTTTACTGAACGACACGTGCAACGTTTGACTTGACAAAATTGAAATCATTTAGTTTAAACATATTTATTTTACATCGACTGGGAACAAAGTTCTTACAACTTATACTAATCTCTCTCGATTCTGCTTCCTGGGAACTACACCTGTACTCGCGCCGAATGTGTGGTCTAACGAACGGCCCCAAAGTTGACATCCGCTCCCGGGTATCAAACTCAGGACCTTATGGTTACGAGGCCGACGCTTATACCTCACAACCACGGACACCATTTACAGCTGACATTCTAATGTGGCTCAAGCCATGGAGCCTGTCTAAAAAAGGGTGATAAACACTGTTGTAGAAAAAGAAAATGTAATTACAGGCCCATTTTTTTTTTTTTTCTTTTTCTACAAAGGTAACCTTAGGTCGTTAATGCATCCCACGAATGACGTCACAGAACTACTTTCCATTGCGGCTGCATGTTTAGTCGACGGTAATGCTTCATGTACTCCTAGTTAACTCTTTACGAAACGATAAAATTCAAGACTTGTCCAGATTGAAAGTATTTTCGGAAGACAACTTAAATTTGACCCAAAGAACGGAATTTGTCAGTGAAAAAATGGTGGAAAACATTGTCGGAATAAGAGAAAATGCTGGTTACCAGCATTTTCTCCTTTTCCCACAATGTTTTCAAAAGCTCTCTTCACCAGGGTCGTTAAAACTAGGAATTACTTGGTAAAAGAAATAAATACCATTGGTATTGTAGGCTAGAGGCCTGGTAAAAAGTCAGAGGGGGGAGACCATATTTGTCAACAGATATTGTAAGATGACCACAATCATACACATCCCACATACTTTTCCCAGTGCCACTGAATGATTTATGACCGCCTCACAGTACTGACCATTTATATTGTATTATTTTGTGATTTAGGCTTCTCCTATGTTTTATGAAAATTAACTTCGGTTACCCAGACAACTGGGAATATAGAGTAATCTGTTGGTGTTGCATACAGGGTCAACCAAAGTCCAACATAGACTAGTCTTCAAATTGTGTTGCAGGTCTCGCCTGCGCTGAAAATGTCTGCGTATGAATACAAAAACATTACATTTGTACATGCATTTCGTTTTTCGGAAAATGATGATAAACAGTTGTGCACAATATAGTCCTGAGTTTATATGACCTTGAGGAAGATGGCTTATAAAAACATCATTGGAAAAAGAGAAAATGCTAGTAAGCTAGTCCTACATTTTTTTTTTACCTTTCGAAGACAAATCCAATAATAAGTACCATATCCAATCTGATTTAAACATTGACAGGTCTAGATTTTGTCGTCTGATAAAGAGTATTGGCTAAAACGGACATGTCTTTAATAAGAGATCATTTTGGACTTGTCGTCATCGTCATCATCATGAACCTTTGTGGTGCCCTCCTCCTACTAGTTATCATAATTATCATCAGTAGCAGTAGCAACAACTCCACCAGTTGCAGCAGGAGCATCATAAAATGCGGAAGAAATAAAGGCATGGGCCGCTCCTCTGGCAAAAGGGGGTTTAGTGCATCTCCGTGATGCACTATACCGAGCAGGTCATCACATAATTAGTCATCCAGGAATCGATTTTGTCTAACAACCGACTGAATCCTTAGGTAGAATTGTCCTTCGGCATGCAGCAAATTGACCAATATCAAAAAGTTTCGACACAGGTCAGCCTGCGCGGACTGCGCAGGCTGACCTGGGTCGATACTTTTTGCAGATGCATTAAACCCCCTTTTCACAGAGCATGACTCACATTAAAGTAAAACAAAACAAAAAAATCTTTATTCAGAGAAAAGACGTTGACTCCCGAAGTATTGATTTTATTTCCCGCGTTTTCTTGTATTTCAATCCAATTAATTTATTCCTTTACTAGACGCCCCTTAGAAACCTTGGCTTTCGAAAAACATCTTGTAAAATTTAGAAAACACTCTTGACTAGTATTTTCTCCTTTTCTTACAGTGCTTCCATTCCTTTTCCTTGGAAACTTCAAATGCTTGAGCCAAATTTACTTTTTCGTCTGCAAATGCTTTCAATTTGGACGAACTGAACGTTTTGTCGTCTGGTAAAGAATTAAACAGCAAATTGCATTGTCTGTAGCGGAGGAATGGTTATAATCCACGCTCGTGATTTCTCGGGTTATTTATTTCACTTTGCTGATCTACACTGTTAATAAATGTTTCATCACCGCTTTTCTAAGACAGAGATGAATGGAAGAGATTTTCCTCCTCGATTTTCGAGATTGTTCTTTTTAACTCTTTACCAAACGACAAAATTTTAGACGAGGACAAATTGAAAGCATTTGCAGACGACAAAATACATGTTGCTCAAGTGATGATTTCTGAGTAATCGGGTTAAAAAAAAAATTGCGGGAAAAGGAGAAAATGCTGGTTACCAGCATTTTCTCCTTTTCCCACATTGTTTTTCAAAAGTTTTTCAAACTCGGGATTGTGTAATAAAGGGTTAACTCTTTACCAAACGACAAAATTTTAGACCCATTCATATTGCAAGCATTTTGAAAACTTTAAAGTAAATGCAGTTCAAACTTCAAGGGAGTTGTCCTCAAGGTAATAGAACACATTGTGGGGGAAAGAAGAAAATTCTTGTTAGCAAAATTTTGTCCTTTTCCCATATTTTCTTTTTTTTTTTGTTTTTAACATGAGAGAGAGAGAGAGAGAGAATGATGTTGAACGCCGTTTTTCATCATCATTTCAGGTATATCACAGCGGACAATGCACCTATCCATGCTTTCCTAGAGTTCCTTTTGCCATTACTTCGTACAATATTCTACCCAAGCCTCTGGCTGCTTTCCCACATAACCATGGTCCCTTCCTCTACCAGCTCTACCAGACGAAAAAAATTGAAGACTTGTCCATATTACGTAAAACCATTTGCAGACGTCATATTGAAGTTGGCCCAACTGATATGATTTTTCTTTAAAAAGAAAAGCGAAACGTTGTGGGAAAAAGGGCAGAAAAATGCCATCATCCACAAGGTCTGTAAAACGCGAGAAATGGTAGAGTTAAAAATGTATCTACTAAAACTGCAACGGTTTCCATGAAAACAAAGCGTTACTGTCTTACTTTTATTTTCTCAGTAAATCACACTGAAAAGTCCCGGTTTAAGAAGCCATTAAATTTTATCGAGAATAGAATTAATTCGCAAATTAAATTCTACTTAGCACATTGCCATCGGCAAACGACTTTTCTCCTACTAGCAGACCTACTTTTGAAGACATTTCGACAAAAGAGAAATTTACTCGAACGGAGAACGATTTTCTCTCTATGTTACAATGTTTTCTAAAAATTGTCTACATACTGTAATGTTTTGATTGCAGATTTACATACGTAATGTCCGTATTTCATGTATTTATTGTCAAACAGGTTCTAGTGAATTCATTATAAGCCGTGCTCTGTGAAAAGGGGGTTTAATGGATTTGCAATAAAATAAAATAAAATAATAAAAACAGTTCTCTGAAACTGTAGAAAACATTTTGGGAAGAGGGATAAGTAACCAGCATTTTCTCCTTTTCCCACAAAGTTTTCATAATCTTTCTTTCAACAGGGTCGTTAAAGTTCAGAATTGTTAGGTAAAGGCTTAAATATGGCTAAAATGATGTAATTTGTCTTGGAGCTAAAAGTCCCCCCCCCCCCACCAGTCTTACATTCTACGACGACTCTATATCTAACCTTTAAAGCCGTGAGATTTTGAAGAGCGTTCAGATCAAGATCAGACTGTAACGAAGTAACCCAATCCGATGATTAATTAGACATCCTGGGTAAAACTGCATCAGTTGGTTGGTTCATTTAGTGAGTGAGTAAGTGAGTGAGTGAGTGACCGAGTGAGTGATCGAGTGAGTGGGTGGGTGATCGAAGGAGTGGGTGGGTGATCGAAGGAGTGAGTGGGTGGGTCGGTGATCGAAGGAGTGGGTGGATGGGTGAGTGAGTGAGTAGTAAATCAATCGATCGATTGATTGATTGATTGATTGATTGATGTTTAACGCCATTTTCAACAATATTCCAGTTATGTAGCGGCGCCCAGTGCATCTGTCCATGCTTTCCTGGATTTTCTTTTTACCAAACCTTTGCATTATTTCCTCCCCTACCACTGGCTTCTTTCCCACATAAACATCGTGGAAACAATCGTCAGCAGTGAGAGAGGAATGAATCAGTTGTGGGACAAGTTTGCCGGATCAAACACTACTGGGGTAATTTCAATACCGTCTTCTGACAATGGGACAAGCTGAGCAAATTATACAAATGGTGGAACAAGTTTGACATATGAAAACAGACTACGGCACAATTTCGACAAATCATATCGCTTGTTAGACAAGTTTGACAAATCACGTCGGCTGTTGGACAATTCGATCGACGAATTATATATCGACCGTGGGAAAAGTTTCGGCAAACCATCTTGACTGTTTGACAAGTTGGACAATTCAAACTGTCTGTGCAATAAGTTTGACAAATCCTACCTACTGTGGAATAGGATTGACAAATCATCTCGACTGTTGGACAAGCTCGACAAATCTTGTCAACTGTCTGACAAATTCGACAAATCAGGTCGACTGTTGTACAAGATCCACAAATTATATCGAGTGTGTAACCAAATTGGCCTCCTACCATATTGGCTGTTGGACAGATTTGACAATGCATACCGCCGTCCAACAAGTTCGACAGATCACGTCGAGTTTTGACAAGTTTGACAAATAATATTGACTGATACACAGATTTGTCTTATGAATTCGAATGTTGGACAAGCTCGACAAACATACCGCTTGCGAGACAAGTTTGGCAAATCACATGGACTGTGGGACACGTTTCACAAATCACGTTTACTGTTCAACAAGTTTTAAAAATCACATCGACTTTAACAAGTTCATCAAATCATGTTGACAGTGAGACAAGTTCGACTTATATACTTTTACTGTGGGATAAGTTCGACAAGTTACGCCCACAGTTCGATAAGTTTGACAAAATTTATCACGTCGACTGAGACAAGTTTGACAAATCACGTTGACTGTAGGACATGTTCGACAAATCACGTTTATTGTAAGACATGTTCGACAAATCACCTTAACTGTAGGATATGTTCGAGAAATCACGTTGACAGTCGGACAAGTCCGACAAATCACGTTTATTGTAAGACATGTTCGACAAATTACGTTAACTGTAGGACAAGTTCACTGTAGGATAAGTTTGAAAAAATCACGTCTAGTAAGGGACACGGCTTGCAAATCACGTTGACTGTTCGTCAGGTTTGATAAATCATATCTATTATGGGACAAGTTCGACAAATGATGTTGACAGATAGACAAGGTCGGCATAACAAAACGACTGTTGGACAAGTTCGACCGTTTATATCGCTTGTGGGACAAGTTCGATGAATTGCGTAGCCTATGGAACAGTTTTAAGGAATGTTGTCGACCATTGCACAAGTTCGACAAACCGGATACAACTGTTGGTCAAGTTTGATTAATCACGTCGACTGTTGGACAAGTTTGATAAAGCATATCGACTGAGGGGCAAGCCCGTCAGATCACATTAAGTATAGGTCAAGTTTGACAAATAGCGTCGAGTCTGAGACAAGTCCGACAAATCACATCGACCTTGATCGACCATATCGATTGTTGGATAAACTCGACAATTCACACCTTCTGTGTAAAAAGTTCGACCAACTATGTCGACTATGAGACAATATTAAAAGATCACGTCTACCTAGGACAAGTTCGACACACCAGATCGACTGTTGGACCATGTCGACAAATCATATCGACTGTGTATAAAGTTCTACAGATTTTATCTTTTGTTGAATCAATTTTTGCGGACCATATCGACTGTTGGACACGTTCGACTATTCATACCATCTGCACAATATGTTTAACAAATCATGACGACTGTTGGGAAAATTGCACAATCGCGTCGACTGATGGATAAGTGTGATAAATCACATCGACTGTAGCACAATTTCTACCATTTATAACATCTGGACATGTTTGACAAGTCATGACGACCGTTTGGCAAATTTGAAAAATCCCATCGACTGACGGATAAGTGTGATAAATCAAATCAACTACAGGACAAGTCCGAACAATCAAATTAAATATGAGATAAAATTCACAAATCACAACGGCTGTGGGATTCATTATGTGAGAATTCAGATCGAGTCGGGGACAGATCCCCGACAATTGTAACGAATGTAGGTCACGTTCGACAGGTCACATCAACTGTGGAACAGTTTCGACAAATAGCATCGCCTGTGGGACATGTCTGACAAATATCGGTTGTGGGACAATTTCGACAAAAAGCATCGCCTGTGGGACATGTCTGACAAATATCGGTTGTGGGATAATTTCGACAAAAAGCATCGCCTGTGGGATATGTCTGACTAATCATATCGGTTGTGGGATAATTTCGACAAATAGCATCGCCTGTGGGATATGTCTGACAAATCATATCGGTTGTGGGACAATTTCGACAAACAGCATCGCCTGTTGGATATATCTGACTAAACATATCGGTTGTAGGATAATTTCGACAAATAGCATCGCCTGTGGGACAAGTCTTACAAATCAGATCGGGACAAGTCTGACTAATTATATCTGTTGTGGGACAATTCCGACAATTCACATCGACTGTGAGGCAAGTTTGACAAATTTTCATGCACAGTCTGGCCTTTTGATACTCATATATATGCGCTGTCCTCAAATGCAAAATTGCGAGTTACTCTTGGCAGCGGAAATGTCAACAAGAATTACGTCACCACGCCCTTATAATGTATGCTTCTTTTTTCCTGGTATTTTTCGGAAAAAAAATTAATTTCAGAAAAACCAATCATTTTAGACACTTACCACCACCCACCCCCCTCCGAAAAAATTGTTCGTTACGAATTTTCTACAAATCCTTTTTACACACACACACACACACACACACACACACACACACACACACACACACATATATATATATATATATATATATATATATATATATATGTGTGTGTGTGTGTGTGTGTGTGTGTGTGTGTGTGTGTGTGTGTGTGTGTGTGTGTGTGTGTGTGTGTGTGTGTGTGTGTGTGTGTGTGTGTGTGTGTGTGTGTGAGCCATGCTCTGTGAAAAGGGGGCTTAATGCATCTGCGAAAAGTATCGACCCAGGTCACCCTGCGCAGTCCGCGCAGGCTGACCTGGGCCGAAACTTTTCGCTATTTGTCAATTTTCTGTATATCCTAGGACCATTCTAGCTTAGGGTTCAGTCATTTGTTAGAGAAAATGGATATAATGGCTCCAAAATCATGTGATAACCTGCATGGTGTGATGCATCACGGAGATGCATTAAGCCCCCTTTTGTCAGAGCATGGCTCATATGTATGAGCCATGATCTTGCAAAAGAGAGTTTAGTTCATGTCCGAGATGCAATATGCCAAGCAAGTCATTGCATAGTTAAGGATCCATAAAATTCATTTTTTCAAACACCGACCTAATCATGAGGTAGAATGGTCCTTTGACATGTAGAAAAATCACCATTGACAGCAAAAAGTTTCGACCCATTTAAGCCTGAGCGGCTGAACTGAATTGATACTTTTACAGATGCATTAAGCCCTTTTTTTCACAGAGTATGGCTGGTATATCTTTAACCTTTATTTACCTTATTTCACATGAATTATTGCTGTGTTAGTAAAAAAGACAACGCTCTAATATTGTTTGTTAAAAAAAATTGTTTCACGGGATATGTAACATGAAAATTAATTGAATCGGTTAGTTAATTTTAAACCACAATGTTTACTTTATTCCTACAATGTTTGCTCTCTCAATTTCATTCTCTATGAACGCTACAAAAGGCGAAAGTTAATTGTTTATCCATTATTGTTTTCTAGCCAGCATGGTGTATTCCTTGTCAGGTGTTTTATCTTTTCAACACTTTACCAAACGACAAGATTTTAGACTGGTCCAAATTGAAAGTATTTGCATATGACAAATTAAATATAGTTCAAACGATGGGATTTGTCTTTCATCGCTTAGAAAGTATTGTGGGGAAAGGAGAATATGCTAGTTACCAGACTGATGGTTATCAACCTACTGAATCATGAGGTACGCTGATCCTTTGACTCGCAGAAGATTGACCAGTAGCAAAAGTTTAAACCTAGGTCAGCCTGCGCGAACTGCGCAGGCTGACCTGAGTCGATACTTTTTGCTGATGCATCAATCCCCCTTTTCACAGAGTATGACCCGTAAACAGAAAACCTGGGGAGTTATTCTTACCCTGTTAGTAACGGGATAGCTGTTATTGCGTAACAAGGGAAAATATGTATTTTGAAAACTGAAGAATATCAGTTGCCTAAATAGCACAGCTGGTTTAGTGGGTGAATTATGGTGGTAGGCCGAGGGTTCGAATCACAGCGGAGAAAAATTATTTCTGCAGGTTTTTTTTTTTTCCCTTATTTTACATTAATTAGTCACGTTCGTATGATTTTTCCTTACAAAATATTATTTTTCTTTCCTTCCCTTCCCTTTCCTTCCCTTTCCTTCCCTTCCTTTCCCTTCCCTTCCCTTCTCTTCCCTTCCCTTCCCTTCCCTTCCCTTCACCCTAAAATCATATGCCCCTTTAACCCTTTACCACACAATTCCGTGTTTTAACGACCCTTTGGAAGACCTCTTTTGAAAACATTGTGGGACAAAGGAGAAAATGCTGGTAACAAGCATTTTCGCCTTTTTTCCCCCCACAGTGTTTTCTACCCTGCCATAGACACATCTCTGTTTTTTAAGTCATATATATTTTTTTTTTTTTTTTTTTTTGTCTGTAACTGCTTTGAAATTGGACTTGGCTAAAATTTTGTCGTTTGGTAAAGGGTTCAGATTCCAATATGTTTGCAGAATATAGATTTTCAAACAAAAAAAAAAGTGAACGTGACTAAAAAGGGAGACGTAACTAAAATATACGTTTTGTCTTCGCATTAAATATTTAAAATACTCAGTTCAGGGGAGAAAAACAGCAACAAAGTCTATGAAAATCGATCTTAACCCGTTACTGTGAGGACTCGTACGATTTTAGACTTATCAAAAACAAACCCTGTGCAAATATTAAACGCACACGTGCATATTTGGGCCTTACTCTGTGAAAAGGGGGCTAATGCATCCGCAAAAAGTTTCGACCCATGTCAGCCTGCGCAGGCTGACACGAGTTGAAACGTTTTTATATTAGTTAATTTTCTGTGTGTCCAAGGACAAATCTACCTCATGATACAGTAGGTAGGTAGAAGAAACTGATTTCATGGATCAAGCATTATGTAACGACTTGCTTGGTGTAATGGATTATGGAACTGCATTAAACCCCCTTTTGCCAGAGCATGGATCATTGAATAATTTACCAAATGAACAAACTTTTTTTGTGCGTGTTTCAGTCATTTTTCTATTCACTAGTATATATTGCCTCACTCTCTATTTGTATATAGCTTGTCAGTGTACGTTGATAACACTAGGCCTATAGGTATACTGTTCAATGACGACTTACATTTAAAAAGCATTCGGACAAAAGTCGACGTATCCTTTCGAGTACTCAAGTACTCGATTCTTTAAATTAGGAATCGCTTCCATTCCTATAAATCATCAACAGTATTGAAAATATGGTTTGGAACGGAGCCATTCTCAGGGTCGTAGGATAGAGGGAGGGGTGGGGGAGTTGAAACATTGCGGGAAATCAGAGGAAATGCTGATTACCAGCATTTTCTCCTTTAACCACAGCATCTTCTACCCTGTCATATACAAGTTAAATTCATCTGAGCCACATGTTATTTGGCGTCAGCAGATGCTTTAATCCATTCCCACACAATCCAGAATTTTAACGACCCTGAGAAAGAGCCTTATGAAAACGTTGTGAGAAAAGGAGAATAGGCTGGTAACGTGGAAATGATTAACAGTATTGAAAAATATGGTTTTGGAACAGAGCAATTGTCAGGGTCTTAGGAACGGGGTAGGAAGATGGAGGGTGTTGAAAACATTGCAGAAAAACGGAGAAAAATGCTAGTTACCAGCATTTTCTCCTTTCACTACAATGGTTTCAAAAACCTTATTTTTCAGAGTCGTTAAAACACTGGATTGTGCGGTTAAATGTTTAGTGGAATAAGTGAAAAGACAGGGGGGTAATGGAAGCTTCCTATGGGCCTGCATGCTTGCTCAGTTTTCCATTGTTTTCAAAAGCTCTTCACTGTAAAGGCGTTACAAGTGGTATTTATATAGTAATGTGCTTTAAAGGAAAAAGACTTGTTTTGTTCATAAATATTTACAACATATTAGGTTAGAAGTTGTTAGGTAATTCCATCTTTTGCTTACTATTTCACATGCTTAAAAACTCATTTTCCTGTCGGTGACAAACACTTGGACCGACTGCACAATGACAGATTGTCATCTTCACAATAATTTCCAAACTTTTAAATGGAATTATTTAAATTTAACTGCATTTATTTTATCACCCGCATTGTTTACTTTTGGCTGCTACTGGGCCTTTAAACTTTACCACACAATGCTGATTGTTAACGACCCCTGGAAAGAAGCCGTTTGAAAACATTGGGGAAAAGGAGAAAAATGCTGGTTACCTATCAAAGAACAATTGCATCATTTGAGCCACAATGAAATTGTCGTCTGCAAATGCTTTGAATTTGGACAAGGTTAGATTTTTGTCGTCTGGTAAAGGATTAAGGATTAAACCAGTGTTTTAGAAAATTGTGAAGTCTCAAACTATTAGTTCCGTTTTATGGCCCTCTAATGGACTGGAAGTTATGGTGAAGTTATGCGTCAACTAATTGGTAAAACTGTTATGGCACCGTTCTCTTTGACTTCACAAATTTCCAATTTTCTCCGGCAGACGATCTTTTGCGACTATGGATCTTGCAGCAAACAACTTTGAAAATTACTGTGACAATAGAAGAAATCGCTCATAATGAGAAATAAGAACTATAACTGTAATAAAGCCGTTTTCTTGACTTCCCAGGATTCCTACAACAGACGACGATTAGCGACTTTACCGAAGAAGACATTTGATGAATGGATGGATGGATGGATGGATGGATGGACCGACCAACGGACATACTAACCGACTGATCGATCGATCGATAGGTTGAGTGGTGTTTAATGCTGTCTCCAATATTATTTCAGTTATATTAAGGCGGCCAGTGCACCTATCCATGCTTTCCTGGGATTCTTTTTACCAGTACTTCGAAAATATTCTTCCCAAGTGCAATCCACTGCCTTCCTTCCCACGTAACCATCACCGAAAAATTGACCAGTAGTGAGGGAGGAATGAATTCTTTCGCAACTATTCGATCATAAATTCTTGGAAAGAACCGACCGAGCCGACGATTCGAGCCAACGACCCCATGTACTCAAGTTCTGTGCGCAGCTTTACTGACGCTTGGCAGAAGACTTTTGAAATCATCGGAATAAAAGGAATACTTATACGTAACGAGCAATTTCAGTTTTTACCACAACTTTTTAATTCATATTTACATTTAACTCTTTGGCACGAGTACACGTTTTTTTACAAATCAGAGGTTTGCAAACATCATTTAACTGTTCAAGTGCCAAATAAATAAACTCGACCTTTTTCAACGACTCTAAATACAATTCGTTGAAACTTACAAAGATTTTGATTGTATAGGCTTGACTAAACAAGCGGACGGTATAGATCAAAGATCAGACTGCACGTTCTGTGCAGTCTGATCTTGATCTATGCCGTCCGCAAAAGTCACTGTTTTCGCCTATGGCACCGAAAGGGTTAAAAACAGGAAATTAATATTTGTACCAAAAAGTTTGAATAGCTCCCTTTAAAACTTCAGAGTCTGGAAATTTTGTCTTCGGAAAAGAGTTAATTTTCACAGCCATTTGTATGTTTTCGATATTTGAACAGTAAAACAAATACCAGTAATTAACTTAAATTAACTCTTTCGTGCCGTCAAACGGTAAGTAACTCTTTACCAAACGACAAAATGTTAGACCGGAAGTAATTTTAGCGAAAGAAAGCAGACGATAAAACAAGTGTGTCTCAAAAGACGGAATTCGTCTTTTGAATGACAGAAAACATTATTGGAAATGGAGAAATTGCTGGTTACCAGCAATTTCTCCTTTTCCGATAGTGTTTTCAAAGCCTTCTTCATCGGGTCATTGTAACACGGAATTATTAAGTAAAGGTCTAATCAATTTCTCTTTAGAACTATATGTGAAACTCATAGCGAAATATTTGAATTTTTTCTTTGTCAAGTTAGTTTGTTTTTATTCTATGCCACACAATCACCAGTTTTAACGACCCTGAAGAAAAAGCTTTTTGAGGAAAAACTGCCGGTAACCAGCATTTGCCCCTTTTTCCACATTGTTTTCTACCCTTCCAAAAACATACGCTATCAATTTTGAAGTAACAGTTTATTTTGTCGTCTGCGATTGCTTTCAATTGGACCAATCTAAAATTCTGTCGTTTAGTAAAGAGTGAACACTTTAACAAACAATGCTGTGCTTTTACGGGTCCCTTAGGAAGAAAGCCTTTTGAAAACATTGTTGAAAGAGGATAAAATACCGGTTACCCAGCGTTTTTCCTTCTCTCCTAATTGTTTTCTACCCTATCAATGACGAACCCCACTATTGCAGCCAAATTTAACTAGTCGTCTGCAAAAGCTTTGAATATGGACCAGTAGAAATCGTTATCGTATAGTATTGAGTAAAGTACATGTAATTTTACGAATTGACAACGTCTATAACAGCAAAGGGTATCTATTTTACTACAATTAAGTCCCATTTGTAAATGTTATTCAATGCGACTTATGGGCGAAAATAACGAAAAAAAGTGGAAAAGGATTCTAAAACAATATTAGCGGTATAAAGAGTTAGAGATCAATTTTTCATATTGTACCCCAACCAGGTGAGCGCTAGGCGAGCTTTGATCTTTTTTCTCTACAAACATTCGGCAAACCTCGGGCGATCCGTTGTTCAAGTTAGATTGCAAAAACGGAATCGGCCGAGTTGCAACTAGTTACTTACAAGGTCACTGTTACACCGGTTTCTTCAATTTATGACCGCCTTTAAACGAATTTGCTGCGGAAATCTAAGACTTTTTGAAAGCTTTTGTATAAGATATGCATAAACAGCATGATTTGTGGCTTATCGTATAAAATACATGTACATGTACACGCGAAAACGTTGGAGCAAAAGGAAAAATTGCTCGTTACGAGCAATTTCTCCTTTTGCTACAATGTTTTCAAGAGTAGTCCACAGTAAGAGAAAAAAGTCGTCATCGTTAATTCAAAGCAAATATTCCAACCACTAGGTTTATATTCTCTTAATTATTGCAAGTATATACTTTATATTTTAATTCGTTTGTTTCGTGCTATATTTTGTTTGGTGTTAAACTCTTTACCAAACGACAAAATTTTAGACTAATCGAAATTGAAAACATATGCAGACGACAAAATAAATGTGACTGAAAAAAATGAAATTTGTTTCGCTAAAAGGTAGATAACATTGTGGGAATATAACAAAATGCTGATTACTAGCATTTGCTCCATTTCACCCAGTGTTTTTAAGTCTTCTTAGGCTCGGTCCTTAAAACGAATGACTGTTTCGGATAGGCTATACATCAAAACGACACCATAAAAAAGACCTTAAAAAATTAAAATTTGTTTCGTAAGGGTAGAGTATATTGTGGGGAAAGGAGAAAATTCAAGTTACTAGTATTTTCTCCTTTTCCAACAATGTTTTTAACAACCCTGTTCATTGCGACCGTTAAAACTCAGGATTGTGTGGTAAAAAGTTAACGCTGCTTTCATTTTTTTCTTTAGTTTCAATGTTTCGTCCAGTGCATCAAATCATTGTTTGGCTGGATTCTCTTTTACAACTTTCACAACACATATCCTTCCCCGGCAACCGGCTACTTTCTCACATAAATGTAGTCAAAACAATACTTACTGGTGAGAGATAAATGAATACTATTGCAGTGACTGTCGCCAATGCCCTGAAAGAATCTTTCAGAGTTGGTGAATCGAACCAGCGACCCCTTGGTCTCAAACTCTCTGTTATCGACCGAGCGACCAAGATCGGCAGTATTGACCCGTACTCTGTAAAAACAGGATTTATTGCATCCGGAAAAAAAATAACGACCCAGTTTAGGCTGTGTAGTCCGCGCAGGCTGACATGGTCGAAGCATTTTGCTTTTGCTAAATTTTCTGCGTGTCAAAGGACTATTTTACTTCATGATTCAGTCAGTTGTTGGACAAAAAGGATTTTATGGATCCATAATCATGTAATGACTTGCTTGGTGTAATGCTTCACAGAGATGCATTAAACTTCCGTTTGCCAAAGCATCATTCATACACTTTGTAAAGCTTCAATGATTCGACTCTGCGTTAGACAAAGTAATAAGTTCTAACAAACAGTATATGGGCTGCAACACGCGAAAAGAGGCATTCGGACATTTGCGAAAAGTGTCGTCTCGGATCAGCCTGCGCAGTCCGCGCAGGCTAATCCGAGACGGCACTTTACGACTACATTAGATTTTGTACTAGAGTAGACTTGCGCAAAATAGAATATTACATAAAAACGGAAAGTGTCGTTTCGGATTAGCCAGCGCGGACTGCCCAGGCTGATCCAACACGACACTTCTCGCAAATGTCCGAATGCCCCTTTTTGCGTGTTGCAAGCCATATGAGGTTGAATCTCCGAATCTAAACCGACTTTTTAAAGAGTTGCTTCTCCATGATATGAGTTGTAATATGGGTCATGTTCACATGCAAAAAAATAATCTTACAAGGCTGTATTAAAATAACAAAAAAAAAACTTCATCAAAGCATCATTACCAAAGCTATGGACCAGAATTATGACAAGACAAAGAATTGACCAATTACTCTATATTACTACATAGATATGCCTATTTACGCCACAGTACTGGGCAGCTGTTGAAATATCAATGGAAAAGAAGCAGTTACTCTTTTTCTAGCAATGTCTCCCTTTTTCAATCGTACACCTTATATCTTTACCAGACGATGAAATTTTAAGCTCGTCCAAATTAAAAAGCATTTGCTGAAGACAAATGTAGCTCAAAGGATGATTTCTGTCTTTGATAGGGTAGAAAACATTATGATGAACTGAGAAAGCACTGGTTACCAGCATTTGTTTCTTTCTTCCACAATGTTTTCAAAATATCTCTTTCCCAGGGTCTTTAAAATATGGGATTGTGTGGTAAAGGCTAGTGAAAAACAAAGAACAATGATAATCATCCAAAAAACAGACTTGGTTCCGTTCATATGCATTTCTTTGGTTTGACAATTACAAGCTAGTGATTTGCTTTGGGTAAAAATGATTTCAAGAGCAAGAAAGTAAGAAAGAAAGAAAGAAAGAAGGAAAGAAAGAAAGAAAGAAAGAAAGAAAAAGAAATGTTTTAAAAAATCGCTTACCTGGGCCGCATAGTTTCGGGCCAAGCAACAGTAAAACTAAAACCACCATCCATTCCATGTTATTTAATGAAAGTCTCTTCTCTGACAATTTCGTTTAAATAATCCCGTTATTAAATCAGGTTTTGTTTCCGCACTATATTTAATGTAATTCATGAAAAACAAGAGTTTCCGATAATAGTATTATGTTTCCATAAACGCCTCCCTATTCACTTCCGACAATTTCCATTGTGATTTGTGTTGTGAAGTTCTTATCCAAGAACCCCTAATATTTTAACCCTTTTCCATACAATCCCGAGTTTTAATGACCGTAAGAATAAAAGCCTTCGAAAGCACTGCGGGAAAATAGAGAAAACGACAATTAAAAGTTGCTAAAATGATGATTTCTATCTTCAATAGGGTAGAAAACATAATGGCTAAAGGAGAAAAAGCTAGTTACAAGCATTTTGTCCTGTTACCACAATATTTTACCCTTTCATAGAAAAGTAACTTCATCTGAGTAAATGCTTTTACCCTTTACTACACAATCCTGAGTTTTTAACGAACCTGAGAAAGAGACTTTTTGAAAACTGTGTGGGAAAAGAAGAAAATGCTTACAACCAGCATTTTGTCATTTTGTAAAGAGTTGAATTTGAAGGTTCCAAGGCTGTGTCGACTAGCAGACAGTTTAAATCACTAAGTGCAAACAGAGTTGAATTCGCGGACAGTGCAAAAAAGAGGACCAGACTGCAAATCTCGCATTATTTGTTTCTTTTATTTTTTTGTTCTAACCAAACTAAAAAGAAAAATAAATTAGATAAACTAATATTGAGCAATAGAACGTTCTGAGCATTCACGAGGGTCTATACTCAATGAGTCCTGAAAACAATGCACAGCAGACGACTTTATAGAAATAAAATACTTGTAAAATCCTGGATAACCAAAAGAAACTTAACTTTAACTCTTTACTAAAGGACAAAAGCTAAGACTAGAACCCATATTGAAAGTATTTGCAGATGAAAAATTCAAAAGTGATTCATGTGTTGAAACATTTCTTTGAAAGGGTGGAAATTATTGTGGGAAAAGGAGAAAATGCTGGGTACCAGCATTTTCCCCTTTTCCCACAAAATTTTCAAAAATCGTTTGACTGACCCAGGGTCGTTAAATCATTTGAATGTTGGTAATGGGTAATTACATGCCTAATGTGTGCCAAAACATAGCTCGTTACGCATAACTCCTCCTTTTTACACGTTGTTTTCAATCCCTATAGACTGGAATGAAAGTCGTTTGCATACGATTATGATTTAAATAAACATAAATGTATTTTAGAGATGACAGCTAAAGTCTATGTCAATTTTTATTTTTTTTAATTTTTCTTTTTCATTCCCCAATTTTGCTGATTCAAAAGTAAAACAATATGATCAACCATATTTGGCCTGAAACACGCGAAAAGGGGCATTCGGACATCTGCGTACTGTGTCATCTCGGATCAGCCTGCGCAGTCCGCGCAGGCTGATCCGAGACGACACTTTCCGATCGAGTGTGATTTTCTATTTCACGCAAGTCTATTATAGGACAAAATCTAATGTGGACGTAAAATGCCGTCTCGAATTAGCCTGCGCTGACTGCGCAGGCTGATCCGAGACGACACTTTACGCAGTCCGAAAGCCCCTTTTCACATGTTGAAGACCATATGGTAAAGAAAGTTGTTTAACCTTTTGGAAAAGTAATCCAGAAAAAATAAACCTGTAGTAACTGTCAAAGATAGATCTGTAATGTGAGTTTTTGTTACAATATTTTTCATCAACTTGTCAAAGTTTCACTACAATTATTAGAAATAAATAAATAAAAACGCTAAACCTTAAATTGATAAATATATATATATATAACTTTAGAAAGAAAAGCCCAGACGATGAAACAAACAGGCAACTTGGAAAAAGGAACTTTTTAAACAATATTTTTCATTCTTCGTTACTTACATTGTCTATTTCATTCATTCACATAATTATTGCACTGAATCAAAAGAAAAATAAAATGATATGCCCGCCAGATTTAAAAAAAAAATAAAATGAAAATCAAAGACTATTTCCGTCGTTTAAACGGGGGAAAATATCCACAATTAGAAGAATCTTTCTAAAGTCCTGTTTCTACAATAACCATTTTAGAACAATCTCCCTTCAATCCACTACGTCATCTGAAACCGCATGAAATAACAGCGTTCACTGATAACATGTATTCATAAATCTAGACTAGATATAATTTGACTTCTTTGTCTAAAGTGAGCGCTGACAATGAGCGAGTGTCACGGAGATAAAAGGCAATATTCTTTATTCTTAATGACGTCTCTTTAGTTAGGATTTTGCGTCTGAAAAGATATAATGCTTTCTTGATCTTTAAGATCATTTGAAAAGTTTAAGTGTTTGCTTGATCTCTAAAACAAATTACTCGATTGCTTGATCGTTTCAAATGAATGAATGAATGAATGAATCACTCACTCACTCACTCACTCACTGGTTTGTGGCTGGTTGATTTACTAATTTCATGAATAATTTGCAAAATAATTTGCTGAATGATTGACAGAAAATTGTTGATTGTCTTGTTGCTTGCTTGCTTACTTGCTTGATTGCTGGATTGATGGATGGATCAATCGATGGATGGATCAATCGATAAATGGATCGATCGATGAATGGATCAACCGATGGATCAATCATGGATCACATCAATGGATCGAAGGATAGATCGATGGACGAATGGATGGTTGAAAGGTCAGTTGGTTGAATAAATGGATGGTTAGTTATAAGGTTATTACATGTAGTTTGTTGGTTGGTTGGTTGGTTGGTTGGTTGGCTGGCTGGCTGGCTGGCTGGTTGGTTGTTTGGTTGGTTGGTTGGTTGGTTGGTTGGTTAGTTGGTTGGTTCGTTGGTTAGTTGGTTGGTTGGTTGGTTGGTTGGTTGGTTGACTGGCTGGTTAGTTTTTAACTCACACCTCTGGCCGGTGACTGCAAATGGAAACATTGTTGAAAAAGGAGCAAGTAATTGTCGCAACAATGGTGTGCTTTTCCAATGTTTTCCATTACATTTTAAAGAATTTTTTTCCATCAAGTATTCACATCTTTAAAGCACTTTTGTAAATCTAATGTTGGATCGTATATTAACCTAATAAAGGACGATAAAAATTCTTGCAAACATTGACGAATAAAACTACATGCATTTCTCTTGTACAGAAGTTGTAAACAGTAACAACAGAGATCGTATATATACAACAAAGGCCTTTGCAAATTTTAAGCGTGAAAATTAAATATGAATTAAAAAGCTATGTATTCAATCAAGGAAATATCGCCAAAAACTTTTTTTCACGCTTATCATTGTATTGACTCTCTAAGCAAATGTGTATCAGCCATACTCTGGCAAGAGGGGGTTTGATGCATCTCTGTAATGCATGATAGCATGCAGGTCATGGCATCATTATGAATCCTTAAAATAAATGTTATCTAACAACCGATTCAGTCATGAGGTAGAATAGTCCTGTGACATGTAAAAACAATTACCAGTAGCAAAAAGTTTCAAACCAGGTCAGCCTGCGCAGGCTGGCATAGATCGATTCTTTTTACAGCTGCATTAAGGCCCCTTTTCACAAAACATGGCTCATATATAAGTTTCGGAGTTTGGTATCATGATGAAATTAAACCTAGGTACCCTCATCTTCAATTTAAGAAAGAAAAAGATAATGAATCAAGAACAGAGATAAAAGGAAACTCGCGTCTTACACGAGTAACTTACAATCTCATATCATCCAAAAATGGTCAAACGCTGTCTGTTTTAAACACTTCGTGTCTGCCAAATTAGCGTAATTTCCCCCGATAGATCGCGGCCTAACCAATGTCTCTTAAAAGCTTTAGCTGTTGATGTGATGCCGCGTTTTAACGACCCTGAAGAATAATGCTTTTTAAAACATTGTGGGAAAAGGAGAAAATGCTGGTTACCAGCATTTTCTCCTTTTCCCACAATGTTTTCTACCATTTCAAAGACAGATTCTATCTTTTGAGCTACACTGAATTTGTGGTCTGCAAATACTTTCTATTTTGACAATCTAAAACTTTGTTTTCTAGTAAAGAGTTATAAAGGCTTACTTGTTGATGTGATACCGCGTTTTACTGGTAATTTGTTTAGCGTTATAGACATTCGACAACTACCGGTCCTTTCAGATATTATTTGTTTGTGATTGATGGATGGATAGATGGATGGATGGACGGACGGTCGTTACAGGCCAGGGACACCTTTTAATAAACTGCGTAGATTTGGGCAAATTGTTTGGGATTGTATATACGTACGTACGATCCCTGCTTTACCAAAAGGAATGAGCTGGCGTAAAGTTATGTGCAAATACATGTATATACTCGAATCGTAAAGTTATGCATTTCAGTGAAACTTGTTTTCAGACTTGATGCTTGCTTATCAAAACCGCAAATTTCGGGCGTGCCCAGTTTAGTAAATGGCAGCCCAGAAAACGTTCGATGCTTTGGGGTACAAGGATCATTACTTTAAATTTGATTTAAAGTCATAGAACTGAACTTATACTAGTTTTTGAATACGGTCCCACATTTCTTTTTCAGGTTAAAGATGCATCCATACTCGTTTTCAGCCAGTTTTTTTTACCCATTTCATCCTTAATTTATGAAACTATAACCATTCTTGTATCTTCATGCCAAATGTTGCTCCCAATGGCTGCAAGATTGCACAGAGTACGACGGACAGAAAATGCATTTCATGTTTTGGAGGCCTTCAAAGCAATGGCTGTTGTCGTTTCCAGTTTTAAATGAGGACATATCCATTAAGTTTTTCTTACACCATATATATTGGTAATTCATCTATGTTTACACAGATGAGCCATTCTACTCACTTTAAAGCTTTTACAGTGGTTTTTCTATCTGTAAGGTGTATCTTTAAGTGAGAGACAATATGGTGCAGGGGCGAATAGTCACCGCTCCTATCAGAGGTGTTGGATTCCAATTTGGTGATGAGCAGGGTCAAACCTTTTGGAGCTATCCACGTCACGACGAAAATCCCAGTCAGGTTTCAAGGAAAGTCATATGTTACACAACCAACTTTACGTAAATTAGCCATGCTATTGTGAGAAGGGGACTTAATGCATCTGCAAAAAGTATAGACCGATGTCAGCCTGCGCGTTCCGCGCAGGCTGACATGGGTCGAAACTTTTTTCTTTTTTTTTGTAAATTCTATGCATGTTCAAGGGCAATGTACTACATCATCTAGTCGGTTTTAGACAAAATGTTTTTTTATGGATCAATAATTATGAGATGACTTGCTTGGTATAAAACATCACGGAGACGCATTAAGCCCCCTTTTGCAAGAGCATGGTTCAAATAAGTTTAACCCTTTACCAAACAATTTCGTGTTTCATTAATTCAGGGGAAGAAGGCTTCTGAAAATATTGCTGGTAAGGGGGAAAATGTTGATGACAGCATTTTGCCTTTTCCTACTATGTTTTCTAATTTTTGAAAAGGTCAATTAATTCATTTCAGTTTTGATTACTTTTATTTAATTTCAGTTTTAAAGTCAGTTATGTGATTTGTCGTCTCTTTGTATTTGTTTCAGTCTCTTACCGTTCTAACCGCGATTCAATGCCTTATTCGGAGAAAACGTGCAGTCTGATATTGGATCTACACTGTCCGACACGGTGATTTTTTTTCCCCGGCGGGAAGACCTTTGATATCATAATAGTCTTTATTACCACTGGCTAGGAATTTTCATTCAATTTATGCAGTTGTTTAAAGATTACGCCCCTAGCTCATCGGTAAATATCGTGTAACATCGACGTTTTCGTGAAGGCTATTCGGCCAATCTCGGAAGCTTCCGTCTTTTAATATGATAGTTAGGCGCCGTAGACTTTAAGAATTACACTACCTCATGCAGACGAATTTTTCGTCTTGCTGTAGACAATTTCCAATTAATTTATATGAACCATGCCCTCTGAAAAGGGGAGCTTAACACATTTGCAAAAAGTATAGACCCACGTCAGCCTGCACAGACCGCGCAGGTTCACATGGGTCGAAACATTTTGCTATCGGTCAATTTTCTACATTTCAATGGACCATGATTCAATCGGTTTTTAGACAAGATAGATTTTAAGGATCCATAATTATGTGATTGCTTTCTTGGTATAATGTATCACACAGATGCCTTAACCCTTTATCACATAATCCCGAGTCCTGAGAAAGAAGCCTTTTGAAAACATTGTGGGAAAAGGAGAAAATGCTGGTAACCAGCATTTTCTCCTTTTCCCACAATGTTTTCTACCCTTCCCAAAACAAATTTCAATTTTTCAGTCACATTTATTTTGTCGTCTGCTAATGCTTTCGAATTGAACCAGTCTAAAATTTTGTCGTCTGGTAGAGTTAAACCTCTATGTCGAATTGGCCTAAGGCATGCCAGAGTACAAAGATATTTAGGCATTCACTGACATACGCTGGCATACGATGAAGTACGTTTGCTCATCGTTTTCAGTTCCTTGAATTACGTACACACACTGTTTTCAAAGGTTTTCCTTCTCACGGTTGTTAAAACTCAAGATTGTGTGGTAAAGGGTTAAACTCCAAAGTAATTAATAAATCACGTTTTTTTTATTATCCCCCAAATATGGTAATAAAGGAAACTATGAAATAATATCGATAATTGGAAGATTAGGAAGAATATTAACGCAGGTAACTAAAAGACTAGAAAAGAAGAGCACCGCATGCAAGTGCCAAGGCCTGGCTGCAGTAGCTTGATTTTCCATGAAAATTTTAAGTCGAAAAAGGGGCATAACTGTGTCGAAATACTTTGATGGTTACCTTCTCCCTTTGTATGGGTTTCCCCTTGATGGTTAACAACTTGCCCGAGTTTGAAGATCTTTAGTACTAACAGAGATATTGTAAAATGTCAAAGATTTTGCACGATGACTATTCAGACGCAGACGGCGGCAGGGCAACAGCAATAACTCGAAGTTTTCTTCGAAAACAGCCGAACTAAAAAATGACAACTCGATAATTGAAAGCCTAGAAACAAGAAATATCTTCTAAAAAAGATGGACGGCGTAAATTGTCCAGCAAATAAACAGGGGCCCTTAGAAAAAAACATGTCTACATATTTGACCAATCACAAATTTCTATTGATTAATTTGTTATCAGTACCAAAAATGTAGGTCAAAAGCCAGCACATTAAGCTACGCCGACAAAAAAAATGACTACTTGGAAAATTGTATTTGAGCCGTGCCGCACCCTGATTCAGTAGCAATAAAAACAAAGCTCCGAATTGAAAAATTTGGCATCTGAAAGTCCAGATAATATTTCTCGCACTAATGGCGGTCAGGGCCAAACAATTTATCGTCTGGTTGCGATCGTTCTCTATCTATAGACACGTAATGGAATTGTTGAGACAGCCTAGAGCAAGAATATAATAAAACATCTTTTGTGAAACAATTGGAATGATATCGGTTAGTCAACAGATATAATAGTCGGCTGTGTTGTTTAACTCTTTACCAGACGACAAAATTGTGGACTGGTCCAGATTGAATGCAATTGCAGACGACAAACTGAATAATGTTTAAATGGTAAAATTTGTGTATGATAGGATAAGAAAATATTGTGGGAACAGGAGAAAATGCTGGTTACCAGCATTTTCTCTTTTTCCCCACTATGTTTTCAAAAGCCTTGTATCCAAGGGTCCTGTCCAAATTGAAAGTTACGACGACAAATTGAATATTACTCAAACATAAGAAATGTCTCTAAAAGGGTAGAAAGCATTGTGGGAATAGAAGAAAACCCTGCTTACTAGCATTTTTTTTTTTCTCCATTTCAAACAATGTTTTTGAACGTCTTCTTACGCCCGGTCGTTAAGACTCGGGACTGTTTTGATATAGGGGTAACATCAAGAAAAATATTGATAATAATATTGGCTCTTACTTAATTTGTTGTTCCTATACCCTTTGCCGAGCCTCGGTGGCGCAGCCGGAAGTGTATAGGACTTGAGAACAGGGGATAGCTGGTTCGAATCCCCCTGCTCGGCTAATTTCTTTCCGAGGGTTGATGACGGTCATTGCAACAGGATTCATTCTTCTCTCACCTCTGATTATTTTTTGGACGATGGTTATGTGAGAAAGCAGCCAGTGGCTTGGAAAGAATATTGTGTAAAGTGCCGGTAACAGAAACTCAAGGAAAGCATAGAAACAAGAAAAGCACTGGCCATCGCGATAGAACTAAAACAGTGTTGAAAAAGGCTTTAAACAGCATACAATCAATAAATCCTAAACCCTTTCCCAAACGACAAATTTTAGATTCTTCCAAATCGAAACATCTTCAGAATTGGTGCAAATCAATTTAAATTCTCTGAAAGGGTAGAAAATATTGTGGAAAAAGGAGAAATTGCGTGTTACAGGCAATGTCTCTTTTCTTACAATGTTTTCAATTGCTTTCTTCTGTAGACATGTTATTATAGGAGATAATGGTGTTATGTTAAGTACGTTCCAGTCAAAGGTGCAGTTTTTAAGTGGATCAAGTTTTTACGACTTATCGTCATCTTCGAGGGTTGCTTCCGCAGAGCCTTAACCCCTTACCAAACAATCCCTGGTTTTTACGACCCTGAGATAGAAGCCTTTGAAAACATTGTGGGAAAAGGAGAAAATGCTGGTAACCAGCATTTTCTCCTTTTCCCACAATGTTTTCTACCCTGTTGGAAACAAATTTCAATTTTTGAGTTACGTTTATTTTGTCGTCTGCAAGTGCTTTCAATTTGGACCAGTCTAAAATTTTGTCGTTTGGTAAAGAGTTAACAAGGTCCGTATTCACCAGTCATTCTTAAGAACATTCTTGGTCTAATTATAGACTTAGCTAAATCTCTTTCTCTCTCTCTCTCTCGCTCTCCCCTACCCTCCGCTGAACTTCGTTTCGACCATGTGAAACCGCATGTACGAAAGCAACCTGTGGCTTGGAAAGAGTGCTGTGTGATGTACTGGTAAAGAAAAATCAGGATGGCACGGAACGGCTATGTCTGTAATAATGTTAAAAAAGGTTTAATTCCGAAGAAACAAGCATTCTCTGTCTGTCTGTCTGTCTGTCTGTCTGTCTGTCTCTGTCTCTCTCTCTCTCTCTCTCTCTCTCTCTCTCTCTCTCTCTGCATGCAGTTGCATATGGGAAAGCAATCAGTAGCTTGGAAAGATTGTTGTTTGATGTTCTAGTAAAAGAGACCCCAGATACGCACAGATATGGCTGTATTATTGTTGAAAACAGTTTAATACCATTCAAACAAACATTTTGTACTTCCCGTCTGCTCCAGATCTTTAAAACTACAATCTTTTTAACTCTGTACCAAAAGACAAAATTTTAGACCTGTCCAAGTTGAAAGCATTTGCAGACGACAATTAGAAGGTGACAAAAAATGATGGGATTTATCTTTAAACGTGCAGAAAACATTGTGGGAAAAGACGAAAATGCTGGTTGCATGCATTTAGAATGATTTCAAAACCTTTCTTTCTAAGGGTCGTTAAAACTCACGATTAGTTAATACGGGGCTTTAGAGTAAAAGGCTGGATGCCTTAACTCTTTACCACGTGACAAAATTTCACTCAAGTCCAAATTCAAAGCATTTGCAGACAACAAATTAAACATCACCCAAAACATGAAATATGTCTTTCAATGGGTATAATACATTGTGGACAAAGGAGAAAATGCTGGTTGCCAATTTTGTCGTCTGGTAAAGGCTTCACCGCTGAAAACCACTATACCCAAGAAGACTACCCACAAGATAGGATGTTTCTGTATATTTAATGCCTTCAAACTAAAATTCGAGAAGACTTTAATCTTTTCCAGACATCAAAATTCAACCATGTTCCTAAATAAGCAGTTGTAGACGATATGGCTTGCAACACGCGAAAAGGGGCATTCGGACATTTGCGTAAAGTGTCGTCTCAGATCAGCCTGCGCAGTCCGCGCAGGCTAACCCGAAACGACACTTTCCGTTTTTATGTAATTTTCTGTTTTGCACAAGTCTACTGCAGCACAAAATCTAATGTAGTCGTAAAGTGCCGTCTCGGATTAGCCTGCGCGGACTGCGCAGGCTGATCCGAGACGACACTTTACGCAAATGTCCGAATGCCCCTTTTCGCGTGTTGCAAGCCATATATAAGTCAATTTTGGATATAATAATTTGGATTTTCCTCGAAATGACGGAAAATATTGTAAATAATGGTTGCCAGCTATTTTCTCCTTTTTCCAGATTTTTTTTTTTTTTTATCCTCTCTCGTGGTCTTTAAAACACGAAATTATCCGGCAAAGGGTTCAGACACAACTCCTGTCTTTTTTTTAACTCTTTACCAAACAACAAAATTTTAGACAGGTCGAAATGGAAATTGCATGTGTCTGATGTATCTGCAGACGATAAGATTAGCGATACCCAAAAATTAAGATTTATTTCTGGGAGTATGGAAAACATTGTGAAAGAAGGATCCTTTTCTAACGATGTTTTCAAAAGGCCTTTATCTCGGAGTTGTTAAATCACGAGATTGTGTGGTAAAGAGTTAAATTAAAACTAAGCATCCAATTTAAGTGAAAACGGAGCGGACGAAAAGGCAGGGAGAGAAAAAAACTTGAAGTAATTATTTGACTATATTTCATATTTCTATTTTTCCTCCCCTTTTGTTACCACGGGCGTCTAAGCATGTAAACTCTATTAGCTCTGCCATCGATTGTTAATGGGGAGAAAAAGCACTGCTTTTGTCAGTTTCTCTTTGATTTCGTAAATATGTTTGTGTGGAGCGTCTCGTCGATCAGTTAAACCCTGTAGCAGACAATAAAATTTTAGACTTGCCAAAATTGAAAGCATTTGCAGAAAACAAGTTAATCAAACCTATTTTTCCCCCCCAAAGATAGGAAACATTGTGGGTAAGGGAGAAAATGCTGCTAACAAGCCTTTTCCTCTCCTTTTCCCAGGAGAAAACTTATTCAGCTAGATAAGGGTTAAGATTCTGAAAAAAAAACCTGTATATTGACACAAGCATGGGTTCTGGCATTATCTTGTTGTAACGGCGTTATGACGTCACGTGTCTGACGCAGATGAACAACATGAGGGCCTTGTATATTTTCCCTATATTTTTGGGCATTTAGATTTCCGAGTGGATTGCGACATGTGGAAGCAATTCCGCTCCACACCATGACTGACATTTCCCATCCCCCCCCCCCCCCTTCAAAAACCGGATCGCGTTGTAGTACGCGACAGTCGGCATAACGTTTATTCCTACGTCGGAACAATCGTACAAGGCCATCAGCTCAAGACAGTACATACCTTGACCCACTAGTAAAAACGCTGTCTTGTCCAGTTCATGTGTTACAAATCCCATTACTCTCTTTAACCGTAATGATGGCGCGTGAAAACCGAACCGACGAACTGACGACGTCCGTGCAAACCGTTATCAGCTACACGGTTCTACACTGTCTTCGTGCAAATCCGGTAGCAGCGAGTACAGCGGGTGAGGGGGGGGGGGGGGGGGGGTGTTTAACACCAGCTGAAGTTGTTGCTGTTCGAAAGCGATCTCTCAAGTGCAGGTTCAAAATAAAGCAGTCTTAGGTTCGAGTCTCGACGCGGGATCTGTCGCTCTGTAGTAAGTTTCTTGTACTCTCTGCTCAGCGCAAATAGCAGAAGAAAGCTCCCGACTATGCAGCTAAAAATCGCACTCTGGCGTATCGCCTCTATATCCGATGTAGAGGTGAAGCGCCGATGTTCTAGTCTTAGTAACGGTGCCAAACGATCGAGCAATGAAAATCTCGGTGTTCCTTGTAAGACCAATGGAACTCAAGTGGCCTACGCTCTAACGAACCATAAAAGAAATGAACATTGTATAGAAATAAATGTATACAAATATACAAATACACGTATCAAAACTATCAAAGGCTGGGGCTAAATATCCTGATTAGATGTAACAATATTAAGAGAACCTTCTTTTACGATCGTCACCAGACTGGCGGGCGCTCCCATTTTGATCATTCACGACTTCTGTTTTCTGCTGGTGTTAGACCGCACTTCGCCGAAATCTGATATAGCAAGAGATAAGAAATTTCTCTTTGTCGTTCCGCTAATTGCGGATTGGTGTTTCCGAGCCGGGACAATAATTTTAAATTCTTCCCCACAAACTACTCTTTCCTTGACAGGATTTAGCGCAAACGATGTTAAAAACCTTTCTCCGGAAAAGGCGCGTTTTATTTAATCATGCACTTAGTCGGAATGCCTGTGACTTCTGCCTTCTTCCAGGCGTTGATAAAAATTGAAGCATTTGAAAACAAAATACAAGCATTTGTTAACATAAACATCTCTTTGACTGTTCTGGTTTACAGAAAGGGTTAATTGATTCTTGATTGGCTGGTCGTCACATTGTCAGTGTTCAAGTGTTGACTCGGGCTGAATATCAAAGAATTCCGATAGATTTTCGGATATCTTCCGGTCCTTTACCGCATTTTATTAGAGTTGGCGCGTGACGGGCACCTGTCAACCATTGTTTACTTTACGGATTCCTTCGCAAATGTAGATTTGACACTGCAACATGGTTATTGGGTGTGAACAGTGCCCGGTGATTACAAATATAGAGTGTTAGATTTTTAACGCAATAGGTAGCGTATCTACAGTTAGGATCTTCTTTTCCTTCGTTAGGCACGGCCATTTTTAGGGATATCAGACGAAAATTTTCTGAGTCTGTATTCAACAACTATTCTTAAGAATATTCTTTGTTTGGTTCTTAAGAATTTTCCAGATTTGAAAGTAACACAACTTTTTATTGGCCAAACCAAATAATTTAGCAAATCAGAAATTGTGTTTCTTTTGAATTTGGAAAATTCTTTAGCACAAGACTAAGAATAATCTTAAGAAAAGTTGGTGAATACGGACCCTTGTATAAAATGAAAATTTTCTTTTGTTACTTGAGTTATGCATAGCCAACTGTCGCGGACATGTAAAAATCGATATCTGCCTATATATTACCTGAATCTTTTTATATAGAATTATGAAGGGCCCTGGTCAGGGATCGTAAAACTCGTATGTAAGATCCCTGGCCCTTGTAGATAAATGCTTATAATTTCATCAGTTTTCAGAATTGAAAATTATCTCAAGTGGGGTAAGAAAATTCAATTTATGCTCCTTCAAATGAACTTAATTTTACAAATTTCATAAAAGAAACTTTTGATCCTTTGTCAACTTTAAAATTGTAGGTATGTTTTATATAGAATAAAGAGAAAAATACATTTTCCGATGTTAAAAACTGAAATATTTGTTGAATTTTCTTTCTTGATGTTCAAAAGCCACAATTATCTCAAGTGAAGTCAGAAAGCGTGTTTATTTCCCTTTAAATTGGTATGAGTTTGAATCATATAAAAAAAAAAATAAACTTTTTGTCCTTTTTACAGTTTTTAAGGTAGTAGACCCCTAATGGAAAACAGCTATTTCCACTATAATATTATCCTACAAAATTTGCTATGATTAAAAAAGAGTATTATTGTACTACATGTACTTTAACCAAGCCACTTTTTTCCTTTTTTTCCTTCTCAGAATTATCATTTATAAATCTAAAACCACTATATAGTCTCATTACAAAGGGAGATAATAATTACCTCCCTTTTCAGGAAACTAACAAAAGTATCAACAAATAATTTCAAGACAGACATCAAAGGAATTTCTGGTCGGTTAAAAATGTGAAAAAGTATTATATCAGTATAATTCCTTATTTATCAACTAACAAGAAATTTATTCCAGGTTGCACTAGAAGCGTTAGGGGTCTACTACTTTAATGCCACTATCCTATTTTTTTCTTTTTCCGTGATTGCTCGGATTGAGCCGGAGTTTTCCAATGATGACTGAGTCTCATTATTTGTTTAGCCGCCTATCGGATATCTTTACTGTGTTTACGTAATGTTATATTGACAAACGGACCCCTGCTATGTTTAAGATATACAAATGGCTGTTTTGATAATGAAATAGATACGATCAAATATTTCATTATATTCCTATCAGTGAATTACTGGGATTTCTCAGTGTATTATTTTTTCAGTTTTTCACAGTGAATAACATCACTAGTGACGATATGGTATCATCACTAGTGATGATATAGTTTGCCGGAACTATTTTTTTTCCTGTATTTCTCACAGTCTAATGTTTCTGTGTCAGCTTCAAACATCTTAAGTAAACAATAGCACAGTGAAAAGATTTTCGGTACAGTCTTTCCAAACAACCATAAGTTAACGAACTTGTGGGAGAAATCTTTTGAAAACACTTCGAGAAAAGAAGATAGCTTTTGTGGAAAAGAGCTCTTGGAAAATATTGTGGAAAAACGAGAAAATACTACCGACCAGCATTTTCTTCTTTTTCAATAATGTTTTCTATCCTATCAAAAAAACCTAAGATCTTTTGTACCAATTTAGTATTTGTCATTTGGAGATGTTTTTAATTTGGGAAGTCTTATAGATCTACTTGTCATGTGGGAAAGGGTTAATTGTTTCTACTTCTAATTTCATATGGCTGGTTTTAAATTGTAGAAGTGCAAAACAATGTGCATTCAAATGGAGAGATAGATGACGTAACATACCTTGAGCCTTACGTCATCTGTTGCGTCAGCTGCTTCTGCCAAAATGGATCATTACTCATTGTGTTTGTAAAGAAAAGTCCTATACATGTATACCTACCGTTATTGATAATAATTAGCAAACAAGGAGAGAATTAGGAATATAATAAATAGAATAATCAACTAGTGGTGTGTGATATTAAAAATCTGTCACTCGAATGGGGTTTGATACGGTTAAAAAAACTCGTCCTTCGGACTCTTTTTTCAACCGCATCACACCCCATTCTAGTGACAGATTTTTAATATCACACACCACCAGTTGATTATCCTCTATATCTCATGTTCATAACAAATTGTGTCTAACTTTTTTGTTTACATGACGCCCAGTGCTGTGTTTTGATTGGCCGATAAGAACCTGTCAATCAAAATCGGCAGAAAGGTCAATTTATACCTGGGTTGTTTGATCATGACAGTATCCCTATGATATTTTATTGTGTGTCTCATAGATCTGATAAAAAAAAAAACAGATTTTTGATATTTATGAGATCGTTTCCATGGATTTAAAATTATAAACATAAAAATTCAAAATTAGAAAATGTACATCTGTTTTTTTCCCCCCACTATTTAGCTTTTAGATTCAAATGTGCGGTGATTAATGTTATATCAAACATATTTCATGGCGACAGCTCACATGTTCACGTTTCCTTGCTATTTTCATACCGGATCTTGACTTGTCACATCAAAAAGAAGGCTTTTGAAAACATTGCAGGAAAAGGTTTAAATGCTGATGACCAATATTTTTTTTCCTATTCTCGCAATGTTTTTGACTCTTTAGAGACAACTTCCATCTTTTGAACCATTTTTTATTTGTCATAGGAAAATGATGTGTTTTTTTTTTTTAATTTGGACTAGTCTTTTTGTAACGGTACCAAGATATCCCGTCTTTTCGTAAAGATTTAAATGACAAGTTTAATCTGTTACTGTACAAGCAAGGATTAAATTGTACTTGGACACTTGGACAAAGTCCCAGCAGGTGCGAATCAACCCTTTACAAAACAGTCTCGTGTGTTGACGACTATGATGAGGAAAGCTACTGAAAACGTTGTGGATAAAAGGAGAAAATGCTGGTTAGCAGCATTTTTTTGTTTTCCACAAAGTTTTTTTCTCTGTCCTTTCAAAGACGGTTTCCACCATTTGATCCATATCTAATTTGTCGTGTTCAAATACTCTCAATCTGGACCAGTCTAAAATTTTATAAACATTTACGGGTTGTATACCGGTAGCTTATGTAGTGTAGTCTAATCCACGTTTCGTCTTGAATGCTTGTTCCTAAAACTATCATACACAAGTTGGCTTCTTTACTAAGGAAGCCAGGAGAGGTCAGCATCAATTTTTCAGATAGTTTATTTGCTTTTAATTTCGATATATTTTGGTACATGTAGTAAAAAAACAAGTAAAAAAAGCCGCCGCGTAGAAACCTCTTATGCTTGACCTTGTTGCTGCGTTTTCAAGTCGCATGATCTTGTCCAGCGGTCTTCTTTCTCTTTTTTAACGAAATTCTTCTTATTTTTTCCTCTGCTTAGATTTATTTGCTTAATGAAAAATTACAATTATTTGAAACGTCATTTGCAACCACGGCAAAAATTAATATAACAAATCTTTTCTGAAATTCGTCATATAAAAATAAATTACATCTATTTCCTGTTTCGGTTTTTTGATTTCGCTTTATTTACAAAACCATGACAAAACAGAATGTGTATCAGAAAAATTTCGCAAGAAAAATGGATTTAGACAGCAAATTCTGTGCCAGTCTGCCTTTTAAACTCACCACTATTGGAGAGGTCTGATGACCTCTCTAATGACATAAAGCTCTCAGTCTGATCTTGGTCTACGCCGTTCGCAAAAGCCATAGTGATCAGTATCAGTGAAAGACTAAAAGGGGTACTGATTATTTAAGGCTTCCGCTGTATAATTACGGAAATTTCAATTCAATCCCCCTGCACTGGCGGTGCCAGTCATGTTACGCAGGGATCTTATATGTGTATATACGATCCCTGTGTTACGGAACCTAAGCTTAGCACCACAGGTCCTCGCTTTGTGACAAACTTCGCCATCCATATACTGATATATAATAAGATATTTAAAGATACATCCTTACAGCTAGAGAGAAAAGACGCTGTTAAGACTTGAAAGTCTGTAGAATGGCTTAGCTGTGTAAACGTGGATAAATTATCAATATATATACGGTATAGGGTGTATGGGATAGAAAAACTCAAGGGATCTGCCCTCATTTAAAACCGGAAACGATAACAGCGATTGCTTTGAAGTCCCTAAAAAACATACAATGCATTTTCTGTCCACCGTAATTTGTGCAACCTTGCAGCCATCAGGGGCAACATTTGGCATGAAGATTCAAAACTGATTATTGTTTAATAAAATATAGATGAAATGGGTTAAAAACTGGTTGAAAACTGGCCGAAAACGCGTAAAGATGTATCCTTAAAGTAACAATAAAGCTAAAAAGTAAACAAAGTGGGTGTTTAAATGCATTTAAATTTATATCATACCATCAAAATGTATGGAAACTATTGTGTATTGATGACAATCTGTCACTGTATGGTCGGTCCAAGTGTCAGTCGCTGACAGAGAAATTAATTTCAAAGCTAGGTTATAACCTGCCAGGTAGCTGTGTCCTTTTGTTTACTTTTTGCCTGATTTTAAAATTCTTTTTCTGCCAGCAACTTACACAAGGCCCGACCACAGGATAACAGACTGTCTTCTCTGCAATATTTTCCATACTTTTTAATGGTATGATTTAAATTTAAATGTATTGTGGCACCTACAGTTTGATATTTTGGCCTCCACTGGGCCTTAAAGATTTCATATCATTATGTTCACGGCAAAGTTTGTCACAAAATGAGCGCTTGTGCTTAGAACAGGTAAAAAAAAAAAAAGTCATGAACCGGTAAATAGCTATGACTGAATGCTGCCACAGACTAGATCCATTTAACTTAGCATGTTAACTCTTTACCAGAAGACAAAACTTTAGAGGCTGGTCCAAATTAAAAGAAGTTTGCAGACGATAAATTATGTGTACTTCAAATTATGCAATTAAGCTTTGAAAGGACAGAAAACATTGTGGAAAAAGGAGAAAATGCTGGTTACCAGCATTTTCTCCTTTTCCTACAATGTTTTCAAAAGGCTTCTTCATCAGGGTCGTCAAAAGTTGTCATTGTGTGGTAAAAGTTTAAGCATTGAAAATGTCTGGCAATCAGCGATTCAAAATAGTCGAAATAAGTATTTCTGTGGCATTGCAATAAAATACATACACATCTCTAAGCAGGACTGCAGCACTCCAGCATTTGATCTACCGCTCATACCCAGTTTGAATACAGGGTGTTTCATAATATGTGATACACTTTAAACCAAATGTCTCTTTTATGTTAGAATGTCCGTAACAGTGAAAAATGTACCATATTAAATGGAAATGCTGTCCAATTTTATAAGTGTAGTTTTACCCATTACACTTACCTATAAAATATTTAAGCAACGTTTGAAAACAGGGTCCGTTTACATCATGTACTCAAAATGACGTCCATTATGGCGTCGCACCATCCCCACACGTTTCATGAAATTTATCATCACATTATTGCACATGTCACTGGTTATCTTTCTGATTTCACGTCTGATAGACAGTTCAAGCTCCTCTGTTGATTTCGGCTGCACTTTGTAAACTCTGTCCTTGAGATGACCCCAAAGAAAGAAATCCAAAGGACTGAGATCCGGAGAGTGGGGTGGCCAAGGGCGTTCCGTCTTCAGAGAGATGAATCGTGTGTCAAATGTTTTTCTAAGCCATTCAAGAACTCTCTGTGCGGTGTGTGGAGCGGCACCGTCTTGTTGGAACCATGTTTGTGTCATATCAACCCCTTTCCGACGGAGTGCAGGCAGGAACTTGTATCTCAGAAGAGACAAATAGCGTTCACTGTTGATGGTCTCGGTGTTTCCGTCTTGATCTTGGAAAAAGAATGGCCCAATTATTCCTGTAGAGCTAATGGCTGCCCATATCGTTACTTTCTCAGCATGACATGGTTTCTCTACAAAAATCCCTGGTCTGACATCTGACCAGTGGCGATGGTTCTGTTTGTTTAACTGTTGATCCAAGAAGAAGTGAGACTCATCACTGAACCATACGCTTACAAGAACCTCAGCATTGTCTGTCATCCAAATGGAAAAATCAAGACGTTGGTTGATATCACTGTCTTTCAGATGTTGGAGCACTTTTATTGTATAGGGTGTTAGTTTTAGATCGAACCTTAGAGCCCTGTACACACTTGTCACACTGGAGGGATTTGTAACATCAGAAAGAACCCTTCTTACCGACCTCTGTGGTGTTTCACTAATCACCTGCTTCACCTCTGCAACATTCTTGTCACTCCTGCTCGTCCTAGGGCGACCCTGATTATTGTGTCTCTGGTCCAGTACACTTCCATGCTGCTCAAATCTTTTTACTACTCTGCTTACTTGTAGCCTGGTCACCCTCCTATCGCCAGGGTACAGTTGCCTCATTCTTCTGGTTACAGCTATGATAGAACGGTGTTCATAGTACAATTTTATGATATCCTGACACTTTTCCATGGACAACGCCATCTTGAAAATAACAGTTAATAATGACGTCATATATGACGTCACGACGTCAACGTCTTCCCGTAATTTACGTTGCATACAAAATGGTGAAGTGTCTAGTTTATTATAGTACAAGCATTGTGTTTATAACTATAGTATCAGTGAAGCAACAATTATTTGAAAGTGTATCACATATTATGAAACACCCTGTACGTTTGCGTTGGGTTCTAGTATAAGCCCGGACCAATCCAAGACACTCTCAAGCCAGTGAATCAGACCGTCTTCGTTGTCGTTCCCAACACTGATCTCTATGTAAATTCCACCTATCGGTGAAAAAAAACGGCAAAAATTCATGCTAGATTTATAAAGCGAGAACATAATGGCGATTGCCAAATGCCAAGGTGTCAGAAAACTTTGGGATAAAACGGACTATACTCCGTGCGAGATGAGTGCAAACATATGATGGCGTCCCGTCCACAGATGCATGAAACGTTGGATTGATTGATAGATTGATTGATTGATCGATCAGTGTTTGTTGCTGTTTCCACATTATTTCAGCGACCAGTGCACCTATCAATGCTTTCATGGAATTTCTTTGAAAAGAATTGCGCACAATATCCTTCCTAAGCCACTGGCTAATTTCCTACATAACCATCGTCGAAATATTGATCTGTGGTGAGAGAGGAATAGATCATGTCGCAATGACTATCATCTGTCCTCAGAAGGAGGTTGTCAAACTGGGGATTCGAACCAGTGACCCTCCTGCGCGCTACCGGCTGCTCTATCGAGGTTCGGCCCATTATTTAAGAACTGGAATAGAACTGTTTAAACTGAAATATAGCTAGATAAATATAGGTGTTTTAGAATGGCGTCCTACCCAGAGAGTGACAAAGCTTTGGTGCCAAATGTATGCAAGCATGTAATATGTGTGTGTTGGGCAGTAATCAAACCAAACTGAACCAAGAGATAAAATTTACTGATCTCTCTCTCTCTCTCTCTCTCTCTCTCACGTGCACGCGCGCACGGATAGGGGTAACAAGCATTCAGCATACCTCGGGTGATGGTAGACATCAAATCCCTCAGCTGTATCTGGTAGCTTGATCATTCGGCATACCTCGGGTGATGGTAGCCATCAAATCCGTCGGCTGTATCTGGTAGCTTGATATGCGCCTACACTCTACATTTCATCGCCGGAAATACGCCGGTTCTCCGTTCTGAAAATTGTAAGGCTCCTCGTAAAAAAGAAAACTTGAGTTTCAATTTTTTATCGAAATCTTTCTAACTATATTTCAGTTGACAAACAGTTCGAACATTCATTTTTGTGGCATTTGTCGAAGACAATGCCACTATGAGTTCAATAATGAATGTTCAATATTGAATTTTGAAGACCATGTATTTTGTGCAAAACCGAAGGAAATAAACCCAATTAAACTCAATTTTTCTCAGGCAAATGAGTTTTTCGATAGCACTCAGATATATAATTGATAATGGCGTATTGAAATAAACTGCATTAGGCCATCGATCATGGAAATACTTCTTTTTGATTGAAAATAGCTTCACTCCCTCATAGCCTTCTACTGGGGCAACGATATACACAAAATTTGTCTACTGACCGCTTTGGTTCCGGGCTTGTTCGTTCCAAAACCAGCTCGTCCCTGGGCTTGTTCGTCTCATGATTGCACGCTACTAAATTTGATTGTGCATGAATATTTACAGGTCGAAAAATTTATTGTAATGTTGGGAATTAGATCCTAACGGCCAAAGATATTTCAAAATCATAGTTTTCGGGTATAAACTTAATTTAATGCGATATATTTACATGGTTTCTCTCTCTACCCATCATGCATTCTACCGTCAAGGGACGTTACTCCTGACCCCTCCTGAATGATCAAAGGGAAACCACCAATACACAAATAATGCAAAATTTGGCACCAGTACTCTCCCTTTAACCAAAAAAGATGCATTAACGACGTATATGACAAATGTTCGCGCACATCCTACTGCGCATGTATTTCTGTCGTGGATATTGAATCAAAAGTGCACCTATGTATTTTTTGCACATAATGGAATTATTATTGGTGCACTGATACAAGTAGCAATTTTTTCGGGTAGTATCGGTGAAGAGAAAAAAATGGATCTTTGAACTGTCACCGTGAAATATCTAAAATGCTGCTGACAAGGCGTTACACACCTAACAAGGAAACAAAGGCATGAAATTTAAAGCTGTGGAGGTATAGCTGTTTCCACTTTGAAAATTATTGTTGGAAAAGGAGAAATCACTCCTATTGAGCAATTTCTCCTTTTCCCACTATGTCTGCTGAGCTTTTATCCTATTTTTTTTCATTGAAAAAATAACTTCCACAGTGACCTTCAACCTTGTTTTCTGGCGAAATAAGCACGGATAGGTGCCATTTTTATTTTTTCTTATTGTTTAGAATTATAAATACTATAAGTGTGGAAATTTTAAGAAAAATCTGTCTGTTAGAAAGTATGTATTTATTTAATACTAACCCTTAATTCAGTCAAATTATCTCCCTTTTTAACTCAATGATCCATATATAACATGCATATTTGTACATCTACCATGCTCAAAACCAGGCTTTTATATATTTTTTGTGCAAAAATATATGAATTTTCATTGAAATGATGTATATTTGTATATTTTTCCTGTAATTTTCCTGTTTAACTGACTATTTAAAAAAAGGCACTTTAAATCCAATATAAGCTGAATTTTGGAACAGTATATACCTTTTTCAAAAGTAAATTTCTCAGAAACGAGCACAGTGACCCACATCTTTTTTTACTGTAATCTCCTAGAGACATGATGAGCTTTGTATGTGCAAAGTTTTAAAAAAATCTGTCTATTAGAAAAATTTGTAATATACGTCGTTAATTTGCTTAGGAGGTTGATTTTCAAGTTAATATTTGAATAAAATTTCTCAATCGGTGCCGACTTACATATTCAGAGCCGGTCCACATAATCAGAGCCCCTCTTTATTTTCATCATTTTTGTGCTGTTTCTTTTCAATTCTTTACCAGCAGTGAATGTAACATTTCGAGACATTAATTCACGTTTTTGGTACAGCAAGACTCTCTTTTAATTGCCAATTATATGGCAATAATAGACTGAATTTAGGTCCGTGATGTATTATTTTAGCTAAGGGTCAACCCACGCCACAAATGATTCAGACAACATCGTACACTTGTAACAACTTTCCGTAGTGTAGAAAACACGTTGAAAGACCAGAGCATTGCATGACATTCTCCTTTTTTGGAATTTCAAAGACATAAGAACACATGATTACAAATAATGACAAGCTTACCTGTTTTTTGGTTGTTTTTGAGCCGACATCTTCAGAAACGGAAGACCAACACAACATTTCCTCGTCAGAGCCATTGGCTCTGAATATGAAGTTTCCTACCCGTGATACAGACGAGGTTAGATGCAGGTACGGAATCGGCCGAGGTGTGACAAATGGGGTAACAGTATATCCCCCTCTCCCATCTCATGGCGGGGCCATAAAAATTGAACTGTTTTTGCTGAAAGTTTATAACCGTCCAGTATCTGTATGCTCCCAAAGAGCAGCTATTTTCTCCTTTTACCCTTTGAGTGACAATTTCCACTACTTGTCGTCTGCTAATGCTTTCTATTTCGAATAGCCTAAAATTTTGTTGTCGGGTGCTGCTTGTGCAGATTAATCTTTGCTCTACACTTATGGCTACTTTGTAATATATTCATGGAACAAGAAAGAAGCCTCGATATATAGCGATAGATAGGAAGATTTCCCGATTGAAAACGGGCCTTTCATTGATATAGCGTTCGAATGGGGTAACCCTTAACCCTTAGGCTGCTAAGCGCGACTCACTGACCTTTATTGTAGGCTATGTAGATCCAGATCAGACTGCGCAGAACGTATACTCTGCTCTTGGATATACAATGTCCGATAGAGAGATATTTTCCCCCAAAATATATATTTGAAATAGAAACATTTGGGGTTTTACTATCGGCTTGAAAGTTTTATTTCAGTTATTTAGCAGGATGAAGGTTAACCCTTTACCACACAATGACGCCTTTTGACGCCCCTGAAGAAGAGGCCTTTTGAAAACATTGTGGGAAAAGGAGAAAATGCTGGTAACCAGCATTTTCTCCTTTTCCCACAAAGTTTACTACCATATCAAAGAAAAGTTGCGTCATTTGAGCCACTATGAAATTGTCGTCTGCAAATGCTTTCAATTTGGATAGGTCTTAAATTTTGCCGTGTGGTAAAGGGTTAAAGGCTGATTTTTGTCAGAATGTCTGTGGAAAGTGGCCAGTGATGAGCTTAGACCAGACAGCACTTTCTGTGAATTCGGGTATTCAGGTACATTGACCGCTAATATCAAACTTGTAGTTGTGAAAGACACAATGGAGTAAAGATGAGCTCACGTGTTTTCACATGCACGTATTGAGCTTCGGACAATACCCCATTGTTGAGGTGAGCATTTAAGTCAGTTCGTGCTGGGTGCTGAGTACGTTTTGGTTTTTTTTATATTAGAGAGGTTGGTCAGTTTCATTTGACTTTTTACCGAATAGGGGCCTGTTCGCATGTACAGCAAGTCAACATTGTGGGGTAATCTTACACCATCTCTTGGTGTGGCATACTACAAAGGTAACATTGCATTCTTTTTGTTGTTAAAAAGATTGGACTAGACAGAAAACTAAAAACATAGTGCTTTTTGCAGACGGGGTAGATCAAGATCAGACAGGACAGGAAGTCTGCATTTAAATGTCGGCAAACCCCCACCACTATAATTCAGTTCTATGCATTGTTTTATGAGTGAAAAGATAAGAAATTAACGAAAGTTTCAGCTTCATTCCGTTGACCTGTATTGATCACATGTGAAGGGCGATTGATAGTGCTTCAAATCATATATTACACACTAATAGTATATATGATTTTAGACACTGACGCTCGCCCTTCACCTGTGATATATTTTGATATATATATATACATGTACGTAGTGAATCCGTAAGGTATTGTGCAATTTTTCTTGCGCATGATTTTGATTATCATGAGTTTTATCGATATAGTGGTGACAATTGTGCCAGGAAGTTCTTATTTTGGACTTTAACGCTCCATTTATCTTTGACCCAAACCGCATTTATAAATATTTGTTGTTATTTGTGATATTTTTATATCTACTGATGGTTCTTTGTAATATTCTAAAATTTGAAATAATTTAGTTGCACATATGACATTGTTGAAATTCTATTGAACTTGCATTGCTGGAGTAGGATCAATTTGAAGTTGATAGAACTCTTGACCCAACCCTATTTCACCAAGAAAACAAAAAATGATGTTTAAACTAATGTTCTAATAAATACCTTGAATTTTATATGAGCCATGCTCTGTGAAAAGAGGGATTAATGCATCTGCAAAATGTATCAACCTAGGTCAGCCTGTGCAGTCCAATGCAGACTACACCTGTGCAGTCAATTTTCTGCAGCTGAAAGGGCCAGTGTACATCATAATTCAGTTGGTTGCTACACAAAACAGACTTTATGGATCCATGATCATGTGATGACTTGCTTGGTATCATGCATTACGGAGATACATTAAGCCCCCTTTAGCCACAGCATGGCTCATATATAAGTTGACAATATTTTTTCCTATGCCAAGGATTGTTGTTGTTTCTGTAAAAATGACCACCAAGTAGATCTATAACTTTATGTTAAAAAAAAAACACACACACATTTTTATATAGGGAAAACTTGTGACCAAAATCTATGTGAAAATATGCATGTTTCAATTGTTTAATGTATAAAAGTGTGTAAAAACATGTGGCAAAAGGAAAAATTGCCCTTACAAGCCATTTCCTCTTTTACCACAATGTTCCTTTACCTGATCAGCAAGACTTTTAAAAGCATCTAGCCATATAGTCATACATGTTAATTTCTATTGCAATATTTTTCAATTTCCAGTTTTCTCCCTAATTCCATTTTAATAATGTAGTATTTAGGCCCCTGGCCTATATACAATTACATAATCTACAATTTATATATAATGAGTGATGTTTATTATTGTAGGTACATAATACTGTCAGTAATTTTTACCACAGATTTCCTTGATTTAATGACTGATGGTGAAAGTATATGAAAACATCATGAGAAAAAGAGAACAGAAATGCTGGTAACCAGCATTTTCATTGTGTCTCACAATGCTCTGTACTCACTTTCAAAGAAACATTCCACCACTTGTATTCATGTAATAGAACAATGCAATCTTATATTAACTTATGTAAGTAAAAATTTTTTGACAAAATTGATCTAATGCGCTTGTAACATACATAAATATCAGTTGTGAGCAAATAAAATTTGCACACTTTGTTTGTTTGTATTGGAGTTTAACACCGTTTTAATAGCTTAGGTCATATCACGGCAGTCAGTGCATCTATGCACATGTTTCCTGGCTTTCTCACACCCGTACTGACACAATTTTCTTTCCAAGTCACTGATTACTTTTTCACATGCATCAGGGGTGAGAGGTGAAAAATTGCCGGGATGAAAGTTTGCCTCAACCTGGTTTCAAACTGGCAACTACCAGGTCATGAGTCATATGTGCTATCCACTGAGCTACCCTGGCGGACTGAAATTTGTATAATTCTAACTTTCTGTTGTAGATCTGCTGAATCATAACATGTTTTCCAACATTTACTGTTATCATATGCTAGTCATAAACTATGCAGCTGGCATCATAAGGCATGTGCAATACAATTTGATTTTGGACTTGAAACTTTAAAGATGACTTAAACTTTAAATATCTTTAGAGATATCCTGGTAAACAGACTACAGGCAGCCTAACCCAAACTATCTTGTGATTTCAACCTTGAAAAAGGCCACTGTTGAGAACAATGTGAGAAAATGCAGATAAAAAAAAAACTGTTAACCAACATTTTATACATATGCAAAATTTTTCTAGCCTTTCACATATACATCCTTTAAATGAGTCACATATAATTGAGTGGCATTCTGGCAAAAGGGGGTTGGTTGAATGCATCTCAGTGATGCATTATACCAAGCATGCCATCTCATAATTAGGGATCCATAAAATCCATTTTGTCTCATAAAAGAGTGTCTCATAATGTAGAATGGTCCTTGGATTTGCTGAAAATTGACCAATAACAAAATGTTTGATGCAGTACGTGCAGACTGGCATGGGTCGATACATTTTGCAGGTGTATTAGAGATTTGGACCAACTTTTCACAGAGCATGGCTCAATTTGTTGCCTGAAAATACTTTTATATGGACAGGTCTGAAATTTGTTGTTCTCATTAAGAGATAACAGTACTTTGTTCCATTTTTCTACCCTTTAATTGTTTATTTTTATGATTTTTCAGATGTCAACAAGGACAGTGCTCTGTTACAACAGCTTGAAGATAGAGGTGGGTTGAATTTATCATTTAGTTTTTCTTTGCTAGGATGAAACCATTCTTATCATAACTCAGACCAGGGGAGTTCTGACAAGAAAGGTTTCAAGTTTTTCAATTTAAATCCATGCCTTAAAGTTGCTTCATCTCATTTATACATTTCATATAAAATTTTCAGTCAGTTTTTGTCTATATATGTCTTACCATTATTTGAATGTGCTTTGTTTTATGTATTTATGTTTCATAAAAATTCAGGATATTTTTTATTATATTTGTCTTGACCATGCTTTGAAAATGCTTGTGGTTTATGTATATAACTTATGACAGGTTTAGTAAGTTTTTGATTATAGGTTTTTCTCACTTTCATGTTTGTGTTGTAATATGATATACACAGCATCAATGAAAAGTCACCAGGTAGTCAATCAAAATTTACTCTGGATTGATGAAAGGGCGTAATTCCTGAATTAACTATATTTTTCTAGCACATTATTACAGTTTCAACGTGAAGCACAAAGGCATAGGGGCATTCTCATGTCAAAAATTTAAGTTGGTAAATGACGTAATTGAAAATTTTTCTCTTGTGGCAAGGTGAAAATTATTCAACTTTAGTACCTGGTGACTTTTCATTGACGCTGAGTATATAAATGTTGGTTATTATTTGTATTTGTCTCGTATATTTGCTTGAAACTTGCTTTTTTTCTTACATGTATTTCATCAAAATTTTGGTAAGTTTTGGATTATAGATTATTTGTCTAACCACACCTTTATTTCTTTATTATATTTGTTCTTTAACATAGATATCAGGTAATGATTGCATTTGTTTACTAATCATTTCCTGTTTTTTGTAGCTTTATTTCTTTATTGTGTTTCTTATGTAATGTAGATTTCAGGTAGTGTTTATATTTGATTTCTAACCATGTCTTGTTTCCTCATAGGATTACTTCTTTATTGTGTTTCTTATGTAAAATAGGCATCAGGTTATGTTTGTATTTGTTTACTAACCGTGTCTTTCTTTTTTTGTACCTTTATTTGTTTATTGTATTTCTTATGTAATATAGATTTCAGGTGTTGTTTGTATTCAATTTCTAACCATGTCTTGCTTTTTTTTTGGTAGCTTTCTTTCTTTATTGTGTTACTTATATATAGATTTCAGGTAGTGTTTATTCAATTTCTAACCATGTCTTGCTTTTTTTTGTAGCTTTCTTTCTCTATTGTGTTACTTATATATAGATTTCAGGTAGTGTTTATTCAATTTCTAACCATGTCTTGTTTTTCGTAGGATTACATTTTTATTGTGTTTATTATGTAATATAAAGATTTCAGGTACTTTTGTATTGGTTTTCTATACATGTCTTTGTTTTTTTTTCTTTGAGGTTTTACTTCTTTATTGTATTTCTTATGTAACATAGATTTAGGTCTATACTGTATTTCTTATGTACCGGTAATATAGATTTCAGGTGTTGTTTGTATTCATTTGGTAGCCATGTGTTGTTTTACTTCTTTATTTTGTTTCTTATGTAATATAGTAATCTGGTAGTGTTTGTATTTGTTTTCTAACCATGTCTTGTTTTTTTTTTCTTTGTAGCTTTCCTTCTCTATTGTATTTCTTATGCAATTTAGATTTCAGGTGGTGTATGCATCTCTTTTGTTACCATGTCTTTGGGTTTCTTTTTAGCTTTACTTTTTATTGTGTTTCTAATGTTATATACGGTAGATATGAGGTAGTATTTATATTTGTAATGGTATTTGTTTTCTTACCACATCTTGTTTCCTTGCAGCTTTAATTCTTGTTATGTGTTTCTTATGTAATATAGATATCCAGTACATGTAGTGTTTGTATTATTTTTCTAACCATGTCTTGATTTTCTTTATAGGTTTACTTTTTCATTGTATTTCTTATCTAATATAGATTTCAGGTAGTGTTTGTGTTTGTTTTTTAACAATGTCTTGATTTTCTTTATAGGTATACTTCTTTATTGCATTTCTTATCTAATATATAGATATCAGGTAGTGTTTGTTTTAGTTTTCTAACCATGTCGTGATTTTCTTTATAGGTTTACTTCTTTATTGTATTTCTTATCTAATATAGATTTCACGTAGTGTTTGTATTTCTTTTTTCTATCCATGTCTTGATTTTCTTTATAGCTTTACTTTTTTATTGTATTTCTTATCTAATACAGATTTCAGGTAGTGTTTGTTTTACTTTTCTAACCTTGTCTTGATTTTCTTTACAGCTTTACTTCTTTATTTAATTTCTTATCTAATACAGATTTCAACTAGTGTTTGTTTTAGTTTTCTAACCATGCCTTGATTTTCTTTATAGATTTACTTCTTTATTGTATTTCTTATCTAATACAGATTTCAGGTAGTGTTTGTGTTTGTTTTCTAACCATGACTTGATTTTCTTTATAGGTTTACTTCTTTATTGTATTTCTTATCTAATATAGATTTCAGGTAGTGTTTGTATTTGTTTTCTAACCATGTCTTCATTTTCTTTATAGGTTTACTTCTTTATTGTATTTCTAATCTAATATATAGATTTCAGGTGGTGTTTGTTTTAGTTTTCTAACCATGTCTTCATTTTCTTATAGGTTTACTTCTTTATTGTATTTCTTAACTAATATATAGATTTCAGGTAGTGTTTGTATTTGTTTTCTATCCATGTCTTGATTTTCTTCACAGCTTTACTTCTTTATTGTATTTCTTATCTAATATAGATTTCAGGTAGTGTTTGTTTTAGTTTTCTATCCATGTCTTGATTTTCTTTATAGCTTTACTTCTTTATTGTATTTCTTATCTAATATAGATTTCAGCTAGTGTTTGTTTTAGTTTTCTAACCTTGTCTTGATTTTCTTTATAGCTTTACTTCTTTATTGTATTTCTTATCTAATACAGATTTCAGGTAGTGTTTGTTTTAGTTTTCTAACCATGCCTTGATTTTCTTAATAGATTTACTTCTTTATTGTATTTCTTATCTAATGCAGATTTCAGGTAGTGTTTGTGTTTGTTTTCTAACCATGACTTGATTTTCTTTATAGGTTTACTTCTTTATTGTATTTCTTATCTAATATAGATTTCAGGTAGTGTTTGTGTTTGTTTTCTAACCATGACTTGATTTTCTTTATAGATTTACTTCTTTATTGTATTTCTTATCTAATATAGATTTCAGGTAGTGTTTGTATTTGTTTTCTATCCATGTCTTGATTTTCTTTGTAGATTTACTTCTTTATTGTATTTCTTATCTAATATATAGATTTCAGGTAGTGTTTCTTTTAGTTTTCTAACCATGTCTTGATTTTCTTATAGATTTACTTCTTTATTCTATTTGTTATCTAATATAGATTTCAGGTAGTGTTTGTTTTAGTTTTCTAACCATGTCGTGATTTTCTTTATAGGTTTACTTCTTTATTGTATTTCTTATCTAATATAGATTTCAGGTAGTGTTTGTTTTAGTTTTCTATCCATGTCTTGATTTTCTTTATAGCTTTACTTCTTTATTGTATTTCTTATCTAATATAGATTTCAGGTAGTGTTTGTTTTAGTTTTCTAACCATGTCTTGATTTTCTTTATAGCTTTACTTCTTTATTGTATTTCTTATCTAATACAGATTTCAGGTACTGTTTGTTTTAGTTTTCTAACCTTGTCTTGATTTTCTTTACAGCTTTACTTCTTTATTGTATTTCTTATCTAATACAGATTTCAGGTAGTGTTTGTTTTAGTTTTCTAACCATGCCTTGATTTTCTTTATAGATTTACTTCTTTATTGTATTTCTTATCTAATATAGATTTCAGGTTGTGTTTGTGTTTGTTTTCTAACCATGACTTGATTTTCTTTATAGGTTTACTTCTTTATTGTATTTCTTATCTAATATATAGATTTCAGGTAGTGTTTGTTTTAGTTTTCTAACCATGTTTTGATTTTCTTATAGGTTTACTTCTTTATTGTATTTCTTAACTAATATATAGATTTCAGGTAGTGTTTGTATTTGTTTTCTATCCATGTCTTGATTTTCTTCACAGCTTTACTTCTTTATTTTATTTCTTATCTAATACAGATTTCAGGTAGTGTTTGTTTTAGTTTTCTATCCATATCTTGATTTTCTTTATAGCTTTACTTCTTTATTGTATTTCTTATCTAATACAGGTTTCAAGTAGTGTTTGTTTTAGTTTTCTAACCTTGTCTTGATTTTCTTTATACTTTTACTTCTTTATTGTATTTGTTATCTAATACAGATTACAGGTAGTGTTTGTTTTAGTTTTCTAACCATGTCTTGATTTTCTTAATAGATTTACTTCTTTATTGTATTTCTTATCTAATGCAGATTTCAGGTAGTGTTTGTGTTTGTTTTCTAACCATGACTTGATTTTCTTAATAGGTTTACTTCTTTATTGTATTTCTTATCTAATATAGATTTCAGGTAGTGTTTGTGTTTTTTTTCTAACCATGACTTCATTTTCTTTATAGATTTACTTCTTTATTGTATTTCTTATCTAATATATAGATTTCAGGTAGTGTTTGTTTTAGTTTTCTAACCATGTCCTGATTTTCTTATAGGTTTACTGCTTTATTGTATTTCTTATCTAATATATAGATTTCAGGTAGTGTTTCTATTTGTTTTCTATCAATGTCTTGATTTTCTTATAGGTTTACTTCTTTATTGTATTTCTTATCTAATATAGATTTCAGGTAGTGTTTGTTTTAGTTTTCTATCCATGTCTTGATTTTCTTTATAGCTTTACTTCTTTATTGTATTTCTTATCTAATATAGATTTCAGGTAGTGTTTCTTTTAGTTTTCTAACCATGTCTTGATTTTCTTTATAGCTTTACTTCTTTATTGTATTTCTTATCAAATACAGATTTCAGGTAGTGTGTAAAAGGCGACAAAAGGGGGCATCATTTTGTGTTTCGTCCATTCCTCATTTATCATGTTTGTCTTATGTTGTTGCACATGTATGTTATTTTCACCTCGCATTATTGTTTCCTAAATAAGTGCGCCCAATATTACCTAAGTTGTCGACGGGCGTTAAAACGCTATTCTTCATTCAGGTAGTGTTTGTTTTAGTTTCCTAACCATGTCTTTATTTTCTTAATAGATTTACTTCTTTATTGTATTTCTTATCTAATGCAGATTTCAGGTAGTGTTTGTGTTTGTTTTCTAACCATGACTTGATTTTCTTTATAGGTTTACTTCTTTATTGTATTTCTTATCTAATATAGATTTCAGGTAGTGTTTGTGTTTGTTTTTTAACCATGACTTGATTTTCTTTATAGATTTACTTCTTTATTGTATTTCTTATCTAATATAGATTTCAGGTAGTGTTTGTGTTTTTTTCTATCCATGTCTTCATTTTCTTTATAGGTTTACTTCTTTATTGTATTTCTTATCTAATATATCGATTTCAGGTGGTGTTTGTTTTAGTTTTCTAACCATGTCTTGATTTTCTTATAGGTTTACTTCTTTATTGTATTTCTTAACTAATATATAGATTTCAGGTAGTGTTTGTATTTGTTTTCTATCCATGTCTTGATTTTCTTCACAGCTTTACTTCTTTATTGTATTTCTTATCTAATATAGATTTCAGGTAGTGTTTGTTTTAGTTTTCTATCCATGTCTTGATTTTCTTTATAGCTTTACTTCTTTATTGTATTTCTTATCTAATATAGATTTCAGATAGTGTTTGTTGTAGTTTTCTAACCTTGTCTTGATTTTCTTTATAGCTTTACTTCTTTATGGTATTTCTTATCTAATACAGATTTCAGGTAGTGTTTGTGTTTGTTTTCTAACCATGACTTGATTTTCTTTATAGGTTTACTTCTTTATTGTATTTCTTATCTAATATAGATTTCAGGTAGTGCTTGTGTTTGTTTTCTAACCATGACTTGATTTTCTTTATAGATTTACTTCTTTAATGTATTTCTTATCTAATATAGATTTCAGGTAGTGTTTGTATTTCTTTTCTTTCCATGTCTTGATTTTCTTTATAGATTTAATTCTTTATTGTATTTCTTATCTAATATATAGATTTCAGGTAGTGTTTCTTTTAGTTTTCTACACATGTCTTGATTTTCTTATAGGTTTACTTCTTTATTGTATTTCTTAACTAATATATAGATTTCAGGTAGTGTTTGTTTTAGTTTTCTATCCATGTCTTGATTTTCTTTATTGTATTTCTTATCAAATATAGATTTCAGGTAGTGTTTGTTTTAGTTTTCTATCCATGTCTTGATTTTCTTTATAGCTTTACTTCTTTATTGTATTTCTTATCTAATATAGATTTCAGGTAGTGTTTGTTTTAGTTTTCTAACCTTGTCTTGATTTTCTTTATAGCTTTACTTCTTTATTATATTTCTTATCTAATACAGATTTCAGGTAGTGTTTGTTTTAGTTTTCTAACCTTGTCTTCATTTTCTTTACAGCTTTACTTCTTTATTGTATTTCTTATCTAATATAGATTTCAGGTAGTGTTTGTATTTCTTTTCTATCCATGTCTTGATTTTCTTTATAGATTTACTTCTTTATTGTATTTCATATCTCATATATAAATTTCAGGTAGTGTTTGTTTTAGTTTTCTAACCATGCCTTGATTTTCTTTATAGATTTACTTCTTTATTGTATTTCTTATCTAATACAGATTTCAGGTAGTGTTTGTTTTAGTTTTCTAACCATGACTTGATTTTCTTTATAGATTTACTTCTTTATTGTATTTCTTATCTAATATAGATTTCAGGTAGTGTTTGTATTTCTTTTCTATCCATGTCTTGATTTTCTTTATAGATTTATTTCTTTATTGTATTTCTTATCTCATATATAAATTTCAGGTAGTGTTTGTTTTAGTTTTCTAACCATGTCTTGATTTTCTTATAGGTTTACTTCTTTATTGTATTTGTTATCTAATATAGATTTCAGGTATTTTTTGTATTAGTTTTCTATCCATGTCTTGATTTTCTCCACACCTTTACTTCTTTATTGTATTTCTTATCTAATATAGATTTCAGGTAGTGTTTGTTTTAGTTTTCTATCCATGTCTTGCTTTTCTTTATAGCTTTACTTCTTTATTGTATTTCTTATCTAATATAGATTTCAGGTAGTATTTGTTTTAGTTTTCTAACCATGTCTTGATTTTCTTTATAGCTTTACTTCTTTATTGTATTTCTTATCTAATACAGATTTCAGGTAGTGTTTCTTTTAGTTTTCTAACCATGCCTTGATTTTCTTTATAGATTTACTTCTTTATTGTATTTCTTATCTAATACAGATTTCAGGTAGTGTTTGTGTTTGTTTTCTAACCATGACTTGATTTTCTTTATAGGTTTACTTCTTCATTGTATTTCTTATCTAATATATAGATTTCAGGTAGTGTTTCTTTCAGTTTTCTAACCATGTCGTGATTTTCTTATAGGTTTACTTCTTTATTGTATTTCTTAACTAATATATAGATTTCAGGTAGTGTTTGTTTTAGTTTTCTATCCATGTCTTGATTTTCTTTATTGTATTTCTTATCAAATATAGATTTCAGGTAGTGTTTGTTTTAGTTTTCTATCCATGTCTTGATTTTCTTTATAGCTTTACTTCTTTATTGTATTTCTTATCTAATATAGATTTCAGGTAGTGTTTGTTTTAGTTTTCTAACCTTGTCTTGATTTTCTTTATAGGTTTACTTCTTTATTGTATTTCTTATCTAATACAGATTTCAGGTAGTGTTTGTTTTAGTTTTCTAACCTTGTCTTGATTTTCTTTACAGCTTTACTTCTTTATTCTATTTCTTATCTAATACAGATTTCAGGTACTGTTTGTTTTAGTTTTCTAACCATGCCTTGATTTTCTTTATAGATTTACTTCTTTATTGTATTTCTTATCTAATACAGATTTCAGGTAGTGTTTGTGTTTGTTTTCTAACCATGACTTGATTTTCTATATAGGTTTACTTCTTTATTGTATTTCTTATCTAATATAGACTTCAGGTAGTTTTTGTATTAGTTTTCTATCCATGACTTGATTTTCTTCACAGCTTTACTTCTTTATTGTATTTCTTATCTAATATTGATTTCAGGTAGTGTTTGTTTTAGTTTTCTATCCATGTCTTGATTTTCTTTATAGCTTTACTTCTTTATTGTATTTCTTATCTAATATAGATTTCAGGTATTGTTTGTTTTAGTTTTCTAACCATGTCCTGATTTTCTTTATAGCTTTATTTCTTTATTGTATTTCTTATCTAATACAGATTTCACGTAGTGTTTGTTTTAGTTTTCTAACCATGCCTTGATTTTCTTTATAGATTTACTTCTTTATTGTATTTCTTATCTAATACAGATTTCAGGTAGTGTTTGTGTTTGTTTTCTAACCATGCCTTGATTTTCTTTATAGCTTTACTTCTTTATTGTATTTCTTATCTAATACAGATTTCAGGTAGTGTTTTAGTTTTCTAACCATGTCTTGATTTTCTTAATAGATTTACTTCTTTATTGTATTTCTTATCTAATACAGATTTCAGGTACTGTTTGTGTTTGTTTTCTAACCATGACTTGATTTTCTTAATAGGTTTACTTCTTTATTGTATTTCTTATCTAATATAGATTTCAGGTAGTGTTTGTGTTTTTTTTCTAACCATGACTTGATTTTCTTTATAGCTTTACTTCTTTATTGTATTTGTTATGTAATATAGATTTCAGGTATTGTTTGTATTTGTTTTCTATCAATGTCTTGATTCTCTTTATAGGTTTACTTCTTTATTGTATTTCTTATCTGATATATAGATTTCAGCTAGTGTTTGTTCTAGTTTTCTAACCATGTCTTGATTTTCTTATAGGTTTACTTCTTTATTGTATTTCTTAACTAATATATAGATTTCAGGTAGTGTTAGTTTTAGTTTTCTATCCATGTCTTGATTTTCTTTATAGCTTTACTTCTTTATTATATTTCTTATCTAATATAGATTTCAGGTAGTGTTTGTTTTAGTTTTCTAACCATGTCTTGATTTTCTTTACAGCTTTACTTCTTTATTGTATTTCTTATCTAATACAGATTTCAGGTAGTGTTTGTTTTAGTTTTCTAACCATGTCTTGATTTTCTTAATAGATTTACTTCTTTATTGTATTTCTAATCTAATGCAGATTTCAGGTAGTGTCTTGATTTTCTTTATAGCTTTATTTCTTTATTGTATTTCTTATCTAATACAGATTTCAGGTAGTGTTTCTTTTAGTTTTCGAACCATGACTTGATTTTCTTTATAGGTTTACTTCTTTATTGTATTTCTTATCTAATATAGATTTCAGGTAGTGTTTGTGTTTGTTTTCTAACCATGACTTGATTTTCTTTAGATATTTACTTCTTTATTGTATTTCTTATCTAATATAGATTTAAGGTAGTGGTTCTATTTGTTTTCTATCCATTTCTTGATTTTCTTTATAGGTTTACTTCTTTATTGTATTTCTTATCTAATATATAGATTTCAGGTAGTGTTTGTTTTAGTTTCCTAACCATGTCTTGATTTTCTTATAGGTTTACTTCTTTCTTGTATTTCTTAACTAATATATAGATTTCAGGTAGTATTTGTTTTAGTTTTCTTAGCTTGTCTTGATTTTCCTTATAGCTTTACTTCTTTATTGTATTTCTTATCTAATACAGATTTCAGGTAGTGTTTGTTTTAGTTTTCTAACCTTGTCTTGATTTTCTTTACAGCTTTATTTCTTTATTGTATTTCTTATCTAATACAGATTACAGGTAGTGTTTGTTTTAGTTTTCTAACCATGCCTTGATTTTCTTTATGGGTTTACTTCTTTATTGTATTTTTTATCTAATATATAGATTTCAGGTAGTGTTTGTTTTAGTTTTCTAACCATGTATTGATTTTCTTATAGGTTTACTTCTTTATTGTATTTCTTAACTAATATATAGATTTCAGGTAGTGTTTGTTTTCGTTTTCTATCCATATCTTGATTTTCTTTATTGTTTTTCTTATCAAATATAGATTTCAGGTAGTGTTTGTTTTAGTTTTCTAAGCTTGTCTTGATTTCCTTTATAGCTTTACTTCTTTGTTGTATGTCTTATCTAATACAGATTTCAGGTAGTGTTTGTTTTACTTTTCTAACCTTGTCTTGATTTTCTTTACAGCTTTACTTCTTTATTGTATTTCTTATCTAATATATAGATTTCAGGTAGTGTTTGTGTTTGTTTTCTAACCATGCCTTGATTTTCATTATAGATTTACTTCTTTATTGTATTTCTTATCTAATACAGATTTCAGGTAGTGTTTATGTTTGTTTTCTAACCATGACTTGATTTTCTTTATAGGTTTACTTCTTTATTGTATTTCTTATCTAATATAGATTTCAGGTATTGTTTGTATTTGTTTTCTATCCATGTCTTGATTTTCTTTATAGGTTTACTGCTTTATTGTATTTCTTATCTAATATATAGATTTCAGGTAGTGTTTGTTTTAGTTTTCTAACCATGTCTTTATTTTCTTATAGGTTTACTTCTTTATTGTATTTCTTAACTAATATATAGATTTCAGGTAGTGTTTGTTTTAATTTTCTATCCATGTCTTGATTTTCTTTATAGCTTTACTTCTTTATTATATTTCTTATCTAATATAGATTTCAGGTAGTGTTTGTTTTAGTTTTCTAACCATGTCTTGATTTTCTTTACAGCTTTACTTCTTTATTGTATTTCTTATCTAATACAGATTTCAGGTAGTGTTTGTTTTAGTTTTCTAACCATGTCTTGATTTTCTTAATAGATTTACTTCTTTATTGTATTTCTTATCTAATGCAGATTTCAGGTAGTGTTTGTGTTTGTTTTCTAACCATGACTTGATTTTCTTTATAGGTTTACTTCCTTATTGTATTTCTTATCTAATATAGATTTCAGGTAGTGTTTGTGTTTGTTTTCTAACCATGACTTGATTTTCTTTAGATATTTACTTCTTTATTGTATTTCTTATCTAATATAGATTTAAGGTAGTGGTTCTATTTGTTTTCTATCCATGTCTTGATTTTCTTTATAGGTTTACTTCTTTATTGTATTTCTTATCTAATAGATAGATTTCAGGTAGTGTTTGTTTTAGTTTCCTAACCATGTCTTGATTTTCTTATAGGTTTACTTCTTTATTGTATTTCTTAACTAATATATAGATTTAAGGTAGTATTTGTTTTAGTTTTCTAAGCTTGTCTTGATTTTCTTTATAGCTTTACTTCTTTATTGTATTTCTTATCTAATACAGATTTCAGGTAGTGTTTGTTTTAGTTTTCTAACCTTGTCTTGATTTTCTTTACAGCTTTACTTCTTTATTGTATTTCTTATCTAATACAGATTTCAGGTAGTGTTTGTTTTAGTTTTCTAACCATGCCTTGATTTTCTTTATAGATTTACTTCTTTATTGTATTTCTTATCTAATACAGATTTCAGGTACTGTTTGTGTTTGTTTTCTAACCATGACTTGATTTTCTATATAGGTTTACTTCTTTATTGTATTTCTTATCTAATATATAGATTTCAGGTAGTGTTTGTTTTAGTTTTCTAACCATGTCTTTATTTTCTTATAGGTTTACTTCTTTATTGTATTTCTTAACTAATATATAGATTTCAGGTAGTGTTTGTATGTTTTCTATCCATGTCTTGATTTTCTTCACAGCTTTACTTCTTCATTGTATTTCTTATCTAATATAGATTTCAGGTAGTGTTTGTTTTAGTTTTCTATCCATATCTTGATTTTCTTTATAGCTTTACTTCTTTATTGTATTTCTTATCTAATATAGATTTCAGGTAGTGTTTGTTTTAGTTTTCTAACCTTTTCTTCATTTTCTTTATAGCTTTACTTCTTTATTGTATTTCTTATCTAATACAGATTTCAGGTAGTGTTTGTTTTAGTTTTCTAACCATGTCTTGATTTTCTTAATAGATTTACTTCTTTATTGTATTTCTTATCTAATATAGATTTCAGGTAGTGTTTGTGTTTTTTTTCTAAGCATGACTTGATTTTCTTTATAGATTTACTTCTTTATTGTATTTCTTATCTAATATAGATTTCAGGTATTGTTTGTATTTGTTTTCTATCCATGTCTTGCTTTTCTTTATAAGTTAATTCTTTATTGTATTTCTTACCTAATATATAGATTTCAGGTAGTGTTTGTTGTAGTTTTCTAACCATGTCCTGATTTTCTTATAGGTTTACATCTTTATTGTATTTCTTAACTAATATATGGATTTCAGGTAGTGTTTCTATTTCTTTTCTATCAATGTCTTGATTTTCTTCACAGCTTTACTTCTTTATTGTATTTCTTATCTAATATAGATTTCAGGTAGTTTTTGTTTTAGTTTTCTATCCATGTCTTGATTTTCTTTATAGCTTTACTTCTTTATTGTATTTCTTATCTAATATAGATTTCAGGTAGTGTTTGTTTTAGTTTTCTAACCTTGTCTTGATTTTCCTTATAGCTTTACTTCTTTATTGTATTTCTTATCTAATACAGATTTCAGGTACTGTTTGTTTTAATTTTCTAACCATGTCTTGATTTTCTTAATAGATTTACTTCTTTATTGTATTTCTTATCTAATGCAGATTTCAGGTAGTGTTTGTGTTTGTTTTTTAACCATGACTTGATTTTCTTTATAGATTTACTTCTTTATTGTATTTCTTATCTAATATAGATTTCAGGTAGTGTTTGTATTTGTATTCTATCCATGTCTTGATTTTCTTTTTAGATTTATTTCTTTATTATATTTCTTATCTAATATATAGATTTCAGGTAGTGTTTGTATTTGTTTTCTATCCATGTCTTGATTTTCTTTATGGGTTTACTTCTTTATTGTATTTTTTATCTAATGTATAGATTTCAGGTAGTATTTGTTTTAGTTTTCTAACCATGTCTTGATTTTCTTATAGGTTTACTTCTTTATTGTATTTCTTAACTAATATATAGATTTCAGGTAGTGTTTGTTTTAGTTTTCTATCCATGTCTTGATTTTCTTTATTGTATTTCTTATCAAATATTGAATTCAGGTAGTGTTTGTTTTAGTTTTCTAAGCTTGTCTTGATTTTCTTTATAGCTTTACTTCTTTGTTGTATGTCTTATCTAATACAGATTTCAGGTAGTGTTTGTGTTTGTTTTCTAACCATGACTTGATTTTCTTTATAGGTTTACTTCTTTATTGTATTTCTTAACTAATACGGATTTCAGGTAGTGTTTGTATTTGTTTTCTATCCATGTCTTGATTTTCTTTATAGGTTTACTTCTTTATTGTATTTCTTATCTAATATATAGATTTCAGGCAGTATTTGTTTTAGTTTTCTAACCATGTCTTGATTTTCTTATAGGTTTACTTCTTTATTGTAATTCTTAACTAATATATAGATTCCAGGTAGTGTTTGTATTTGTTTTCTATCCATGTCTTGATTTTCTTCACAGTTTTACTTCTTTATTGTATTTCTTATCTAATATAGATTGCAGGTAGTGTTTCTTTTAGTTTTCTATCCATGTCTTGATTTTCTTTATAGCTTTACTTCTTTATTGTATTTCTTATCTAATATAGATTTCAGGTAGTGTTTGTTTTAGTTTTCTAACCATGTCTTGATTTTCTTTATAGCTTTACTTCTTTATTGTATTTCTTATCTAATATAGATTTCAGGTAGTGTTTGTTTTAGTTGTCTAACGTTGTCTTGATTTTCTTTATAGCTTTACTTCTTTATTGTATTTCTTATCTAATACGGATTTCAGGTAGTGTTTGTTTAAGTTTTCTAACCATGTCTCGATTTTCTTAATAGATTTACTTCTTTATTGTATTTCTTATCTAATACAGATTTCAGGTAGTGTATGTGGTTTTTTTCTAACCATGTCTTGATTTTCTTTATAGATTTACTTCTTTATTGTATTTCTTATCTAATATAGATTTCAGGTAGTGTTTGTGTTTGGTTTCTAACCATGACTTGATTTTCTTTATAAATTTACTTCTTTATTGTATTTCTTATCTAATATAGATTTCAGGTAGTGTTTCTATTTGTTTTCTATCCATGTCTTGATTTTCTTTATAGGTTTACTTCTTTATTGTATTTCTTATCTAATATATAGATTTCAGGTAGTGTTTGTATTTGTTTTCTATCCATGTCTTGATTTTCTTTATAGGTTTACTTCTTTATTGTATTTCTTATCTAATATATAGATTTCAGGTAGTGTTTGTTTTAGTTTTCTAACCATGTCTTGATTTTCTTATAGGTTTACTTCTTTATTGTAATTCTTAACTAATATATAGATTTCAGGTAGTGTTTGTTTTAGTTTTCTATCCATCTCTTGATTTTCTTTATAGCTTTACTTCTTTATTGTATTTCTTATCTAATATAGATTTCAGGTAGTCTTTGTTTTAGTTTTCTAACCTTGTCTTCATTTTCTTTATAGCTTTACTTCTTTATTGTATTTCTTATCTAATATAGATTTCAGGTAGTCTTTGTTTTAGTTTTCTAACCTTGTCTTCATTTTCTTTATAGGTTTACTTCTTTATTGTATTTCTTATCTAATATAGATTTCAGGTAGTGTTTCTATTTGTTTTCTATCCATGTCTTGATTTTCTTAATAGATTTACTTCTTTATTGTATTTCTTATCTAATGCAGATTTCAGGTAGTGTTTGTGTTTGTTTTCTAACCATGACTTGATTTTCTTTATAGATTTACTTCTTTATTGTATTTCTTATCTAATATAGATTTCAGGTAGTGTTTGTGTTTGTTTTTTAACCATGACTTGATTTTCTTTTTAGATTTACTTCTTTATTGTATTTCTTATCTAATATAGATTTTAGGTAGTGTTTGTATTTGTTTTCTATCCATGTCTTGATTTTCTTTATAGGTTTACTTGTTTATTGTATTTCTTATCTACTATATAGATTTCAGGTACTGTTTCTTTTAGTTTTCTAACCATGTCTTGATTTTCTTATAGGTTTACTTCTTTATTGTATATCTTAACTAATATATAGATTTCAGGTAGTGTTTCTTTTAGTTTTCTATCCATCTCTTGATTTTCTTTATAGCTTTACTTCTTTGTTGTATTTCTTATCTAGTACAGATTTCAGGTAGTGTTTGTTTTAGTTTTCTAACCATGTCTTGATTTTCTTAATAGATTTACTTCTTTATTGTATTTTTTATCTAATGCAGATTTCAGGTAGTGTTTGTGTTTGTTTTCTAACCATGACTTGATTTTATTTATAGCTTTACTTCTTTATTGTATTTCCTATCTAATATAGATTTCAGGTAGTCTTTGTGTTTGTTTTCTAACCATGACTTGATTTTCTTTATAAATTTACTTCTTTATTGTATTTCTTATCTAATATAGATTTCAGATAGTATTTGTAATTGTTTTCTATCCATGTCTTGATTTTCTTTATAGGTTTACTTCTTTATTGTATTTCTTATCTAATATATAGATTTCAGGTAGTGTTTGTTTTAGTTTTCTAACCATGTCTTGATTTTCTTCCTAGCTTTACTTCTTTATTGTATTTCTTATCTAATGCAGATTTCAGGTACTGTTTGTGTTTGTGTTCTAACCATGACTTGATTTTCTTTATAGGTTTACTTCTTAATTGTATTTCTTATCTAATATAGATTTCAGGTAGTGTTTGTGTTTGTTTTCTAACCATGACTTGATTTTCTTTATAGATTTATTTCTTTATTGTATTTCTTATCTAATATAGATTTCAGGTATTTTTTTTATTTTTTTTGTAACCATGTCCTGATTTTCTTATAGGTTTACTTCTTTATCATATTTCTTATCTAATATAGATTTCAGGTAGTGTTTGTTTTAGTTTTCTATCCATGTCTTGATTTCCTTTATAGCTTTACTTCTTTCTTGTATTTCTTATCTAATATAGAATGCAGGTAGTGTTTGTTTTAGTTTTCTAACCTTGTCTTGATTTTCTTTATAGCTTTATTTCTTTATCGTATTTCATATCTAATACAAATTTCAGGTAGTGTTTGTTTTAGTTTTCTAACCATGTCTTGATTTTCTTATTAGATTTACTTCTTTATTCTATTTCTTATCTAATACAGATGTCAGGTAGTGTTTGTGTTAGTGTTCTAACCATGACTTGATTTTCTTTATAGGTTTACTTCTTTATTGTATTTATTATCTAATATAGATTTCAGGTAGTATATGTGTTTGTTTTTTAACCATGACTTGATTTTCTTTATAGATTTCCTTCTTTATTGTATTTCTTATCTAATATAGATTTCAGGTAGTGTTTGTATTTGTTTTCTATCCATGTCTTGATTTTCTTTATAGGTTTACTTCTCTATTGTATTTCTTATCTAATATATAGATTTCAGGTAGTGTTTGTTTTATTTTTCTAACCATGTCTTGATTTTCTTATAGGTTTACTTCTTTATTGTATATCTTACCTAATATATAGATTTCAGGTAGTGTTTGTTTTAGTTTTCTATCCATGTCTTGATTTTCATTATAGCTTTACTTCTTTATTGTATTTCTTATCTAATATATAGATTTCAGGTAGTGTTTGTTTTACTTTTCTAACCTTGTCTTGATTTTCTTTATAGCTTTACTTCTTTATTGTATTTCTTATCTAATATATAGATTTCAGGTAGTGTTTGTTTTAGTTTTCTAACCATGACTTGATTTTCTTTATAGGTTTACTTCTTTATTGTATTTCTTATCTAATACAGATTTTAGGTAGTGTTTGTAATAATTTTCTAACCATGCCTTGATTTTCTTTATAGGTTTACTTCTTTATTGGATTTCTTATCTAATATAGATTTCAGGTAGTGTTGTATTTGTTTTCTATCCATGTCTTGATTTTCTTTATAGGTTTACTTCTTTCTTGTATTTCTTATCTAATATATAGATTTCATTTAGTGTTTGTTTTAGTTTTCTAACCATGTCTTGATTTTCTTATAGGTTTACATCTTTATTGTATTTCTTAACTAATATATAGATTTCAGGTAGTGTTTGTTTTAGTTTTCTATCCATGTCTTGATTTTCTTCCTAGCTTTACTTCTTTATTGTATTTCTTATCTAATATAGATTTCAGATAATGTTTGTTTTAGTTTTCTAACCTTGTCTTGATTTTCTTTATAGCTTTACTTCTTTATTGTATTTCTTATCTAATACAGATTTCAGGTAGTGTTTCTTTTAGTTTTCTAACCTTGTCTTGATTTTATTTACAGCTTTATTTCTTTATTGTATCTCTTATCTAATACAGATTTTAGTTAGTGTTTGTTTTAGTTTTCTAACCATGCCTAGATTTTCTTTATAGATTTACTTCTTTATTGTATTTCTTATCTAATACAGATTTCAGGTAGTGTTTATGTTTGTTTTCTAACCATGCCTTGATTTTCTTTATAGGTTTACTTCTGTATTGTATTTCTTATCTAATATATACATTTCCTTTAGTGTTTGTTTTAGTTTTCTAACCTTGACTTAATTTTCTTATAGGTTTACTTCTTTATTGTATTTCTTAACTAATATATAGATTTCAGGTAGTGTTTGTATTTGTTTTCTATCCATGTCTTAATTTTCTTCACAGCTTTACTTCTTTATTGTATTTCTTATCTAATATAGATTTCAGGTAGTGTTTGTTTTAGTTTTCTATCCATGTCTTGATTTTCTTTATACCTTTACTTCTTTATTGTATTTCTTATCTAATATATAGATTTCAGGTAGTGTTTGTTTTAGTTTTCTAACCATGCCTTGATTTTCTTTATAGATTTACTTCTTTATTGTATTTCTTATCTAATACAGATTTCAGGTAGTGTTTGTGTTTGTTTTCTAACCATGACTTGATTTTCTTTATAGGTTTACTTCTTTATTGTATTTCTTATCTAATATAGATTTCAGGTAGTGTTTGTGTTTGTTTTCTAACCATGCCTTGATTTTCTTTATAGGTTTACTTCTTTATTGTATTTCTTATCTAATATAGATTTCAGGTAGTGTTTGTATTTGTTTTCTATCCTAGTCTTGATTTTCTTTATAGCTTTACTTCTTTATTGTATTTCTTATCTAATATATAGGTTTCACGTAGTATTTGTTTTAGTTTCCTAACCATGTCTTGATTTTCTTATAGTTTTACTTCTTTATTGTATTTCTTAACTAATATATAGATTTCAAGTAGTGTTTGTCTTAGTTTTCTAACCTTCTCTTGATTTTCTTTATAGCTTTACTTCTTTATAGTATTTCTTATCTAATACAGATTTCAGGTAGTGTTTGTTTTAGTTTTCTAACCATGTCTTGATTTTCTTAATGGATTTACTTCTTTATTGTATTTCTTATCTAATGCAGATTTCAGGTAGTGTTTGTGTTTGTTTTCTAACCATGACTTGATTTTCTTTCTAGGTTTACTGCTTTATTGTATTTCTTATCTAATATAGATTTCAGGTAGTGTTTGTGTTTGTTTTCTAACCATGACTTGATTTTCTTTATAGATTTACTTCTTTATTGTGTTTCTTATCTACTGTAGATTTCAGGTAGTGTTTGTATTTGTTTTCTATCCATGTCTTGATTTTCTTTATAGATTTACTTCTTTATTGTATTTCTTATCTAATATATAGATTTCAGGTAGTGTTTCTTTTAGTTTTCTAACCATGTCTTGATTTTCTTATAGGTTTACTTCTTTATTGTACTTGTTATCTAATATAGATTTCAGGTAGTGTTTGTATTTGTTTTCTATCCATGACTTGATTTTCTTCACAGCTATACTTCTTTCTTGTATTTCTTATCTAATACAGATTTCAGGTAGTGTTTGTTTTAGTTTTCTAACCATGCCTTGATTTTCTTTATAGCTTTACTTCTTTATTGTATTTCTTATCTAATACAAATTTCAGGTAGTGTTTGTGTTTGTTTTCTAACCATGACTTGATTTTCTTTATAGATATACTTCTTTATTGTATATCTTATCTAATATAGATTTCAGGTAGTTTTTGTATTTGTTTTCTATCCTAGTCTTGATTTTCTTTATAGGTTTACTTCTTTATTGTATTTCTTATCTAATATATAGGTTTCACGTAGTATTTGTTTTAGTTTCCTAACCATGTCTTGATTTTCTTATAGTTTTACTTCTTTATTGTATTTCTTAACTAATATATAGATTTCAGGTAGTGTTTGTCTTAGTTTTCTAACCTTCTCTTGATTTTCTTTATAGCTTTACTTCTTTATTGTATTTCTTATCTAATACAGATTTCAGGTAGTGTTTGTTTTAGTTTTCTAACCATGTCTTGATTTTCTTAATGGATTTACTTCTTTATTGTATTTCTTATCTAATGCAGATTTCAGGTAGTGTTTGTGTTTGTTTTCTAACCATGACTTGATTTTCTTTCTAGGTTTACTTCTTTATTGTATTTCTTATCTAATATAGATTTCAGGTAGTGGTTGTGTTTGTTTTCTAACCATGACTTGATTTTCTTTATAGATTTACTTCTTTATTGTGTTTCTTATCTACTGTAGATTTCAGGTAGTGTTTGTATTTGTTTTCTATCCATGTCTTGATTTTCTTTATAGATTTACTTCTTTATTGTATTTCTTATCTAATATATAGATTTCAGGTAGTGTTTCTTTTAGTTTTCTAACCATGTCTTGATTTTCTTATAGGTTTACTTCTTTATTGTACTTGTTATCTAATATAGATTTCAGGTAGTGTTTGTATTTGTTTTCTATCCATGACTTGATTTTCTTCACAGCTATACTTCTTTCTTGTATTTCTTATCTAATACAGATTTCAGGTAGTGTTTGTTTTAGTTTTCTAACCATGCCTTGATTTTCTTTATAGCTTTACTTCTTTATTGTATTTCTTATCTAATACAAATTTCAGGTAGTGTTTGTGTTTGTTTTCTAACCATGACTTGATTTTCTTTATAGATATACTTCTTTATTGTATATCTTATCTAATATAGATTTCAGGTAGTTTTTGTATTTGTTTTCTATCCTAGTCTTGATTTTCTTTATAGGTTTACTTCTTTATTTAATTTTTATCTAATATATATATTTCACGTAGTGTTTATTTTAGTTTCCTAACCATATCTTTATTTTCTTATAGGTTTACTTCTTTATTGTATTTCTTAACTAATATATAGATTTCAGGTAGTGTTTGTTTTAGTTTTCTAACCTTGTCTTGATTTTCTTTATAGCTTTACTTCTTTATTGTATTTCTTATCTAATACAGATTTCAGGTAGTGTTTGTTTTAGTTTTCTAACCATGTCTTGATTTTCTTAATGGATTTACTTCTTTATTGTATTTCTTATCTAATGCAGATTTCAGGTAGTGTTTGTGTTTGTTTTCTAACCATGACTTGATTTTCTTTATAGGTTTACTTCTTTATTGTATTTCTTATCTAATATAGATTTCAGGAAGTGTTTGTGTTTGTTTTCTAACCATGACTTGATTTTCTTTATAGATTTACTTCTTTATTGTATTTCTTATCTAATATAGATTTCAGGTAGTGTTTTTATTAGTTTTCTATCCATGTCTTGATTTTCTTTATAGATTTACTTCTTTATTGTATTTCTTATCTAATATATAGAATTCAGGTAGTGTTTGTTTTACTTTTCTAACCATGTCTTGATTTTCTTATATGTTTACTTCTTTATTGTATTTGTTATCTAATATAGATTTCAGGTAGTGTTTGTATTTGTTTTCTATCCATGACTTGATTTTCTTCACAGCTTTACTTCTTTATTGTATTTCTTATCTAATATAGCTTTCAGGTAGTGTTTGTTTTAGTGTTCTATCCATGTCTTGATTTTCCTTATAGCTTTACTTCTTTATTGTATTTCTTATCTGATACAGATTTCAGGTAGTTTTTGTGTTTGTTTTCTAACCATGACTTGATTTTCTTTATAGCTTTACTTCTTTATTGTATTTCTTATCTAGTATAGATATAAGGTAGTGTTTGTTTTAGTTTTCTAACCTTGTCATGATTTTCTTTACAGCTTTACTTCTTTATTGTATTTCTTATCTAATACAGATTTCAGGTAGTGTTTGTTTTAGTTTTCTAACCATGTCTTGATTTTCTTTATAGATTTACTTCTTTATTGTATTTCTTATCTAATACAGATTTCAGGTAGTATTTGTGTTTGTTTTCTAACCAAGACTTGATATTCTTTATAGGTTTACTTCTTTATTCTATTTCTTATCTAATATAGATTTCAGGTAGTGTTTGTATTTGTTTTCTATCCTAGTCTTAATTTTCTTTATAGGTTTACTTCTTTATTGTATTTCTTATCTAATATATAGATTTCAGGTAGTGTTTGTTTTAGTTTTCTAACCATGTCTTGATTTTCTTAATGGATTTACTTCTTTATTGTATTTCTTATCTAATGCAGATTTCAGGTAGTGTTTGTGTTTGTTTTCTAACCATGACTTGATTTTCTTTATAGATTTACTTCTTTATTGTATTTCTTATCTAATATACATTTCAGATAGTGTTTGTATTTGTTTTCTATCCATGTCTTGATTTTCTTTATAGATTTACTTCTTTATTGTATTTCTTATCTAATATATAGATTTCAGGTAGTGTTTGTTTTAGTTTTCTAACCATGTCTTGATTTTCTTATAGGTTTACTTATTTATTGTATTTGTTACCTAATATAGATTTCAGGTAGTGTTTGTATTTGTTTTCTATCCATGTCTTGATTTTCTTCACAGCTTTACTTCTTTATTGTATTTCTTATCTAATATAAATTTCAGCTAGTGTTCGTTTTAGTTTTCTAACCTTGTCTTGATTTTCTTTATAGCTTTACTTCTTTATTGTATTTCTTATCTAATACAGATTTCAGGTAGTGTTTGTTTTAGTTTTCTGACCTTGTCTTGATTTTCTTTACAGCTTTACTGCTTTATTGTATTTCTTATCTAATACAGATTTCAGGTAGTGTTTGTGTTTGTTTTCTAACCATGCCTTGATTTTCTTTATAGGTTTACTTCTTTATTGTATTTCTTATCTAATATAGATTTCAGGTAGTGTTTGTATTTGTTTTCTGTCCATGTCTTGATTTTCTTTATAGGTTTACTTCTTTATTGTATTTCTTATCTAATATATACATTTCATGTAGTGTTTGTTTTAGTTTTCTAACCATGTCTTGATTTTCTCATAGGTTTACTTCTTTATTGTATTTTTTAACTAATTTATAGATTTCAGGTAGTGTTTTTATTTGTTTTCTATCCATGTCTTGATTTTCTTCACAGCTTTACTTCTTTATTGTATTTCTTATCTAATATAGATTTCAGGTAGTGTTTGTTTTAGTTTTCTATCCATGTCTTGATTTTCTTTATAGCTTTACTTCTTTATTGTATTTCTTATCTGATATAGATTTCAGGTAGTGTTTGTTTTAGTTTTCTAGCCTTCTATTGATTTTCTTTATAGCTTTACTTCTTTATTGTATTTTTTATCTAATACAGATTTCAGGTAGTGTTTGTTTTAGTTTTCTAACCATGTCTTGATTTTCTTAATAGATTTACTTCTTTATTGTATTTCTTATCTAATGCAGATTTCAGGTAGTGTTTGTGTTTGTTTTCTAACCATGACTTGATTTTCTTTATAGGTTTACTTCTTTATTGTATTTCTCATCTAATATAGATTTCAGGTAGTTTTTGTGTTTGTTTTCTAACCATGACTTGATTTTCTTTATAGATTTACTTCTTTATTGTATTTCTTATCTTATATAGATTTCAGGTAGTGTTTGTGTTTGTTTTCTATCCATGTCTTGATTTTCTTTATAGCTTTACTTCTTTATTGTATTTCTTATCTAATACAGATTTCAGGTAGTGTTTGTTTTAGTTTTCTAACCATGTCTTGATTTTCTTAATAGATTTACTTCTTTATTGTATTTGTTATCTAATATAGATTTCAGGTAGTGTTTGTATTTGTTTTCTGACCATGTCCTTTTTCTTTTTGTAGATTTACATTACTTCTTTATCATGTTTCTTATGTTAATAAATTTCAGGTAGTGTATGAAAGTCATTGCTACAGGATTCATTTCTCTCACTGCTGATCATTGTTTCGATGACGGTTATGTGGGAAAGCAGCCAGTGGCTTGGAAAGAATATTGTGCGGAATACTGGTAAAAGAAACTCCAGGAATGCATGGATAGGTGCACTGGCCGCCGCGATTTGACTGAAATAATGTTGAAAATGGCATTAAACACCATAAAATCAATCAATTCAGGTAGTGTTTGTATTTGTATGCTAACCATGACTTGTTTTTTGTAGCTTTACCTTATATTTTCTGCAGAGGTTTTTGTGTGCAGTGCTGTTACCACATCTGTAGCCTAGGAATTGGTTAGCAATAATATTCCCGATATGGTCAGGTGTATAGAAAAAGATATAAGGCCTCATGCTTTTTCTGTTGCATTGTTTGTAGGTTATGGCAGTACTGTCGCAGTGTTTGCATCCCATGGACTGTTAAAAACCTCGACCCAATTAAATTACCCTAAAACTTCCACCAGTGTCTTTTCAAAAGACTCTCAGGCCAGGGCATGTCTGAAGACATTTGCGACCATACCCAAAGTAGCATCTGAATCACAATAAACGTGCTGACTCCCTTATAGCTAATTGCAGGCCATTGACATGCCTACAAAAACATAAACCATTGAGCGGCCACACTGTGCAAAGTGAACAGTCCTGTCTGAATCAGAGTATGGAGTGTATATAAAACAGTGCATAATATGTCAGCATGTGGAAAAGAATTTTTTTATGTAAGTTGTTTCAAACGATATAAGCACCTGATATAAGTTTGACCCACTTGGAATGCGGTTTTTTCCTAACCTTAATTTTTTTTTCTATTTTCAGGTCAAACAGAATGATAAAATTTCGTAGAAACCAAACATGGAATGTTTGATACTTACTACAGACTAGCTTGTGAAAATATCGATTTTCAATTAAAGGACCTGGGATTGAAAGTTGGATTGCTAAGAAGTACACAGTCATTTATTAAATGAAAGATAAGTTTTAAAAAAAAAAGTCAAGGATCTGGTAATACACCCATCATTCCATGCTTTTTACAAAAGCTGTATTATGATTTAATTAACCCTTTACCGGACAATTGCAATTTTTAACAACTCTCAGCAAGAAGCGTTTTGAAAACATTGGGGAAAAAAAGAGAAATTTCAAATAATAATACTGGTAAAAAACATTTTTTTCCTTTTCGAGTGTTTACTACCTTTCCAAAAACAAAATTCAAATTTTGAGTCCCATTTATTTGTTGCTTGTAAATGCTCTCAGTGAGAGGAGGTCTAAAATGTTGTCGGTTTGTAAAAATTATAAAAAATAAGACAGATAAAGAAACAAGAAGTGTATTGAAAATATTGAAAAAAAAAATGGAGAAACAGCATTTTGTCCTTTTTCCAAAATGTTTTCTACCTTTCCAAAACTTATTTCTGTTTTTGAGTCCCACTTATTTGTCATCTGCAAAAGTTCTCGGTTAGGGAAGGTTTGAAATTTTGTCTTTTTGTATAGATTTAAAAAAAAAAATTTAAAAAAAGGTCAACTCTTTCACTGAATAGGCAAAAACAGGGACTTTTGCAGATGGTTTAGACCAAAGATCAGGCTACATAGATGTGGATCTACAATGCCTGCTTGAAGTTGTATTTTCAACCATCTGAAAAGGCATAATGTATTCATTTGATCGTGCTGTGTCTGTTGTCCACTGTACAACGTCTGTCTTCCAGGCATCAACAGTTACCTTGTGTGTACTCTGGAGGCCTTATTTTTGGTCGGATTCTTATGAAAATTAGAATGTTTGTCTTGGTAATATATCGGACATGTGTAATATTTGGTAATATAAGATCAAAAAGTAGGTCACTTGGTCAAATCTAAGAAAAACCTTGTGTGCACTCTAGAGGCCACATTTTCAGTCAGATTCTCATGAAAGTTGGTCAGGAAGTTTGAAATTGGGTCATGTTGGGTCAAACAGTAGGTCACTAGGACAAATCTTTGAAAACCTTGTGTGCACTCTAGAAGCCACATTTTTCGTCAGATATTCATGAAACTTGGTAATTAAGTTTGTCTGTATAATACCTTGTTTGCTCTTCAGAGGCCTCTTGTTCAGCCAGATACTCATGAAATATGGTCAGATTTTTTTTGTCTTAATGATATTTAGTATGAATTGGGCCATGTTAGGTCAAAAAGTAAGTCACTAGGACAAATCAGAGAAAAACCTTGTGTGTACTCTAGAGGCTACATGTTCAGTCCAATCTCATAAAAATTGGTCAGAATGTTTATCTAGATGATAAATTATATCATACAAGATCAAACTTTGGTCATGTAGGATCAAAATTTGGGTCACTGGGACAAATCTTAGAAAAATCTTGTGTGCATGCAAAGAGGTCACATTTTAAGTCTGATACTCATGAAACATGGTCAGAATGTTTGCATGATAATATCTCTGACAAGGTTAAAAAAAATAGGCCACATCAGTCAAAAAGTAGGTGACTAACAATTGTTTTACATCATCTCAATCAGTATCTCTTCAACTTTATCAATCCAAGACAACTTTACTCAGGTGAGCGCTTTACAGCCCTCTAGTTCTTTCATGTGAGCCACTTTTAAATTATCATCTGTGAATTCTCTCAACTTTGACAGTTTAAAAGTTTGTCATTGGGAAAAGGGTTGAATATACTATAGACCTTTTGGAACATGTACATGTACTTAGAGTACAAAATGGGAATATGATTTAGTGATTAAAACAAAGCTGTTGTTTCAACTCTTCAGCTAACCAAGCAACATTTTAGAATTAGCCAGATTCGGTGCAAGTTGAATACTGGTCAGCATTTTCTCCTATACCAACTACGTTTTCATAGGTCTTCAATTCAAGGGTCATCAAAACTTAGTTTTGAGAAAGATTTAAAGCCCTATTGGTTGCAGGTGGCCCCTTAGGTTGCTAAGCGCAGGAATGCAGTCTGACCTTGGATCTACATTGTCCAATAAAGAGATATTTTTCCTCTAAAAATTACTTTTAAATAGCAACACTTAGGTTTTTACTATAGGTTTTAAAGTTTTATTTAACTTATTTAACAGGTTAAGGGTTAAAATGAATTTGAATTTAAATCCTACTTTCTAAAAGTATAGAAATGATTGTGAAAATGACAAGTAAATAGTCAGGTAAAAAGTAAACCTAAGATAGAACAACCTGGCACTTTTTGACCTACTTTAAAAATTGTTTTCTGCCAGTAACTAACTCTCAGACTGTGCAATAACGGATTGTCACCTTCACATTAATTTCCATACTTTTAAGTGATACGATTTAAATTTAAATGCATTTTAATGCCTGCTTTGATTACTATGGCAGCTGTTTGGGCTTAAAGTCAGTGTCACTGTTGATTTTTATGACAATAAATAGGATAATGTAGACACTGTAATCAGTCTGATCTCCATCTACTCTGTCTAAAACTGCATTCGTGATATGCATACTACGGGTCTAAATGTTATTACACTGCTTAAAAAGTAGCCATTGTGAGCTGTTTATTGCATCTTGGTCATGAGAAATGTGACATGGCTTTTGATATGCTAACAGTTTAATGTTTCAAGAGAAGAACAATTGTTTTTGCACTGTTGAGTGAATTATTCAACCCTTTATTGGTATGTTGGTTGACAAAGAATAGTGTTTAACTCTTTGCCACACAATTCTGAGTTCCAATAACCCTGAGGATGAAACCTTTTAAAAACCGTGTAAAAAGAGGAGAAAATGCTGGGCACCAACATTTCCTCCTTTTCCTACTATGTTTTCTACCTTTTTGAAGAAAAACTTCATGATTTGAATCAGATTTAATTTATCTACAATTTTTTTTCAAATTGGACAAGTCTAAAATTTTGTTGATTGGTGAAGAGTTAACCCTTTACCAAACAAGCCCTGGTTTTAACGACCCTGGGAAAGAAGCCTTTTGAAAACATTGATGGAAAAGGAGAAAATGCTGGTAACCAGCATTTTCTCCTTTTCTAACAATGTTTTCTACTTTTTCAAGGACAAATTCAGCCATTTGAGCCACTTTTAAATTGTCATCTGCAAATGTTTTCAATTTGGCCAAGTCTAAAATTTTGTTAATTGGTGAAGAGCTAATTAATGTTAATGTTTATCTTGTGTAGGTATGAAAAAGGACTGCCACCACTACAAGAGAAATCATCAACACTGTGGATTAGGGACAGATTATGATTCTACACCTTCATGCAGGACCCTTTTGTTATTTCATGAGAATCTATATGACAGAAACCAATTGTAGCAAAGAGAAGAGAGTAGACCAAGATCAGAGACAGCATGTACACAAAATCTATGTTGAAAACATGTCATAAGACAGCATGGTGACTCACAACTGGATTGATTTACAGCTAATTATTTGTTGCTGTTGCTGAAGAAGTTGTTGTTTACTTTGAGGGAAAAGAAGACTTTTTATATGCCCGAAGGGTCGTATTATGTTATGGCCCTGGTCGTCCGTCCATCTGTCCGTCCATCTGTCCGTCCGTTAGCAATTTCTTATGTGCGCAACTCCTCCTACAGTTTCCATCGGAATAATATGAAACTTTCCACAATGAATCTCTATGATGTGTAGTTGTGCATGTGACTCTTAAAATTTTGATCTCTATAGGCGTTCTAGATATTAACCCATTTCACTGACAAGCCTCTTCCAGCGTGTATGCGCCGCTCTGCGAAGCTCTTGTTAAAACCTGACCTTCATCTACACTTTCAACAAAATGGTGAAGTTGTGATTGGCCCACCAAGCTTTCAAGCTTTAACCCTTTACCAAACAATCTCAGGAAACGGCCATTAGGATGGCAGCTTTTGAAAACCATTTAGGAAACAGACAAAATGCAGCTGACAGGCATCTCTCATTTATCCCACAAGTTTTTACCCTTTCAAAGACAATTCCCACCTTTTGGCATGTGGTTAATAGGTTTTCTTCAAATGCTTTCAGTTTTGACAAGTCTAAAATTTTGTCTTCTTGTTACATTAAGATGGCAAGATTCTTTCACTTTGAGTAAATTAATGTAGCAAAGTTTAGAGTTTTGGCAGGCTTTGTAAAATGTTGCCAAACATTTCATAGAATTTTCGTTGTCACAAGCAGTTTGTCTTGTCTCGAAGCAATTTGCTGCAAATTCCTTAATGATTTGACTGGTGCGTAATTTATTTTCAAGTTCAATGTTTTATTTGAGATGACCAGTACTATTATTGCATTTTCAAAAATTTACATCGAAACATTATTCAGTTTCCATGTATACTTGTACGCATGTTTATCACAGGATTTCTTTGTCTTTCATATGATTGATATTGTCATTTGATGTCAAACAACTTATTATGTGATGGTGACCTGTACAGGTTAAATCTATAAAATATTCTGTTATGTTCAATATTAGAAGTATTATTTCAAAACAGTCTTTTGATAATTTTTTTTTTTCCACAAAAAATTCTAAGATTAGACAGACCAAAAGTGCAAAATGTCAGAAAGTCTGAGTCTGAAAAATCTTGCAGAATAATCTCAAGTTCTCAGTTGACCATACCTCCATTAGATTTGAGAAGCTCAAATGAACATCTAATCCTTTAGCCTTTTACCACACAGTATAGAATTTTATTGACCCTGATAAAGAAGATTTTCTGAAAAGATTATGGTCACAAGCATTTTATCCTCCTCCCAAGATGTTTTGCAACCTTTCAACAACAAATTCAATTATTTTAGCTACACTTAATTTGTCGTCTGGAAATGCTACCTATTAGCCTGGGTCCAGGCAGTGATATAGAGTTTATTTCATCAGCTTGTGGTTAATATGGGGAAATATTTGCCGAAAAAGGGAAAGGTATGCGAAAATAACGAGTGCCGTAAGGCACGAGTTACTTTCGCGGACCTTTCCCTTTTGAGGCAAATATTTCCCCATATTAACCACAAGCTGATGAAATAAATTATATATTATATTTCCTCTAATTATTTTGTCAACGAATGCCACTTTTAAAACTTAAAAACTTAAAAAACTTAAAAAAGTAGTTCCAGATTTTCGGCAGGAGGAAAATATTCACTGTGACGTGGAAATAATTCCCCCCAGCTTAAATTACGACATTTCTTTACCCATAACATTTCTAAAAATAGACACATGAAATATAATATAATATTTTTATCACTCCTTCTTGCGGTCTCCTTTCACAGTCCATACAGATCTATGGCACAAAGGTTTATCTGTTCTGTAATCATTACCACCTAAGTAAGGAGGGATGACAGCGAGATCGAGGCTGCAACAAGTCTTCTTAAGGGAATCAAAATTTATGCCACCTTGACCTTCAACTACATTACAACATCAGTTTGAAAAGCTTTAATCTTCTAACATCCAAACGAATAGCAGCTAAATTGTAAAATAGCTCCCAAAACAAAAAAATACATATGGTTATGTCCGATCCTTTATTTTTGACAAAGAAATGTCCGAATATATAAGAGAAAAAAAATGATCAGGCTGGAACCCAAGCCAGCTATCAAAATGAATGGGTCTAGAATTTTGTCGTCTTATAAGGAGTCAACAAAGGACATACATGACTGTGGAGAAAAGCCTTTTGCCAAACAATACCATGTTTTTACAAATCTGGGGAAGAAGCCTCAAGAAAAGATTTTGTCTCCAAGAGCTTTCAATTTGAACTAGCCTAAAATTTTGTCAAGATAAAGATTTAAAACCTTTCAAAGATAGAAATCAACATTTGGGTTGTCATTTGCAAATGCCTTCAGTTTGACCATGTCTAGAATTTTTCATTCAGTAAAGAGACGAAGAATTGTAAGAAATGGAGAAAATGTGAGTACCGGTAAACAGTATTTTCCCCTTACCCTACAATGTTTTATACCCTTTCAAAGACCAATCGCATGGTCTAAACAACATCTCTTCACTCTCTATATATTGTTATAGAATAAACAAAAATAACATCACATGGGAGTATATATGAATAACGTTTATTGCCAACCGCTTTCGCTTTGAAAGCTCATCAGGGCAACAATAAATCACGTAGCAACGTCGTGTTGCTACACACATTGTCGAGTTTTGTTCAGTCCTTTCACTGTAGTAGTATGTAGTATACCCTTGTGACAGTTTGAATTTGATTTCTTATTCTGCTTAAAACCTTTCCAGCAAATAAAATGAGTCATGCGCTGTTACAAGGGGACTTAACCCTTTACCACACAATCCTGACCCTGTGGAGTAGGACATGTGGAAACATTGTGGGAAAAGTAGAAAAGTCTGGTAACCATCCTTCTCCCTCTTCTCACATGTTTTCTGTCCTTTCAATTCCAGCCAAATACCAACATTAGAGCTAAGTCTAAAATGTCATCTGCAGACGCTTTCATGTTCAACAGGTCTACCAATTTGTTGTTTGGTAAAGAGTCGATGCTTCTTCAAATAGTATAAACCCTTGTCAGCCTTTGCATTCTGCGCAGGCTGATCCATGTCAAAACATTTTGCTGTTTGTAAATTTTCTGGATGTACATAGATCAGTCTACCTCGTAATTCAGTTGGTTGATTTTAAGAAATGAATTTTAGAAATCCATGATTATTTCATGCTTCCCGGTAGGATATCGAGAAATAGCAGTGAAAATATTTTTCGATATTACACGGGTACGACCAGTGATAATACCAATTTTTATATTCTAGTTACCTAGGTAAATTGCGCGTGACTCACAACCAGATGGAAATATGACGTCATTTACCTTACATTTCTCGCGCTTGACGTAATATTGTAATGCGTTGCTATGCGCGAGGGGTACGCCACGGGAAATATTTGAAAAGAACTGTACTGGATTTTGATAAAGCTCCTCCAAGAAAGGGTTAAAAGCATGAAATAAATAGAATATTTGTTTTTTTTTTGGTGAAAGATCGAAATTTATTTCATCGAGTGAACACCAACGGTAATATTTTCACTCGTGGCAGCCACGAGTGAAAATATTACCGTTGGTGTTCACTCGATGAAATAAATTTCGATCTTTCACTGAAAAAAACAAATATCCTGTATTTATATGATGACTTTTTTGGTATATGCTGCATGGAGATGCATTAACTCCTCTTTTACCAGAGCATCGCTCATGTAGACTTTTCAGTTTACCAAATGCAAAAAGTTTTGACACAGGTCTGCCTGCTGCACACTGTGCAGGCTGACCTGTGTCGGAACTAACCTTTTTGTTAGTTTTTCTGCATGTCAAAGGACCATTCTACATCAAGACTCAGATGGTTGTCAGACAAAATGGATTTAATGGATCAACAAATGTGGTATAATTCATCACGCAGATGCATTAAACTGTCTTCACAGAGCATTTATGCAATAACTTGCTTGGTATGATGCATCACGGAGATGCTGCATTAAACCCTCTTTCACAGAGCATGGATCAAATGTATTATAACACTTTCACACATGCATTTGTTGACAAGATTCATAAACAGTACATGTCCACCCATACGATATTTTGTTCAAAGTATACATATACATGCTATTTCTGTTGCAAGCTAGGAAATGTATTACATGTATTTTGAATATTAAGCTTTTGTGTTAGTCTCTTCAATAAATTGAAGTCTCCTTTGGAATATAATGGCTTATAACTTTTTAGTCACTGAATGAATGGCAACAACACTTGCACATCGAATAGAGAGACTTTTAATGCGGTCTCATTTTAGAATCAGATAGTGAATCCGATCAGGCCACTTGGCTCAGTACATACCCTTCCTTTGCCTGGCCCTGGTAGCGCAATGGTAGCGTACAGGATTTTTCATATAAAAATGCAAACTCTGAAATTCTATGAAATACTCAAAATTAAAGTAACAATAATCTTCTGTTTGGTATTTTTCTAAATGGAATGATCAAACTTTTTGCCCATGTTATGGTCCTAATTTTCCCACAAGATGGCAAATTTAGGTGCATATTTCTTGGGCAATGTTTTTCTTTCTTTACATCAAAATAACTGGTATTTCTTATCTCTTAACCTGCTAACTTAAATCTTGAACCTTATAGTGAAAACCAAAATGCTGCTATTTTAAAGTTATGTTATGAGGAAAATTATCTCCTTATCGGACAATATAGATACATGATCAGACTGCACATACTGTGCAGTCTGATCTTGATGTACACTATCCCCAAAAAGGTCCTTGAGTCGCACTTGGCAGCAAAAGGTTTGAATTATCTCAAATTTATCTGATGCATTACTGTTCTTTGATGGTCATAGTCATCGTCTCTGTGTCACTGTCCAGAGATAAACTATGAAAACATGGTAACTTCGTGTTTTAATAACAGAACTGAACAGAAGCTTCATTTTGATGTTTAGCACAAATGCTCATAGTCACAACTACATACATATATGCATGTTATGAAAATGACAGTCATGTATCATGGAAGAAAATAATATACACAATAATAACACAATAATATAGTTACACAAGTGAGAGAAGCTGAAAAGCTTTTTTTTTTATCCTGGAATCAATTGTTCAACTGAGTAGTATTCTTTCTGAATTCGAAAAGCATGTTTATAATATGAAGTTAACTGTATCAACGTTCTTTTATTGTTACTATTAAGTTATTCGATGAATTTACGCAAACTGGCATGTTTAAAATGATTCTATACAAATATCTGAAAGACAATTTAAAGGAATTAAACAAAATATGAAGATTAACTATGTGTGTGTGTTTGTGTTTTTTTTTTTTTTCTTCTTAATTTTCTAGAGCTTGAAAATTCCTTTCTTTTCATATTCCTTGAGAGGGACAAAGAAAAAGAAAAACATGAAAGGGCTTAATTTTATTTTTTGTGTATATTTATGAAACTAGAAATCTGCCTGGTCTATCCGAAATCAAGATTATTCAAATGAATTTGATTCCTCCCACACTGCTGAATTTTGTGTCAGCTTAGTTTATGTGGAAAAGCAGCTGGTGCATTACTTACAAAGAAAAAAGGTAACAATAATTTACTTTCAGGAAGGGTCTATACATAGCTTAAAACTATCTTGATATCATACATGTATTTCTTTATTTTCTGTGTTTTGGTGGTCGATGTTGTTTGCACAACTTTGACCCAAGTCATAAGATAGAATTCATTGTATATTTCAACATGACATTGTTTCAGTATAAAACTATTACTCTTAGACGATAACAATGTCTTTTTATGGTTGGCCGATTTCATAATAATAGGGGAAATCTGTATTCATTTCTTCCAAAATACTCATTGCACTGTTTATGTAAGATACCCTAATAATGTAACAAGACAAATTCATGATGCATAGCATCATAGAAGCCGCAATCTTTTGGTGGACAATTTCAGAAATATTGACTCTCTTGAGAAATTGTGATGACATCTTTTGTATCTGTTTTTACCCCCACGCCCCACCAACGGAAACTCATGACAAATGGTACTAAGATGCAAGGAAAAAAGAAAAAGAAAATAATATGTACATGTATTCTAATTCTATAAAAAAAAAAAAAAAAAGAGAAGAAGTTTAGAGAGGAATCTTAAATAATCTTGTTATTATATTTAAAGATAAAAAAAACGTAAAAGCATCGGAATTTTTAAGTTTCTACTCGAAATTTGAAAATGGAGAAATTGCGCATTCAAATACACCATTTTCCATTTATCAAATGATTTTAGAAAGGAAACTTCTGTAGCGGCATGAAAGGCAATACTACGGAATTAATTTAAGGTACCAATTATTTATTCAAAGTGATATTAAGATTGTTATTTACATATGATGTTTACATGTATTTACAATTTTTATCAGTGATCTCTTCTTTATGTTTCATTTAAAAAAAAAAAAAAAAAAAACTTTTTCTAAAAGATGATCTTCTTGCTTGTCAAAAAGTATCTTAGCATGCTTGTAAGACAGTGAATCTTTACGTTTCTACTGTAGAAACAAAAAACTTTTGCATGGCATCTCCAAAATTATTCTGATCATAGTCTGTACAGTTGGCACAAACCACGTTTCTATAATTCCAGAATGGCAGCCACACACACACACAAAAAAAAACAATTTTTAAGTCTTTAAAGATCTGGATCTACTCAACCACAACATAATAACTATTACTTTACATATTTCGTTTACTAAACAGTACTTTGAACCATTTTTTGCATAGGCCTTGTACAAACCTACTGTAAAACGTCTAATGTAAATTTCAAGAGCTATTCTAAACCTTTGACCAGCAGCGACGTAAAAAGTTGTATATTCACAGTAATAGGTTTTGTAATAACTTTAACCCTTCGACTACATAACGAAATAGATACACTGAATAACGAGATTTTTTTTATGTTTACGAAATATAGAATGTTAAAAAAATATTACACGGGCTATGTGCTGTCTGATCTTCATCTATTTGCGTCATTTTCGAGCAGCTTCAACCCTTACAGCACCAGGCACCACCATGATAATTACTGTGGTCAATGTACATCACGATCCATACGTCATGTTTCAAGGGTTTTGTAGATCAGCACCATACCGTACAGCACGTACAGTCTGATCATAACAGCTTCGACACATAATATAGTAAATGCTAAATTTCACAGGTCTCATAAGGTAGATGTTCCATGTAACAAAAATCCATTCGGCTAAAGTGTCGACGAAGGGAAGAAAAAGGGTTATCTTTCCGCAAGTATTCTATAAATAGCTGACGTAGACGCCTCTTGTGTAGCGGGGGTAACCAGTCTATACCTTGATCAAAGGTTAACCGCCGTTTTATCCTTTACAGATTAAAATTTGGACGAAAAACTTGTACATAAAATTGCTTCTGATTATCATATTCTAAGATGCTCTCTATATCATAATCATCATTATTTTGTTTTGTAAAAAAGTAGACAAATGCGAAAACCATTGAGAGGTGGGAAAGCTTGTAATAAACGGAAAGCATAACAACTTCGTTTGGGAAAATAGAAGGAATCCTATATGTTTGAAAACTTCGGGGGACTATCCAATTAAAGGATGTTTATCTTTCTGTATTTTTTATTGTTGTTTGGGAATGAACTATATATTGCAAGAAAACCAGGCTTGAATTTAATGTAGGTCTATTGGAATATTTAAGAAAGAGTCATGTGGAGTAATTCCGTCACAGCAACACAACATTATTAGAAATTTTACAAAAATAATGACCAATCGAATAATTACTGATCATCTACATGGTAAATAGTTTAGGCACATTCCTACTGGAAGCCGCTTTCGAGCGGCTTCCGATGAAGCAATGCGTTTTACCTGTCTTACCTTTTATGTGTTTGTTTTGTTATATAGTGTATGTCAACAAAGGCTAAAATTATCATTTTACCTCTTTTACTTGAGAGCCACCTACTTTAACTCTTTACCAAACGACAAAATTTTAGACTTGTCCAAATTGAAAGCATTTGCAGACGACAAAATAAACGTGACTCAAAAATTGAAATTTGACTTTGGAAGAGTAGAAAACATTGTGGGAAAAGGAGAAAATGCTGATTACCAGAATTTTCTCCTTTTCCCACCATGTTTTCAGAAGGTTTCTTCCTCAGGAAAACCAGGGATTGTTTGGTAAAGGGTTAAGGTATTACCCCCCCCCCCCCCCAACGCTTCTAGTGCAACATGGAATAAACTTTCTTGTTAGCTGATAAATAAGGAATTATACTGATATGATACTTTTGCACATTTTTAACCGACCAGAAATTTCTTTGATGTCTAGATGTCTATCTTGAAATTATTTGTTGATACTTTCGTTACTTTCCTGAAAAGGGAGGTAATTGTCATCTCCCTTTGTAATGAGAATATAGTGGTGTTAGATTTATAAATGATAATTCTAAAAAGGAAAAAACGGAAAAAGTGGCTCGGTTAAGTTAGTACAATAATATTCATTTTTAATTATAGCTAATTTTGTAGGATAATACTATAGTGGAAATAGCTGTTTTCCATTAGGGGTCTAATACCTAAAGGAACATTCCGTAGCCTTATTGTCATAATCTACTCTACAATCAAGGACTTTAAAAAAGCAAATATTGAAATTCACCTGATAAACTCACATTTGATCAATCGATTTCATTGAAATTAGTAACAATGCATGTCAGTATGTATCTAAAACATGTTCTAACTTTCATTGGAAAACATTTGTGTAAATTTAGAAAAAAGATCTTTCTCATTAGAATACCATTATACCTTAATTAATATAGAGTTTAGCTACCATTTGCCGCAATGCATGCAGTACATCTTCCTCTTATGGATTAGTTTAAATATATTTTACTCAATATAATAACATATATTAATCAATTACAACATGACATTGCGAAAAGAATTGAAACGGTAGCATTAAAGCTTATATACATGTAGTTCCTCTCCCTAAAGAAAGTCACATGGTATAACAATCACACTAAACCAAACAAATTGAATCTACACCAAAAATATAAACTGATAGTGAAAACTTGAGAGAGTGACAGCGAAAAATGTAGAATGAAAAAAGGAATAATGATTGGATGTTGTGCGGAGTGAAGGGAGAAAATGGAAAATTGACCCATGTTTATAGGCCCCATGTGTATGTGTGTCCGCGGCAGTACAATATCAAAAGAGATCACCATATACTAGTATAAACATTGTGGAGAGCACAATGTTTGTTATCTCAGGCTGAGGAATGTTGTTCCATTCATCTATCAAAGCATTAGTAAGTTTATTTACGTTCCTGGGCAGTTGACGAAAAGCGTAAATTTATGCTTCTACGCAGCTCATCCCAGACATGCTCAATTGGAGACATGTCTGCGGACAAAAAGCGGCCAGTGTATCACTGGAATTCATTTGGCAGCCAGACAGTAAGGCGGTCGGTATGAGCTGGGGCATAGTCACGTTGGTAAGTGAATATGCGTCTCCTGTATTTTTTACGTAAAAAGGATAATGCAACAGGAAGAGGAACGTTGTCGATTTAGCTTCTAGCGTTTACATTTCCATTTGAGACAACAAGGACAGTTTTGTTACACTGGCCGACACCAGCCCGGGCGTGAACACTGTCACCACTACCAGGGTTACGTTTATGAACAGGGTTCTCTGAATATCGCTTGTCGTGTCCACTATATACACTCGCGTATGACCGTCGCAATTTTGTTCGTTAAATTTAGATTCTTGGTAACTCTTGGTTGACCAGACCGAAGCCTGTCTTTTACTGTCCAAGTACCATGGTAACGCTCTCTAAAGCGAAGTATTGTTGACGGATACGGGGATCGTATACGATCCCTGACGGATGGCAGTAAAAATGTCTTGCAACGTCAGAAGCACATACCATGGCTTGTAATATTCCAAATGCGCCAGAACGTTCATGTTCTGACAAACGTGGCATTACTAAGAAGTCATAGAAATAAAGTATACACGTTTTTCATACATGTATGACTGTGAGCTGCAATGCGTGGAATGGTAAAACATTTTGCTTAGAAGTTTCATGCCTACTTCCGGTACTAAAAATCGTAAAATAGTGATTGCTTTTTTTGGTAGTGGCCAGTAGACCTACTGAAGAGAAGGTTCGATAGTAATAAACACAGGATCAGGGTGTCGTTACTAATTAATTTCAACCACATAAGAAGACTTAAACTCTTTTTGGTGAAAAAGGAAATGTTTTCATTTTTTGCGTTTTTAAAGTCCTTCAGTGTATTTTGAAGTTTGATATGTTAATTCCATTCGGCATACCTCGGGTGATGGTAGCCATCAAATCAAATCAAATTAGATGTAGGTACGGAATCGGCCGAGTTGTGACGAGTGATGTTAATTCTTTACCAAACGACAAAATTGCACACTTGTTCAAATTGGAAGCATTTGCAGACAACAAAATCAGTCTGGTTCATACGATTTGGTTTGTCATTGAAGGGGTAGAAAACATTGTGGAAAAAGGAGGAAATGCTGGTAACCAGCATTTCTCCTTTTCCCATGATGTTTTCAAAAGGCTTCTTTTTCAGGGTAGTTCAAACTCGAGATAGTGTGGTAAAAGGTTAAACGGAGCTATTTTGTAATCATATCAAAGTTCAAAAATGTTTTCTTCAGTGAAATCATTCAAGGCAATAATTCGCAAATCGTCTATAAAGATAGATACCTGTAAGGACAAAAGCCCATTGTATTTCCTTAAAGAGCAACGTGCCTCTTAAGCCCGGTACACACCGTAAGATTAATCTCAGAGATTTTTTAATCCGAGACAAATCTTACTGTCTGTACACCCCTAATACATGAATGATAAAATTTTCAGGAGTTTCATGAAACTAATGGGTTTAGAGCAATGCTCTATTTCCTAAGATTTGTGTATATATATATAGAGTATTATCCAGTCACAGCTTAGATTTGTTGATGCTGTAAAGTGTATACACATTGAGTAAGCCACTTCCCAATACACAAAAATGGCAGAAAATGTATTTTCTTCGTATTGGGTCTGTCCTCACCAACCATTCTTATGGCCGTTTCATGTTTGTCCATTCTCCAAGATTTGCCATATTTCAAAGTAACAAAACTTTTGATTGGTTGAACCGTTTGGTTTAGCCAATCAGAGGGAGAGTTTCTTTCAAATTTTGAAAAAATCTGGAGAATAAGATTGAGGACGTTCTTAAGAATGGTTGGTGAATACGGACCCTGGTCCAACATCTTCGCACCAGGAATGGTCTGTCCAGAATATATAAAAGGAAAGAAACATCAGACGTTAACCAAGGCTACTTGTATATGAGATATGCTCTGACAAAAGGGGGCTTAATGCATGACCGTGATGCAGGATACCAAGCAAGTAATCATGATCACGGATTCGTGAAATCCGGGCCATTTTGTCTCGCAATCAACAATCATGAGGAAGACTGCTCCTTTGACATACAGAAAATTGACCGATAGCGAAAAGTTTCGGCTCAGGTCAGCCTATGCGGACCTGGGTCGATACTTTTCGCAGATGTATTAAGCCCACTTTTCACAGAGCATAGCTCATATATGGGTGTCATAAATTGGTCAGGATAGACCAGTAGGGGCCTGTCGAATAAACATGTCCACTTTTTTTTACCCGTCGTAAATTACTATTTATTCATTCTGGTATATGTATATCAATATACCAAGAAGTAGGTAAAATTCCAACGAAAAATATGGAATACAGATCAAAGATTATTTTTGTCACCTTAGAGAATATTATCACATCATTATTATACACTGATCTCGATTTGGGATGCTTTTTCCATCTTAAACCCTACTGGGTTTACCACTAATGTGAACAAATGAACAGTGTTACATCATCAATTTCAGACCATGACGATTTCCTTTTCGTCAAACGATTTCTATTTCGTGCGTTTCGTCGAAAAATTTACAATGCGGATTTCGCGAGGGAAGGGGGGAAAAGGGGGTTGGGGGGTAAAACACCCCACTTCCAAAAAGGCCAGGTCCAAAACGGCCTACTTTACCAAAAAGGCCCACTTTACCAAAAAGGCCCACTGCTATGGTCTGGTAGGATGCTTGTCAAAGACACCTTGTGTCTCCCACCCAACAAGAGGTGAACTGGTGAACTGGTTAGAAACCCAGAGGTAGCCTCGCATGTAGGCCTATCGGTGCTTTACACTGAGCATGTAAAAGAACCAAGGAAATCTATTCGAAAAAGAGGTAGGGTCAGGTACCCGGATTTCCTTGTATCCGACTCTTTCTCTCTACTCCAATCTGCGCCTGCCAGATATGCGTATATAATATCAAGCACATGTACATATATGTCACATGATAGTTTAAAAGTTAAGTTTAAAAGTTAAATAACTAATCCACTAACCCTGTACAGAAATATCTCACAAAATGAGATAAACAACCAACATTGAAAAGTGGTACTCCAGTCTAGTGGAGGGATTTATATACCAAAGCAAGTATGGGTACAAAAAAAAGCCCACTTTTGAACTACGACATACTGTTATTTCAATAAATTTTGACGGAATGAATTTTTTAACTTTCTTTACTCCTATATATTTCCAAATAATTAATTCAATTTCTAGAGCCTTGGTCAAAATCCCCCCCCCATACTTGCGTTGTTTGTACTTTGCATTTCTATCCGGTGTTATCATACTATGTGAGCTCATTTGTCTCCTCCCCGTGCTCTTTTCTTCTGATCATCCGGAAATTCTACGAAAAATATACTTTTGGGTTTGTTTTCTAATTGTCTGTTCACCTTCTGTTGTGCACCAATTACTAATGTGGAAAACGACAGCTCCAAACATTCTAGAAAGGATACATCACTGTACATGTCTACATAAATTCGTAGCATGAGACCATCTCGCTCAATTCACATGATTAAAGTTCATATTTTACTAATAAATTTTATAACATTAACTAAGTTAGTTTTATAAAACTAGTAGTGTGATCCAAAGGACGGTTAAGATCTTCAATGGTTTTTAATTAATGACGAAAAAGTGAGCCGTATTGGTAATGGGCCATTTCGGCACAAGGCCGTTTTGGAAGTTGGCCGTTTTGACCGGTAGGCCTAAAATACGCAATGGAATTTTTTTCACGAAACTGGACGAAATGAAAATCGTTTCCACGAAATAGAAATCGCCTCTGACTTAATTTGATACCTGCTAAAGTTTGTATCAAAATATTCACATTATAATATCATTTCAATAATTTTTCAATGAATACTGGATGACTTATGTACTTTTTCATACTATAATTTAGCAATTCAGTGTTCTTTTTATCCTTTAGTCGAAATTTTCGGTAATCAAAAATTGTGGGCGAAATGGACATTTTTTCACGAAATGGAAAATGTCTCTGAATGAATTTGATAAGACTTTAACAGTAATTCTGTAAAGACTACTTCAAGATATTAGTAAGGTTCATCATATTTAAGCTGCTCAATGGGTTCCTTTGCCCGACCCTGGTGGTCCCAGAAGAATAGCATTGATTCCTGGCACTCCTGTGTTATCAGATTCTTTGGGAGCTTGCTTTAAAATGGGTGCCATTGTGAGGACCTCCCGCAATTTGAAATTATCACAGTCGGTTTACTCTTCTATGTACAGCCGGTGACCTACGATTGACCGGTTTCCGTCTGTTTTCCGTTTCATTGTTGACACTGGTACCTGGGCATTTATGTCAACTGCATATCATCCTTGTATGCAAGAGTAAACTTAAATCACGAACAAAACTTATATCTGTATGGAGTAATACCAATGCAAAATAATCTCAGTCCGGTTTTTCTGATCAATGCTGTCGTCGGCAGTCCGGCTATGGCTGGACCACCGTTTCGACCGCTTACAGTACTCTAGATCTATACATGTAACTCAGCAAGTATTTATTGAAAAAAAGATCTAGTCTATTTATTTGAGTTTCAATAGCACAACTGGTCTCAAAATGCGTCAGAATTGCTGTAAATTTGAATTTTTTTAGGTGGTAGGTCCCCCGAATTCCATTTGAGACAGGGTTAACAAACGCCTCTCCACCTCCAAAACAAAGGGTAACCCTAACGTTATAGCGAGCAGCGCACAAGAGGCGTCGCGGAGCGACGCCTCGCGTAGCGAGAGCTTATTGGTAGAGATTCTGGAAAAAATGTTACATACCTGTTGACTTAGTAAAACTGTCTGGACCGGAAGTAGATTTTTCCAAACTGAAACATGGCGGACGGAAGTGACGTAAAAGACTGGTACAAATCGCGTTTCTTTCCTACGTTTTTAAAACCCTTGACAATCACGTGATTTGAAACAGTGATCCAGTCTACAAACGAGACCCTCGCGAGATCTGGTCAAATACAAAGGAACTCGGGCTTTTCCGTATATGTCCGAGGTACGGAAATTTACGTATACAGAAATACACGTTATGGAAAATGATAAAGCAGCTGAACCATGAAGCGTGACCCAGTCGATCTTTTTTAAAAGTTTTTTCGCGCTCTTGTCTATAAAAACTTTGTTCGTAGATCTATTTCATAATGATGTTTTCAAAAATGTTCAAAGTTTTATTCTGTAAAGAAAACGAAAAAACTCGACCAATATTTAACTCGTCCCCAGATCAACTCGGCCCAAGCAAACTTGTTTACAAGTCTGTTCATCTTTGTAGATCTATATGTTTGGTGGATTGTTTGGCATGTCATTTATTCTCGACGAATTTATCAAAGGTCGATTCTGATCTATATCTAGATTTAGAGTTAGATTTTTTTTTCCTTTTGTTTTTCTGTTGGGAGCAAAAGGGTATATATCGGCTAACTTAAAGCATGGATTTTTCCCCTTTAACATAGGGCAGGAGCTTGCTTCCTTTGTCGATCTTGGTAGATCTATGTTTCCTTCTTTTTCTTGTGAATTAGTTGCCAAATTATGCTTATTGTAAATCCTATAAATCTTGGTAAAATTTGCTTTTTCATTTATGATAGATCTAGTCTACTTTAAATCTGTATTTCATTTTGACTGCATAGAACATCAAGTTTTGTTCAGCCTGTTTTTGAATTCACACAATTATTCTCTAAAATAGGGTCTACACTGTTGGACTGGTGAAAATTCTCAGATGTTATTGCTAAAACATTCTTAAATTTAGGATAGCTGTCTACAGACTGAAGAGGGTTTTTTTTTTTTTTTTTTCCCGGCCTATTCTACATTGTATTCTGGTTACAGCAGCGTAAAACTACATTTTGAGCAAAAAGTTTTGTTCAAGGCATTTGCTTAAATTGCTAGTTGGTAAGATACATCACCAGGAAATGACCGTGTACTCTCAGTATGGCCAAGGTAAGAAAAAAAGGCACCACCAAAATTGTCAGCATCAGGACCCAAATTCATTATCTGTAGAATGATTACCTAGAATATCTCCATCAACTGAACTTATCCTTATCTCCCAATCTATCATGTCAGCCATGCTAAAATGTATGTAGAACTACCCTATCACAAGATGGGTCAACAGCTGAGACATTTAAAAAAAAATGACATATAAAAAATAAAAACGATAAAAAAGGATATTTCTTTATGTATTTTCTCTTGAAATGATATCTTGGTCTAAACCCCTTTTTTGTAGAATAATATGTTTATTAGTTTTTGAAAAAAGATAAAAAGATATTTTTCACTTCCCAAAACAAAATCTGGTGTAATGCCTTTTTAAAACTCCTGTTTTACTCAGGCTTTCAACAAATTTAGTTTTATTACATCCTGGCAAAACCATTAGCTGCATAAACATAAAAAAGTACCAATATGATGAATTGATTGTTAACAACATATTTTTGGCAAAGTAATGACAAGGACTTGAAAGTCATTGAAATATTTTTTCTGCAGATTTGTTTTTGCAGGTGACTGTATTACATGTATATCCCTGGGGTGATCTGTATCTATATGCTCAAGGTGAAGGGTTTGTTATCGGGAAATCCTATGTCAACTCCTGATTGCACTGTCAGTGGTGTGGCATTACCTTTGAGCAAGGCACAATGAACGCAGGCTAGCACTTGTTGAAACTTTCTAAGAGAAGATATAATAAATAACAATAAGTAAGCTGAACTGCTGTGAAAAGCAACATTAAACTCCACTCAAACAAATATTTACAAACTTAAATCTCTGAAACTTCTCAGTCTTTACTTTTTCCCTTGCTCCATGAAAGTAAACTGTATTATGTTGTTCATAACTTTAATTAAGAAATACTATGTTGTCAAACTGTGACTAAAGTAGTCATGATTTCATTTCAAATAATGATTCAAAAAAAGAACCATAATTTTTAATCAGCCTCATTTGGCCCTATCATTTTTGAAACTAGGACTTTTTGGATTGATCAATTGGTGTTCTACTCTCCTATCAAAGCATTTCAGTCTTACTATCAGACTCAGTTTTTAATGTATTTTTCTTGGTTTTACAAGTAGTCTATGCTAGGGATGCACCTTACATTGCCTAAAGACACTCCCATAAAAGTAAAATAATATCTTGGGTGAGGATCAAACCCAGGACCTTATCTCTAATTCAAGCACTTAGCCTATCAAGACAACTCAAAACTCTTTGGAGGGTGCCGTTTTGACCCAGAACCTATAAATGTTTATAAAACTCTAAAGTTGTACTCTGATTTTGTCTAATTTTGTAAATCCCTGATAGTAAAAAAGTGAAAATATTTCAATAAACTGCTTGCTTTGATAGCCAAAGGTTGTAATAAGTTCATAGCCCTAGATATCAACATAACCTCTAATGCATGTGAGAAAAAGTTGTCAATGGCATAGAAAGAAAGTTGTACCAGTACTGTTGTGAGAAAGCCAGGAACAAGTGCTTATGTGCACCAGGGATGCACTGACTGCCATGAAATGACCTAAGCTGTTAAACTGGCTTTGAATTCCAATACAAACAAATGGTATGAAGCCTAAAAAATTATAAAGGGCTATCTAGCCCATTAAGGTAACACACCAGGGCTTTTTTTTTTGGGGGGGGGGGGGGTGGGGGTGTCTTTTTCTTTACATTTGTCTTATTTCTTTTTGGTTTGCCAGTAATTGCTTTGCTTAATTAAGACATTAATTATTTTTTAACTTAGTGAGATTATAAAAATCTGAAAATGATCTAGATCTACCCCCTATAATTTGTAGGCAAATCAGGAGATTTTCTACCGTCAAAGTTGCAAAAACTTGTAGTCTCAATAATGAGACGCAACATTTATTTTTTTTTTTCATATTTGGACATTCATTGTGCAACGTACTACGGGCGCCAGTAAAAAAGTAACATCGTCTTTGGGAACAGTTATCTGTACTACAAAAGCTGCTCGCTTTTAGGCTTTGCCTATATATATTACTTGTGATTGTTTCTCCGCTAAAGGCTAGAGCGTAGAGCGCTCCAGCGGAGACAACGCCACAAAAATAACAACAGAGCTATCCTCCGAATCGAAGGTAGGCCTCCTGTCCTAACCAGCCAACTACATGTAATAAGAAGATCAAATTTTAATCGATCTAGATCTACAGCAAAATTGCGAATAAAGATAGTAGGCAATAGATCTAGAGGAGGAAATAGACGTTTTAATACATCATAATTGAACTAGAATAAAGAAAACGAGAGAAATTATTTAAAGCTCCTAAATATCATTGTGGATCGGTCTCGGGTCTGGAAACGGTCACCGTCAGATTCCATTGTGATTTTATGGTCAAAGGGAAAGAACTCGTACAATCTGTTTATCTATTAGTTATGAAGAGTACTCTCCCTTATCGTTACCCCCCCCTCTCGGGATAGCCTTTTTTTCAACTATTACAAACAGTCACACCGAAACTTCAAGAACCGGTGCAAGGTTAATTTATACCCATACGGTCTATCGAAAAACCCGGACCCTCTGTTAACCCTTATCCTGCTAAATAAGTAAAAAGAAACTTTCAAATCGATTTAAAAAACCCAATCTTTTTCCTATTTCAAAGGAGTTATCTTTTAGAAAAATGTTCTGATTGGACCGTGTAGATTCAAGATCAGACTGCACGTTCATAAGTACAACCGAGTTTAGTCTGTGCTGATTCTTACAGTTATGGTTTGCCCGATGTTATTTTTTCTGTCAAAGGCAGGATGCTGTTGCGTTATTTTAAATCAATTTATTGTCTAAGGGATTATGTGTTCAAATTAATAGAGAGTGACCTCCCCTCTTATAACCCCCTTCCACTCAAAAAAAAGGGGGGGGTATAAACTGGAATCAGCATCAATAATATCGTGAAAAAACATAGCTTTCATCTCCATTTATTACCTCGGAAGATTCAGGTATGCTTTCACTTTCTGTCCTCTGTTCCTTGCGGTCAATGATCAAAGAAATGATTGGAATTTGACAATTCAGCCCATATTAACGATATTTGTTAATAACCTCGAAAACCTAATTGAACGAAAACATGTCGTTTGTTTATAAGTTTAAATTGTAACATATGATAGCTTATTTATCGTATATATTCATCAGCTGATACAGTTTATTATAAAATTATAGGCCTATTTATATTCTGCGTGAGCTCTTATTTTGATAACCGAAGTGTTACTTCTAAGTTTAAATTTTGGCGGTCTCCTTGTTTACAAATGTGACGAAATACAAGGGAGACTACCACCTATTTACAAAATAGTGACCACGTCTGCAATTAGTTTTTCTTTCTTTTGTCTACTGTCATGATACTGTCAGAAATAGCAGCATCTACAATCATGTCTTAAACTTTACCAGAAATAATGACAGCTGTACGAACATTTTTTTCGATACAGATAGTCTTCACAAACTGCAATGATGTTTATTCGTCTTTGGTTTTATGCTGTCCACAAATATAAGGGACGTAACTCTGCCATTAAGAAAGTGATGTCAGTATGTACGAGTTTCCTCCCTTTGACCATAAAATTATTCCTAATTTAAGCCGATTTTCGGTTCGTGCCACACAGAACTTCCCATTGACGAAAATCAGTGTTTACGAACAGAGTGGAAAGAAAGTAAAAGTGTTCGTGAAATACAGGAACTTCTAAAAGTCGCACAAATTATTAGATAAATGAATGAAGGGACGGGGTGTTTTACCCCACCTTAGGCTGCCTTAGTTTTAGAAAGAATCTTGTTCGTTTTATTTCCTATGCCGTTTTCCTGGCAAAATGGAACTGGCGGATCAAATTGATAAAGGTTTAAAGTTGAAAAATAATAATAATAATAATAATAATAATTTGTACCTTTCAAATTTCAATAATAAAATGACATTGACTTTGTCGTATGCAACTGCTTTCATTTTGGAAAAGTCTAAGATTTTGTCGTTTAGTAAAGAGTTTTTAGGTGTGTTCATTGTTTTGTTTATAATTCCTTGATAAACTACGGAATTAATAAATAATTGAGTAACATTCAAAATCCCTAGGTTTAACTACCTTAAAGTAAAAGGCTTATAAAAATATTGTTGAACAAGAAGAAAATAACAAGCAATTTATCCTTTCCCACAATGTTTTCTTCCTTTCCACAAACGAATTTCAATGTCAGAGAAACATTTGTTCTGTCATCTGCAACAGCTTTCAACTTAGAAAAGTCTTACATTTTGTCATTCGGTAAAGATTTTTACCAGCGTGTGTTCATTGATTTGTTAAGATTTCCTTCGTGTACAACGGAATTAATTAATATGTGAGTAATTTTCATAATCCCAAGTTTTTACGACCCCAAACAAAATGGCTTTTGAAAATATTGAGGAAGAAGGAGGAAATTCTGATTACCTAAATTTCTCTATTTTTCCCTTTCAAAATGTTTTCTACCTTTCCAAACAAATTTCAATATTAGAGTAACAATTAGTTTGTCCTTTGCAACAGCTTTCAATTTGGAAAAGTCTTACATTTTGTTGTTTGGTAAAGACTTAAGAGTTTTAAAAAGTTTTATCTGCGTCTAATCGTTAAAATTTATTGCCATTAACGCCATTTTGTAAAAATTGTATTATAATAGTGTTACAGGTAACCACTCCGTCATGCATGGCTTCATCCTCATTTAAATACAATACCTAACAACTGCGTTAGGGAGAATTCTCTTTAGCTCAGTGGTTATGGTGTTGGCATTTCGTCCGGGCATTCTAGGTTCGAATCCTGCCAGGTCCATGTATTTCTGCTATGCATTTGTTCATTCTTTTCTTTGTTACAGACTTTGTTCATAAGAATAGACTGAATAAAAATGTGCGGAAAAGGAAAGAAATGGGCAACAGATAGCGCCTCCACGTGGTGTGGCATGGATTTCAATTTCAAATTTTGGAAAATTATCGAGCAACGAATATTGTTTTCTATTATTTGAACATGGAAACTAAATGCTCTCGATACAGAACGTCGCAAATTACGCAATGTCTCCTTTTTAGCCTAATTTCAGCAGGGCTAACCTCTGATTCAAGTCAATAATTTCCATTTCATCAAACTATTTCCATTTCATAGCCAAATTTCCATTGGATAAAAAACAATTTTGACACTGAAATATGAACATTGAGCAGAAAATAGCATATGTCGTGTAGTATTCTTTAAAAAGGTATTGAAATGATATTGTTAAAAGATTATTTTGACCTCAAGTAAGTACATGTATGAAATTCGAGACGTGACTATTTCCATTTCGTCTGGGATCTATACATATCTATACATATATTATTATATATGATCCCTGATTTCATTGATCGATTTCCATTTCGTCTATTTCGTATCAAAATTTCCACCGAGTACGAACAAAAAAAATGACCAAATACCAAAAGTTAGTGTTATATTCTTTTGAAATTTATTGGAGATATAGAATCTACCAATTTTCATTTCATTTTTAAGTTCGTTTTATTTTCAATTTCTCAAAAACTTCCATTTCGCCCGCCATTTTCATTACTAAAATTTCCAACTAATGGGTAAAAAGAACATTGAAAGGCTAAATTAAGAGGAAAAAGTGCATATTTATGCAATATTCATAAAAAGCTTATTGAAATGATAGCATCACATGACTAATGTGATCCCATATCAAGTAGGTATCAATGTAAGTCAGAGACGATTTCCATTTCGTGAAAACGATTTCCATTTCGTCCATTTCGTAAAAACAATTCCATTGCGTATTTTAGGCCTACCCCGTTTTGACTCCTTTTGGGGGTTGGGCCCACTCGAAAGTGATTCTTACGATGACACAAAAATGGCGGCGCCCGATACGGATCTACAGGAAAACGTGAAAACTGCGTCGAAAGAATAAGCTAAATCATGGGTGAAAATCAATTTAAAACGAGAGGTGAAATGCGGCAGGCTAGATTAGGATGTGAGCATTCAAATCCAGGTCAGTCAAGACCAAATCGCCCAATATTTCCAGGACAGTTTAACCGATTTCATCGTCCAAATTTTACCCCACCCATTCAAATTGAGCAGAATGCGTATTCGAGCAGTCACCGTGAACAACCTCAGCAAAACTTTTCAGGACCTTTCGGGGGAACTCGAATGCTAACGCCGCCTCCGCAGCAACCTAGCACGCATTTTCAACAACACCAGAATCAGTTTCTCCCACCAGACAGTGTTGGAGCTTCGAACATGCCACAGCCTAGAGTGAATCCAAACATGCCACCGCCTGGAGTCAATCCAAACATGCCACCACATCAAGTCATTCAGAACATGCCGTTTACCCATGTAAACTTGAACAGGCCACCACCACCTATCAGTTCGATGTTCAATCCGAACTTTCCACCACCACCACCAATGCAGCATGTGCCTCATTCCTTTAGACCATCATCAGAAAATGGTTCAAGGAGAGTTCTTCCTCAACCTGATGCTCCAGTAGTTCAATTTTCACCAAATCAAACCAGACCCTTCCTACAAAATTCTTATCCTCCCTCACATCAGAATGCAAACAGTGTCAATGCTTGTACATCTGTAAATGATCAAATGGAAAAAGATGCAAGTCAAAAACGAGAAGATGAGCAGTGGGTAGTAGAATGGACTAAAAGCCTTGGGAAAGGTGATAAAACTGGAAAGAAACATACAATTACAGTGAGTGATATTGTAGCAAGTGAAAATTTCCTAGAAAAAACACTGTAAAAAGCACTAATTTACGTACATCCCAGATCAGAGTACATGATCTGTGCAGTCCAATACTGTGGTCCGACAAATCACCGAAATACTACCGAAATCCCCTATTTTTTTTTTTTTTTTTTTAATCATTGGATGCAGATAATTGATATAAGTATGCAGGATTTTTCTTCCTTTTTTTTTTACAGAAAACACACTCAAAGCATTTCTCATTATTAAGAAGAATAATTTTGTTAATATACAATGATCATTGATTTACATGGAGAACAATAACCGAAACACATGTCTGGCCTATACCTGTACACCAATCTAGACTAAAGAATTATTAATATGACATTATCATTTATTATATCTCCACCCGTCAGGGTCAGGAGACATACTGTTTTTCCCCGTGTGTCCATCTGTCTGTCTGTCTGTCCGTCACAAATCGTGTCCGCTCTATAACTCGAAAACCTTTTAAGATATATTTTGATAAAACTTCACACATTTGTAAAGCACCATGAGACGAAGTGTTATGCACAAGAACCATAACTCTGGCTTGTATATTTTTTGAGTTATTTCCCTTTGATTATTTTCCTTACTCATTTTACATACAATTTCGTGTCCGCAATAGAAATCTGGGAGAAAATGTTATTAACTTTATCATGGATTATTAATCCTGCTGACACCAAAAAGGGGAAGACATCTGTTTTTTTTTTTTGTAGAAAAACAAGTTCTAGTATTTATTATTTCTTTTCTTTGATTGATAAACATACACTAATCCACTTCATTAGTGCAAGAAGTAGACCCAAATCAGACATTGCATGATGTCGGTCTCTGGTCCGTCGAAACACCCAAATATCTCGGCACCTTCTCTTAAGTTCTGTTAAAGTGAAACGATTATAATTGACGATGTTCAGCTAACATTATCCAACTTGTTTGATGTATAAGTTTGTCATTGTGTCTAAAGAGATACGATTATTATTAGGCGGAATTGTAATTGTCTTATAAATTTATGCTTGGTAACATGTTAACCAAGGATTTAAAATGGCTGCCGGCTTCTATTTTGGCAATGTTTTAGTTCCGTATTCCCAATATGAAATGGGAAAACTTTTTTTCCTAGCATACTTATGGATAAAGATCAGACACATCAACCTTGTACAAAAGCCACTGTAGTGAGATTCCGGAAGTAGGTTCCTGAATCAATTGAATTCACTACGTGGAAGAGGGTATTTCGGCAGACACTTACAGTACAGTACGGCTGTTCAGATACACATTCCTCACAGCGGGTCTAAACAGCATGTTGTTATTTTGACACTAGGTTTAAACCAACCCTCCTTCATCAACGTGATAATAATTTGTGTCAAAAACCACAACTTCGGTAATCTGAGTTTAATAATTAAAAAAAGAATAGGGGTATTTCAGTATTTCAGTAATTCGATGGACCGCAATATTGTAATGAAAGCCTTTCTTCAGCAGATAAATTGCTTTTTTAACCTTTAAAGTGACTTTCACAACTTTTGCTGGTTTTATGGCCTGTGTAGATCAAGATTAGACTCTATCTTGTCAGCTTTGTTTTCGGCCCAAATGAAATCGTTCTTATTAACATCGTTGTCTTTTATTTTTTGTAATGGAATGTTTATGTTGGGTTGGGGTGAATTGAGCTCTAAGTCTTAAAATGAAAATCTGAGAGGTTTTCAGGTATAGTCTCAATAATAAGATGATTACCTAGACCTTATAATTCTGGGATTGTGAACTCAAACATTGTTAAATGACATATATTTGAGTTACCGTACATTTACTTATGTCCAAGATTTTTTTTTCCATTTCTTTGATTTGTCACATTTTTTCCCAATAATTTCTGATTTTAAAGGTATCAGAGGCACAAGAAAAGACCAGGCATATGATGGTGCTTCTAGCTAGACTTCAGAAAGGAAAATTTAACTTGGAATCCATGAAAAATGAGGATAAATCAATCTGGGAACAGAAGATGAAAGAAGTCTTGCAAATAAAGGTTTGGTAATTTGTAACAACACTGTATTTAACTATTGGTTGGCTCTATCTCTCTCTCTCTCTCTCTCTCTCTCTCTCTCTCTCTCTCGCTGTCTTTCTTCCCCCCCTTCCCCGTACCCTTCCTTGAAATGTTTGACTTTTGCCTTATTTCTTACTGTCTGAACTAAAGAATAGTAAGCACAGTAATCAGTAAAGAAGTGCAAATTATTTTGCCAAAGGTTAATCAAAGACAGACAACTGTCACATAAACTTGCAGAGTTATGGAATATTTTTTAAATGTGAGACATGCATCCCCTACTAGTTACTGTAATAGTTGAATGAATTGAAAGGGACAGATTTCCACTTGTTTGCATTATAACTAAGAGATTTTCTTCGTAAAATTGGACATTGTCAAAGAATATGTATCTAGGTAGAACACCCAAGTCTCTCAGAAAAGAATGTACAGGGTGATTCACAATATCTGATAGAGTTTCAATTCTTAATATTTTTTTGCTGCCAGCACATACCTTGTTATAATTTGTCTCACAATACTCTACGATAATAACAGCTTTGTCTGATACACAATGTTGAGTACTTTGAATACGAGAATTAGGTCAAACTTTTTCACAACATTTACATGATAGGCTCTATATGACATTCATTCTTGGCTATTACGAAGTCATGCCTCTTTTGAAAGTTTGCTTTCATCAATGCACACATTTCACACATTATTTTTCTCATCTTTTGACAAATAGATTGTTTCAAGTCTCCAACAGTGTTAGGTGAACATACATTTTCTTTCAAGTGTCACCATGAGAAAAGTCCAAAGGACTAAGGTCCTGGTTCAGGGAATAACGGGGGGGGGCAGAACATTGTCAGTCCTGAAGAGATGAAGATTTCCTGAATGTTTCATCAAGCCACAAGAATACTGAATGTGGTGTATGGGGTGCTGCTCCTCCGTGTTGGAACCATATGTCTTTAATCTCCTTTTCTCTGTAAATCTGGCAAAAACTCGTAATGTCACTGACAGGCTTTCAAGTTAACTGCTACCCTAATTAACAAATATATGTCAAATCATGCAGTAATACTTGTAGAAATATTAAATGATTTGAAAAAAAGATCGCTGGAAAAAAACGTGAAAACCCATGACACAACAGAAATCATTTTGACATCGTCCGATCAGAGGCACTTCGAACTATCTTTTTATCTTTGTTGACAAATTTTAACAGTGAATTTATACTTATTTCTTTATGAAACAATAAGTGAAAGCTAAAATCTCTGTTTAAAGGGGGGGGGGGGGGGGGGCGGAACAAGTGTGAAAGAAAAAGTAATTGGACAAGAAAGGAAGACTTAAATCTTAAGAAATAACACTTTAATGGATGTGACCTTTATTTTCTCCCTTTTCCACAATGTTCTGGGGTAAGAAAGACAAGTCGTTCCAGCCACATTTGAATTGTCGTCTGCAAATATCTAAAATAATTATGATCTTGTCAAAAGTTTTTGTTGTTTGGTAAACAGTTCAAAAGTTGTTTGTGTCCATTTATTCATCAAGATGAATTGCATGCTAGGGCTGCAATTTAAAATTCTTCTGTCCACTTCATTCCAACAAGTCTCTACATAAGATAGGGTATTTTCTTATCTTATTACTATCCATAAACAAAGAACATAAATGGAAAGTTTTCATTATTTCACCCTTATCTCTCTCTGATAATTTTGACCCTAGGACATTTCTATTAGACTCTTGGAAATTGCATTTTGACTCTTGAAAATTTGGGCCCAAGAGTCAATGACTCTTAGGATTCTGGACCTAGGGAGAACCCTGGTCAGGTACCGTTCACTGATTACTGTCTGCGTCTCGCCACCATGTTTAAAAAAGAATGGTCCAATCACACTACTGTAATTTAATGCTGCCAATACTGTAGCTTTTTAGCTCACCAGAGCACAACATGCTCAAGGGGAGCTTTTAGGATCACCCTGTGTCCGTCGTCTGTCGTGCATCGTCAACAATTCTTTAAACATCATTTCCTCCTAAACCACTGGGCCATTGTCAACCAAATTTGGCAGAAATGTTCCTTTGGGGGTCCTCTTTAAAAACTGTTCACAGAATTTGATTCCATCAAAAACTCTGGTTGCCATGGCAACCAAATGGAATTTTTCTAAGAAATTCCTTAAAATTCTTCTCCTCTGAAACTGCAGGTCAGATTTTGCAATAATTTCACAGAAATGTTTCTTGGGTGACCCTTTTCAAAACTTGTTTGCGAAATTTTGATCCGTCGAAAAACTTGGCCTTGGTGGTGGGGGGGGCTCTTTGTGTCCTGTGGTGTCAACAATTCTTTAACCCATTACCACACAACGACGCCTTTTGACGCCCCTAAAAAAGAGGCCTTTTGAAAACATTGTGGGAAAAGGAGAAAATGCTAGTAACCAGCATTTTCTCCTTTTCCCACAAAGTTTTCTACCCTATCAAAGAAAAGTTGCGTCATTTGAGCCACTATGAAATTGTCGTCTGCAAATGCTTTCAATTTGGATAGGTCTAAAATTTTGCCGTGTGGTAATGGGTTAAACATCTTCTGCTCCTAAACCGCTGGGCTAATTCGGACAAACTTGGCTGGAATGTTCCTTGGGAGGTCCTCTTTAAAAACTGTTCACAGAATTTGATTCCATCAAAAACTCTAGTTGCCATGGCAACCAAATGGAATTTTCTAAGAAATTCTTTAAAAATCTTCTCTTCTGAAACCTCTGGTCAGATTTTGAAATAATTTCACAGAAATGTTTCTTGGGTGACCCTTTTCAAAAAGTGTTCGCGAAATTTTGATCCGTCGAAAAACATGGGCGCGGGGGGTGCTCTTTGCACTGTATGGACTTAAAGAAATTCTTTAAAATTCTTCTTCTCTTAAACCACTTGTCAGATTTTGAAATAATTTCACAGAAATGTTCCTTGGGTGCCCTTTTGAAAAACTGTTCGCAAAATTTTGATCCTTCAAGAAACATGGCTGTGGTGGTGGGGGGCTATTTGCACTATACAGACATGAAGAAATTCTTAAAAATTCTTCTTCTCTGAAACCACTGGTCAGATTTTGAAATAATTTCACAGAAATGATCCTTTGGTGACCTTTTGATTTTCATCAAAAGACCGTATAGGTATTTTGATGAAAACGGCTATTGCAGATGTCAACCTTTACCAGGTAAGTGAGTGCACTGATGAGAAATGCTGATATGCACACTTTCTACTTGATGTATTTGATAGCTATGTATTGCAAGAGGTAATATAAAACTGTTATATTTGGAATACGTGCATGATATTTCACCAGTTATCAAAAGGGCCTCTCTCTGGGTGTTAACCGCCTTGTTGATCACCATTTCTGTACTTTATGATGGATTGTTTTCTGAATTCTATACAAACTTAATATGCAGAATTCTGATTCGTCAAAAACATGGCTGTGGTGATGATTGTAGGGGTGGTGACAGATTTTGAAATGATTTTTACAGGTCACCTTTTAAAAATTGCTTGGCTAAATAATGATTTTGTTTTCAAAATTTCAATACTTCAAAAAAAATTGGCTATGGTCCTCTCAAAAGTTCAGGTGAGCGATCCAGGGCCATCTTGGCCCTCTTTTTTGTCATTTAGAGTGTTTTCATTATAAATGAGGCAGCACCCCATACAGCACATTCATTATTGTCCTGGCCTCTTGAAACTTTCTGGATAACTTCATCTGCTTAAGGACTATTTTATCTAACATGTAAGTATTTAAAGTACTTAACATTTTAAACCTAACATAACTGTATTTATTGTAGGGTATTGTAATATAAATTATAACAAGGTATGTGCTAGCAGAAAAAAAATAACACAGATTGAAACTGTATCAGATATTATGAATCACCCTGCACATAATTGTATCCTTTGTAATTTTGATATTTTGTATTCTCTCTGCAGACAGAGCTGCAAACCCTCCATGTAGAACTAACAGATGGCAAAACTTTGTCTATGTTGAAGAAGAGGGTTGAAAAAACAAGAAAGAAAAGGGTATGCAGTTGTGAAAATTTCTTTGAATATGTAGGGCTTGCAATTACCAAACAACAGAATTTTAGACTCATCCTAACTTAAAAGCATTTGCAGACAACAAATTAAATATGATTCAAATGATGAAAATTGTCTTTGATCTAGTAAAAACTTGTTGAAAAAAGGTAAAAGTGCTGGTTACCAGCATTTTCTCCTTTTCCCACAATATTTTTTAAAAGTCTTCCGCCCAAGGGATGTTAAAACTTGAGATTGTGTGGTTAAAACCATATTTAGCCATCTAAGAATATATCAGCTTTAACCTTTGAAGGTTCAGTCACATTTTTAATAGGCTGTTTTCAAAAAAAACATCTAGGTGTTGCCATAGCCTTGTTGTCTTCCGGGTCATGCTAAAACTTTGACATTTTATGATATCTCTGTTATCACTAAAAATATTTTCTTTAGACTTGGACAGGTTGTTCATTATGAAAGGGAAACAATGCAACAAGTTCAGGTAGCCATCAAAGTGTTTTTGACAGTGATGCCCCCATTCTTGACTTAGATTATTTTACTGAAATCAAGCAACTGCAGCCGAGCGTTGGCACTTGCATAGGTGCCCTTGTTTTTTCACAACAAGAGGTCAAGATTTAACACATTACCTCCTGGCACAAAATTTGAGGTAGTCACCTTTTGGCACAATATATTGCAATTTCAAAAATACTTTTGATTTGTCTTTAAATGATTACAAAATATGGGAAAAGGAGACAAATCTCTGCACTCAAGGGAGTCATGTATAAACCCTTTCCCAAACAACAGATCATTGATTCTTCCAAATGGAAAATAATCGTAACGTAATCAGTAAAATGTTGCTTGGTTTTGTGGGCTTTAGTGCATCAAAGTAAAATAGAGTGATAAATATTTTCATGAATCTTAATATGAAGGAAACAGAAAAGAAAATTTTTACTTTACTCCAAAAACCTTTACTGTTTCAGTGAGTCATCAAGTTGTCTTTATTTCGAATGACCAATGACAAATGAAGCGGCTGATGGAATACTATATCCTTGTGTTAATATCCTTCTACATGTTCATGTACTTTGTCTGCTCTTATAATCACGTAAAGAGCAAGTCGTATTTGTCACACAGCTACCTATGTTCAAAGTTTGCAATAACTAGTGCAAATATTCTTTTCCTACATATGAGTGGGGCTCAAGCAAAGTTTGGGGTTTAATGCATATACATAATGCATTAACTCTTTACCGAACGACAAAGTTTCGGCCTTGTTCAAGTTGAAAGCATTTGAAGACAACAAATTAAATATAATTCAAAACATGAAATTTGTCTTTCATAGAATAGAAAAAATTAGGGGAAAAGAAGGAAAGGGGGAGAAGGAGAAAATGCTGGTTTTGTTTTCAAAAGGCTTCTTCCTGTGGGTCGTTAATGGTAAGTCAGGATTGTGTGGTACAGGGTTAAACCAAGTAAGTCATCATATAAAGATCTATAAAATTCATTTTGTCTAACAACTGAATGAATCATAAGGAAAACTGTTCTTTTGACATGCAAAAAACTGACTACTAGCAAAAACCTTTGTCCCAGGGCAGCATGTGCAGACTGCTGGCTAATCTCTGTTGATACTTTTTGCAGATGCATTAAATGCCTTTTTGACAGAGCATGGCTCATGTTTGAAATAAGAAATGTGTTAGACCATACGCTGAAGTACAGTATTCCTTTACCTAATTTACAAAACATGGATAACCTACGTGTTCTGTCCGTTGAAACTGTTGAAATTGGTTATTGTTGCAAAGCTATACCCCTTTGGAGCTATTTTTCATCTAGGGTGTACACTACTGTCAAAGAAGTGCTGAGATACAGTTATGCGATCAAAAGAATCTGAAGTTTGCTGGCTTTTAAACTCACTCTATTACAGTCTCCTCGTCAAATGAAATTTCGCTTCAAAAGCAAAGTTATATCAGATACTACATGTATGATTGTTAAAACTGCTTTTTGTTTGACTGTAATGAACTGACAGATATTGGAGACTTGCATATTGAAATACCGGGCGGCAATATGGAGAGACGTAACAAGTCATTTATAACATTTTTGCCACTTATTCAATCTACTTTCATTCATACTTTCATTCATTCATTCATTCATTCATTCATTCATTTGTAATCTTGCATCATGACCTACTTTAATCATGATGTCTCTAGGTATGCAAATTCTCCTAATAACTTCACTAGCAGAGTCTTTTTTTTTTTTTTTTCAAAAAAGAATTTTTTTAAAGCCAAAACAGTGTTATAAACGATTCTAGGCTTTTATGAAATATTTCTCACCAAATGTATGGCAGAGTGGATCTGTAGACCACACATTTTGTGTAATCTGATCTTGATTTATTCTCTTATTCACTTTACCAAATGACAGACATTTAGACTTGCCCAAGTTGAAAGCTTTTGCAGGTGGCAAAATAATTGCAACTCAAAAATAGAAATTCACCTTTGGAAGGACAGAAAACACTGTGGAAAAAGGAGGAATTGCTTGTTACCAGCATTTTGTCCTTTTCCAAGGTGTTTCCAAAATGCCTTTTCCTAAGGGTCATTAACCTTGGGACTGTACAGTAAATGATTCAAGTCTTGCTTTTTTGGGAGTCTGAATAACTCTCATAAGGTTAGAAAGTGAAAATTCTTGATTCTCGTGATCTTTTCTTTCCACAAAAAGGGGCCTTGATGCATTATACCAAGCAAGTCATCATACAATTATTGATCCATCAAATCCATTTTGTCCAACAACCGACTGAGTCATGAGGTACACTGGTCCTATGACATGCAGAAAATTGACCAGTAGCAGAAAGTTTCGGCCCAGGTAAGCATGCGCGGAAGACGCAGGCTTGACCTTAGTTGATACTTTTTGCAGATGCATTAAGCACCCCCTCAAATTTATACATAATGTTTGCCTACGCATGCAAAAAGTTCATGACTATAGTTTGGGTTTTTTATGTATTTTTATTTTGACCTGTCATCAGGAAAGAATCAGAAGGTGCAAGGCAGAAAAGTACGAGAGACGACGGGAGGAGCTGGCTCATCGTGAAGAGATTCATGCCAAGATTGATAAGAGCATGCAGCAAGTTATTGAAAAGCAGAGACTAAAAAAACAGGTTGATTTTATGTGGTCTTATATTGAGTCTTTAGAAGACATCCAAGTTTTTGACTGGTCAAAATTGAAAGCATTTGTGGACGACAAATAATGTATAACTCAAATGATGGATTTGTTGTTGGAAGGGTAGAGAACATTGTAACCATCATTTTCACCTCTCGGCACAATTTTTTTTCAAGAGTTTTCTTCATCAGGGTTGTTAAAAGTAGGGACTTTTTGTTAAAAAGTTAACCCTTTACCGCACAATCCCACCTTTTGACGAACCTGAGAAAGACGCCTTTTGAAAAGCATTGTGGGAAAAGGAAAAAATAGTGGTGACCAGCACTTTCTTATTTTACCTCACTGTTTTCTACCATATCGAAGAGAAAAAAACTATACCACACTGTTTTCTACTGTATCAAAGACAAAAAAAATTCCATCATTTGAGCCACATTCGAATTGTTGTATGCAAATGATTTCAGTTTGGAAATGCCTACATTATTGTGGTCTGGTAAAGAGTTACAGTTTGTATACGGCTTGCAACACGCGAAAAGGGGCATTTGGACATTTGCGTAAAGTGTTGTCTCGGATCAGCCTGCGCAGTCCGCGCAGACTAAACCGAGACAGCACTTTATGACTACATTAGATTTTGCCCTTCATTAGACATGTGCAAAACAGAAGATTACAAAAGAACAGAAAGTGTCGTTTCGGATTAGCCTGCGCAAACTGCGCAGGCTAATCCGGGACGACACTTTACGCAGATGTCCCCTTTTCGCGTATTGCAGGGTATACTGTCTCCGTATGCTGCAAGGTTTGGGTAGTGTGTGTTTCATCATTTTATTCCTAGGTTGCATTGGTGAGATTTTTTCAGAAACATATCCAATTTTTATCTCACCTGACGACTGAATCTTGCAGGAGGCAAAAACATAGCAGAAAAAGGAGAAGTATCCATAACAAGAAGTTTCACCTACTGTTTCTTTCTCTTTCATTTAAAAAATCTCAGTTCAAATTTATCATCCATGTTTCATACAGACGTGTTAACCCTTTACCACATAATACTGACTTTTAACAAACCTGATGAAAATGGTTTTTGAAAACTTGTGGGAAAAGGAGAAAATGCTGGTAACAAGCATTTTTCTCCTTTTCCCACAATATTTTCAACCCTTACCAAAGAAAAGTACATCATTTTAGCCACATTTTATATGATCTAAATTGTTGTCTGCAAATGCTTTCAACATTCAAAGTTCTAAAATTTTGTTGTCTGGTAAAGACTTTAAAGTAGTCTGCAGCAAGTATATTTCTGGGGAGGGTACAGCGTTAGCCCATTACCATAGAAGCTATTTTTAGATATACTAGCCAGTACCAATACAAAAAACTTTGCTTTTAGTTAGAACATATTTATTTTACATTGATTGAGAAACAAGTTCTTGCATCTTATTCTACTCTCTCTGGATTCTGCATCCTGGAAACTAAACCAGTGCTGGTGCCGAATGTGTCGGCCAGTGAACAGTCCCAAAACTGACACCTGCTCCTTGGATTGTACTCTGGACCTTACAGATAGGAGGCCAAAGCTCTACCTTACAACCATAGACACCACAAACTTTGCTTTTAATCCTTAAAGCACTAAAAAGCTAGAACAGATATTTTCAGTGTAGAAATGAAACCCAAATAATTACAGTTTCAAGATTGTGTTTGCCCAGAATATCTCAATGACGCATACAGTGTAGATCATACTTCACACTTTGTGCAGTCTGTGTCCATATTCACCAACCGTTCTGAGGAAGATTCTAAGTCCTTTTTTGAAAAATTTCTAAATGTGACCGATCACGCAAAAAGGGACCATCTGGGAACTGCGAAAAGTGTCAACCCTGGTCAGACTGCGCGAATTGCGCAGGCTGACCAGGGTCAACACTTTTCGCTTTTATGGAATTTTCTGTATGAAAATTGGTCATTCTACCTTGTTACACAATCATTTTTTAACTATCAACTTAAATTGACCTGCACTATTGTTGATCTGTTTTCATCTAATTGATGTACGAAATTCCCAGATTGTCCCTTTTGGCTTGACAGTTCACAAATATGAAAGTAACAAATGGTTTAGCCAATCAGAAGTGTTACTTTCTAAATCTAGAAGTAGACAAAGAATTTTCTAAAGAATGGTTTGTGAATATTGACCCTGACCTTGATCAACTCCAGTTGCAAATGAAACTACAGTTTTGAAAGGCACTTGAAGGGTTAAGAACTTAAAACATTATTGCTGACACACCGCTTTTGCTGACAGGAGGAAGACATGAAGAAAGAAGCTGATCAGATTTTGGGACAAGTGAGGAAGAAGACCTCTGACGCCAATAAAACTGTCCAGCTCTTAAATGGTGTACAGAAACTGAGAAACTTGCGTAAAGATAGATTAGCCAGACAAGGTGGGTGAATAAATGAATTCCGAATAAATACATATTTTGAAGAGCACAATACGCAGCAAGGGGTGCAATGTTCAATTTCCAATGACCTGTCCATAAATGAAAAATTTGTAATACACATATATGTAAATATGTCTGTGAAGTAAAGATAGAGAAGATTTCAACTCTTTTCCAACTGACAAAATTTTAGACTCGACCAAATTGAAAGCATTTGCAGACAACAAAGTAAATGTGGCTCAAATGATTATATCACGCTTCTATTGGTTTGAAAACATTGTTGGAAGAGGTGAAAATACTGGTTACCAGCAATTTCTCCTTTTTCACAATGTTTTCAAAAGCCTTCCTCTTCAGGGTCATGAAACTCAGGATTGTGTAGTGAATGGTTATGAAAATGTTCCTACTTGTATGTATTTTGGCTCAATACAGACAAGAGGGCAATACATACAAAAGGTACATTTGGACTTGCAACTGAGACAACATGAAAACAAACAAACATATCATCAAATATGAATTACAATGGACCACAAACAGCTTCACCAATAGCTGTACATTTCAGTGGGATGCATCTTGTCTTCACTCTTTACCACTCATTTTGGAGTTTTAATGACCCTGGGAAAGAGAGCTTTTGAAAAGATTGTTAAAAAAGGAGAAAATGCAGGTAAAAAAATTTTTAGCTCAGCTTTGTTATTTTAAGACAACATGGAGGTACTATTGTAGCCCTGGCGTCACCTACATAGTCGTCTGTGCCATCAGGCAGAAATTTTTACAATTTCAAAAACTTGTAACATTTTAAAGTATCTCTGTCATTACTGAAGATGTTTACTTCAAACTAAAGGGCAGGTACCCATCAAAGTATTTTTTACACAGTTAAGCCTCTTTTTCAACTTTAAATTTCTACTGAAAATCATGTAAATGCAAGCATGTGTTAGCACCCACGTGCAGTGCTCCTGTCTCTGTTTCCAACAATGTTCCAATGGCATTAAACTCCCTTTTGCCAGAGCATGGTTCAATTGAATCTTTGCACATTTATTGCTTGAGATTTTCATAATTTCACAATGTCCTTCTACAGCTTATCAAAATGCATATATGATTAGAAATGAGTCTGCATTCTCAATTCTTTTTCATATTTCAGGAATTTTAAGTATGTATGAAGGTCATGGAGATAGTTCAACCAAAAGTTTGATGTTTGAGAGGAAGATCCGGGACATGACTGAGTTACTGAACAAACAATTAGAGACATACAAAGCTGAGGAGGATACTCTAAAAGTAAACCATATACTATCTGTGATATTAGCCCTTTACCAAACAACCCCATTTTTAACTCTTTACCAAACCTGAAAATTTTTGACTCATCCAAATTGAAAGCATTTGCAGACAATAAAATCAATGTTACTCAAAAACTAAAATTTGTCGTGGGAAGGGTAGAAAAACATTGTGGAAAAAGGAGAAAATGCTGGTTACCAGCATTTTCTCCTTTTCCAAATTGTTTTCAAAAGGCTTCTTTCTCAGGGTGCAGAAATCTCAGGATTGTGTTGTAAAGAGTTAAAGACACAGAGGAAGAGTGATCTTGAAATCATTGTTGGAATAGGAGGAATTGCTGTCTTGTTGGTAGATTAAAGGTCAAGGTCATTGCAAGGTCAAGTGTGTTTCAGGGATGTAGTGTTTGTTTCCAGCCTTTTACTTTTTCAGTTATGAATAAATTTCAGAATGACTTAGCAGGATTGTCAACCACATGTAAACAATGTGTCACAATGTGTGAAAGGTCAAGGTCACTGCAATGTTAGAAGTGTTTGTAGGAGTTGTGTACATAGTCAATGTTCCTGTTAACAGCTCACTGGAAAGGGTTATATTGTTTTCCGGTGCATCAGTCACTTCTCAGTGACACATCTTAATGTTCCAGTGTTGGTAAAATAACAACAGAAAGAACATAGATCTATTTTAAATTTTTACTTCACTTTTACTTCACTGGTGTGTAAATCAGAGTTTGCAAATTTGAATCCTGTTGTGAGAGAGATCAACCCTTAGAACTGCCCTTAACTCCTATTCCCACAATGTTTCGAAAGGCCTTCCTGAGGATTGTTAAAACCCAGGATTGTGTGGTAAAGGGTTAGTTGATCTCTGTGAAAGGTTTACCCGTATCTCAATGAGAGTTAGATTTTATCAATTGAGGTATTCTGAATTTTTAGCTTTATTTTTCTTTTGGAAGAACAGGTTGAGGTACTGTCATAGCCCTGTCGTAGTCTGTGCTGTCATTATGACATTGCCCTCATTTAACATTTTGTAAATTATGTAATATCTCAGTCATTACTGAAGATATTTATTTCAGACTTGGACTTCTTGTTAACTTTTAAAAGGCGAACCCATACAAGAAGGGAAGGTAACCATTAAAATATTTTTGACATAGTGATGCCCCTTTTCTGACTAAGATTTTTTCACTGAAAATCAGGCAACTGCAGCAGGGGTGTGGAAATCTTGAAATTTTCTACTTGTCCATGGACAAGTAAATCTAAAAAATCTACTTGTCCGTCAGAGAAGCTTACTTGTCCAAAACAATGGCACACAAAGACCTAACTGAATGTACCGTAATCAAGCAAACCTTTACTGGGCTTTTTTTCCAAAAATTGGGAAGGGGCCTTAGCCTTTCATTTTGGGATATTCAAGCTTGATTTTGGCCAAATTCGGAAAAAGCAGACAGACTTTCAAGGTCAATAAAACGAATTAGTGGCAATGTACATACATACAGTAAATAGAAAGGTACAACAATTTAATAATTGAAAAAGATTCAACAGTTACACTATAACTGCTCAGACCATGGCCAAATATCTCAGTGTTTACACTTACAGCCCTTTTTTACACTACTGTGGTACACCTATGGGTGCCGGAGTTAATACTTCAGCAGAACTGCTTACCAGCCATCATATGATACAAGGGAATCATTATCTGTGGAAGTTAAAAGGCTAGGCTTGGTTATTGTGTCTGGAGATGTAGAGTTTGCATCATGTGCAATGATAATAATTGTCTAGTTTTCAGACAACGGGAGATCGGCGATGTCCGACTGCCCCGAATCTTCAGATTGAGACTCAGTATGCGGAGATTTGATTACCTGCAGATAGATCTATATCTGCAAAGAATTTGAACATTTTACGCCGAAAGTAAAATGGCTGCGCTAGCCTTTATCGTCTACAGACCTTTTAACAAACTTTTTGTAATGTTTCCCGGTTCTTGACATGTTTTACTTGGATACAGCGTGTTTGGTTTTCTTTCAAATACGTTTACTGCAACCGACTAAGAATGTGTTCCACAGTGTTAAATTAAGACAACTTTTTTTGTCAGCTGCAACTTTTTGCGAATAATAAAAAAGAATTTGATATTGAATGATAGGGAAATGACAACCGCGTCAAGTCTACGTGCGGTGTTATAATGTGCAAAAAATAACTCGGTTCGGTTATGGTTGCCTCCATTAAACAAACCAAATGGCGCGAAGAAACCACAACATTTCGGCCGTACTGCAGCGCAGTCAAAATCAATAAAAAGCCTGCGTAACACATAAAATCAGATTCAGCCAAATGTTTGTTTTTGATTCCAGATGTCAGGGAATAGTTTATCATAATTCAATTTAAAAATGTTGAAGTTTACGAAGTGAGACGAAGAGAATATTTCTATTTCACAAGGATAATGTTAAAGATCTTTACTTTCAATTTTCTCCTCGTTTTCTACTTGTCCGCGGACGAGTAGACTGCAAAAAGCCACTTGTCCGACGTCAAATTTACCCGAGTCGGACGAGTCGGACGTAGGATTTCCGCACCCCTGTGCAGTGAACATTGGCTCCAGCATGCAGTGTTCTTGTTTTCTACAGGTTATTCTTGAGACAGAGCAGGAAGAGACCAGAGAAAAAGAAAGAGAAAAAACTCTGCAAAAAAAGCTTGCCAAACAAAGAAATGAAAGACTGGCAGAACAAAAAATGCTTTTTGGAAATCAAAGTATGTCTTGGTTCTTTATTCATTTGTCTTTCAGGTATTCTACCCAATACCAGACATAAAAATTTTAGACTAATCCAAATGACAGCATTAACAGAAGGCCAGAAAAGCTCTAATGATAAAATTTGTCAATGTCTAGGAAACATTGTGGGAAATGGAGAAAATGTGTCTTACCATTATTTTCTCCATTTCCAAAATTGTTTTTAGAGACTTCTTACCTCTTTATTAATGTTAGAAAAAATGAAGGATTATTCAGTAGAGTGAATTCTGCTTTTAACAGTATTTTAGTTACATTACTGTAGTCAGTGCACTATTCCATGCTTTCTGTGTGTTTCATGAACAACATGTCCTCATCACTTGCAACAACCCCAACTCTACAAGCAGGATGCTGGATATTTCTGTAGTCCTCCATCAGTTGGTCGTGTGTCTATAAAATTGCACAACTGCTACTTGGAACTACTTTTAAACAATGTTTTAAACTGTCTTTTAATGTTAAACATGTATTTATAGTTTCAGTATGTTATTCTCTTTTTTTTTTTTTTTTTTTAATTCTAACATTATAAACAAACAAAAACTTGAGAATCATGTCATCCTTTCCCACATACATGAAGTCATTTTGTTCAAGTAAGTTTTTAAAAAGTGACTTCTTTACTCATATGTCAAACAAATGATCTTTATTTCAGAGGAACCGAAGCCAGGAGATCCACTATATCCATTCTGGCAGTATTATTCAATGGCTGAGAATAGTTTAGAGGCCTTGGTCTCAATAAGGTAATTTTTAGCTCGGCTGTTATGAAGAGAACATCAAGGTATTGTCATAGCCCTGGCATTGTCAGAGTTGTCATGCAAAAACTTTGACCAAACTTTGACGTTTTGTAATATCTCTGTTATTCCTGAAGATGTTTACCTCAAACTGGGACTAGTTTTTAACAATCGAAAGGGGAACCCATAGAACAGGGTCGGGCAGGTAACCATCAAAAAAATTTACTTCAAACTTGAACTAGCTGTTAACTATCAAAAGGAGAACCCATTACAGCAGGAGTAAGTAACCATCAACATATTTCTGACAGTTATGCCCCTTTTTTGACTTAAAATTTTCACTAAAAGTAGCTGAAGCTGTGAGTTGGCATCAGTATGCATTGCTGATTTTGTAGAGATTTAACCTCTTAAGACGGATTAGCATCAATGCTATTGCAATCTACCACCTGAGACAAATTTTTAGTAAATTTAAAGAAACCCTAATAACAAATGGATGATCAATATGAGGTAAGAGTTGATACCCTGGTAAATAGAAACAAGAGGGCCATTGGCCTTAAAGAGCTTACCTGAGTAAAGTGATCTAGAATTCATAACATTGTGGACACAAGGATTTTCCAAAGTTTTGTCTTAGTGACCCACTTTTTTACGTGACATGATTGATCTGAGATCAAAAGAACATTCAGATAAATTTTCATTAATGTTTGACCAAGAATGTGACTTCTAGAAGTTTTATCTCAAGTGACCCCATTTCAAAAAATAAAGAAGTTTAACTTGTCCAAGATACTATGAGACATACATTTTTGACAATTTTCATGAATATTTAGATGAAAATGTGGCCTCTAGAGTGAGCATGAGATTTTCCAAGATTTTTTCCTGTGATCTACTGTTTAACTCCTTGTGACAAATTTTCACATTTGTACCACATATTACCAAAAGCATTTGAACAAATTTTCATGAGAATTGGACTGAAAATGTGACCTCTAGAGAGCTCACAATATTTTTCTTAGATTTGTCCCATTGACCTACTTTTTGCTCTGATGTAACCCAGTTTCATATTTGTCCCAGATATGAAAACAAACACTCTAACAGTATCTCATTAGTGAAGATGTGGCTTCTAGAGTGCACACAAGATATTTGTAAGATTTGTCCCATTGACCTACTTTGTAACCACACATGACCCATATTTGAACTCGCCAGGAATGTTATCCAGAATATTTTTGTACTTCTCATGAATATTGGACTGGGAATATTGCCTCTACAATGCACGAAAGTTTTTTTTCTAAGATTTTCCCAGTGACCTACTTTTTTATCTGAAGTGACCCAAATTTTAACTTTTCGAAGATAATTTCAACACATTCTGACTACATTTCCTGTGTAATAGATAGAAAATGTGGCCTCTAGGATACACACAAGGTAATTGTTTATGCCTGCACAACTGACAATGCAGGACAGACGAAGTACAAGGCCTGATCTAAAAAGCTCACCTTGAGTATGTTGTGCTCAGGTGAGCTAAAATGCTTGTAATGATTAATTTCTCATTTTGCCACAATGTTTTCAATTGATCACCTGCAAAAAAATGAGTCTACAGGAGGAAATTACCAAATTTTATTTTCAGACAAGCATGGGATATGTACTTGACATTACCAAACACTCCTGGCTCTTCCTGCATACCCACAGACTGGGTTATCCCCCCTGAACCCTCATCAGATATCTGGAATACAGCTCTTGAAGAAGGACAACCATAGAACCCCTTTTTATCAGAAATGTGCTCTGATCAAGGTCTACACTGTTTGCTGTATGCTGTGTTAAGAGGCACTTCACACACTTCTAACCCAGACAGGGTTTCCCCACTGAACCCTCATCAAAGACATAGAACAGTGCTCTAATAGGACAGCAATAGAAACTTTTTGTCATCAAAAGTCATCAAAATATGCTGTTTGATATGGTGGCAGATTTCTGCCACGAAATACGAGGTAACTATCATAATAATTTGAGAAAACTATGGCAATAAATCAAAGTTTCCTGGAAATTTTATCTAGATAGTGAAAAGTTTCCTGAGAAAAAATCACGATAAGATTTGTTATCTAGAAAATTTTACATTGATCAGTAAACATTTTAATGCAAAAGTTCTCATTTGTGCACACAGCTGATATTCAAGATAAAATTATTTTGATAGTTCTGTCCGTTTCTCGATATCTATAAATTGAAAATTTGCCATTTGGATGAATTTGGTAATTTTTTACTTTAACAACAAGATGGCAGTAAAAATTCGAATTATTTACAATTGTAACTTGATTGGTAAATTCCGACTACACATGAAATGGACTGAAGTCCATTAACACAAAGACTCGAAATGCCTCTTACAAACAACTTAAAAACCATTCAGGGAAAAGGATAATATGTAAGGTTGGAGACAAAGTTGTTCCGAAACTATATCTGAATATATATATAGGGTGGATGTCAGTTGTGGGTACGAAAGCAAAAAATTGTGATAACAGTGAGTTCTCATATTTTTATTGTGAAATTTTTTATTATCTAGATAATATTTCCTGGAAAGTTGGTTTTATCACCATAGTTCTCATAAATAATGTCTCGTGGCAGAAATATGCCACCATAGTTCGATCTTAGATCATATATTGATATGTTGAGGTACACTTGAAAAACATTTCAGGATCTTACTCACTGCAGACCCTCAGACTGAATTATCTGCCATGAATTCTCATCTCAGATATGGACCACAGTTCTTGTACACACATGGAAAATCAATAAAGTCGTATTAGTGACAGTTATTCCATTGTTTAAACCTTTATATATTATTATAACCCCAAGCATTTTGTTTTTTGTCTTGCAACACACACAACTCTTTACAATACAAAAAGTTTTTAGCTCCACTGGCCAAAGGCCAGAGAGCTATAGTCATGGCGTTGTGTCCGTCGTGCGTGCGTCCGTCCGTCCGTTCGTCCGTGCGTGTGTCCGTAAACTTTTTCTTTAAAAAACTTCTCCTCAGAAACTATTGACTGGATTTTTACCAAATTTCACAGGAATGTTCCTTTGGTGGTCCTCTTTCAAATTCCTTCAAATAATTGTGTTCCATGAAGAATTCTGGTTGCCATGGCAACCAAAGTAAAAAACCTTTAAAAATCTTCTCCTCCCAAACCCCTATTTGGATAGCATTATTATTTTGCAGGAATGTTCCTTAGATACAGGTTTACAGAATTCCTTAAAAAAAAAAAGATCTGTCAAAAAACATGGCTTTTATGCGAGACTCATTTTCCTTTTATGGTATAAAGTAAAATCTTTGAAAAATTCCTTCTCTAAAACTATTCATTGGATCTCATTGTTGTTTTGCAGGTAAGTTCCTATGGTGGTTGTCTACCAAATTGTTTCTTCAGTGAGCTAAAATGCAGGATTGAATGATAATTGTTAAAAACTTCCTTTCGCCATTATAGAAATATCAGGCCTGTGGAGCGATACAGGCGCTCAAGCGCCTCTAGTTAAACTACCTAGTCCAAACCAAAAGCATTTGAAGATGACACATTAAGTGTGACTCAAATGTTAGATTTGTTGAGGGATGGTTGGAAGGATTTAGGGAAAGGAGAAAATGCTGATTCCAAGTATTTTCTCCTGTACTCATGTTTTCAAAAGATTTCTGTCACAGGGCTATTGAAACCCGGGCTTGTGTCTAAAAGGGTTAAAGGCAGGAAGCCTAGCGCATTACATAAGTTACACTTGTCCATATCAAAAATATAATGCTGACAACAACTTGTGTGTGGCTAAAGTAATCCAACTGGTTTTTTATACACCACTGGAGGCGACATATATTGGCGTCATCTTCTCTGTACATCCGTCCCTTCGTCCATCCGTAGGTACGTCCATTTCTTGTGAACGCAACTCCTCCCACATTTCTTGACAGATTTGGATAAAATTTTCACAGAATGTTTCTCATCATGTGACCTATCGCATATTGTAAAGGTTTTGCGATTTGTAGCTGCATCATGGAAAAAGGGGGCTTCATGTTATATTTCATTCCATTTCTTGTGAATGCAACTCCTCCCACATTTCTTGACGGATTTGGATAAAATTTTCATAGAATGTTTCTCATCATGTGACCTATCGCTTATTGTCAAAGTTTTGCAATTTGTAGCTGCGTCATGGAAAAAGGGGGGCTTCATGTTATATTTCATTCCATTTCTTGTGAACGCAACTCCTCCCACATTTCTTGACGGATTTGGATAAAATTTTCACAGAATGTTTCTCATCATGGGACCTAGTGCATATCGTCAAGGTTTTGCGATTCATAGCTGCATCATGGAAAAAGGGGGCTTCATGTTATATTTCTTTTTTTACCAATATCTCTTTAATTACTGGACATATCTCAACGGATTTGGATGAGATTTTCACAGATCATGTGACCTAGCGCATATTGTCAGGGTTTTGGAATTTATTGCTGTGTCATGGAAAAAGCGGGCTTCATGTCACATTTCATTTTTCATCACTGTATCTCCAACTAGTGGACATAATTTCATGAAACTTCATATTTTTATTGGTTAATCAAAACCAATGACCATTGAGTCCGTCATGTGTCCATCTGTCCATCCATCAGTCCATGCGTAAACCTTTTAGATCACAAGTAACACAATATATCCATTGAGCTACCCAGGCAGGTGCTAGAAATTTCAACACTTTAGTCTCTATAGCTAGCTGCTTGAAATAGCAGCCCTGTGGCGGCGTATATTGTGACGATGGCACTCTTGTTGACATGGTAGAAAACAGTGTGGGAAAATGCTCGGAGCCAGTAATTTCTTGTAATCATAAGGTTTATTCTTGGAGGTCATTATGAAAAGGCCAAGCCTTGGTTGCTCAGTCATTAGCATGCAAGACTTGAAAATAAGGGGTCGTGGGTTCGACCTCTGGCTCTGCCAATTTCTTTATGAGGATTGATGATAGTCAGAATTCATTCCTCTCCCACCACTGACCATTGTTTCGATGATCGGTATGTGGGAAAGCAGCCAGTAGCTTGGAAAGAAAGCGGCTCCAGGAAAGTATGGATAGGTGCACTGGCTGCTGCTATATAACTGAAATAATGTTGAAAACATTGTTAAACACCAAACAATCGATCAGTCATCATAAAAAGGATTTAACTTTTGGAGTGTTTTTTTCATATCTCAGACATTTCAGACTTTTCCAAATTGTAAGCACTTGCAAATGACAATATTGACCCTTACCAAATGACAAAATCTTAAATATGTCTACTGTCAAAACATTTACTGAAGACAAATCAAATTTGGCTCAAATGATAGAATTTCTGAGTGAAAGGACAGAAAACATTGTGGAAAAGGAGAAAATGCTGGTTACTAGCATTTTCTTCTTTTCCCATAATGTTTTCAAAAGGCTTTTTCCCAGGGTCGTTAAAGGTCAGGATTATATAATAAAGGATTATTCGCTTAAATGACAGAATTTATCTGTAAAAGAGTGGGAAAAAACCAGTATTTTCTCCTTTTCCAACAACGATTTCAAAAGCTTTTTTCCTTATAGTCATTCAAGCTATTGTTTCATAAAATTTCATAAAATTTTATACAATTATCCCTTTATCACACAATTCTGAGTTTTTACAAACGCCTTTTGAAAACATTGTGGGAAAAGAGGAAAATGCTGGCAACCAGCATTTCTCCTTCTCTGACAATGTTTTCTACCCTATTGAAGACAACTTCCCTTGTTTGAGCCACATTAAAGTTGGACCTGCAAATGCTTTCAGTTTGGACAAGTCTACATTTTTGTCATGTGGTAAAGAGTTACAACATCAATGAAATTCATAGTTTGAGCACAATCTCAGTTGAACATTAACTTGACTTTTATTAGCAGAGACCCTGATCTTAACCATTGAAGCATCTTTCACAACCTTTGTTACCTTTATGGCCAGTGTAGATTAAGATCAGACTGCACAGGATGGGCAGTCTGATCTGAACTGTTCACTTACTTAGACATTGTAGACAAAAGAAACCTTGAAATGGCAATTATTAGGCTCTTAAAGTGACAGTAAAGGCCAAATGTAAACAAAGCGGGTGTTTAAATGCATCTGAATTTATATCATACTATTTAAAAGTATGGACATTATTGTGAAGATGACAATCTGTCATTGCATAGTCGGTCCAAGTGCTAGTCGGTGACAGAGAAATTAATTTCAAAACTAGGATAAAACCTAGCAGGTAGCTGGGTCTTTTGTTTTCTTTTTGCTTGATTTTAAAATTCTTTTTTTCTGCCAGCAACTAACATATGGCCTGACCACACGATAACAGACTGTCAACTGCACAATATTTTCCATACTTTCAAATGGTATGAATTTAATTTCAATGTATTATGACACCTGATTTGATAGTTTGGCCTTTACTGGGCCTTTAATTCTGAAAAGTCTGTTGGGTTAATTCAGCGCTTCAACCCTCTCCAACAATCCAAATCTTCGACTCTGCCAAATTCAAAACATCTGCTAACGACAAATTCAGTCTTAACTCTTTACCACACGGCAAAAATATATATGTGTCCAAACTGAAAGCATTTGCAGACAACAGATTCTCTGTGGCTCGAATGATGGAATTTGTCATCAATAGGGTAGAAAAAATTGTGGGAAAAGGAGAAAATGCTGGTTACCAGCATTTTCTCCTTTTTCCACAATTTTTTCAGAAGACATCCTCTTCAGGGTCGGCAAAACTTGGCATTGTGTGGTAAAGAGTTAATACAGATGAGCTGAACCCTTTAACAGACAATGCCAACTTTTAATGTCTCTCACAGTGCAAGTTTTTGAAAACGTGGGGAAAGAAAAAAATGCTGGAAACCAACATTTTCTCCTTTTTCCACTATGTTTTCTAACCTATCTCGGACACATTCTGTCATGTGGAAAAAGTTGTCATCTGCAAATGCTTTCAAATGGACCAGTCTGAAATTTTGTTGTGTGGTAAAGGGTTTGGTGCTCTGATAGGATAAAAAACATTGTGGGAAAAGAAGAAAATGCTGGTTACCAGCATTTCTTCTTTTTATCCCCAGCGGAAGGCAAGGGAATATAGTTTTTGCGTTGTTTGTCTGCGTGTCCAGACAGAGATCTCCTGAAGTCCATGATGAAACAATAAGTTTCTATCAAAAAGGTCTTTTCCGCTGGCGGATATCATTTCAACAAAATAATTTGTCCCTAAATGTTTTAGAAAGGCTTCTTTCTTAGGATCATTGAAGCTAGGGATTGTGTTTATAAGGGCTAAGGATTAACAAACTAGACAGACAAAATTTATATTATCTTCATTACTCGCAATGAAGTACATACAAAGATCATTATTGTTGTAGTTCTATGACAGGGGAAAAAAATGATAATTACAAAACTGTCATTAACTAAATATTTTTATTCATCAATTTTATCAACAAACACCATTTCACCAGTTTAAGAAAATAATCTTCTAAATTTACTAATTCATTCCTTGTAACATTTTCTCTTTGCGCCCCCCCCCTCCCTCCCCGATCTACTTCACTCCTTACATTTATCCTTGAATGAATGAACAAAGTCATAGAGGGCTCATGACAAGCACTGAAGTGGTAAAATGGTGCATTTATCCAAAACAAGAATAATGGTATGTTACATATATCAGCATATCATAGTTCTTTTAACCCCTTACCAGCAATCAAGACTTAACAACCTGAGGAAGTAGGCTTTTGAAAACACTGTCCAAAAAGGAGAAAACTCTGGCAACCAGCATTTTTTCCTTTTCCCACAATGTTTTCTACCCTCTCAAGGACTTTCTTTGTCATTTGAGCCACCTTAAATTTGTTGTCTGCAAATGCTTTCAATTTGGACATGCCTAAAATTTTGTCATTCAGTACAAAGTATTTTTCCTCTTGTTTTATTTCTTTTCACTACATTCAACAAGACATGTAATTTCTTCAACAAACAATTTTAGGTGTCACAAGTTATGAAATTTGTTGCTGAAAGAGTCGAAAGCATTGTGGTATAAGGAGAAAATGCTGATTACCAGCATTTTCTCCTTTTTCCACAAAGTGTTCAAAAGACCTTTTCATGGGGTCATTCAAACTCAGGATTGTATAGTAAAGGATTTTCGGTGAAAGATCAAAATTTATTTCGTTGAGTGAACATTGTTGGTAATATTTTCACTAGTAGCGCAGCAACAAGTGAAAATATCACCAATGATGTTCACAAGATGAAATAAATTTTGATCTTTCACCAAAAAAAACCCCCCACAAATATTCTATTCTATATTTTATTCGAAGCATGTGCAGGCAACAAATATAGCAGACATGATGGGGTATGTCTTTTAAAAGAGTAGTATACATTCTGGGAAAAACAGAAAATGATCGATACTACTATTTTCTCCTTTTCCCACAATATTTTAAAAAGTCTGTCAAGGTAATTAAAAGATGGGATTGCATAGTGAAGTGTTGTGGCCTTGAATTTATAGTGACTAAATTTGGGACTGAGCCCCCCCTGGCAGCTCTAGAAAATAGAGAGCCCCAGCCTTATACATATCTTGATTTGCCCGAGAAAAACGGTAACAATTAAAATATTCCTTCATGAAAGCAAGATAAAACGCTTTTAACCTTACCACTTACATGTAGTCCTAAGTATTAACAACAATCCTGACAAAAAAGGCTTTTAAAAACATTGTGGGAAAAGGAGAAAATGCTAGTTTTTGTAACTAGCATTTTCTCCTTTTCTCACAATGTTTTCTATCCTATTGAGGACAAATTTCTTTATTAGAGTCACCTTGTTGTCTGCAATTGTTTCAAATCTGAAAAAGTCAAACATTTCATTGTGTAGTAAAGTAAACAAACAAAAGAATCAAATAACAGAAATAATATCACAAAGTTTGATACAATGTCATCTATATGACCCCAGTGCATTTGAGGTTACAAAAGTTCTATGTGGAGGTTTATAAATTATGCTTTAAGAGCCCTGAGCCAAACTCTGTGCAGTCAATGTAGAACAAGATCAGACTGCAAACAGAATGCTGTATGATTTTTAAATGACTGCTATTTTTTACATATACAATTCTGTCCCAATAATTCATAAGTATGTTTGAACCCTTTGCCAAATAATCTTGCACTTTAATGACCCTAAAAATACAGATTTTGAAAATATTGTAAGAAAAGGAGCAAATGCTAGGAACCAGCATCTTCTCCTTTTCCCACAATGTTTCTAACCTTTCAAAAGCCAAACAACATTTGATTCACACTTTATTCATTGTCTGCAAACACTTAAGATTTTGACAAGTCTTAGCCCTTAAAGTACCTTTCACAACTAAAATTCCCTTTGCCGCCAGTGTAGATCTGATCTTTGATCTACACTGTCCACTTTGCTTAATCTCTATAGACAAATTAAAGCTACCCTGAAACTGAAATCATTTGCGTTTTATATTTTAACTGAAAATGTCCACTGAGTTTATTTGGCGCCCAAAGGGTTAAAATTTTGTTGTCTGATTAACCCTTTACCGCACAATGCCATCTTTTAATGACCCAGGGGGAGCAGCCTTTTGAAAACATTGTGAGAAAATGCTGGTAACCAGCATTTTCTCCTTTTCCCACAATGTTTTCTACCCTATCAAAGAAAAATTGCACCATCTGAGCTACAATGATACTGTCTGCAAATCCTTTCAATTTGGACAAGGCCAAAATTTTGTCATCTGGTAAAGGGTTAAGGATCAAGTTACAGCTGCCATGAAAGTAAAATATACATGGGCCATGCCCTGTGAAAGAGGGGTTTAATTGCACCTGCAAAAAGTATTGACCCATGTCAGCTTGCACTGTCCATGCAGGCTGTCACTGGTCGCAACTTTTTTGCTACTTGTAAATTTTCTGCATGTCAAAGGATACTCCATCTCATGAATCAGTTGATTGTTAGGCAAATGGGATTTAACCCTTTACCAAACAATCCCGCGTTTTCACGACCCTGTAGAAGAGGCATTTTAAAAACATTGTGGGAAAAGGAGAAAATGCTGGTAACCAGCATTTTCTCCTTTTTCCACAATATTTTCTACCCTATCAAAGCAAGACTGCACCATTTGAACCACATTGAAATTGTTGTCTGCAAGTGCTTTCAATTTGGACAAGGCTAACATTTTGTCATCTGGTAAAAGGTTAAAGGACCCATGTGTGATATGACTTAATTGGTAATGCATTGTGATGATACTTTAACTCTTTACCATACAATCCTGAGTTTTAACGTCCCTTGAACAGTAAGGATTTTGAAAACTTTGTGGGAAAAGGAGAAAATGCTGGTAACCAGCATTTTCTCCTTTTCCCACAATGTTTTCTTCCCTATGAAAGACAAAAATTATCATTTGAGCTACATTTATTTTGTCTCTGCAAATGCTTTGAATTTGATTTAGGCCAAAATTTTGTCGTTTGGTAAAGAGTTAAGCTTAACCCTGTACTGCAAAATCTTGGACGGGTTTTAAAAAGCCTGAGGAAGAAAGCTTTTGAAAACGTAGTGGGAAATGGAGAGAATGCTGGTTAGTGGTTACCAGCATTTTTCTGCATTTCCCACAACGTTTTCTACCTTATCAGAGAAGTCAATCTCATTTGCATCAATTTCAAAATTGTCGTCTGCAAATGCTTTCAGTACAGGAAAGCCTAATATTTGTTTTTTGGGGAAAAAACTTCAACCTCTTTTCCCAGAACTCAGCTCAGATACATGTACATATCAGAAACTTCATGAGCTTACTTCAAGAAATTTAATTCTTTCTCTCACCCACTTCTCTTCCTCTATAAAACCTACACCTTCATAAAATCTCAGTAATGATTTGTACCTTTCTAGAATATCAAAACCTATCAGCGTTTGTAACTTGTGAAGATCGACTGGACAAAGGTGCATTGGCTGCCTAAAATCTTCTAAAAGATGACCTGAACCATTCATACAACAGTCAAAAAATATACAATGGTCAATCCCCAGCAAATGGCCAATCTCATGCACCAGTAGTTTACAACTTCTCTGTAAAATTACACTCTGGTAATCATCATCACCTGATGTGTCTGATTCTCCTACTTCATACCAGTATTGTGTTGAGAAGGTCAGCCTGGGATCATACCGATATAAACTAAAAATAGCAACTCTTTCATTCCCTGCTGCCATCCCTGCCACAAATAAATCACTGTCATCGCCATACAAATCAAGCATTGTTAATCCAATCATGCAAATAGCATCAGATGGAATCATAGATCGTAGCTGTATGAGATTTGAGTCCACCCGCACCTGAAATCTTCCTGTAGAACTACTATACCTGCTGTTGAGTCTATTTCGCTTGACCCTTTGACTTGCTCTCCTTCCTAGGTCCTGCTTACGTTCACTTTCATTTACCCAGTAAAGTTCTCCATCATCAATTTGCAGCTTGATCTTTGGTAAAGAAATTACAGGCAAACCAAGAAATATCTTTGTGTATTCCAGCAGACTTTCATAGAATGAGCAATTTTCCTGATCAAAGTCACCTACAGGTATGATGTAGATTTTTCCGTCTGGATACTTTTTAGGTAAGGTTTGACCGGTCGGTAGAAATGTCTGAGACATGTACTTTCTCTTTCTACTTGACAACCATGGACATTCCTGCAAAAACTGTCCATATGTCTGTCCTTCTTCATTATATTGGGCCAACCAGTCATCTATATGGGAAGGTTTTGGCACTGGTCTAAAGAATTCAGTTTTGGTAACTTCTTTATCAAACTCAAACTCGATTGGAACACTTTCAGTGAAGCCAATAGCTTTTCTCATTTGCAGTGTAGTTGGAGGTTTGAATCCAACTGCATAACTGACCTCTGTTTCTTCAATGTCTTCTTCATTTACAAAATTACTCACATTTCTGGATGTTCTTGGTTGTTTAGACATTTTTCACCCTGAAAAAGACATTATAAATGCTGTCAGTCCGAGAAAAGAAATACCATGAGTACTGCATACAGGTGCCAACCCTTGGCTGCAGTTGCGTTTAGAAATTGATAGATTTTCAGTGAAAATTCTACATTTAAAAAGGAGCATAACTGTGTCAATATACTTTGATGGTAACCTGCCTTTGTTGTATGAGTTCCCCCATTTTGTAGTTAACAAATTCTAGTCCAAGATTGAAGTAGCAGAAAAGTACACAGCACTCTGAAGAAATACCGGTAAATACAATGACTGACTCATTCACATGACCCTTTACCACACAATTCTGGATTTAAATGACCTTGAGGAAAGAGGCTTTTGAAAATATTGTGGGAAAAGGAGAAAATGCTGGTAACCAGTAGTTTCTCATTTTCCCACAATGTTTTCAAGAGCTTTCTTTCCCTAGGTCTTTCTAACTTGGGATTATGCAGTAAAGGGTTAATTTCTTTGTTGGGGAGGATGATATGTACAGTATCCACATTTTATAGAAGCAGCTGATGTAAATGGTGATGTAAAGCACTAGAAATGAAATGTAAAAAATCCTAAATGACCTTATTATATTCTTTCCAGTTAAACAGCATGCATTGTTTACCTAGTTGCAAGTGTGTGTTGCTTACTGTGTTTGCCTTCCCGTGTAGAATTATGGAAATATTCATCTACCAGAGTTATGGAAATATTTCCAAACGCAAATTCATTAAGTTAAGAGAGTTATATTAGAATTATTTACAAGTTTTCATAAATCTGAATGTATGCAAAAAGTTACATTAACTTGTACTCAAAAACTTAAGAATTGAGAGTAAAACAGTACCCTACAGTGTTACAGTGAGAATTTCTAAGCCTCTCATTTTGTTCCAAATCTGAATCCAAGATCTGGCCATATGACTGGCTTAAACACAACACTGTCCCTCTCTGCCTATCAGATGGCCAATCTTTGATTTGTTGGTCAGTTTTATGGTGTTTAACGCCAGTGTATCCATCCATGCTTTACTGCAGTCTTTTGTACCAGTACTTCATACATTCTTTCCAAGCCACTGGCTGCTTTCCCACATAATCATTGTCGAAGCAATGGTCAGTGGTGAGAGAGGAATGAATCTTGTCACAATGACAATCATCAAACCTTGGACAGAAATTGGCTGAGCTGGGGATCGAACTAGCGACCCCCTGTTCTCATGTCTTGTATGCTACCCAGTACCTACCGACTGAGCTACAGGGGCTTGGCTGGCCAACCGTGGGAGATATGAATAGATCACGATTTTCAGATGTACGTAAATACCATATTGAAAAACACACAAACTCAATTACTCTTTTAAGGTCTACGACCCCTAACTCATCTGCAAATATCGTGTATCATCGACATTTTTGTAAAGGCTATTCAGCAAATCTCGGCAGCTTCCGTCTTTTAATATGAGAGTTGGGGACTGTAGATTCATTAACTTATCGGTAAATAATGTGTAACATCGACGTTTTCGTAAAAACTATTCAGCCAATCTCAGCAGCTTCCGTCTTTTAATATGAGAGTTAGGCTTCGTAGACCTTAACTGAATTTCAATGTTTATCTTTTCCCAGATGATCTCATTATTAAACAACCGTGATAAAATAGCCTTATGAAAAGGGACAAGACATTTCCCTGGCACACGTTTTGGAGACAGTTCCCGGACATTTTTTTTTCCTATCATATGTCATTTGACAATTAACATTTGATGAAAGATTTTATCGATAAATGACACATTGTGATTGATTGAAACTTTTGTACCTTTGACTGATGAGTACATTTGGTCAATGAGATTGTCTGCAATTTTCTATGATTGGGATTAGAAATGTCTATTCTTACGAACATGAAATTTCGCAACAAATGCATAGCTCAAATACAAACGGCACCTGGCAGGATTCGAACCCGTGCAGACAAATAATCTCATTTTTCGAGGTTTAAAGAACCAATACCATAACCACTGAGCCAAAGAGCCATTAATCCCATTTGTTGTCCAAAAACGGACTTTCTGCCTAATAAGGCTTTGAGTCATCAATAAATGATGACTTTAAGAGGGGGTGTGTTACAGGAGACCACTCTTCATCCCGATTGTAAATACAATACCTAACAACTGCGTTAGGGAGAATTCTCTTTAGCTCAGTGGTTATGGTGTTGGCCTTTCGTCCAGGCATTCTAGGTTCGAATCCTGCCCGGTCCCTGTATTTCTGCTATGCATTTGTTCATTTGTTTCTTTGTTACGGACTTTGTTCGTAAGACTATAACTGTGATCTTTAACTCGGACGGGACAGTTTTACAACCTTTCATCACAAAATACTGGTCAAACAATATGGAAATACACTACATTTTCCCCATTGGTACATACAATACGGGTGTATGTTAAAAGAGGAGGATTATGAACAGATTGTACATGGTAAACAGAAAAAATATTTCAGTCAGGTGAATCCCCCACTCTCTCTAATATAATGAAACAGTAAATCTAAATAGTCTTGAAACATATTGTTGTTTCAACTTCCATGCTGTCAAAGTCTTTTTAAAAGTCTTTTTTAATGACAATTGTAATTCATTGTGATTTCATCCATGAGAGAATAAGTACCGGTCAATCTACATAGAATTTTTCATCGTGGTACAAATAATCCATTTACACATTCTAATTTCTCATGATCTTCAATCATAAGGCAGTAACAGGTTATTTGACAGGTTATTTGACATGTAACCAAAAATATTGGTAAACTGTCTCCACAGAGGTCGGAGAACTATCTACAAATCTGTACAGGAACTGTTTCATTCGGGAACTATCTTGAAACTTATGAAAACACTGTGGGAGAGAGGGAGAAATTACTGATATAAACCAGCATTTTCTCATTTTCCAGTGTTTTCAACCCTTTCAAAGACAAATAACATCATCTGAGTAAAAATAAATTTGTTGTCTGAAAATGCTGTTAATATGAACATGCCTACAATTTTGTCATCTGGTAAAAGTAAACAAGATACCGACCTCTTCTCCAGGAGGTAGCTGTCAGTGTCAGTGCTATATCTGAAGCTAATGTAAACTAAACAGGAAGTATGTCACTGCGACTGATATTTTTTTCAACTGGTTACAGCCTTAGGTAAGTTAATTCTGACTACAAACCTAAAATGAGGCATTATTTAAGTTCTTACCTGAGCTGTCAATTTGCATACAGATGTGTAGCAATGTTTACTATTTCACAACCAAGTGCAAGGGTAGGTAACCGAGAACTCCGCATATTTAGACGACTTTACATTTTATTTCAAATTACAGTACCAGGGATAAGATTTCAATGATAACCCGACAACTTGTTTTTTTCTCGATCAAAGTACCGGAGTATCGAAACAAGACAGAATTTTGAGACGTTACGCGCTTATAAAATGACAACAATTTATTATAATTTCATTTTAGATCATAATTATGTTATTGTTAACTTTTAGCTTTCGTCGTTTGCCTCCTTTCTTCGAATTTTGTTTCGCTGAATTATTGAAAGGATAAGTGAACTTATTAGATCAAATTCTGCCTCCTGCAGTTTGTTCAAAGCAGACGACATAAAACTTAAAAAAAACATCTTGTAAAACAGGGACAATCAATGTACAATAATGATTTTAAAAGTTAATGGCGAGCATACTCCGAAATCGCTTGCAACTAGCGACTCTCCTTCCCCCACAATGTCTCCAAAAGTGGTTCACTTCCAAACAAACAAAAAAAAAAATCTTGAAAGAGGGACTGGCCAGCCTTTTAATTTCGTATAGGGTGTCACAGACTTTGGTTAAGAGAAATTGATAAACAAAAAAAAAGGGGGGAGGGGTAAATTCAGTAATAACACAAAGGTAACAAGACGTTTCCCCCCTGGTCGTTTCCCCCATGGTCGTTTCGCCTCTATTTTTCACCCCTAGTCGTTTCGCCCCCGAACCCTAGACGTTTCGCCCCCAAACCATTTCCTCCCCTAGTCTTTTCGCCCCCAAACAATTTAAGAGAGAGAGACAGAGAGAGAATGAGCACCTTTAGAGAATAATGGTTCAAAGAATCTTGAATGGTAGTGTATATTAAGAATTATTACAATAATTTTAATTACAATTTTCTAAAATGAAGAAAGAAAATATATATACGTTTACCGATGTCAGTGTCCTTTGTAGTCTTTTAATATAATAAACTGAAGTATTACGGTTTTTGATTGATACCGCTGATCACCTTGTTAATTTGGTTTGAGTTATTAATCATGTTGTGTTTGTAGTTTTATAATACAATACTATATGTACATCAGTAAATGTATGCCTTACCAGCTTTAGCCACGCCTCTTAGCTAGAGTATCTTATTACTATATATACTCTCTCTTGTATGCTGATCTTTGTTAGTATTAAATATTCTGTTTAGCTTAATAGTTGTTGTTTCCATGAATACCCACATATATAACAAATTGGCGACGAGTTTATGGATTCTATGAGAAATTAATTACGTGACTTTGGACTGTGATACTTTGTGATCTGAACATTATGGCTTTGTTAGGAGCTATTAATCCATTTGACATAGATAAAGACAACTGGACAGTATACCAAGAAAGGCTTGAACAATACCTCGCAGTCAATAATATCAGAAATGAGAAGAAAGTATCTGCTTTGTTAACTCTGTTAGGTGATAAAACGTACGCGCTAGTGAGGAATTTAACATCTCCAGAAAAACCGGCAGAGAAGTCTTTTGATGAACTGTGTACAATATTGAGTCAGCATTTGTCTCCAAAGCCATTACTTATTGCAGAAAGGTTCAGGTTCCACAAAAGAAACCAGTTACAGAGTGAGTCCATCAGTGATTTTATAGCAACATTACGCAAAATGTCCGAACATTGTGAATTCGGAGGGTACTTAGAGGACGCATTGAGGGACAGGTTTGTTTGCGGATTAAAGGACACAAACATCCAAAAGAAACTGCTATCCACTAAAGAACTAACCCTGATAAAGGCTATAGAAATTGCAACCGCTATGGAAACTGCTATTAAAGATGCTGCAGAGTTAAGTAATAATACCAATTTGGGTACCGTCGAAAAAGTATCTAAAAAAAAGAAACAAGAAAAATCAAAGAAGAAATTTCAACAGGATCAACAGAATTCAAACCAATCAAGCTGTGACCACTGTGGGAAAAATAACCACAAATCGCAGAAGTGCAGATTGAAGAATGCCGTTTGTTACAAATGCAATAAAAAAGGACATATTGCTTCGATATGTAAAGCTGTTAACTGCATGGAAGAAAGCAGCAGCAATGACATTCTTTCTGTGCATTCTTTGAATACGAGTAAATCCAAAATCACTGTGACAATGGACATATGGGGAAAACCAATAGTCATGGAAGTTGACACTGGGTCTTCTGTAAGTCTTATGAGTTATAGAGATTTTGTACGACATTTTGGGAAGATAAAGCTAGAAACCCCGAAATCCGTGCTGAAGACATATTCAAATGAAACGATTGAGCAGGTTGGAGTAAAAACAGTTCACGTGAAATACAAAGGTCAAGAGAAAAATCTTTGTTTACATGTTGTCAAAGGAAATGGGTCGACATTGTTGGGACGTGACTGGTTATCGGAAATCCAACTTGACTGGAATAACATTCTGTACGTCAAAACTGTAAGTACAAATGAAAAACTCAAAAATATTCTGTTGAAATATGGATCATTTTTTTGTGACGGAATTGGCAAAGTGAAGGGTATCAAGGCTTCACTTACATTAAAGAAAGATGCTAAACCCAAATTTCTGAAGGCAAGACCAGTACCATATGCTCTCAAGCCAAAAATAGAGCAAGAATTAGAAAACCTTGAAAAGCAAGGAATAATTTCGAAGGTTAACACAAGTGACTGGGCAACACCGATCGTACCCGTCGTAAAACCAAATGGACAAATCCGAATTTGTGGAGATTTCAAGGTAACAGTAAACCAGGCTCTGGAAGTGGACAAATATCCATTACCACGGGTGGAAGATGTCTTCGCCAATCTATCGCCAGGTCAAAAATTTACAAAACTAGATTTACGGCAAGCATACCTACATTTGGAAATGGACGAAGCAAGTAAAAAAGTGCTCACTATTAATACACATAAGGGATTGTATTGTATGGATAGACTTGTGTATGGTGTATCGTCAGCGCCAGCAATTTGGCAAAGAACTATTGAACAAATATTACAAGGAATTAATGGTGTTCAATGCATTCTTGACGATATGGTAATCACAGGTGAAACCGACGACAAACATTTAAAAAACTTAGAAATGGTTTTGTCAAGACTAGCTCAGTATAATTTGAAACTGAATAGAGATAAATGTTCTTTTTTCCAAGACCGTATAACTTACTGTGGTCATGAAATTGATAAGCATGGGTTATGGAAAAGCAAAGAAAAAGTTGATGCTGTACTTAATAGCCCGAGACCGCACAATGTCACAACTCTTCGTGCATATCTAGGTCTTCTGAACTATTATCATAGATTTTTGAACAACCTTTCAACTGTTGTCAAACCTTTAAATGAGCTTCTTGAGAAAAATAAGAAATTTGAATGGTCAAAAAAGTGTGAAACAGCATTTCAAAAGTCAAAAATGATAATTACATCTGAACCAGTACTGACTCATTACAACCCCAAGCTGCCAGTTAAGCTAGCAACTGATGCAAGTCCGTATGGTGTGTCTGCTATTTTGTCACATGTCATGCAAAATGGTGTAGAAAAACCAATCGCTTATGCTTCAAGGTCATTGACTCAAACGGAGCAACGATATGCTCAAATAGACCGTGCGTCACTTGCAATTTACTGGGGAGTAAAGAAATTTTACCCATATCTATACGGTAGAAAGTTTACCCTTGTTATCAATCTTCAATCCAAATAAAAGCATTCCAGCTACGACAGCTGCGCGTGTCCAAAGGTACGCATTATTTTTGTCAGGTTTTCAATACGATATTGAATATAAAAGCACAAAACAGCATGGAAATGCTGATGGGTTATCAAGATTGCCTCTACAGTCTCAAAGACAAAAACAGGATGATGATGATGATGATGATGTTTTTTATACATCACAAATAGAGCAACTCCCTGTTACAAACGCTGAAATTAGAAAGGAAACGCAACGTGAAAACATTCTATCACGTGTGCTTGAAAATGTCCAAAATGGATGGGGGACTCCCGTAGAAAATCCGTTGTTGAAAGCGTTTTACAATCGCAGAAATGAATTATCAATACATAGAGGATGTATAATGTGGGGAATACGTGTAGTCATACCTGTTAAACTACGTAGGCAAGTTTTAGATTTGTTGCATGCAAGTCACCCTGGAATTGTTAAAATGAAATTACTTGCAAGAAGTTACGTATGGTGGCCTGGAGTTGACAAAGATATTGAAAATTTGGTCAAACAATGCTCAGGTTGCCAAATGCAACAAAAAGAGCCCCAATCATGTAATTTACATCCATGGGAATGGCCAAGTTCGCCATGGGAACGTATTCATGTTGACTTTGCAGGTCCGTTTTTGAATAAAATGTTCTTCGTCGTGGTAGATGCGCATTCAAAGTGGCCCGAAGTTGTTATCATGAATTCTACTACAGCCGAAAGAACAATTACAGAATTGAGAAATATTTTTGCTAGAAATGGATTGCCAAAACAGTTAGTATCAGACAATGGAGTTCAGTTTACTAGCGATGTATTTCAAAAGTTCATGAAAGATAATGGAATCTTACATTTAAGATCCGCACCTTTCAAACCAAGTACAAATGGTTTAGCAGAAAGATTCATTGGCACATTTAAGTCTAGCATGCGAGCTATGACTATGTCTTCAAATGACTTGAATTTGAAAGTTAATACATTTTTGATAAGGTACCGTAATACGCCTCACGCTATTACAGGGGAATCTCCTTCAAAATTGTTTCTAAGTAGGAATCTCAGGACAAGGTTAGATTTGCTTAAACCTGATACGAAACAAGTTGTTTCCAATTCGCAAATGAAATTAGCTTTAAATGATGACAGAAAGCTACGTGAGTTTGAAATAGGGGATAATGTATTAGCAAGAGATTACAGAGCAAAGGGTAAATGGTTACCAGGTTCTATTGTATCTCGTGAAGGACAAGTCATGTATAAAGTTGATGTAGGTAATGGGATCATTTTGAGACGACACATAGACCAACTTAGACGGTCCGAGTTTTATGAAATTCCAACGCAGTCTTCTCACACTGATAATGTTTTACCTACACCACTCATGTCAAGTGAACAAATTCCAGAAACTGATAGTCAGCCATCTAATGGCAATAATCCACCGCCATTATCTGAGAAAACTCATGAAAAGGACAGCACACCCATAATTACTAATTATGATAAACAGGTGGACATCCCAAGTAGTGGTGATAAAAGATATCCCACGAGAGTACGAAAAGCTCCAGATAGGTTAAATCTGTAGTTTATCACTAAGACAAATATTTGTTGGTTGATTTGTACTGTTACAGCAGATAAAGAAATTGTTAATGTTAATTGAATGAAACATTGTTTTTGTGGATCCTAATTAACATGACAAAGAATTTCATTCATGAATTTCTGTTGTTAAAGCAGTATGTGCATAATTTTCAAATGTGATGGTTTTCTATTCAAATTTTGAAATAAAATTTTCATTTGAATTTTGATGACTTTACATTTGAAGGGGGAGAGTGTTGTGTTTGTAGTTTTACAATACAATACTATATGTACATCAGTAAATGTATGCCTTACCAGCTTTAGCCACGCCTCTTAGCTAGAGTATCTTATTACTATATATACTCTCTCTTGTATGCTGATCTTTGTTAGTATTAAATATTCTGTTTAGCTTAATAGTTGTTGTTTCCATGAATACCCACATATATAACAAATCACACGATGTTCACGCAATTAACGCGATTTATGCTGAGGTGTGAAAATGCATGCTTTATGCAAAATTAAACGTCTTTAATTATATCATTAGCACCTTTACCAGGTAAGTATTTTAAATTGGTCGGTTGGTTCTTTAACAGTGTCGATGAGCAATGATTGAAAAAGGTAAAGTTTTCATAATTGGTGTATCTTTTGTTTCAAGAAAATCTTTTAAACACCAACGAAAGGGCTCATAATCATTCATCTTTGAAAATGTTGTACGATGTGTAAGATACTAGATCGGAACTATGTCAGTTTTGTGCATTTCATGTAAGGAAGAAGTAAATGGCCGCCGCCATTCTATTTCTTATGATAGGTGTCAGGGATGGCAGAATTGGTTTTGTGTTATATAGTTTGATAGCTTGTTTTCGCCATTGTACTCTCTGCTTTAGCCGCTGCATGTTTACCGACCGAACAAAGTACCCGTAAAGTTAAGATTTGAAAAACAACGTGAATATCCGTCCATAGTTTGTTTTTGTTTTATCTATAGATCTAGTCAATCCTTGATTAAGATTAAAATTCAGTAACGGAAAAAAACATTGAGGGAAAAGAATCATTTATAACTGTATCTCCTTTTGTCACGATGCCGATCACCTATAGTAGATAAAGTTGATACAACACATGACGCCGATTTGATCTCGGTCTATACCTCTCTTTCACCTTCAAGGTTATCTTCTAAAGGATTAATGTCATCCAAAATCGTTCTCTGGTTGAAAGAGTCCACCATGATGCCGGTCAAAAGGCTTTAGATCACGTGCCGTCATAATCCTACTAGGCCCGATTATCAACTCGTTAATTACGTATTACGCAATCTAGGTCATTTTGACTTTGCTACTGTGAAGTCGCGTAATTGATTACGCAACCCTTTGTCACATTATGCAAATTACTTTCAGTATTTTGAGGATACATACCAATTTTTTTTTTTTTTAACAAAACATCGATGTCTGCGCCAATTTTTATCAAAAGGCATAGATGCGTTTATATATCTTTATGTAGAAATACAAATGTGTAGAGATATACTGTCTTGATTTATCATTTATACTTCTGAGGTTCATTGGAAAAAGGGTTGATTGATATCAGACAGAAAAATTGTGAACTTTGATCCAGATTTTGCATTTTTCCTAAAACGTGGGTGCGCTTTTAAAGGGGAGGGAGAGAGAGAGAGAGAGTGGGAGAGAGAGGTGCTGTAAGGGGTAAGACTGAGATTAGTTTTGTCTCCAATAGCATACAATAATCGAAGCAGGAAAGTAGTAGAACATTGGCAGCAGTTTTACTACAGAGTAAATGCTGGTTGCCAGTATTTCCTCCTCTTTTCAAAGTGTTCGACCATTCAGACATTAACATCATAATTTGGGCATTTTTTGATACTTTCTTGTTTTTTGTCTGTTAACCGAAAAATTGGTCGTTGTAAAGCTAGGCTGATAAGTTTCTTTCATTAATAGAATCTTTTTGCGTTCTTTTAAATGTAATAACTTTTAACCTTTTACCACACGAATAAGAATTTAATTTTTGATAAGGGTCTCATTGTTTTAATTATGCAAATGCCAAAAAAGAAATTGCGAACTATCTTTACTTACCTGTTTAAAGTTCGAAAAAATATACATGACCATATTCTGATTTTTTTTCCAAATATCACCATTGTCCTATAAAAATTTATAAAAGTTCTAAGGTGCAATTCAGTTTTACCTTGTATAGGGGCGAAACGACTAGGGGGGAAACAACCAGGGGGGGGGGGCGAAACGACCAGTGGGGGCGAAACGACCAGGGGGGAAACGACTTGGGGGGAAACGACTTGGGGGCGAAACGACTAGGGGAGGAAATGGTTTTGGGGCGAAACGTCCCGGAACCATCACAAAGACATCTTTTCACACCCGTTACAACTCAGCCGATTTCGTAATGTTTTTTAAGGGGTCTACTGAAATTTGCTGAATACTTTTTTTTTTTTATTTGTAAATATTTCCGAAAACACTCGGCCGATTCCGTAAGTTTGTCTGACTGATCTTGATGTTTGCCGAAATATCCTAAGTTAGTGCTGCATTCGGCAAATTTCGAGTGATTCATTTAAGTCTTTCTGCTGTATCACGTAGCCTGTGAAATCTGTGAAATCGGCAACATAAGATAGTTCTAACACAAACTGACAATTATAGCTCTATTTGCACCTTTTTAGCTGTCTAAGGTCTCTACCTACTAGTTAGCGAGTGCAGGGATCGTATATACGATCCCTGGCGAGTGTCACTTTCACCTGTATCCCATCGATTCCATTTCATGCCTTTAATTTCCAGAACCTGATTTTGACCCTTTTTTTTAACAATTTTTGTACAGTGAACTGAATGTTCGAGACATCTTTAATCACAAGCTTTTTTCTGCATACATTCTTAATCAGTATGATTACGACAAATCAATCATCAAATGAGACGTTTTGACCATATTTCTTTTTCATTAAAGAGACGTTTTGACCAAAAGTGGGATGATTGACTGTGGGAATTATGACTGTAGGACGTTTTCACTGTAAACCCCCACCGATACTTCCATTACTTTGAATTTATTGTTCTCCAGTACTTGAAGTTAAGAAAGTTAAAATTTGCGGGACGGAGAGCCGTAGAAGTTAATGCAATCATGCTGGCTTCCAATTTATTTCACAAGAATGAGTGTGCCAGCTAGTTTTGTCTTAAAATACTTGAAATGAATTATTTAAATATCAATTTTTAACAGATGACATTCGAATATAGTAGATCTACCACTAATCATTATTCCACGAAAACTAATTACAAACTTATGCCCCCCCCCTTTTTTTAAAGCTGATTCAACAATTTACTGTACACTTTGTAGCATCCTCTGTTTTGAAGACTGACCTTTAGAGTGTTAATTACTTTTCTTTCATTTAATGACTGGTTTCCAGGTGATAGATCTGCTTGGTAAATAAAAGTTGGAGATGTTGGAGGAGAGCGTGCAATTTCTTCAAAAGTAAGTTCTCTTTTATTCAGGTTAATTCTTTTACCAAATAGAACTGTTTTTTAATGACCCTTAACTCTTAACCACACATTCCAAGATTTGACGAGCCTGAAGAAAAGGCCTTTTGAAAACATTAAGGGAAAAGGAGAAAGTGCGGGTAACCAGCATTTTTTCCTTTTCCCCACAATGTTTTCTAACCATCCCATTGATCCCAATACAAATTTCAATATCCGAGTCATGTTTATTTTGTTGTCTGCAAATGCTTTCATTTTGGACGAGTCTTAAATTGTGTTGTCTGGTAAAGAGGGGTTTTTTTTTTTTTTTTTAAACATTGTGGGAAAAGGAGAAAATGCTGGTAACCAGCATTTACTCGTTTTCCCACAATGTTTTCAAGCTTTTCAAAGACAAATTCTATCATTTGAGTCAAATTTAATTTGTGACCTGCAAATATGTCAATATGGACAAGTCCAAAATGTCATCTGATAAAGAGTTAACCCTTTACTACATCACAAAATTTCAGTCTGGCCCAAACTGAAAGCATTTGCAGATGACATATATTAAATGTTATTCGAAACATAAAATTTTCCATTCAAAGAATAAAAAAATTGTGGGAAAAGAAGAAAATGCGCCTTCCTCGGGGTTGTTAAAGCTTGGGATTGTGTGGTAAAGAATTAACCTTGCAAGATTCTTACCATGAAAATTCGTACTTGTACTTGATTGATTGTATGATGTTTAATGCCATTTTCAAGATTATTTAAGTTATATCGCAGTGGAGCAGAAAATGCTGCTTACCAATATTTGTTTCTTTTCCCACAATGTTTTCTAAAGGCTTCTCCTCGGTTGTTAAAACTCGAGATTGTGTGGTAAAGAGATAACCTTCCAAGATTCTTACAATGAAAATTTTTACTTGATGATTGATTGATTGTATCGTGTTTAATGCCACTTTAAACGTTATTTCAGTTATAGTACAGCAGCCAATACACCCATCCCTGCCTTCTTGGAGTTTCTTCAACCAGTACTTTACACAAATTCTTCCCAGGTCATTGGCTGCTTTCCCACATAACCATCATGGAAACAATGATAAGTGGTAAGAGAGGAATGAACCCTGTTGCAGTGACTATGGTTCATCCTTGGGAAGAAACTGGCCAAGTTGGGAATTCACACCACCATCCCTGTGTTCTCAAGTCCTGCACACTATAGCCTGTGCTCCACAAAAGGCCTCTTGTAATTTTAGGATTTTTATTCAGCTTGAAATTTTGTACTGATTTATTCAGCATTTTACCATTTTGTGGTGTCTGTTATACTTTACATCAAAATGAACATTAACAATTTTTACCACAAAATATTACTACCTTAGTCTGAAACTTTATACTTGCAGCTTTCGGCATTCTGGAGCCAATCAGAGCATCTACCAATGTCGAACATTTTTAGGGAGGCTGGTGGAAAATTTTCTCTCAGATGAGGACAGAGGTATTTTTTGATGTTACTTTTGTGTATGAAATGAAATTACAAGTTCTGTAGTCAAGGTTGCTGCTAGGGCAAAATCAAGAAATTGCATTAGGACTTAAATTGTTCCTCAGGAAAATGTTTCTTTTGAAATATGTTCTGTCTTTGTCTGCCTTGTCGTCATGCACAAATCTTGACATGTTTTATATCTCACATTGCCAAAGACATTTATGTAGAGTATTTCCACTTATATTGACCCTTTAAGCTTTATGCCTCAAATAGTTACTGATGCATTTCCATCAAACAGTTACCTATCCATTCAGAGACAATCTTATCATTTTTAGCCATTTGTAATGTGGTCTGCAAGTGCTTTTATTTGGACAAGTTTAAAATATTGTCACCCTAGTGTTAGCCAATTGTAAACCCAATACTCCATATGCAATGATTGGGCTCTTGCCTTTTAAGGATTCTTAGAAGGAATGAATGTGAAAGTTGTACAAATGAATTTATGTTGCAGGGAGATAAAAATAAACACTGTGGAAAAATGACAAAAAAGCTTTATTTTTTAGTCTTTACCAAACAACAAAATGTATGACTTGTCCGAATTCAAAGCATGTGCAGATGAAAAAGTAAATTTGGCGAAAATAATGGATTAACCCTTTACCACACGACAAAATTTTAGACTCAACCAAATTGAAACCATTTGCAGACGATAAATTAAACATGACTCAAATGATGATTTCTGTCTTTAGAAGGGTAGAAAACATTGTTGAAAAAGGAGAAAATGCTGGTTACCAGCATTTTCTTCTTTTCCCACAATGTTTTTAAAAGGTTTCTTTCTCAGGGTCGTTAACACACGGGATTGTGTGGTAAAGAGATAGGTGAGTGAAAGGGCAGAAATCTTTGTAGGGAAAGGAGAAAATGCTGGTTACCAGCGTTTTCTCCTTCCCTACAATGTTTTCAAAAACCTTCGCCCACAGGGTGGTAACAAGTGGGGATTGTGAGGGAAATGGTGTGGTTTTTTTTTCAGTTTTTACAACATCGTATAAAGCCCACAAATGCAGAGACGTGACAGAAGATTAATGGATTAACCCTGTAGGCAAAGATCCTTTGTTTTAGTGAACCTGATGAAAAAGGCTTTTGAATGCATCGTGGGTAAAGGAGAAAATGCTGGTTACCAGCAATGCTTCCATTGTAAAGACAGATCTTGTCATTTGAGCCACAGTTGATTTGTCATCTGCAAATCCTTTCATTTGGACAAGTCTAAATTTTTTCCAACTTACAAAGAGTTATTGTTATGCAAATTATGGAGGTTTTGTATACATGTATGTAAGCCATGCTCTCACAAAAGGCGGATTAATTTAATGCATCTCCATGATGAATTATACCAAGTAAGTTATGACATACTAGTGGGTCCATAAAATCCATTTAGACTAACAACCAACTAAATCGTAAGTTAGAATGGTCCTTTGACATGCACAGGATATATGAATAGCAAAACGTTTTGACTCATGCCAGCCTGTGTGGATTGCGCAGGCTGACATGGGTCCATACTTTTTGCAGATGAATTTAACTCCCTTTTCACAGAACACCGCCCATTTCTTTCTTACAGTTTCTGCTTCTCTGAAAAAAGACGGGACAAAAAGTGAGTGTTACGTACTGCTCCAATTCTGTGACCTCTTTTTAACGGAAAACACGGAGGTTTTTCTACCCGCCTCAGCAGGTCATGGAACAGATACCCCACCTTTAAGGCCTAAAGGTCTGATCACAGAGGAAGATGATTTAGCCAGGTGTAAGTATACTTTGCTTGTGAGATTTCTAGCACAGTTTTGGTCTGTAGAAGAGATTTTTTTTATTGGAAATTAGGAAAGTAATCTGTATTTTTTACCAAAAGAGAAGACTTTAAAAACTTGTCCAAATTAATTGTCATTTAAAGTCGAGATTGGGTTGTATAGAGTTAAACTTGTGAATGACTCAAAGCCTTCTTGCCTTCATATGTTGGATAACTATATGTCTCTCTTCAGTTTCTCGCCCAAAAATAACACTTAACTCTTTACTAATTGGCAAAATTTTAGACTTGTCCAAACTGAAAGCACTTGCAGACGACATTATAAATGTGACTTAAAAATAGAAAATTGTTTTGGGAAGCATAGAAAACATTGTAGGAAAAGGAGAAGATGCTGTTTACCAGCATTTTCTCCTTGTAAACAGCATTTTCTCTTTTTCCGACAATGTTTTCAAAATCCTCTATCCTCAGGGTCGTTAAAAGTCGGGATTGTGTGGTAAAGACTTAATGCATGCCTCAGTGTGTTTTTATCAGATCCCATACTTGGCCAATTTCTTTCTGATGATTGATGATGGTCATTGCGACAGAATTCATGCCTCTTTTACTGCTTATTGTTTCAATGATAGTTATTTGGGAAAGCAGCCAGTGGCTTTTGAAGCATATTGTTTAAAGCACTGGTAAAAGAATCTCCAGGACAGCATAGATAGGTGCACTAGTCATCACAATATAACTGAAGTAATGTTGAAAACATTAAGCACCTTACAAATCAATATGCTTTTGTGAATGGTTTAGATTAATGCTTTACCAAACAACAAAATCTTAGACTTGTCAAAATTGAAAGTATCAGCAGACCACAACATAAATGTGATTCAAAAATTAAAATTTGATATTGGAAGGGTAGAAAACAGTATGGGAAAAGGAGAAAATGCTGGTTACCATCATTTTCTTCTTTTCCTACAATGATTTCAAAAAGATTTTTTCTTCAAAGTCGTTAAAACTCAGGATTGTGCTGTAAGATCATACTGTTCATAGCGTGCGTTCAGATCTTGATTCTACACTCTCCAATATGCTAAGTTTATTTGTTTTCTATAAAAGGAAGTTTTTATTCGCAATAATTAGGATTTAGCTATTGGCTGCCAATGTGCATGTACTTAAAGCATTAACTCTTTACAAAACAACAAAAATTGTCCAAATTCAAATCATGTACAGATGACAAATGAGGCTGAAATGAAAATATTTCTTTTTGAAGGTTATAAAACATTATGGGAAAAGGAGAAAATGCTAGTTATCAGCATTTCTTCTTTTCCTACAGTGTTTTAAGTAGCCTTCTTCATCAGAGTTGTTAAAACCTAGGATTGTGTGGTAAAAGGTTAAGGTTTTATCCATATCTGTAATGGTATGACTTTGAAAGCTGCTGCAGCAGGCAACTTTTGAAAACATTCTGGGAAAAGTTCTGAGCAGTTGTTTATCACCAGTAATATATGAGCCACACTCTGTGTAAAGGGGATTTGATGCACCTGCAATGATTATAGACCCATGTCAGCCAGCACAATATGCGCAGGCTGACCTTGGTCAAAACTTTTTGCTTTTGGTCAATTTTCTTCATATTGAAGGACCAGTGTACCTCTTGAATGAATCAGTTGTGATACAAAATGGGTTCTATGGATCCATAATTAGGTGATGACTTGCTTGGTATCATGCATCAAGGAGATGTGAAAAAAACCTCTTTTGCCAGAGCATGGCTCTAACGTATGATAAAGGTAATAAATATGAACAAAGGTTAAATACAATGACTACAAGTGAAAAATTGTATCAAAAAGAGGAATTACTCATATTTTTTACCAGACAGGCCCAATTTTTAAGGAACCGTGGGATGGAGCCTTTTGAAACCTTTATAGGAAAAGGAGAAAATGCTGGTTACCAGTAATATTGGTTACTAGCATTTCTCCTTTTCCCATTATGTTTGCTACCCTTTTAGACTCAGGTTTCATCAGTTGGGCCACATTTAATTTGTCATATGCAATTATCTCTTGGCAAAGAGTTAATGGAGCAATCTCTGTTTGCCACAATGTTTTGTAAGGTGGTTTGCTGCAATACATGGAGAGATGTGTAGGGTAGGTAATGCTCAGATTTATTTTGGTTTTGTAGCTTTCTTGTTGTGGTTCATGTCAAGAATTTTTGTGTTTCTGGGTCACAAGAAATGTGAGAACCTACATAACAGAACATTTGAGGTGGTACACCACATTCTACAGACAGTACGCTCGAGAGATGGATATCTCTATGGCAGTATTCTCACGGAGATTATCTTAATGCTAGCAGGTATGGAAACAAATATTGGAAGCCCTGTATTGTTATAAGTAATATGCAGGGCTTGTGATCCAGTTCAAATCCAAACTGGGCCATCTCTTTCTGAGAATACCTTTTATTTACATTTACTCTTTACCAAACGACAAAAATGTAGACTTGTCTAAGTTGACAGCATTTGCAGATAGCAAGTTATATTTGACTAAAATGATTGAACTTGTCTTTAATAGGGTAGAAAACATTGTGGGAAAAGGAGAAAATGCTGGTTACCAGCATTTTCTCCTTTTCCCAAAATGTTTTCAAAATCTGTCTTTTCAGCGGTGTTGTGATTGTTTGGTAAAGGGTTAATGAAACTTCAAGTTATAGGCACGTTTAGACCTACAACCGGGACCATGCGTAAACAAAAATCAATGGCATCATACAATCAGAAGCAGACACCTGTACTGATAGAGGCGCATTTCATTGCAATGCAGTGTCTTAAAGTATATAAAGGCATTCATTTCTCATTTTCTTTTCCCGTTTTGGGTTAGTTGACGATTTCTCTAGGATTTGTATTCAGATCTTTGTAATGGTGTTATATGTGATGTAATAAAAATGGACGGAGTCAAAGATTGCCAAACGACCATCCCTTTATTCAAACACCAAAAATTGCACTTTTTTCACAGAGTGAAACTGTTTAGTTCATATGATTGCAAAGAAAAACATATTTTGTTGTATTTCTCAGTGTTTCTCAAGAAATTTTGATTTACAGCATTAAAACTGTATAGCTCCCTTTAACCCAAGGCCTTGACTCTTTACCACACGACAAAATTGTAGAATTTGCCAAATTGAAAGCGTTTGCAGACAACAATTTAAATGTGGCTCAAATTATTGAATTTGTTTTTGAAAAGATAGGAAACATTGTGGGAAAGGGAGAAAATACTGGTTTCCAGCATTTTCACCTTTGTCCCAGAATGTTCTCAAAAGGATTCTTTTTCAGAGTCATTAAAACTTGGGATTGTGTGGTGAAGGGTTAAACAAATCTTGATGTGAAAATAGTAACCCATGTATTTCAATAGATGCTAATGCACTTTTCCGCTTCAGGTAAGCTGGTTGTTACACTTAACAAAAAGTAATGAAATGTTTCTCGTTTCAGAGCTGGAAGGTATTTGTGTTACTATTGAAAATGGCCAGGAACCAGATGGGAGGTTGACCAGATTTAATATTGATATGAACATGGTCATCCAAAGTCTTCAGGAACCAGCAAAGGTTACTCTTCACTTAAAACCTCATTATTCTCTACAAGACTTGTCCGAATTGAAAGCATTTGCAGACAGTAAACCAGATGGGGTTGAATCGCTACAGTGATAAAATTGGCTCAGTCCTTTATCATATGAAAAAAATTTATACACAACTCAATCGAAAGCATTTGCAGATGATAATTTAAATTTGGCTCAAATGATGGATATTGTATTTGAAGGGTAGAGAACATTGTGGGAAAGGCAGAAAATGCTGGTTACCTGCATTTTCTCCATTTCCCCCAATGTTTTCAAAAACTGTCCTCCCCAGGGTTGTTGAAAGTTCGGATTGTGTGTTAAATTGTTTGGGGAGGGTAGAAAACTTGGGAAGAGGAGAAAATTAATGATGGTAACCAGCATTTTTTTCCCTTTTCCACAATGTTTTCAAAAGTTTTACTTCCTCAGGACTGGAAGACAAATGGGATAAACAGTTAAGAGTTATCTCATTGTCTTCTGGAACAAATATGATTTATGAAACTTTTATGCATCTTCATAGAAGTATGAATAATCTACATGGTCTAAATTATGATACATGAATATTTTTGAAAAGATTGTGGAAAAAGGAGGAATGGCTCATTACAAGCAACTTCTCTTGCAAGAATGATCTGAAAAGTACTGTGCTGCAATACAATAGAAAGTCATCTACCCTAAGGGCAATAGAAATGTATTGACTCTTTACCAAACAACAAGATTTTAGACTTGAACAAACTGAAAGCGTTTGCAGACAATGATTCAGGTGTGGCTCAAGTAGTGAGATTTGTCTTTGAAAGGATATAAAACATTTTGGGAAAAAGAGAAAATGTGCTTACCAGCATTTTCTCCTTTTCCCAGAATGTTTTGAAAGGGTCCTTCCTTGGCTCTATGCCAAACAATCCCTTGTTTTGACAACCACAAGAGAGAAGACTTCAGAAACATTTTGGGAAAAGAAGAAAGTGCAGCTTTTTTTCCCTTTTTGCAAAATGCTTGCTCCTCTCTAAAACACAACCCCCATCATTTGAGCTGCATCTAATTTGTCGTCTGCAAATGCTTCCAATTTGGAATGTCTAAAGTTTTGCTGTGTGGTAAAGAGTTAACTCTTTACCACACAACAAAATTTTAGCCTGTTCCAAATTGAAAGCAGTTGCAGACAACAAATTAAATGTAGCCAAAATGATGAGAGTTGTATCAGAAAGAGCAGAAAACATTGTGAGAAAAGAAGAAAATGCTGGTTACCAGCATTTTCTTATTTTCCCACAATGTTTTCAAAAGTCCTTTTCCTTAAGGTTGTTAAAACTCAGGATTGTGTGGTGATGAGTTAAGGGTTGTTAAAACATGTAACTGTGTGGTAAAAGGTTAATTTTTCTTACACTACAGAGAGCAGAAAACTGTGAAGTTGTACTTTCCCCTGCAAAGTTTGAAGTGAAAACAGCAGATGTTTGTGAAATGTTACAGCTGAACATCACGTAAGTGTTTTATGGAACATGCCCTGAATTTTATTTCATTCGTTTTACTTACTTATTTTACTTTACATACAGGATTTTACTCTATGTTTACGTTCAGACTCGCTTAGACTCTTATTCTAAAAAAAGAGCATCTAGTGATCATGATCACAATGGCACAACCATGTGTAGTCAGTTTTTACTTTAGCGTTGAAACGTTCGGACGTATTTTTCTGGTTGTGAATTTATTTTCACTTATTTGGATAAGCATGGCTGAAGCGGCTGTTAGAGCTTCACGCGAGGAACAGCCTTGCTCTCCGGTTTCACCTTCGACTCGCTCGGAGCCTGTTACGGAGAAGTGCAAACGCACTACTGTCAGAGATTTGGAACTTCGGATGTCTCAAATGCAGTCTGCCACGGAGGCAAAGTTTGAGGCTATTATAAAAATGTTGCAGGACCGGCCTTCGGGGCAGGGTCAAACAACGAACACTGTAGACAACGACGAGACTCGGGCTCGTCAGTCTTCCGCGAAAACTAATGACAATGGCGACATGTCGGCGCCGGACATAGATGAATTGTCTATCCACCCATCGACGTCGGAGGTTCGAAATTTGTTTTCGGATAGTGATTCCTCGTCGGACCTAACTTCTGTTTCTTTTTCTAAAGGAAAAAAAGTGAAACATGACTCTTACAATTCTTACATTGTAAATTCCAGTAGTGGTGGCAATTCGGCCACTTTATTCAATACTACAGACAAGACAGAGGATAAACAAGGGATTGTGTTAGACAATATCCAAAGAGACATTCTTAAAAAATCATGGCGATGTGACAATCCAAGTAAATTGAATGCTTACAAGGATGAATACAGGTTTAATTTTCCTGTCGGGAATCGTCTTCAGATTTTTTACAAGTGCCAGGACTTGATGATTTGGTTCAACCAATGCTTAGGAAACGTCATGGTTCTAAGTCGGTTAAGACATGGAGTAAAGGTAAACAGTTACCCAACCTTTGAAATCCATAGAATCCCTAGGCTATCAGGGACAAATGGCTAGTCGGTATGGCATCTTAGCATTATCTTATTTACAACAAGGGCTTGGTTCTCTCATGAACTCTTTAAGTGTCCGTGATCCAAACATTGACAAATCGGTACAGACAGTCAGAGATTTATTTGATATGTCCTCCAAAGCCTTAGATCAGATAGGTCGTTCTGGAGCATACCATCACATCATTAGACGCAAGGCAGTTGTTGCGGACACTGGCTTAGATACTTTATAAGACATTCATGTCAAAGTTCTTGATCTTCCTCTTAACAGTCAAGGTGTTTTCGGCCAGGGATTAGAGGACAAACTTAAAGATAGAAAGGAAAAAAAAGGATCAGTTGAGGGATCTTGTACCTGAACTTTTTGATAATAAGAAAAGAAACTGGTCTGGCAACTATGAAAAGCAAGACAAGAGACAAAAAACGTCAACATTCGTAAATAAGTCTTCTTCTACAGCGTCAAATTTCAAATCTGGCTTCAACAGAACAAGTACATCTACTTTCCAGCCAGAGAAGCCTTACAACAAATGAAAGTCGGAACCAGCTGTTCCACCTTTTCGTATCCCAAAGAAAAAATGACTCCATGGTAAGAGATTTTCAAAACACTATTCTGGCCAAACTTCCACAGATACCTGTCGGGGGTCGTCTGACTTTGTTTCTGGACAATTGGAAAAAGATCAAATCAGATCAATGGGTATTATCTGTCATAAAAGAAGGCTACAAGCCAGAGTTCCTGAGCATTCCCTTACCAACAGGGACTCGTCCCACGGTTGTACCTGTGTTAGATCAAGAATTAATTTCTCTAGAAATAGACAATTTGCTTCAAAAAGATTGTATAGAAAAAGTGAATGCTCAAAATGCTCAGGACAGTTTTTACAGTACCTTTTTTCTAGTCCCCAAAAAGAATGGGAAAATGCATCCAGTAATAAATCTCAGACCCCTCAACAGATATCTAGCAAAGAAACATTTCAAGATGGACACTCTCTCCAAAGTAATAAATCTATTGAGACCAAAAGATTGGGCAGTAACAATAGATCTGTCAGATGCGTATCTGCACATTCCAATTTTTCACGGTCACCGGAAATATCTAAGATTTCGTTTCAAAAACCAGTGTTACCAGTGGAAGGTGATGTGCTTCGGTCCCACGTCGGCTCCCTGAGTGTCCACAAAACTGGTGTCAGTGGTTGCTGCCCACCTCAGAATTCAAAATGTCAGATTAGCCGTTTATCTAGACGACTGGCTAAATCTGAACCAAAACAAGGACGTTTTACTACAGGATTGCAGATTATGTCTGAATCTTCTGGTCTCACTAGGTTTCATGATCAATTTTAAAAAAATCACACCTAAACCCAAGTCAGAATTTGATATATGAGGGGCTCTTCTCCGTCTCAGAAGAGGACTGATTTCCCCAACAGAGGAAAGGTTTGCCAAAATCCAGTTAGCTCTGATCTCTTTTTGTCATCTGACAGTCAAAGCCCGAGATTTCTTGCACCTGCTAGGTCTGATGGCATCTTGTATAGAACTGGTCCCGAATGCACGCTTGTACATGAGGCCAATCCAGTTACATATACTTTGCTTTTAGAAACCATCCAAAGACCCATTGGAAAAGTTGGTTCCTTGTACTCCTCATCTCAGATCTCATCTGACTTGGTGGAGACAGAGAGCAAACATTTTCAAGGGTCGCTCTGTTCAAAAAACGATGACAGAAGTAACAATCACAACAGATGCTTCAAAAATCACGTACGGGGGTCATTTGGACAGCCAGTTCGTACAAGGCAGATGGAATATACAGCAACAAAATTGGCATATCAATCTCTTGGAAATGGAAGCTATTTTTTTGACAATGACACATTTCTTACCCCAGATAAACCAGAAATCTGTTCTAATCAAATCAGACAATATGACCTGTGTTCAGTATATCAATCGCCAGGGAGGTACTCGGTCCAGCAAACTGCATGAAAACTTGGGAAATATGGAATCTTGCAATTCAGAATCAAATGACTTTGAAAGCAGTCCATATTTGCGGCAAAGACAATGTATTAGCAGATCAGCTGAGTCGTCAGAAAGTTTTAGCAACAGAGTGGTCTCTGAAGAAGGAAATAGTGCAGAATATTTTTACGATTTGGGGTCATCCACTGATGGATCTGTTTGCATCGGAAAAGAACCATCAGACGGAAGTATTCTGCACTTGGTTCCCCTCTCATCTAGCTTTTGCAACAGATGCTTTATCTATTACTTGGGAGAACATGTTTGCTTATGCGTACCCCCCAATTTGTCTGATTCCAAAAGTCTTGAAACACATGTCTCAATTTCAGTGCGAGATAATCTTAATAGCGCCCTGTTGGTCACACAGACACTGGTACACAGAACTACTTCAGTTTCTCATTGCAACACCAATACAATTACCACAGATTCCAGATCTGTCGGCTCAATCATTGTCCAAGATTTATCACCCGAATCCTCAAATTTTTCAGTTAGTGGCATGAAGACTGTCGACAGATTGTTAAAAAATAGAGGCTTTTCGGAACAGCCTCGAAAGCTCCTCGGGGCTTCATGGCGCAAAGGTACACAAAGGGATTACAATGCAAAGTATCGAAGATTCCGTAGCTGGTGTTGTCAACGGGAAATTGATACCAATGATGTATCTTTAACCCTAATATCAGATTTTCTTACAGATCTATTCAATGAACGCTTACAGTACCGCACTATAGCTGGTTATAGGTCGATGCTGTCAAATGTCCTACCACCAATAGAAGGTTTCAAAGTAGGTCAACACCCTGATCTAATCAGATTAATCAAAGGTGTCTTTAATTCCAGGCCGCCACAAAAACGCCTAGTGCCAGAATGGAACTTGGAGGTTGTTCTTTCTTCCCTGCAGAAAAAACCTTTTGTACCAATGAAGAGAGCATCCTTAAAACACATTACCTTTAAGACAGTATTTTTAGTTGCTATTACCTGTTTCAGGAGATGTAGCGATATTCAGTCTCTGCAGCTCGGTGAGGGTTCTGTGAACGTTCAACAAAAAGGATTGACCATTGTGAGACATGGTTTAGCCAAACAAGATAGAGAAGGTCATTACAGTACCTCAATATTCATTCCAACATTCCTAGAAAACAAGAAACTTGATCCCAAAAGATGCATGTACCATTATTTAAAGAAAACAGAACCTTTTCGACAGAAAACGGATGGTTCAGAAGAGCTAAGTGTTTTTCTTAGTTTGAATGAGCCACATAGGCCAGTATCCTCACAAACCATTTCAAACTGGATTGCGCAAACAATTAAAATGTCACTTGGAGATAAATCGGCTAAAATAAGAGGACATAGCACTAGAGCTATTGGAACTTCATATGCTCTTTTTAAAGGTGCTTCTTTAAGTTCAATCCTATATGCGGCTGACTGGAGTCGTGAATCTACTTTTGTAAAGTTCTATCTGAGGGACATGTCATCTCAGAGCTAGGTAAGCTCTGAAATGGGTGTTGTTTTACACTTTAGTGAGTCGCGAATCGAAATCTGTTTTATGTTACAAAGTAGTACTATGTTATGATGTATACATGTATATAACATTCTGTACAGACTACAGAAGGGATACATTGTGTTAGATTAATTCAGTGATGTATATAGAATGTACAACTGGTGAAAGAAGAGGCTGAAGAATCTTAATTCACCAAGAAATATACAAGTTTTTCTCCTCCAGGATAGAAGGTAAGCATTGCTTTGAAATCTATCCTGTATGTAAAGTAAAATAAGTAAGTAAAATGAATGAAATAAAATTATTAAATTTTATTTCAAGTTTGAATTTTATGAAAGAGTTTTACTTACTTATTTTACTTGTTTCCCACCACCTCCCCTACATGTAAATTCTTGGTTGGGAAACGTTTCAACTTAAATAAAACTGACTACACATGGTTGTGCCATTGTGATCATGATCACTAGACGCTCTATTTTTAGAATAAGCGTCTAAGCGAGTCTGAACGTAAACATAGAGTAAAATCCTGTATGTAAAGTAAAATAAGTAAGTAAAACGAATGAAATAAAATTCAAACTTGAAATAAAATTTGGTAATTTTACATTGTGAAATAATGACTTTAGGTGCATCTATTTTGTCACCTTTTCTTACTAATTTTGAAATATGCCTTGGGGACAACTTCGGTTTATAACTTTGCTATAGGTCAATTTTTTGCATGTCAAAGGACCAGTGTGCCCCATGATTCAGCTAGTTGTTAGACAAAATGGATTTTATGGATCCATGATAATACAATGAATTGATTGATATAATGGATCACAGAGATGGATTAAACCGCCTTTTGCCAGAGCATGGTTCCTACTCATGTTGATATTCCATTATTTACAAGAATTTTTCGAAAGTAAATCTCATTTTAAATCCCATACACTAGAGCCTTCAGTCCTTCTTCCTGTATGTGTAGGAGCTTGGTAGTATTGAAGTTAAAATAAATGCTTCAGAGTGTTATTTGATGATGAACATTTGTATGCGGATAACTAGTTAAGGCTATAGAGTTCATTTCATCAGCTTGTGGTTAATATGGGGAAATATTTGCCAAAAAAGGGAAAGGTATGCAAAAATAACGAGTGCCGTAAGGCACAAGTTATTTTCGCGGACCTTTCCCTTTTGAGGCAAATATTTCCCCATATTAACCACAAGCTGATGAAATAAATTATATATTATATTTCCTCTGATTATTTTGTCAACGAATGCCACTTTTAAAACTTAAAAACTTAAAAAACTTAAAAAAGTAGTTCCAGATTTTCGGCAGGAGGAAAATATTCACTGTGACGGGGAAATAATTCCCCCCAGCTTAAATTACGACATTTCTTTACCCATAACATTTCTGAAAATAGACACATGAAATATAATATAATGCAGTTATGCCATGCTATAGGAAAAGGGATTTTTATGTATCTCCATGATGCGTTACACCAAGCATGTCATATAATTATGGATCCGTAAAATCCATTTTGTCTTTCAAATGACTGAATCAAAAGGTAGAAAGCGGCAGATTGCGCAGGCTGACCTGGTAGATACTTTTTACAGATGCATTTAATCCCATTTTCACAGAGTGTGGCTCATTTCTGTATGAAATGTTGGATGTCTTAGCTCTGTACCTGACAATATTAGACTTGTCCAAATTGACAGCATTTGCAGACAACGAAATAAATGTTACTCCAAAATTGGATTTTGTTTTTGGAAGGCTTGATAACATTGTGGGAAAAGGAGAAAATGCTGGTTACCAGCATTTTCTCCTTTTCGCACAATGTTTTCAAAGGCCTCCTCCTTCAGGTTCATTAAAAGTTTAGATTTTTTGGTAAAGGTTTTACTCTTCACTAGACAACAAAATTGGTGACCTCTACATAATTAAAGCACATGAAGAGGACAAATTCAATGTGGCCTAAACGATTAGATTTGTCTTTAGAAGGGTGTTGGCCCCGACCGGGTGGCTCAGTGGTGAGCGTGTCGGACTCATGACCTGCTGGTTGTGAGTTCGATACCCGGTTGAGGCGAACTTTCTTTCCAACGTCTTTTCGCCTCTCACCTCTGCTAAAGCATGTGAGAAAAGTAGTCAGTGGCTTTGGAAAGAAAGTTGTGTTAGTACTGGTGTGAGAAAGCCAGGAAACACATGTGCGTCACCGACGGCCGTGATATGACCTTAGCTGTTAAAGTGACGTTAAACCCCAATACAACAACAACAGAAGGGTGTTAAATATTGTGGAGAATGGGAAGAGTTCTCCTTTTTCCACAGTTCAGAAACCTTCCTTGATGTTGTAAATTCAGGATTGTTTGGTAAGAGGTTAAACTGTTTCTGCATTTAAACCCTATTCTGAACAGTCCTGAGCTTTTACCATGCAGAAAGAGAAGGCTTTTGAAAACACATTGGGAAAGGAGAAAATGCTGGTAACCAGCATTTTCTCCTTTTCCTCCGATGTTTTCTTCCCTATCAAAAACAGAAATTGTCATTTTAACAATGTTTGATGTGTTGTCCGCAAATGCTTTCAATTTGGCCCAGTCCAAAATTTTGTTGTTAGGTAAAGAGTTAACCCTTTGCTAAACAATATTGAACTTTAATCACCTAGAAAGAGAAGGCTTTTAAAAACATTGTGGGAAAAGGAGAAAATGCTGGTCAGCATTTTGACAGTTCTGTTCCTATCTATTTACAGGAAAATATTGAGAGATGTGGTATCAGATGTCACTAAAGCCTGTCTTACATCAAACGTTAATGTTCTGTGGGCATGTTTGTGCTGTAATATAGAGAATGGAAATGCCGCCCTAAAAATTGTAGGTTTATCTGCGTATCACTGAACTTCCCCTGTTTTCAGTGTAATGCACCAGTTATGAACTTTCATATCTTACACATATTTGATTTTAACATTGTGTGACGCCATTTTGTGCATTTTTCAAAGAAGTGAATACTTTTTAGCTCTACTGGCCAAAGGCCAGCAGGCTTACATTATGGCCAGGTGTCTGTCATGCGTCCCTGCATTCACTTTTATTTCAAACATCTTCTTCTCTGAAATTACTCATCCAATTTTGATGACACTTCATAGAAATGATCCTGCTATGGTCCTCTTCAGAATTACTTGAAAGAATTTGATTCCTTCAAAAACTGTGGTTGCTATGGCAACAAAACTGAAAAATATTGAAAATCTTTGAGAATTTCCTAGTCTGAAACCATAAAACCCAGGGCTGCCAAATTTGGTATGTAGCTTTATCCAGTAGACCTCTACCAACTGTCTTCAAATTATAGCCCTAGGGTCGAAATTGGCCCCGCCCTGGGGTTCACAAGTTTTACATGGGCTTGTTTAGTGAAAAAATTTAGAAATCTTCCTGTACCTAGCCATAAAGCCTAGGGCTACCAAATTTTGCATGTAGCTTTATCTAGTGGGCTTCTATCAAGAGTGCTAAAAATTATAGCCCTTGTGTCAAATTTGGCCTGCCACAGGGATAAAAAATTTTACATGGGCTTACATAGGGAAATTTTAAAAATTTTCTCATACCAAGCCATAAGGCCTAGGGCTTCCAAATTTTGCTTGTAGCTTTATCTAGCAGACCTTTACCAAGTTTCTTCAAATTATTCAAAGTATAGCCCTTGGGTCAAAATTAGCCCTGCCCTTGGGTCAAAATTAGCCCTGCCCTTGGGTCACAAGTTTTACATGGGCCTATAAAGTGAAAACTTATGAAATCTTCCTGTACCTAGCCATAAGGCATATGGCCACCAAATTTTGCATGCAGCTTTTTTATCAGTGTACCTCTACCTAGAGGGTTTATATGATAGCCCATGGGTCAAGTTTGGCCCGCCCCAGGGGTTTACATGGGCTTATATAGTGAAAACTTTAGAACTCTCTTTTTACTTACCATGAGACCTCATGCTACCAAATTTAGCCCTGTCTCAGGACTCTCATGATTTACAGGGCCTTCTATCGGGGAAACTTTGAAAATCTTCTTGTTTATAACCATACATTTGACACCTGTATTATTTGGTATGGAGCTTTATATTATGGACCTCAGGATTCAAGTAGTTATAGCTCTGTGGTCAATAATGGCTTTGCCCTGGGGTCATAACTTTCTGATGGGATTTTATAGAGAAAATTTTGTATGTCTTCTAGATCAAAACCAATTTGCCAAGTATTGGCCAAGTATTGTAATGTTTGGCATGTAAGGTTTTTACCAAATGCAGTAAAACCTTGATATTTCCAATCTTGAACATTCGAGGACCCCGTATTTTTCGAGGAATTTCCATAGTCTCGGCAAAAACTCCACTTTATAGCACCAAAAATAGATTGGTAATTTCGAGTCTCGATAATCTGAAAATTCGAACACATGTTGGTCCCTGTCACCAATTTGCCTCTTGAAATTGATTGTTAATTCGAACACATTATTTTTTCACCTCTCAATTAATTGTTTTCACACCTTTCCGAGCAAAGGAATTTTTGGTGTCGGCCCATCTACAGTGTAGTGTAAGTTTTACAAACTATGACAGCTACTACCAGAGATTCATACTACAATATGATTTTGAAAAGGAGTTGACTTTGATCTGATAATAAGAGGTTAATTATGTTAAGTTTGACATGTTTGCTTCTACCACCCCCTCCTTCGATTATGATGTTTGATATTTCATTCTATAAAATCACCCAAGTATTTCATTCCTGATCAGACAACTGATTTTATCCCGGACTGCATTTTTTGCTGTATGTGCATACATCACATGTTCAGAGTCATTATTGATGCTGAAAAGACAGTTTGAAGCGTTCGTGATTGGAGGATGTCTCATTTTTTATCATTTTTCGTGTCTATCTATTTTTAGCATCGGGTTTTCCCGCCTCCATTCTTCGATTGTTTTCAACACTTTTCAAATGGCGATATTCAAAGATATTTCATGGAAACATCGGTGTCCGAGGAACTTAAATCCATACACATGTAGGCCTAAATATTTTTGATACCATATTATATCCTACCTTCTGCTGTTTTCTTAGGTCAAAAAATGATAATGCACTTTCTTTTCCATGGGGCAACAGTTAATGGGTGCGAATACAACAGGGCAAATTTTACGAATTTGAAAGAAAAACTAGAGTACCGACCTTTCCAAAACCTTACAGAATGAAAGGAATTTTATTGTGGCTCATTTCCAAGAACTCATATGGTCTTATCCCCTGCATTCAGGGAAAATAACCCTTTTGATATATTTTTTGAATATTATGAAAAAAGGGAACAAAAACTCGGTTTTATTGCTCGGGGGTAGTAGGTGTTTAATTTACTAGCCGATCTTGAACGGAATTTATGCTTTTTCACGGACAATTTGGATAATTCAAAAACCGTGATAATTCGAATATTTTGCTTGTCCCCTTGGGATTTTGAATTATCGAGGTTTTACTGTAACAAAATTTTGTACTGGGTGCTCAAATTGAAAATATTTGCAGATGGCAAATTAAATGTTGCTAAAATGATGATTTCTCTCTTTGATAGGGTAGAAAATATGTGGGGAAAGGAGTAAATGCTGGTTACCAGCATTTTCTCCTTTTCCCACAATGTTTTGAAAAGTTTTCTCTCCTAGGGTCGTTAAAAATCAAGATTGTTTACTAAAGGGTTAAAACAAGCTAATCAAACTGTCAATACCTTTCAGGAATCTCTATATACTGCAGCAACCTTGCTGCATCAACATGAGAAAATGCCGCCTGAGATTGAGGACTATTTCATTGGATGTTTGACTGCAATGATAGAGTTATTGTGCTCCAGTATTGATTTTATTCCATCAAAGTAAGAAGAAGGTCTTTCTTTACTGACCATAAACTTCTTCACAGACCACAAAATTTTAGACTGGTCCATACTGAAAACATTTTCAGACAACAAATTTAATTTGGCTTAATGATGAAATTTGTCTCTTAAAACAGTTTTCAGAGTTTGAAAAGGAGAAAAAAAGCTTGTGACTTATTTTATGCAAATTAGAGGTATTTGTTGTCACCTTCATCGAGTCTTACCAGACATGGAGGGAATTTGGTGTAGTTAACACCACAACATACATAGTGTATGTGTAAGAATTTCCTTGAATGTGACATACATACTCATTTCTTAGTAGGAGTGTACCATACAGAACCTATTGGTCACTCTTAAGCAAGTTGGTGTAGAGAAATGTTAGAAATTTTTTTGTTGTTTTTTTTTTGCAGAGAGATGGAAGATCTTGAGAAAGCACAAGCAAATGTTTTGAACTCTTTCCTGGAGAAAAGCAGCGATCAGTTTCTGACCTCATGTAGTATATGTTACAGAGACATTATGTTTGAACTTGCGGATATTTTGAGTAAAAATGGACTGACCAATTTACGTACGGAGGAGATGTGCTGGGCAATAAGTGATTTAGTATGCAAAATACAGGAAGTGCTTTCTCCACAGTACTTAATGAGTGTGACTTGTAAAGCTCAAAGGAATGTTATAGTAGCTGCATTGATTACTGGTGTTTCTGGAGAGCATTCATTACAGGTACTTGTTTATCAGTTTTGGTTCATTGCCCACTGCAAACAATTTATGCCACGCAGCAGACCATTTTCTCAAACACTATAGCTTAAACCTTTAACGCACAATGCCGACTTTTAACGACCTTGGGAAAAAAGCAGCCATTGGCTTGGGAAAAATATTGTGTGAAGTATTAGTAAAAGAAACTCAAGGATAGCACAGATAGGAGCAAAGGCCATGATATAATTGAACTAATTTTGAAAATGGCATTAAAAACCATACAAACAAACAACCTTGTTATCAGCAATTCCAAAGGTTGAGAGACAGACAGACAGACAGAGAGATACTTTATTTTCATATTAATTTACATTTTTTCAGTACACCGTTGAGCCTCTAGTGAAAGCAATTCTATCTGAGCTCTCACTACCTAAATCTGAACCAGAGGAAGAGATGGAAAAAGATGTTACCAGCATTGAAGATAACCAGAATGATACACCGACAGGTCGCGGTAAACTTGCCCTCTCGGGATCAAGCCGAAAGAGAAAACTTGTAGAAGAGTCCCCAAGGACCAGTAAGGTTGGAAATTACAGTAAAACTTACAAGTTACTTCAGGACAAAATGGGGGATAATCTTCATACTGAAACACAGGTGGGAGACTTTGTGCATTTTTTTTACATTTTCTTTAATTGTATAATAAAAAGAAGTAACTGTGGGAAAGCAATCAGTCTAGTGCTGATGAAACCCAGGACATACATGAATTAGAGAGCTGTTGCAATGATAGGACTGAAATAATGTTGAAACTGGAGTAAAACACCATTCAATCAATCAGTCTTCTCTAACTCATAATTATGTGTGGCATGTATGGTTAGATTTGTGTGGCATGCATGGTCAGATATGTGTGGCATGCATGGTCAGATATGTGTGGCTTGCATGGTCAGATATGTGTTGCATGATGGTCAGATATGTGTGGTATGCATGGTCAGATATGTGTGGCATGTATGGTCAGGCTATCTGGCTCACATAGAAATTACAGTGGATAGAAGATGTGTTGTATAATAACAAGTATGTTTACAGCATATAGGTCTAGGTGACACAGTTCTAGACTGAACTGTTTAAATACTGACTACATTTATAAAGATGATTTAACCCTTTACCACACAATCGCGAGTTTTAACGACCCTTTGGAGGAAGCCTTTTGAAAACATTGTGGGAAAAGGAGAAAATGCTGGTAACCAGCATTTTCTCCTTTTGCCAAAATATTTTCTACCCTTTAAAAGGTAAAGGTCATCAATTGAGCCACATTTAATGTGTCATCTGCCAATGCTTTGAATTTGGACTTGTCCAAAATTTTTTCGTGTGGTAAAGGTTTAGTGCCTAAAATATTGTTGACACTAAATGGCTGTAGGTCATTCTAGTATAAAAGCATAACCATATCTGTGACCTTTGACCAGCTGCTGGAGCATCTGCATCAGTGACATATTTCCAGCACATGTATATTTATGACTGAACAAGTTACCAGTAAAATAGTGTGAGAATCTTTTTTTTTCCCTTAACCCTTTTCCAAATGTCAAAATTTTAGAAAGCATTTGCAGACGACGAAATAAAAGTGACTCAGCTATTCAAATTTGCTTCGGGGAGGGTAGAAAACATTGTGGGAAAAGGAGAAAATGCTGGTAACCAGCATTTTCTCCTTTTCCCACAATGTTTTCCAAAGGCTTCTTTCTGAGGGTTGTTAAAACTCGGGATTGTATGGTAAAGGGTTAAATATGTTTCCTACTTACAAGTGTTTCATCATCTTATAGGGTGACATAAAACAGATTGTTGAAAGTGTAAGAACTATACTGGAGGTCATGGCTACCTGTGTGATGCAGTGTAACAACAGTCTGGAACACTCTGCTAGGTCAAGGTATGTTGTGTTTCTGATGTCAATGTTGATTTATTGTCTCCTGCAACAAGTAAGCAGCAGGGAAATTGGAAACAGCCTGCATATTGAGATATTGATGATTAACATGAATTAACCCTTTATCACATAATCCTGACTTTTAACGACCCTGAGGGAGAAGGCTTTTGTAAACATTGTGGGAAAAGGAGAAAATGCTGGTAACCAGCATTTTCACCTTTTCCCACAAAGTTTTATACCCTATCAAGAACAAATTTTGACCTGACTGCTACCTTTAGTTTCTCGTCTGCAGGTGCTTTCAGTTTGGACCAGTTTGAAAATTTGTCGTCTGGTAAAGAGTTAAGTTGAAATATAATGTAGCCACACTCTTTGAAAAGGGGGCTTAGTGTATCTGCAAAAAGTATTGACCCATGTCATCCCATGTAGGCAGACATTGGTTAAATCTTTTTGTATTGGTCAAATTTCTGCATGTCAAAGGACCATTCTACCACCAGATCCAGTGGGTTGGTCGACAAATTGAGTTTTAATAATCCATAATTATGTGATGACTGGCTTGGTATGATGCATCACAGAGATGCATTAAACCCCTTTTTGCCAGAGGACAGCTTAATTATAGGCGTATGTGTGAAAACATGGCTTTAGGAGAAATTACTGTATGAAAGGGGCCAGAGTTAAGATTTTAGAAATTAAGTATCTTGTTGTCAATACTTTTGAATAATTGTAAATTTACTCCAAGGATCAAAACAGTTTTTTGTATTTAACCATGGAACACTTATCACATCTTACTTTGCTTTTGTGGACAGAACAGATCAAGATCAGATGGTCTGCTACCTTGTAACATGTTTTGGTCAAAGAAAAAAAAACTTAAAATTACAGTTTATCCTCACTGAAGCCGTATATTTCATCAATTTTCATTGGTTCAGTGGTCCAAGAGTTAACCTTTTACCATACAATTCCTACTTTTACTGACCTATTCCTGCCTAAAGGTTCAACTTTGCTTTTAAATGTAGGCAGATAAACCTGTTTTTTAAAAATTTTCAAATTTGCTTTTAAATATGAATAGATTGCCCCCCTTCCGAAATAAAGTTTCAATTTTGCTTTGAAATACAGGTGGATAGACCTGGTTCTAAATAAAGGTTCAACTTTACTTTCAAATACAGGCAGATAGATCTGACCAAACTCTCAACATGGATATATCCAGAGTTTATTAATGATGTAAATCAGTTTCTGTATGGTGTGATGCAGAGTTTAGCCAGTGAAGGAAAGGATGCAGATAAAATAAACATATGTCTGCAGACATCTCTAGATATAATAGGTGCTTTCCTTACTGTTCAAGGTAAGTGCTTAAACATATTTTTTTGAAATACAATTTGTTTGGTAATATATACTCTTACATGCTCTATGCTCGATATATGCAGTATTTTTTCTCTCTGGCTGTAGGGATGTAACTAATACATGTAATTCGAATTAAATTCGAAGGAATTAGTGTGAGTTATATCTGCATTTTGAAAAAATTGCTCCAGACTTCAGTGATGTGTTCAATTTCTAACGCTTTACTTCGATCCCTGGCTCGGCCAATTTCTTTCCGAGGATTGATGATAGTCATTGCGATAGGATTCATTCCTCTCCCACCGCTGACCATTGTCTCGATGATGGTAATGTGGAAAAGCAGCCAGTGGCTTGGAAAGAAAAGTACTGAGTACTGGTTAAAGAGACTCCAGGAAAGCATGGATAGGTGCACTGGCTGCCGCAATATAACTGAAATAACGTTTAAAATGGAATTAAACACAAAACAATCAATCAATTCAATCAATCAATCAATTCCAACTCTTTACCCAACAACAAAATTTTAGGCTTGACCAAATTGAAGCAATTGCAAATGATAAATTTAATTTTATTCAAATGATGTGACTCTGGCTTTAGAAGGGTAGAAAACATTGTGGAAAAAGGAGAGAATGCTACTGACCAACATTTTCTCCTTTTCCCACAATGTTTTCAAAAGCTTCCTTTTTAGGGGTCATAAGAAGTTGGGATATTGGGTGGTAAAGTGTTATAGTGGATGAGAATCTTTGCTTCCATCTTTTATCCTTTTCCAAAAATGTCTGGTTAGCTGGGCTAAAGAAGAAAATGTGGCATTGTAACCCTGTTGTCTTTGTCTGCATGGTCATGCAAAAACTTCGACATTTTGTAATATCTCTTATTATCAAAGATATTTACTTCAGGCTTGGACTAGATCTTAATTATCACAAGGGGAATCCATACAACAGGGGCAGATAACCATCAAAGTATTTTTGACATAGTTATGCCCCTTTTTTGAGTTAGAATTTTTGCTGAAAATCAAGCCGCTGGAGCCAAGCATTGGCCACCACATATGGTGCTCTCGTTTTGGACTCAGACAGCACTTTGGTGGGTTTCTTTTTGTAATGAATAAATCTCAGTTTTACTTGGCACTTTCAGAGTTTGGAGATTACAGTACAGAGAACTACCAGACATTCACATGGATATGTTCTATACCCTGGTTACTGGTATGTGTAATTTACTCAGTATAGATATAATACCTTTTGGCCCATAACTTCTCAAGTTGAATTTACGTATTTACTTCTTATCGATATGGTACCATTTGACCCATGATTCCTTCAGTTAACCCAATACCAGACGACAAACTTTCATTATTGTCCAAAATGAAAGCTTTTGCGGGCAACGAATGAAATGTATGTTAGAACAAGATATTTGCCATTCTACTGGTAGAAAGCATTGTGGGAAAAAGAGAAGATACTGGTTACCAGCATTTTCTACATTCCCCACAATGTTTTCAAAAGGCTTTTCCTTTGGGTTGTTGAAATTCGGGATTGTGTGGTAAAGGCTGAAAGTTAGACTGTTCAGTTGATAATTAACAAGACTAGTAATCAAGGATTTGTGAGTTCCTAGTTTACACACTACAGTCCAGGGCTCCGGAAATTTTTCAATCTGAATCGGTCCAGGCCAGCCCCTTCCCCTCCTCCAATACTATTGTACCCCTACTCGGTACCCAGAGGCATATAAATAAAGTCGCATGTTTATGTCTCTGACCTACCCCACCCCGATCGTTGCCTGGTTTAAATGTCATAATATATATCAATTTCTGTTGCAGATTTCTCTTTCTTTGATGGATTTTTGTTCAAGCTTACATGATTGAGAATGACATACGCAGACGAATATTCAATAGTAAAGCATAGTTGACAGTCGTACCTTGTTTACGCATGGCATCCTACACTTCCGGTTATGTATAAAATTGCACTTCCGGCAATGTAGCAGAAGGTGCCCATCGACGTCGATTTGACAATTAAAATTATTCATTCATTCAACGTTTTTCTTTTGTCAATTTTTATACATCCAATAGCGTTGTGTTGCAGTTGGCCACTGCTTGATCACAATCATAATTCAATTGCAGTGTTCGCCCCTGTGCCACGTCGAGGCCCAACACATCCGTCATCAACAGGGGATTTTTTTTTTCATTTTATTTATTAATTTATTAAATCCTGATTAAATTCTTACAATGAAATATACATAAATGTTACCATATAGCAAAGTCCAGATTAAACTTATAAAAGTTTGTTCTGGCCTTTTGTGTTTTTGAAAATGTGACGACCTGCACTCATTCTAGTACGCCAAGCGCAAAATATTGGCAACGGGTCAAATTCAGGAACTGCAGGTCCATTGATAGAAATTCGCATCAATTTGTCCAACATTTCGACGCTCAGACTACATCGCAGTCGTGTCTTGATCAGGTTCTGCTTTGAAAACCCACGTTCACACTCTACAGAACTGACAGGCAGTATTCTGCTGATAGCTAAAAGCTTTGTCATGTTAGGAAATTCCCTTTGAAAATGTTCTGCTGAAAGCATTTCCTCGGCGAGGGAAGACATTGTCAGCCTTTCCTGCTTTTCGGTGGCTGGTGTTCTTCCGCATTTTGCGAACATGTGATTCTTGAACAGTGACCATTCTCGTTTTGCGCCATCAGCACACACAGGGGGTGTATCAGGTCCCCTTTTCTCACCGAAATGCTCCAACAGAACATTCATTTTGTCAGAGCCAAATTTGGCCTTTTCTTCAAATGACTTAGGGAACGTTTCTGGGTTAAAGATAGAAAGAGCATCCCAGATTTCTAGCCGAGGAAACCGACTCTGTATGCTATCTTTGAGAATACGTGAGAATTCAGACACGACTACGGGTAGCCTAGCATCCCTGGGATGGCGTTTATTTCAAAATCTTGAAATGTCTGCGCATTTCTGTAACTTTCTAAGAATTCACCTAAATTTTTACCATAGGTTGGCTCTTCAACCAAATATTGTTGCTCAATAGAATCGCACACAGCAACTAGAGTTTCGTGCAGGTCACAATAATGTAAATTCCGTTCTTGGAATTTACGTGATACCTGAGCAATATCACTCATTATATCGCTAAAAAAGTGAGTTAAAAATAAAAATTTGTAGGATGACATGGCACAGTAGAGTGATTCAGCCATCTGATCGTCATCGCTATCGCTCTGTAGAGATTTTAACAGAGACTTAAGTGATCTGCGGACATTAGTCACGCAATTTGCAAAGCTAAGCCACCTGATTTGATGGACGGCTAAAGGTTTAATCTTTGGGTCATCCAAAACTTCCTGCCAGACTCTTAAATGCTCAAGTCTTTTACTTGATCGACTAAAATATGCATGTATTGAATGCAATGCTCCTTCATAGTAATTCACTTCTTTCACTGATTTTGCAGCATCAAGGCTCGATAAAGCTTATGAGCTACGCAGTGCATTGACAGCATGTACGGGTTTTGTTCTTTTAGTCGATTGGCAACACCATTGTGTTTACCCATCATAACAGCAGCACCATCGGAACCAAACCCATAAACTGTGGAAATATCTATGTCACAGGCTCTGAAGTAGCTTATTAATGAATTATAAACGACACTCGAGTCTGCAGATGCCAACTTAATCAAAGTCAAATATTTGGTTTGCACGGAGCCATTATCGATGTAACTGATAAATACTATCATGTGTTTTTCTAGGCCTAGATCAGTGCTTTCATCCACCATTAGCCCCAGCGCCGGGCTATTTCTTAATTTCACCAAGAGTGTCTCATCAAGATGATCAGAAATCAGACTTATAAATTCAGAGCAAGCACTGTCTTCTTGATAGAGGTTTTTCGTTAAGCACGTGTCGTTACATAATTGCAGTTGACAGAGCATTTTTTGTAGATGCATCCGCATCATCAATTGGTTGCCCAGGCCAATTGAATTTGTCATTAACTGTGGTAATATGACTTATTTTTGAGTTGCTAGTACAACTCTGCGACTCTGTCGGGTCCCCAGTCCGACTTTTTGAGCCATCCAGTTGCCCAGGCTGGATTTGTTTGTCAAGATGACTAGGGTTGCCAAGCCTGTCATTTGACTTTTTGAACATCGCAAGGATATTCTGTTGTAGAGCCATTTCGATTTCATTCGAACAGCAATAGACAGCCATACTCGTCTCGTTTTATACACTTCTCTTTTTTTTTTTGAGTACTACAAATTTGTTTCACGAGTAGCGGCAATTAAAATTGTCGCAATGTTTGATGACCTGTATTTTAAAGACGCGGCCTCAAACTTCAAACATGTTTAAAATTATTGTTGGTTCTAAACCCCATTCACAAGCACCAATTATACATTATGCAAACTCGGTATCATTTGCTCGATCAAGCATGAAATTGAAACAAAAATATTGGCCAACTGCGAACACAACGTAAGAACCAGTCCACATGCGGGGAATCACCTAATCTGTGCCTTGCGGGTAAACTCGTTATCGGATATTCTCCACGCTTGGATGTAATGTGTGAAAACCCTGAACCCTAGCCGTGTTTTGTGGATTTTTATTGACAGTTGGTGTTATACGCAAATATAGATCCAAAATTGCTTTGAAAAACTCGGACCGATTTATAGGTATGTTTTCTCAATTCTAATAGGTCCGGCAACTCAAAAATCGGTCTGGACCGGCATTTTGTCGGTTTTCCGGAGCCCTGCTACAGTCTTAAACAAGTAATGCAAAGCAAATCATGTTTATGCTAAAAAAGAGCTAGTCCTGCTGGTATTACTAGCCTTTTACATTACAGACAGAGCTATGAGGCTTAGCAAACTTACATGTAGGATTTAAGCCAGGGATTGATTTTCATGACAAATTCCATTTTTTGAGTAATATTTAATTTGTTGTCTGCAAATTTTTCAGTTTGGACAAATCTGAAATTTTGTCGTTTGGCAAAGAATTTATGTTAGAACATCTGTCTCTGTCAAAGCTCTTGGCAGGAATATTAGAGCATTGTTTGTAATAGTTCTCAGTTGAAATACATTCAGAGTTCCTGTTTTATGTATATTGAACTTTCAGAATGACCCCTCATGGATAGATCTGAAACCATCGAATGCAAGAGAAATTGTCAAGATAAGCAGTGCTATAGGAGACTATCTTGGTAAGTTGAGATTTTTTGGTCACTGGTTTTTTGCATAAAATATTTTAAGCTTGCTTGTTTTTCAAGTAACCTTAAAGGTATTGTTAAGACTTGTCATGGCCTGTGTCCTTGTTATGGGAAAACTTTGACAGTCTCTGATTTCTCTAACCATTTATTTTTACTTCAAACTCCGGCTGGTTGTTAACTATCACAAAGAAAATCTGCTAGCATAAGGGTAGGCAACTTTAAAAGCATTTTTGACAGAATTATGCCTCTTTTTGACTAAGGATTTTTACAGAAAAAGCAGCATCAGCTGAGAGCTGGCATCTGCTTGTGATTCTCTTGTTACTAAATGTTACAGCATTATCAATTATTTCTATAAATACAATCAATCAAGGCAAAATAGTCACAAAGGAATTACAAACATTCTAAGCATTCAGATATTTACGTTTACAGGCCAAAATAGCTACCAAAAATGTAGTTACTACTCAAACATTGAAAAAAAAAAATCTTGTTACAGAGTTTCTTTAAATAATTTTATGTATTTAACTTCAGTACTATTGACAAATGTAAAATGATAACTGTATGGCATAGCAGACTTTCAGAAAAGATTGCTTATTTCTCGGTGTAAAATATTTCTTCAACACTTTACCAGATGACAAAATTTTAGACCAGTGCATATCAAAAGCATGTTCAAGGGACAGTTTAACCCTTTACCACACAATCCCTGGTTTTTACGACCCAGAGGAAGAAGCCTTTTAAAAACATTGTGCGAAAAGGAGAAAATGCTGGTAACCAGCATTTTCACCTTTTCTCACAATGTTTACTAGTCTTTTAAATTCAAGTTTCAATTTTTGAGACACATTTATTTTGTCGTCTGCAAATGCTTTCGGACAAGTCTAAAATTTTGTCATTTGGTAAAGAGTTAAATGTGGCTCAAATGATGGGTTTTGTCTTTGAAAGAGTAGAAATGCTGGATATCAGCATTTTCTCATTTTCTAGCAATGTTTTCAAAAGTCTTCCTTAGGATTGTTCAAACTCTGACTTGTGTGGTAGGGGATTATAAATCTTCATACTTGTCTTTGTTGTTTATTTACAGAAAAGTTAACTATTTGTAAAAGTTTAAAGATTCTGTCACTGCTACCGAAGGAAGTTTGCTCAAAGTGGAGAATACATGTTTATAGGCAGGCACTGGTATTTTAAACTTCTTGTTTCTTTTTTATTCTAAGCAGATGTTTCAAATTATTATCTAAGATATAAGATTGAGGGATTTTCTCTCCTGAAATTTTGGGTAGAGTATAGGTCTCTCCCTGATATTCTACACGTTAATGTATACATGTGTAGATATACCTGTGATTTGTATTTGTTTTTGTGAGTGATTTTAATGATGTCATTAAGTTGATTAATTTGTATGAGCTCTAAACGATGAACATTATGAAATGTATGAAATAGATTGATACTTCCTGCCGGAAAAATATCCTATATACTCATTGCTACCTGACAGAATTATAGACATTTCCATCTTGAAAGCATTTACAGATGAGAATTTAAATGTGCTTGAAATGAAGAGATTTGCTTTGAAAGAATGGAAAACTTTGTGGGAAGAGGAGAAAATGTTGGTTTGCCAGTATTTTCTCCTTTTCCCACAATGTTTACAAACCCTTTCTTTCTCAAGGTTATCAAAACTGGGCTTATTCAATAAATGGTAAAACTTGATATAAAAATCCAATTTTTAAACCATAAAAATCTCTCCAATAGAGACGCTGTCTATAATAAAACACATTTATATTCCATGTAAAACATGATGTACAATTTGATTGTATGGTGTTTAAGACCATTTCAACATTACATGTATTTTATTTCTATTTATCAGGCTAGTGCACCTATCCATGCTTGACTAGAACTTCTTTTACTAGTACTTTGCACACTATTCTTCCGCAAGTAATTGGTTGCTTTCCTGCATAACCATCATCATAAGGATTATCAGTGATGTTAAAGGAATTAAGTGTTGCAATAACTATCGTTAATCCTCAGAAAGAAATTCACCGACATGGGTATTTGAACCAGCGACCTTCCTAGATAAAGAAATGCATTGACTTATTGTATTTTTTGTATATGTTTGATAAAATTAAAACATATTCCAAGAGTGCTTGTTACCTTTCTACACATTTGTACTTGATACTACTTTATGTGTAGAAATAGATTGTTGGGGCTTACATGCCTATTGATTCAGCTCTACATATCTTAAACTCATTCTGTAAATAGTGTTTGAAAAAGCCACTGGGGAAAGAGCAGTTGCATGTTACAGGCAATTACCTCATTTCCCTTGTGTTTTACATATATTTTCAGTGTGAGAGTCACACAGAGGTGAAAGAAGCTGCAGTCCAGTCCTTCCCTTTCCTGTTGTACCATTTAGGACCAAATGCAAACCATCTGGTCTATGACTTGCTACAGTAAGTCCTAGTTGATTGAAAAAATAATCGAAGTATTTTGCACAGTCAAGTGTTTTTAGACAGTTTTGAAATTTATATAATTCAAGAAAAATTTCAGCTTTGAAATTGCACAAAAAAAAACCCTTTATACTGACCCACAGTATTTCATTTATTTTTGCGCTTTAGGACCAAAGGCCGTCTTGTCTTAGATATTTAACACATGCATATCTTTTGTTGCTCTAACGGTAGGAGTGTGTGTAAATGTGTATAAATAACTTGTTTTTGCTCTTCAGTCCGTGTATAGAAGAAAACAATTTGGAGTTGCAGAAAACATTCGCTGAAATGTCTGGACCATTAGCTTGTGTAATAAGTAGAAAAGCTGTCTTGAAAAAGTAAGATATTGTTCAATGGTGTTTGTTTATTTTTGCAAGTTTTGATTTAAAACTAGTTAAAAATGTAAACAAAAAGATAGAGTAACCTGACAACTTCTGACCTAAATATGAAATTCATTTTTCTGCCAGTGACTAACACTTGGACCAACTGTACAATAACAGATTGTCATCTTCCCAATTATTTCCATACTTTTAGATGGTATGAGTTTAAATGCATTTTAACACTTGCATTGTTTACTTTTGGTCACTGTTGGAGCTTTAACCCTTAGACTGCTAAGCAGGACTCAATGACCTTTTGCTGACAGTGTAGACCAAGATCAGACTGCACAGAAAGTGCAGTCTGATCTTGGATCTACACTGTCCGATAACGAGATTTTTTTCCCTAAAAATAACTTTATACTAGCAATATAGTGGATTTTTACTGTCAACTTGAAAGTTTTATTTTAGTTATTTAGCAGCTTAAGGGTTAACCCTTTACCAAACGACAAAATTTTAGACTTGTCCAAATTGAAAGCATTTGCAGACGACAAAATAAACATGACTCAAAAATTGAAACTTGACTATAGAAGAGAAGAAAACATTGTGGGAAAAGGAGAAAATGCTGGTTACCAGCATTTTCTCCTTTTCCCACAATGTTTTCAGAAGGCTTCTTCCTCTGGGTCGTAAAAACCAGGGATTGTTTGGTAAAGGGTTAATTGAACCAAAATCAGTCAATATGGAAACCAACCACTACTATTATAGATTGTGATTGATCATTCAAATTTAGGGGTTGAATCCTATATGTCATAAAGATTAAATGAAAGACATAATCTTCACTATCTTCCAAATGTTAAACTAGTCGGAAGTGTGCTTCCGGTTTCAATTTCTTTCCTGATATTATTAAATAATTGCTATGCAAATGTGAGCAAGGTTCAATGAACGTTAAACAAATGTTTCAAAGGTTGAATTTCAAAAGAGACCTTCAATCAAATCAAGGTTTGTGGGGTTTTTTTGTTTTTTTTTTAAATAGATTCTATGCACGGAATTCTCAGAGAACATATTCTCGTATGGTATATAATTCTGATACTGAAGTCTGTCATCAGGTTTAACAATATTCTTATAATACGATGTTTTTTCTTTGGCCCCCTGAGTATTTATAAGCTGAGTTTACCTTATTTTACAGTTAGAAGTCATACATACCACTTTAGATAAATTTCTCTTTATACAAAGTGTATACTTCAGAATATTCCAATGCTGAGGCCATATTCTCTACATAAGTTCTTAAAATCAGTGAGTGAAGACTTGAAACCAAACTTCATATTCTGTGCAGTCAGATCTTGATTCACTTTAACCACGAAATCACCAAAATATGCCCAGCATGTTCTGATTAAACCCTTTAAGACACTATCTCGACTTTTAACTATCTTGAAAGAGAAGGATTTTGAAAACATTGTTAGAAAAAGGAGATGATGATGGTAACTAGCATTCTCTCCTCTTTCCACAATGTTTTCTACCATTTCAAAGACAGAAGTCATCATACTGGCATCATTTAATATGTCATCTGTAAATGCTTTGAATTTGGTCTAGTTCAAAAATTTGTTGTTTGATAAAGAGTTAAACTTCTTTACCTTTCAGGCCAGGAAAAGTTGATGCTAGGAAGTTTCTGTATAATCATGTTGAAATGGAATGCATGAGTTGTGATCAGACAACATGTAAGTAACTTTATTATATACCTGAAAATTTTGCGGGTCAAATACATGAGTTGCATGCGGATAAAATAGCACACACAACAGAAAAAAAATCTGTATCTGCACAGTGTCAAATAGGTTCCAAATATGGTATGAAGACAAATCTTGTGCACAGAATAAGCAATTACTGATTTGCGATTTGATTTGTCAAAATCTTATGCTATGATCTTCATCTGCAACTCTTAAAAACGAAGTTATTACTGACTAATCCATTATTTGTGTGATTTTGTTTACCATTTTCGAATAAAATGCCAATAATTTTGTTGACAAAAGTTGTAGGTATAAAATAAAAGGTATATTTTGTCATAGTAACTTTCCTGGGGCATGTACATCCCTCTAACTCTTTGCCAGTTGACAATTTAAGACCCTTCCAAATTGGGAGCATCGGCAGACAACAATTTTGAAAGTGGAACAAATAGACTTAAGTTCTTTGACAGGGTAGAAGACATTTTCTTCTTTACCCAAATTACTTTCTAAAGGACTCTTCCTCAGGATTGTGAGAACACAGAAATGTTTAGTGAAGTTAACTCTTGGTTAAGTAAACTCTTCACCAGACAACTAAGTTTTAGACAAAGCCATATTGAAAGCATTTGCGGAGAACAAAAGTGGCTTAAATAATGTTATTTATCTTTAAAAGGGCGGAAAATATTGAGGGAAAGGACCTTGCAAGAGCACCTTGCAAAGACACCCTTTGTTCCTTTCCATTAGATAAAGAAAAGGGACTCTATCATACTTAGGTCCCTCTAACTTTTAGCTTGACTGTTTTCAAAGAAAACATAGAGGTACTGTCAAAGCCTATTGTCGTCTGTCTTGTCATCTGCTTTGTCATCTGCACGGTGCAAAAACTTTGACATTTTATGATATCTCTGTCATTACTTGAGCTAAAGATATTTGCTTTAAACTTGGACTAGCTCTTAACTATCAAAAGGGAAACCCATACAGTAGGCTCAGGTAACAATAAAAATATTTTTGACACAGTTATGCCCTTTTTTCAACATAGAATTTTCACTGAAAATCAATCTATTTTTAAAGCAACTTGCAGCAGAGCTTTGGCGACCACAATCATGTGGTGCTCTTTGATCTTTTATTCTTAACCCTTTACCACACAATGACAGCTTTGAGCGAGCCTGAGAAAGAAGTCTTTTGAAAACATTGTGGGAAAAGGAGAAAATGCTGGTAACCAGCATTTTCTCCTTTTCCCACAAAGTTTTCTACCCTGTCAAAGAAAAATTGCGTCATTTGAGCCACTATGAAATTGTTGTCTGCAAATGCTTTCGATTAAGATAGGCTGAAATTTTGCCATGTGGTAAAGGGTTAAGAGCAAATGATCCTCGGTTGATCACCAACTAATTTGTTTACTTATTAGCAGATGAAGACTGTTCAGAAAGCTACAAAGAGAGACCCAAAATTGTGGATGCCAACATGTTTGAACCATTTATGAGGTTGGTCAACAGTACACAGACAGAAGTGAAACAAGGTACTCTGACCATGGTCAACCTTTTACTTCAGCCTTTTACCACACAATCACAAGTGTTAATGACCCGGAAGAAAAAGCTTTCCTCACAATGTTTTATACCCTTTCCAAAATGCATTTCAATTTTTGAGTCAAATTTGTTTTGTTGTCTGCATGTGATATGAATCTGGAGTAGTCTAAAATTTGTCGTGTGTCAAGGAGTTAATGACCCTGAAAAAGAAGACTTTTGAAACATGTTTGAGCAAAAAGGAAAAATGCTGGTTCTGTTCTTTGCTCAGAACAAAGAAAAGTTTGGAATGGTGATCAAAATCAAGTTTCACACTATGTGCCATTTAACTCTTTACCAAACAACAAAATTATAGACTGGTCCAAATTGAAAGCATTTACAGACGACAAAATAAATGTGACCGAAAAAATAAAATTGGTTTTGGGGAGGGAAGAAGACATTGTGGGAAAAGGAGAAAATGCTGGTTACCAGCATTTTCTCCTTTTCCCACAATGTTTTTCAAAAGGCTTCTTTACCAGGGTCGTTAACAGTCGGGATTGTGTGGTAAAGAGTTAATTTTGGATCTTCAAATATTGTAATATTAGCCTTTTTTAAACCACTTAAAAATATCTGCTATGTTAAATAGGCTTGTTCTTCACAGATACCTGAAACAATAAAACAGCAATTGACTCTGAAAGCTGATGTAAAACGTGGAATTGTCATAGATACATCTGAATCATTGTGACAAAAGGAGAAATTGTCCATTACACTTCCTCCTGTTGCTGCATTGTTTTCTCAAGGAGTTCTGAATTATGCAAAAGTTGTCCGTAAGCGGAATATGTTAAAAATTGAAACTGATGAGGTAGAGTACTAAAAGAACTAATCCTGTAGATATATTTGACTTATGAGCATTGATTTTCGGTCTTTTCCTGGTTTTCTTTTTGTAGCACTTATTATAAGTATCAGAAGAATGTTTGGACACTTTTGTTTGAGGAAAAACAATGCAACATCGATGAAGGTTTTAAATTATGCTCTGGTATTGATAGAAGATCCGAATTATGAAACAAGAAAACTCTTCAGGTAAGCATCATATAGAGTGTTTCTGTTAACACAGTAAACATATGAATGAGCCATACCCCCTGTGAAAAGGGGAATTAATGCATTTGCAAAAAGTATCTACCCATGTCAGCATGCACAGTTTGGGTCAAATCTTTTGGCTATTTGTAATTTTTCTGCATGTTCAAGGAGCATACTACATCTGATTCCAGTCGTTGGTCAGACAAAATGGGTCTTATAAATCCATGATTATATGATGACTGGCTTGGTATAATGCATCGTTTTTATAGATCCTTGATTATATGATGGTACAATGTATCACAGAGATATATTAAGCCTCCTTATGCTAGAGCATGGCTCAAATCTATTTAAGAATGAAAATCAGCTTGGATGCCAAAAACTAAGATGCATCATGTCCACGGGACACTGGATAAAACTAATCATACATGATGAATTTCAATACTGAACCCATTGAAAAAATATACCGGTAATGCTTTTATATCTGTTTCTGAACAGTTCAACAATCAGAACCTCTTAGCTTTTTTTCCAAGTGGGAAAATTTTGAAATTTTCATAATTGAAAGCATTTACAGAAAACAGTAAATGGAGCTTGTAGAAAACATTAAAGGAAAAGGAGAAAATGATGGTAATTGGTGTTTTGTCCTTTTCCTACAATGTTTTCAAAAGGTGTTTTCTTCTAGGGTTGTTAAATCCTGGAACTGTTTTTATCAGCATTAGTATGTGTTGTCTGAAAAATATAAAGTGGTGGTTGTTGTTGTAACCTTTATAAACAATTTAATGTCAAATAGTGTTCTAATGTAACTGAGATGATGTGATTGTAGTTCATTTCATCAGTCGGTCAGTGAGCAGTTTTTTTTTCCTAAAATATATTTTCCGTTTGCTGTTACAGTGAGATCATCCAGTATTTGTTGGGAGATTCCAGTATTGAAGGTTCTGAACCCACAAGTGAGGTAGTGCTCAGTAAACTACGAGAGGCTTACACTACAGCACAAAAGGACAATAACAGTCGTCTACAGGAAACTGTGCTATTGACTATAGCACAGTTAGGCAGGTATTATTATAGCACAGGCAAATATTAGTACAGTACAGGCAGTGTATAGCACAGTCAGGCACGTATTTCTATAGCACAGTTAAGCAAATATTAGTATAGCACAGTTCGGCGGGAAGTATAGCACAGTTAGGCAGGTATTACTACAGCATGGCACAGGCAGATATTACTACGGCTGTTAGGAACATATTTCTTAAACAAAATTTGACAGGTACTACTATAGCACAGGAAAGCAGATATTAGTTTAGTGCAGTTAGGCAGGTATTATTATAGCACAGTTAGGTGGTAATTACTGTAGCACAGTTAGGCAGGTATTGCTGTAACTGGCAGGTTTTACCATTACAGGATGATAATACTATAACACAATTATTACTATAGCACAGTTAGCTAAGTAGTACTATGGCACATTTCAGCAAATAGTGCTAGAGCTCAGTTAGGCAGATATTGCTATGATATGATAAGGCTGATATTACTGTAACACAGTTAGGCAGGTAGTACTGTAGCACAGGCAGGTAGTACTGTGGCACAGTTTGGCAGGTATTCACATGGGACAGATCTCTGAAGGCTTTCATAAACCTTCGATGATTACTGCATTCTCTTTTATACTAAATGGATTTTATTGTATTTTGTAAACAGCAACTACATCTATAGAGAAATTCATTGTATGCAATACATAACCCTTTACTGAAAGATGTTGAAGGCTTTTCAAGACATTGTTGGAAAAGGAGAAATTCTGATAACCAGCATTTTCTTCTTTTTCAATAGTGATTTCTACCCTTTTAATTACATCTTCAATCTTTTCAATGCACATCCAAATTGTTGTAAAAATATTTTCAATCTGGACAGGCCTTTGAATTTTATCATCTAGTGAAGGGTAAGCTTTCAAAATTATTCTTCAAGTTTATATGTCAAAATGTTACATAATGTTCACCACATTTCTGATAATCATATTTAGTTTCTTTATTTAAATCTTTTTTGTATTAATGTACTAACAGGTCAAATCCGCCTCATCCTTGATAACTGGTAAATTAAAATCACCTATATAGTTTTTTTTTCCATTTCTTACTTTCTTTTTTAACCCCTAAGCCCAACTTGGGGCACTTTTGAGGGCAGTGTAGATCAAGATCAAACTCCACAAAAGATTTCATTCTTTCAGAGTGTCTGATGGAGAGCTTTTGGTTGTGGTGATAATTGTGTTGTTGGAGAGCATGCTCAGTCCTACACCCCTGATTGCCGCAAGGGCTTATGAGCAGGTAATACTAGTTTATCTTGCAAAAATTTGCATCACTTACAGATAAAGTCTGTCATATTAGATGAAACCTCATTTAACCCTTTACCACATAGAAAAGTTCAAACTTTTTTTCAAATGATAGTATATGTCCTTGAATAGGTAGAAAACATTGTAGGAAAAGGAGAAAAAGCTGATTACCAGCATTTTCTCCTATTCCCAACAATGTTTTCAAAAGCCTTCTTTCTCATGGTCGTTAAAACTTGGAATATGTGGTAAAGAGCTTATGGTTATTTTAAGAACAAGGAAATACCTGGAGAAGATGGTACCTGCTAAATATATATGTTCATTTTTCATTGTAGTGGAAATACAAGCTTCTAACAACCTTTTTTCTTCAAATATTGGATATTTCCCTATGATTCTTTACAGTTGAAAAGCATTGCTGATTACAAAAACGTTAAGACAGACAAACTATACATGAGATGTCGACAAGATGTTTGCAAATTTCTGGTGGAAGCCATGCATGATTCAGAGTTAGGCAAGCTAGACAAATCTGCCGAGAACATTCTTCTTGAGGTGTCAAATGTACTGGGTTTCTCTGATGTTAAATCTTTCCTCACAGTAAGTGGTCTTTTTCAATCTCTAAGCCTTTTCCAAACACACCCAAGTTTTATCAACCCTGACGGAGAGTGTTTTTGAAAATGTTGTAGGAATTATACTGACTGACTTTAAAAACTCATCACTTACATGAAAACCTAAAAATGTACACTTGTTTGAGATGCGATCTTTATACTATATAGGAACAAAGTTCTAGTGTCTTTTTTAACATTTTATTGGCATTCACACCAAAATCAATTTTTCATTGACTTTGTTAGAGCCAGTTACCTGATGCTGTGATATGTTTAATATTTACAGTTAGAGGGAAAATATTTGAAGAATAAAGTGATGCATTTCTGAAGTCAGTCAGTATAGCATTTCTTTCCATTTCCAGCAATGTTTTCTGTCCTTTCAAAGATGAACCTTGCCATTTGAACTATATTTTATTTGACATATACTTTGAACTGGAATAGTCTGAAATATTGTCTTTTGGTAAAGAGTTAACCCCTTTTACTGATATGACAAAAATTCATAGGATGTTGACGGAAACTTTCCATTGTTTTTGCAAAAAGTGTTAATCAAGATCTTACTGCATAGGACATGCATTTTGATCTTTGATCTCCACTGTCCAATATTTTGCTACTTGTCATGGCCAAAAAAAACTTGAATATTGCATCTATTGTGTTTTTACTGCTACATTTAAATATACTTGGGAATTTATTGAATGGTTTAACCCTTTACCAAACTATGTTTTCACCATCTTTAGGAAAAAACTTGAAAATGTTGTGGAAAACATGAGAAAATGCTGGTAACCAGTTATTTCTACTTTTCCCACATTTTACCCTCTTAAAAGACAAACATGGTCATTTAAGCCACATGTCATTTGTTGTCCACAAATGCTTTTAATTCAAACAGTTCCATAATTTTCTTTTGTCTGTTAACCCTCTACCACACAATCCCGACTAAAAAAAATAGTGATAAAAATAGCTGGGTCCGGGACCTTTTGGCCTTTATAACAGGAGGGTCTGAAGTATACTTGGGCAGGTCGTTTTTTTTTTTTTTTTTCTTCATTGTACAGGGTAGTGGTATCTCTGGAGATGACCCCCAAAAAAACCTTACCATTTCAATTTGCTTTTACTCTAGGGGCTTCAGTTGAAGACAGATGTTCAAACAAACAAGCCGAGCCCCGGTAGCTCAGTCGGTAGCATGCAGGACTTGAGAACACGGGGTCCAGGGTTCGATCCCTGGCTACGACCCCTGGCTCGGCCAATTTCTTTCAGAGGATTGATGATAGTCACTGCGACAGGATTCATTCCTCTCCCACCGCTGACCATTGTTTCGACGATGATTATGTGGGAAAGCAGCCAGTGGTTTGGAAAGAAAAATGTGCGGAGTACTGGTAAAAGAGACTCCAGGAAAGCATGGATAGGTGCACTGGCCGCCGTGATATAACTGAAATAATGTTGAAAACGGCGTTAAACACCATACAATCAATCAATCAAACAATCAATTAGCATTATTATGTTGACCAACATGAAGTTTGCAGTTTGGAATATTTTCTTATTGTGTTAGTCTCAGTTGAACGGTTGCATCGTGGAATGAAACCCACGACCAACTTTCATTTCAATGTTCAAGGTACCAACCCGATCTTTGTTCTCATACTTTCTATCTTACTCAAATTATGAAAGCTCTGTTTTGTTTTCTTCTGGAGTTTTCCGTTTGATATTTAATGAAAACCAAAGTTTGAATAAACATTTTTTTCGTAAACTTTTAGCGAAAAGCGTAGACGATCTGTTCGTAGATTTTAACCGGCTTCACCGCATGTAACTGTTATTGGTGGTAGACAAACCGGGAACCAAGGAAAACTGTTGATATTACAATGACTTAAATAAGTTTATGTGATAGCGTCCTGGGGTGGCCGGGGTACGGAAAAATTTCGAAGTAGTTCACTTTTACATGAAGATTGTCCTAAACAAACAGACCTAAATTATCCTTAGAATGGCTATTCTAAATTTAAGTCATTTTGAATTTATTTTCGGACATCGGACTTTTTACTTCAAAGACTGAACAGGTCCGTCCTCCATTTTGACAGGTCCGTCGGACCCTCGCCTTTTTTTTTTCCACGGGTCTGATCTCCATTTCCGTAGGTCCCGGACCTCGGACCAGGGCTATTTTTCAGCCCTGAAAAACCTAGAAATAAAGACTTAGGAAAACATTATGGGAAATTGAGAAAATGCTGGTTTCCTTTGTCCACAATGTTTTCTACCCTATCAAAGACAACTTCCACAATTCTAGCCACAGTCAATATGGTGTCTGCATATGCTTTTGGTTTGGACAGGTCTAAAATTTTGTTGTGCCGTAAAGGAATAAAAGTAAAAACAGTATTCTTCAAATGCTTTCAATATTGACCAATCTAGAATTGTTTTGTCTGGTAAAGGGTCATATGAAGAAAAGATTAAATTTTGTTTGTTATTTCAGGGATCAGAAAAGTACATTGTGCCATTTTTAGTGAGTAAGGGGACATCAGAAGCCTCTACTTTGATCAAACTGATTGCCAACAAACTGTCAGTAGCCGTAAGTTAATATTTGGTCCAAATCCAGATTAACCACTTACCTTCAGAAACAAGTTTTAGCCCATAACCACATAATCCCGAGTTTGAACGACCCTAAGAAAGAAAGCTTTTGTAAACATTTTGGGAAATGGAGAAAATGCTTTATACCATCATTTTCTCCTTTTTTTTTTTTACAATGTTTTTACCCTTTGAAAACAGAAATCGATATTTGATGGACATTTCTCTAGTCATCTGCAAATACTTTCAATTTGGTCTGGTCCAAAATTTTGTTGTTTGGTAAAGAGATGAACTTCTAGAAATGAAACTATGACAACATTCTTGCAGATTGTTGAAAATCAATATGAATTAATAAATACTGCATGTACATGAATACACCTATTTTGAAAAAGAAACTGCTCCTTTTCTTTCAGTAATAGCTGTCGAATTTATGGAAATACTTAACCAAATAAGAGCGCCAAATAAAACTAAGATGCACTTACATTCTCCAGATATGACCCTTATGGTTGCAGTGCCAAGCTTGTTATTGTCCAGAATGTTTCAGCAAAGCAGACAGTGTAGATCTAAGATCAGACTGCACAGTCTTATCTTGATCTACACTGGCTGCAAAGGCAGTTGTGAAAGGTGCTTTTATGGTTTATCTTTCCTTCAAATGCTCCTTGTCCATAACACTGACTCATAAGGTTATAACTAAGTAAACTCCTCTGCTTACAAATGAATAAACTAGACTTCACTGACTGCTGAAAATACATGTACTAGTTCATTGAAAATATAAATGCATCTTGATTGTTGTTTTGATTGCGTTTCAGATGATGTATGTCATAATTATCTGACTGCTAGTACTGAGCAGTCTAATCTTTGTCTATATTGTCGATTAACCTTTTACCACACAATGCCAACTTTTGACAACCCTGAGAAAGAAGCTTTTGAAAACATTGTGGGAAAAGGAGAAAATGCTGGTAAGCAGCATTTTTTTCCTTTTCCCACAATGTTTTTTTTTTTTTTTTTTTTTTTTCCCACCCTTCCCAAAACAAATTTCAATTTTTGAGACACATTTATTCTGTCATCTGCAAATGTTTTCTATTTGGACAAGTCTTTGTTGTCTGGTAAAGAGTTAAAATATTGAATTATTTATATCATTGTTATGATTGCATTGTAGATTGTGTATGTCATATCAGTCTACAAGTTCTGGGGAGTCTAATCTTGATCTACACTATCCATTTAATCTATTCATGTTGCTTATGGCAATGACAGAGCTTAAACTAACCTTAGTGGTAACATCTGAATAATGTCTCACTCACAAAGCTGCAGCAAATGAAGCTGCAATAAACTTTTAACATGTCTTTGTCTTTCAGAGTCGCAGTAAATTACTGATAAGCAATACAAAGTATGTGTTCTCCTATCTGGTCAGATTTAAACAGAAAGAATCTGATCTTCAAACTGCCATCCATTACTTACAGGTATAAAATTCTGTTTGTTTATCTGAAATGCAACACTGAATTATTAAAATGGACTTTCTCAATTGAGAAAGCAGGCCAAAATATTTGCATAGTACTTCATATAGTTGTGGACAGTGTAGATGGAAGATCAGACTGCATGTTTTGTGCAGTTAGATTGTGGTCTATATAGCCGCAGTCTGGTCTTGACCTATATTTACAACACAAAAGTTGTGCTTAGTACTTTGAGGGTTATAGGTGATTTTTATCGCTGCTTTTTTTGCAAAATACCAAGATACTGTGATAGCCCTATTGACATCTGCATCATTGTACAAAAACCAATGTTTTCTGATATCTCTTTCATAACTAAAAATAACCACTTTAAACTCTGGATATCTGGTAACTGCCAAAAGGTAAATCCATTCAAATAGAGCAGGTAACCCCCTAAATATTTGTTACCGTTATGCCGCATTTTTGACATAGATTTTCCACTAAAAGTCAACTGCAGCCATGTGTTGGCAGCCATGTGTTGGTAGCCATGTGTTTGCACCCAGGTGTAACATTTTTATTCACGGGGTCCAGGGTTTGATCCCTGGCTCGGCCAATTTCTTTCCGAGGATTGATGATAGTGACTGCGACAGGATTCATTCCTTTCCCACCGCTGACCATTGTATCGACAATGATTATGTGGGAAAGCAGCCAGTGGCTTTGAAAGAAAATTGTGCGGAGTACTGGTAAAAGAGACTCCAGAAAAGCATGGACAGGTTCACTGGCCGCCGCGATATAACTGAAATAATGTTGAAAACAGTGTTAAACACCATACAATCAATCAATCAATCAATCAACGTTTTTATTTGTTGTATTTTTCAATGTAAATGTCTCACTGAGTCAAAATTGTCATTCACCAAATGCATATCCTCCTTTTCTTACAATGGTTTTAAAAGCCATCCTCTTCAGGGTCATTAAAACTTGGGAATGTTTGATACAGGGTAAAAGTGATATCTTTTCTCATCTTACAGAAAGAGACCAATTTTGAGCTGAAGAATTTGTTGAGGATAGATTTTCAGAGGGTACACAATGAACTCTTGCTCCATCTCAGTACAAACTACTCTCAGGTAGGTTTAGTTAGTGGATATATAAAACCCTTTAACTTCAACTAAAAAGAATCTAGAAACTGTTGAAATAATTATTCTTGAGTAATATGAAAAGCCAGTTGTGACTTTTTTTTTTTTTTTTTCATTACACAGAATGTTCAGATAGGATGTCATTAATTAGCTCTACTGGCAGAAGGCAGAAATACCAAGCAAACACGAATCTTAAACATTTGGATAGTATAATTAATAATGCAGGGTACATATTTCAGGTTTTTCATGGATTGAAAATACTGTCTAGTTATGATGAACAATATAAAGGGGGCCCTGTGAACACTAGCGAAGAGATGGCAAACTACCTACAACCTAGGTTACTAGGAGTTCTGGCTCACTTTGACTCTCAACTGCTGAATGCCAGTGTTCCAACGGAGGAGAAAAGACCAGTATGTGTGTGTTCTGGTTTGCTTTGTACAAAGTGGTATCTTTAAAGGCCCACATAGTGGCCAAAAGTAAACAATTTGGGTGTTAAAATGCATTCAATTTTCAATCCTACCATTTTAAAGTATGGAAATTGTTAAGATGACAATCTGTTGTTGTACATTGGGTGCAAAGAATGAAATTTAGAACTAGGTAAAAAGGAACACAAAAGATACAGTGACATGGCAACTTTTTCCCTATTTTTGGAATTCATTTTTTTGCCAGCAACTAACACTTGGACCAAGTTACAGTAACAAATTGTCATCTTCACAGTAATTTCCACACTTTAAGGTGGTATGATTTAAATTTAAATGCATTTTAACACCCACACTTTTTATTTTTGGCTGCTGTTTTGCCTTTAATCCTTTACCAAATGACCCTATGATTTATCAAGGAAGAAAGCTTTTGAAAACATTGTAGGAAAAGGAGAAAATGCAGGTTACATGCATTTTCTCATTTTCCCACAGTGTTTTCTACTCAATTGAAGAAAGAAACCATTACTTGATTCACATCCAGTTTTTTGCGGGCAAATGCTTACAATTTGGACAAATATAACATTTTTGTAAGAGTTAATCCATTCAACCTTTCCCAAACAACAAACTTTGGACACATCCAAATTGAAAGCATCTGCAGGTGACAAAGTTGAAATTGGTACAAATGAGCTGAGGTTCTCTTGTTATAAGCAATTTCTCCTTTTTCCACAATGTTTTCAGAAACCTTTTATCTCATTTTTTTCCATGTTTTAAAAAACAATGAATTTCCCTTCTTTCATATAGCATCATTTGTTCTTTGTTTTAAATTTCACACTGATAGGTCAAAAAGTAACCTATGTGGTAGTAGGTGAAGTCATTATACAGGGTATCCTAACAGTAAGGTAACACTTTTATACATTTATGGTATGGCTTTTAATTTCAAAGAAGAGATGAAAAGATATTTACTTGTATATAAAATATGTAAGTTTTTTGTGTGATAATTTCATTCAATTTTCATTACATTACATACTTAAATACAGATTTCAAATATTTTTAGCCAGATAGGCTAAAGCATTACCTTACTTTCTGGACATCTTGTATTAGGACTTATATATTTCTATGATAAGTCTTGACTTGTTTTTGGATTGGATAAAAGTGTGATATTTTTAGCTTGGCTGTTTTCTGTAAGCCTTGCACCAACAACCAAAACAATATATACTTTTGCAAGCATTGTGAGAAAAGTAGAAAATGCTTGTTACCAGCATCCTTTAAAACACAAATCCCATAGTTTGAGTAAGATTTCTTTTGTTGTCTGCAAATAACCAAAGAGCTGACGTATACAAATGTTCCCGATTCTCTGGTTCTAATCTAGAATATTTGAATAATTGCTTCACAGGCACTGGAAAGTCTGATCTCAATTATACGTCTAATGGGATCCAAGATCATCAGTGCCATACGACACAAAGTCAGGAACACTCTACGTATTGGACTCGAGTTCACTGACAGGGACTTCATAGCAATATCCTGTAGAGCATGGAACTGCTTTGTTCGAAGTCTAGAGTTACCTTTCCTTGGTCAGATGTTACCTCAGATTGTGGCCACTTTATTACCACTACAGAAACAGTTTCCAAAACAAGTTGCAGAAATTATCAACTACATGATAGTTGATAACAGGTTTGAACTTCTTTTGTTTTTTCTTTATTTTTTTCATAATAAACTGGTTATTACTGCTATACATTTGATTTTCACCACACAATCTTAAGTTTTAATGACCCTGAAGGAGGCTTTTGAAACATTTTGGGTAAAGGCAAAAATGCTGGTCACCAGCATTTCCTCCTTTTCACATTGTTTTCTACCCTTTAAAACACAAATTACAAATTTGAGTTACCTTTTGTTATGTCCTCTGAAACAGCTTTCAATTTGATCAAGTCTTAAGTTTTATCATGTAGTAAAGAGTTAATCATTAGGCATAATTATGGTGGAAAGTGTTTGTAAAATCTCTACACTTAAAATATTTTATAATCATACTGCTTTTATTTCTTTTAATTATCTATTTTGTTAATGTTTATTTAATTTTAGTTTTCTTTTTTGCAGAAAGGTGTTAAAAGACCATTTTCATGACATCTACTTTCTGCCTGATGTTCCGGAACTAAGTGACGCCATAGCAGTGTTAAAAGAAGTCACTGATGGACCTTTAAGGTAAAAAATGGATTAACTGTTTACCAAACAACAAATCTTTAGACTGGTCCAAATTGAAAGCATTTTGCAGACACAATGGAAATGTGGCTTAAAAACTGAAATTTCTTTTGGGAAGAGTAGAAAACATGGTGGGAAAAGGAGAAAATGCTGGTAACCAGCATTTTCTCCTTTTTCCATGACATTTTAACCCATTACCACACAATCCCCACTTTTAACAACCCTGAGAAAGAAAGCTTTTGAAAACAATGTGGGAAAAGGAGAAAATGCTGGTGCCTAGCATTTTCTCCTTTTCCATAATGTTCTCAAAAGTCTTTTCCCCAGGGTCGTTAAAAGACAGAATCGCATGGTAAACATAATGGCATACACTAAAAGGAAAAAACAATAGGAAATACAGCTTTTCTCTTGATGATTGAATTTGGTTGCCTAGTACGGATTTGTCTGATCTAAGACTGTGATTCTTTTTCACTTTTTAAAGCATATCAAAATCTCCTTTTTCTTTTTTTAGCCAATCAGATTTCAGATCTCAGCTATCCCATTGCTTGAAAGGAATTCAGCATGAAAGTTTAGATGTGAGACTCCATGCCTTATCAAAGCTAAAAAAACTTCTCAAAACTCAAAGGGTAAGTACTCATATGTCTCTTATGACAGTCCTGTTCTCTTTGCTCTGCCTTTGAACATACAAGGATTGAAAAACAACAGCACCACATGCAGTGCAAAGTTTCGATGAATACTTGTTTGAATTGCTTCAAAAGTATCAACAGATACTATTATTTCTTAGATATTACACTAAACAATGATCAAGTAATCAAGCACTATTAATGTATTTTGTTGATTGTGCAGAAATTGTTAAATTTATAATTATTCATTTCAGAAAGATTTTTTCGAGTTGGTTTTGGAGAGTGAGACAGTAGATCCCCTTGTTTCTAAACTGATATCAGTTGTAAGTCAGATATTTTGGTTTCATTGTTATCTCTCTACCAAATGACAAAATCTTAGACTTGTCCCAGATTGAAAGCATTTGCAGACAATAAAATAAATGTGACAAAAAAATGTTACTTGTTTCAAATGGTTAAGCCAATTACAGTGTTTCCACTCGCGCAAATTCTTGCGTATATCACATTATAGAAATGAAATTCACATAACAAATACTGGTTATATGCGAGACCTTGTGTAAGAAAATACATGGACAAAAAAGGCTATTATTCACTTATTTTATGTAGAATGACAGGTTTTGAAGTTATTTGTTACTCTTATTGACCCGTATTGACAAATTTTTGTCAAGTCATGCCGAAATATGTATCCAGAAATTAGACCTAACAGACATGAAAAATTGATTGGTGCAAAAAACACGAAAACCCATGACACAACAAAATTTCTGTTTGACACTGTCCAATCAAAGTCACTTCAGACTGCCTTTTCAGCTTTTTAATGACTTTAAGCAGTGAATTTAATAAATATCTGAATGTAATAGACTTTTTTTGCTGCAAATCATCAATTTGGATTGCTTTGTACCTCTAGTTGGGAACCATAATTGTCATACCCTCTAATGTAAAATCTTAACCCCAGATTTACAGCTCAGGGGGTAAGTGTACCCTTAAAATAAAAAGCTAGTGGTAACACTTCAGTTAGAAATTGTGCTTCTTTCAAATTTAGAAAATCTTGCAGAACAAGAGTAAGATTGTTCTTAAGAATGGTTGGTGAGATGGACCTTGATTTCATGAATATTACTATACTTTTGCTCACATTTGTCATGAAGAGGTAAGATTGATGGATGCTATTTCACAGTTACTGAAAGGTTGTCGAGAAGCAGATGTGCGGGCTCAGGGACTGATTGCCGAGTGTCTGGGAAACTGTAGTGCCGTGGATCCAGGGAGACTTGAACTTGTAACTAACAATCCAAAAGTAGAGAATGCCAAATTTCATGCAAGGTAAGTGATTGAAGCATCTTTCACCCTTTACCAGACAATAAAACTAAAGACTAATTGAGAGTATTTGCAGATGATATATTAAAAATTGCATAAGAGATGAGGTTCATCATCATACAAGAGATTTTGATGCAGTTTTGACATTTTATCTTGTGTATTAACACAAAGAAAAATAGAAAACTAGTTTTAAAGAAAAACTAATTTTGTAAAGAAAAACGATTGAAACAATTATGCATTATAATCTAATATTGTGCATATAACAAAATATTAGATTTATTGCTAGGTTACATAGTTATATTCTTATTAAAAGTATAGACATCTCCTTGTAATAAGCTTGGTAAAAAATTAGAAGAGAACTGTTACAAAGGGGTACGATTTTCAGCTAATTGCATAGGTACTTGTTGCTAGCAGTGCAGGTCATGTGGGAGTGTCCAAGGCTCTGCTGAGCCCGAACCTTTTACTGATTAGGGCTTGGAAAGAAGAATAAGTTAGCTGTTCTGTGATTTGGCTGAAATACTGTTGAAAGTGGAATAAAACCCTGTTCAAAGAAAAAAAAAAGATTTGGCCTAGAATGATGAAACTAAGACTTTGATAACTGACTTTCATATATAGTCTGCAAAATACGAAAAGGGGCTTTCGGACATTTGCGTAAAGTGTCGTCTCGGATCAGCCTGCACAGCCCGCGCAGGCTAATCCGAGACTGCACTTTACGTCAACATTAGGTTCTGTCATACAGTGGATTTGCGTGAAATAGAAAATCACGCACAATCGTAAAGTATCGTCTTGGATCAGCCTGCGCGGACTGCGCAGGCTGATCTGGAACGACACTTTATGCAAATGTTCGAATGCCCCTTTTCGTGTGTTGCATGACATAATTATAATGTTTTGAGAAAGAAGAACTTTTTTGTCACATATCAAGTAAAATTAGTCCTAAACAGACTGCATAAGTTTAGACTCATCTATATAAAAGGCATTTGTAGATGAAAAATTAAATGTGGCTCATTGGGTGAGATTTGACTTGGAAAGAATAGAACACGTCATGGAAAAAGGTAAAGACGCTGGTTACCAAGAATGAAACCCTTCTTCCTCAATGTTTAAAGAAAAACAGGATGGCTTGGTAGACAAGTTAGAGAACTTTCAAAGAACAACAGCTTTGATAAAAGGGAAATAATGTTTAACTCTTTACACACAACAAAAATCTAGTTTTGTCCAAATTTAAAGACTGAAGGTAATGAAATAAAAGTAGCCCAAAACACAAATTTTGTCTTTCATAGGGTAGAAAACTTTGTGGGAAAAGAAGAAAATACTGGTTACTAACATTTTCATCTTTTCCCACAATGTTTTTCAATAGCCCTCTTCTTCTTCAGGGTCGTTTGAAATGTGAATTGTGTGGTAAGGAGTTAATAGAAATAATGATCAAAAAAGTAATTTGGTGATATCCATTTCTGTCAATATTACAGCATAGAGGATGATAAGTTTGCCTTTGCACTGATCAATGAAGTGGTGAAGTCATACCTGGCAGCCACAGAGCCACGGGTTCAAGACTGTTCTGCCTTTGCTTTGCAAGAACTGCTTGCTACTTATAAAATCTCTGAGTCTAGTGAGGATAGAAGTTCCAAAGGATTGTGGGAAAAGTTCTCCGAGCATGTTCGAGAGATTCTCATACCTCTCTTAACTTCAAGGTGAGAACTTTCACTGAGATATGATGCACACTCTGGCAAAGAGGGGTTTAATGCATATCTGTAATGCATTGTACTAAGCAAGACATCACATAATCATGGGTCTATAAACTCCAATTTGTCCACTTACCAACTAAATCATGAAGCAGACTGGTCCTTGAACATGCAGAAAATTGACCAATAGCAAAAAGTGTCAACTCAGGTCAGCTTGCACATAGTATGCAGGCTGACCTGAGTTGACCTTGAGCAGATGCGTTAAACCCGTTTTCACAGAACGTGGCTCGTATTTCTGAATGCCCATAATCTTTTTACAGTGCAGTCTAATTTTTCATCAATCCAAAACTGACAGTATTAGGTTACAACTGTTAAACCTCCCCACAGAAATACAAAATTGGCATTGCTCAGATGACCAGCTTTTGAAAACATGACCCTATGATGGACTCAGAAAATACCTGAAGATAACCAATCTTTTAGGGCCATACAACTGATACTTTAACTATTTACCAAACAACAGACTCATGGACTACACCCAAATTGAAGGCCTTTGCAGTGGCACATCAGTTGCGGCCCAAAAGAAGAATTCTGTCTTTGAAATGATTAAAAACATTGTGGGGAAAAGGAGTTCTATGCCCAAGAGTGTCAAAGATTTTAGATCAGATTTTAATATAGATCAATTTCGATGATGGTTATGTGGAAAAGCAGCTAGCAGTGTGGGAAGAATATTGTGCAAAGAACTGGTAAGAAAAACTCGAAGAAAGCATATCTAGGTGCACTGGAAGCAGCAGTATAACTGAAGTAATTTTGAAAACACTTTAAACACCATACAAACAAATAGACAGGTCTGTTGTATACTTCTAGGAAACTTTATCATGATAAATTCTCACAATCTTGTCGCTGAGTATTTATATTTTAAGACATAAAGCTAATTGCTAATTGGTCATTCACTCAATGGATGATGAATTTCTGTGCATTTAACATTAAATCAGGTGCATTTTACATGCATTTTACTTTAAAACCAGGTACATTTTACATGTGTTTCACATTTAATCAGGTACATTTAACACACATTTTAGATGAAGCCAGGTATATTTCACATGCACTTTACATTATACCATTTAGATTTTACATGCATTTTACATTAAATCAGGTACATTCTAGCTACGGACAAGGACTGGTCGAACTTGACAAAGCCCATCTACCTGTCAAAAAGAGGGGACAATTTTAAAGAATGGGTCAGTACCTGGACTGGATACCTCTCATCAAAGGTTGGTCAACTCTTAACCACACAAATACGACTTTTTGCATCCCTGCATAGGGTTTTTTAGTGGTAAAGTTGTTATTTGCAATTTTTCTTTTTCCCACAATGTTTTCTATACAGGTCAGGTAAAGCGTTTTCTTTGCCTTTGGATTTTTTCTCATTTTCTTCAGTTCTGCTAGTTAGCTAGCCTGTTCTCGAAGAAAACGTCAAGGTATTGTCATAGTTGTGGCATTGTCGTCGTGGTGCTAAAACTTTTACATTTCATTATTTGTCTGTCATTACTGATGATTTTGCTTCCAACTCTAACAAGTTGTCAGCTATCCAAAGGGGAACCCATACAACAAGGGCAGGTGACCATCAAAATATTTTTGACAAAGTTAGGCACCTTTTTCAACTTAGAGCATTCATTGCCACAATGATTTTATACTTTCAAAGACATATCCCATCATTTACCACATTTTATTTGCCATCTTCAAATGCTTTAAATTTGGATAAGTGTAAAATTTTGTCTGACAAAAGTGTAGACTTGCCCAGATTGAAAGGAAATTTTAGTGTGGCTCAAATGATGTGATTTGTCTTTGACAGGGTAGAAAAGATTGTGAGAAAAGGAGGAAATGCTGGTTACCAACATTTTCTTCTTTTCCCACAATCTTTTCTAAAGGCTTCTTCCTCAGGGTTGTTAAAACTCGGGATTGTGTGTTAAAGGGTTAAATGATCTGTTATTTGGTTTGTAGGTGAAGCCGGATAGTAAAGCATTCAAGGTGTTTAAGGCATGCAGTGCTGTCATAAAGTTTGATGAACACATAGCTCTGTATATTCTACCATATGTCGTACTACATGTGCTTCAAGATGGGTCCCAGGAAGACATTGATGAGGTAAGGTTTGTTTACTGTGGTTTCTTCATTAACACTCCTTCTTTTAACTCTTTACCATACAACAAAATTTTGGACTCGACTAAATTGAAAGCATTTGCAGACAACAAAATAGTTGTAGTTTAAATGATGATTTCTGTCTTTGATAGGCTAGGAAACATCTGGGAAAAGGAGAAAATGCTAGTTACCAGCATTTCCTGCTTTTCCCAACATGTTTTCAGAAGGCTTTTTCCTCCAAGTCGTTAAAACTTGGAATTGTGTGGTAAAGGTGAATAAGCCTTTCCCAAACAATCCCGATTTTTAACAACCTTGCAAAGGAAGACTTGAAAATATTGTGGGAGAAGGAGAAAATACTGGCTACAAGCATATGTTGCTTTTCCAATAATGTTCTCGATGCTTCCAAAAACAAATTTCTGGGTTGTGAGGTAGAGTGTTGGCCTTGCAACCATAAGGTCTTGAGTTTGATTCCTGGGAGTGGGTGTCAACTTCAGGACTTTTCATTGGCACACACACTCGGCACAAGTACTGATGTAGCTTCCAGGAAACAAAATCGAGAGAGGTAAGTATAAGTTGCCAGGACTTATTTCTCAATCAATGTAAAATAAATATGCTTAAACTAAAAGCAAATTTCAATTCTTTAATTACTCTTAACCTGTTCTTTGCAAATGCTTTTAATTTGAATTAAGTGTAAAATTTTGCTGTGTTGTTAAAAGTTAACTTGTTACCAAGCAAATCCAGATCTTGAAAACCCTGAGACGGTGCTTTTGAAAAAGTAATGGGAAAAGGAGAAAATGCTGTTAAACAATATTTTTTATCTTTTTTCCACCATATTTTAGGACCTTTCAAAGAATCAAATCATTTCAGCCAGATTTAATTTGTCTTCTGCAAATACTTTCAGTCTGGACAAATTTTGCTGCCTTATATAAAGTTATGTGAATTTTCTTGTAACTGAAAAGGGACACAAACCCAAATCCATCCATTAAGCTGTTTGGAATGATATATAAAAATCAAAATTTGACAATCAGATCATCAAGATTATTTTGTCTGATGCACTGTGTTGCTAACCACTATTTTGGCTCCCAACTAAATGACCGTTAAGGTTTGAGAGGTGCAATAGAAATATTTTGTTTTTAGCTTGGCTGTTTTCAAAGAAAGTGTCGGGGTATTATCATAGCCCTATCATGGTCTGTGTTGTTGTCGTTCATAAACTTTGACATTTTATAATTTCTCTGTCATTACTGAATATATTTACTTCAAAGTTGAACTAGTTGACTACAAGGCTGCATTATCATCATGATTTAAAATGGAACACATGCACAGTTTTATTAATGTTATATACATAATGAATAATGCTAATTTTCCTCAGAAAGAGGCATAAATATTCTAATGGGGGGAAAACAAAGGTTAAAAATGTATGAAAAGCTCATAAATAAAAAAGTATATTCACTTAGCTCTTAACCAAACAACAAAATTTTAGACTGGACCAAATTGAAAGCACTTACTGATGACTGGTGACCTAGAGGCCCTGGCTTCGAGCCTCACTGGATCCACTGAGAGTTTTCCATGGGAGTTTCCATGGACAAGAAACTTCAGAGCTCTGGTCTAGTACTGCAGGAGCCCAGGAAATAACATGAATATGTGAGCTGTTGCCCTGATATGACTGAAATAATTTTGACGACTAGGTAAAACAACTTTCAATCGATCAATCCTGTGAAGTAAAACATTTTTTTAACTTGAGTAATTCACTTTTTTTTTTTTTTTCTGTGAAAGCACTTGGTGGGGGTAAATCACAGTTTTTGTCTATCCTAGGTTTTCAAACAAACAAATTATTTCTGTATGTAAACTTTCCTAGATATGGAAGGAGATTGTAGAGGTGTTAAAACAAGTGACGAAGACTGATGGCAAACAGAAAGGGACGTCATTTCATCACATGAGTTCACAAACAGTATTTTCCGTCCTGGACTATTTAACACAGTGGAAACAGATTGTAGCTCAAAGAAGTACATGTAAGTCAGTTTTAAATCCTTTGCCAAACAACATATTTGTAGACTTGTCCAAATTGAAAGCAAATGCAGATGAAAAGATCAGTGTGGCTCAAATGATTGCAATTGTATTTAAAGGGGTAGAAAACATTGTGGGAAAAAAAGACAGTGTGGTTACAAGCACTTTCTCCTTTTCCTATATATTTTTGAAAAGCCTTCCTTGTCAGGGTTGTTAAATTTGGGATTGTGTGTATAATAAATGTAGTTAAAGGGAGACCGTTCTTTTTTTTTTGTCAAAATATAAATTTCTGTACTTTCATGTTTTCAGTTAGTTTCTTGTGTGTATAACCATCCCTGAAGAAGGCATTTTTTCTAAACATGAGGTTTTCTACCTTTGGAAAAAACAAATTTTATGTTTTAAATAACATCTAATCTGTTGTCTGCAAATGCTATCAGTTTGGATAAGACTGAAATTTTGTCATTAGGTAAAGAGTAAACCCTTTACCAGACAATCCCGGAAGTAACCTTTTGGAAACATTGTAAAAAGGAGAAAATGCTGGTTACCAGCATTTTCTCCTTTTTCCATAATGTTTTCAGCCTTTTCAAAGGCAATTGCACCGTCTGAGCTAGGTTAATTTGTCTGCAAATGCTGTGGATTTACAAGAGAGAGGTCCAAAATATTGTTTTGTGATAGAGAGTTAAAAGGCTATGTATGTCGCAACAAATCAGCATTCTGCAATTCAAATTGGGTTAAAAAAAAATACAATAAAATATTTTCCATTAACTATTACTACCTAGTCCTGACCCTGAAAAATTAGACTTTAGAAATCAAAGAGGAGAGAAGAAAATACAGGTAAACAGCATTTTCTCCTTTTCCCACATTGCATACTTACTTTTCAGAAACAAATCCAATCATTTGGATAATGTATGATTTGTTGTCTGCAGTTGCTTTCTATACTGAACCAAAAAAGAAACTTCCCCTGTGCTTAAGTGCAGATATACACAAATATGAAAATCAGGATTAAACTAGATTTATATGCATTGAAAGAGTATTTTATTAAGACTTTGCGTGAAAAAAATTATTGCAGAGGGTTTATCCAAAAGTAGTGAAATGGTAGTTAAAATGCGGAAGGGGTCGCTCACCAAAATCACAAATTAATACCGGGTATGACCACCTTCAGCATGAAGGACTGCCTGGCATCGTTGGTGCATAGAACGGATAAGTGTATTGATTTCGGCTTGTGGAATGTTGTTCCATTCCTGAATTAAGGCTTGTCTTAGCTGAATGATGTTTGACGGTGGAATAGGGCGACGTCTAACACGCTGGTCAAAATAATCCCAAAGGTGTTCAATGGGATTCAGGTCAGGGCTTTTGGCAGCCCAGTCATTAATAAATGCAATGTTATTTGCCCTGAGGAAATTCACATTGTCCTTAGCTGTATGGTTTGTGGCATTATCATGCTGAAAAAGAGTGATATTGGCATTATTTTGAAACAGTGGGATAACGTGCCTCGCAAGAATTTCATCTCGGTAGCGTTGGGCATTTAAATTCCCTTCGATAACGACGAGATTAGTGCGAAAGCCATGTGCAATGCCCGCCCAGACCAAGACAGAACCCCCACCCCCAAAACAATCTCGTTCAAGTACGCAACAGTTGGCATAACGTTCATTTCTCCTACGGTATGCTCGAACCCTGCCATCACCTCGATGAATTGAAAACCTTGACTCATCAGAGAAAAGAACGCTATTCCATTGTTGTCTAAGCCAGCGTTGGTGTGTACGTGCCCAATTAACACGATTTACGCGGTGACGTTGCGTCAAAACACAACCAACGTATGGACGACGTGCACGTAGCCCACCCTCGCGCAAGCGATTGCGCACAGTTTGGTCAGATATACGGTTGTTATGTGTACCAGGGGTGTTAGCAGCAGTGGCTGTGGCAGTTTGGAAGCGATTGCGCAGGTGGGTGTTCCGAATATAGCGGTCTTGGCAGTGCCTCGTGACGCGAGGACGTCCACTAAGTGGTCGATCTTCCGTATGCCCTGTTGCTTGAAAACGTTGCCTAAGGTGTCGAATAGCACGAGTAGAACATCCATTCATAGCAACAGCATTCATCGTCATACCAGCATTAAGCATGCCAATGGCACGTTCGCGTAAATTTTGCGGAATTCTAGGCATATCAAAAATAAAGAAAACTAAAAAGAATTTAATTTTTTTCAACGTCTTTTTCTTATTGACATGAAAGTCTATAAAATTAGACTGAAAGGTTTCAAAAAATATACACAAATTATACTGGTCCGTGCATGCACGTGAAAATCGCTTTCAGCGGGTTTCTTCTGCAAAATGCTTTCAATCAAGTTAAAATTTGTTTCATCGGACACATAATCGTTTGCCCGAATATATGTAGGTCATCTGACATTTTGATTTTTTTTAATAACATTGCATTTGCACTTAAACACAGGGGAAGTTTCTTTTTTGGTTCAGTATATATAGACCTGTCCAGAATATTGCTTTGTGGTAAAGAGTTGAAAGCTCTTGAAAGAATTGTGAGAAAAGGAGCAATTGCCAGTAAGAAACAATTTTTTGCAACTATCAGAATGTTTTCCAATCTGGTACAGAGCTACAGAAACATTTTTTTCTTTGTTACTAGATATCATAATATGTGTATTTCTAAATAGTTTTTGATTGTTCAACAATAACTTAGGACAGATGAAAAGCAGGAAACATGCAATCAAATTAAATGTCATAATGATATTGGAATTATGTTGAAAGTGGCAACAAACACCACTCACACAAATTAATATTTTTTGTATATTTATGTAATTTCAGCTCCAAATTACCTAAAGAGTCCAGAGTACAAGACGGTTTGCTCATTTTTAGAGAAAATACCGCAAGACAAACTGGCAGATGCCTCGTTCACTTGTAAAGCATACACCAGATCTCTCATGCATTTTGAACAGTTTGTGAAAAACAAGAATCAGCTGTCAAAAGAGGAATTAGATTTCATGCAGGTAAAAGGAGTTGAAATTGACAGCGACTTTACATGAAGTACAGTAAATTTGAGCCATTCTCTGTGAAAAAGGGGTTTTAATACATAGGCAAAAAAGTATCAACCCAGGTCAGCCTATGCAGTTGGTGCAGGCTGACCTGGGTTGAAACTTTTAGCTGTAAATTTGGTAAATTTTCTGCCTGTCAAAGGACCATCCTACATCGAAATTCAGCCTGTTATTAGACAAGCTGGATTTTATGGATCCATAATAACATAATGACTTGCTCAAGGTATAATTCAAATGCGTCACGTAGATGCATTAACCCTTTACCAGACGACAAGATTTTAGCCTTGTGCAAATTGAAAGCATTTGCAGACGACAATTTTAATGAGGCTCAGATGGTGCAATTTTTCTTGGATATGGTAGAAAACATTGTGGAAAAAGGAGAAAATGCTGGCAACCAGCATTTTCTCCTTTTCCCACAATGTTTTCAAAAGGCATCTTTCCCAGGGTCGTTAAAAGTCAGCATGGTGTAGTAAAGGGTAACACACCCTTTTGCCAAAGCATGGCTCATATGTTTTTGCATGTTGTCTCATTAATCATTACTACATCACAAGACTTAACACCTGTATTTGCAGAGGAAAAATTAAATTGTGGCTGAAATGATAATAGTTTACTTAGAAAGGATAGAAAACAGGGTTGAATAGTGACTGGCTTCATTTTAGCTTGGCTGTTTTTTGCAAGAAAGCATACAGGTATTGTCACAGCCCTGGCAATGTCTGCGTCATCTGCATCTTTGTGTAAGAACTCTAATATTTGATAGTATCGCCATTATTACAGAAGATCTGTATATGTACTTCAAACTTGGACAAGTTTTTTACGCTGTAAAGCAGAAAACCATCAAGGTATTTTTGGTAACAGTTATGCCCCTTTTACGACATAATTTTCTCTGAAAATCAAGCAAGTCGAGCCAAGCATTAGCACCTGCTAACAGTGTTCTTTTTTTTTTTTCAGAGATTATATGTTGAATTGGATGAACCAGATGGAGTGCTGGGTGTGGCTGCTATAAGACAAGCCCCACCCACTTTACAGGAACAAATATTAACCTACAAGGGCAGACTTGGTCAGTGTTTAGCATTTAAACTTTAGAATTTAAACTTCTTAACATCAACATAGTTAATGTCTTAGTGTCATGAATGTCTTTAACCCCCATGGAAAATTAAAGGTATCTTATGATATTTAAAACTGTTGTATTATTTGTTAACTTAAAGATTGATTGATTGATAACATAGCTATTCATTGATAACTATTTACAATGTTATTTCAGTTATATCACAAGTATCCATCCCTTCCTGAAGTTTCTTGTACCAGAACTTCGCACAATATTCTTCCCAAGCCACTGGCTGCTTATCACATAACCAATGGTGAAACAGTGATGAGCAGTGAGGAATGAATCCTGTAGCAATGACTGTCATCAATCCTCGAAAAGAAATTGGCTGGTCTGGGAATTCAAACCAGCAACCCCCTGTTTTCACAAGTCTTGTCTGCCACGGACTGCACTACCAGGGCTCAGCATTAACTAAGAAATATAATCTTATGAGAAAAAAGTATCTTAAAACATTCAATGATTTTTTTTTTAAAGACACACTCACCATCAAAACCAGAAAGCAAGCTGAAGGAAAAAAAAATGTTGTCAGTCTGATTTTCTTATAAGTAATCAATGAAAGCAGAGTTCCTTATCTTTTAACTGGGGCAAAACTTCTCAGGGGTGTAAAATTCCACTTGCCCGCTCGCATTGGCCAGTGATCTTTGATCTCGGGCGAGTACAAGAAAAACCTGACTGGCCGACAGCGTGAGTGCATTTTCTAACATACGAGGGGTGTTCGAAAAGTTTCGGGACAAGTGCTGCCATTCTTTTATATTTTGATATTTTTTAATGAGTTTTTCGATAATGATAGCTACAACTATATTCTATAGGTTAGTTGAAACAAATAAACGAAGATACACGAAACACGTGATGTATTGTCACCATAGCAACATCAAGTCGACGTGAGCGGGGCACCTTGATGCTCCGAATAAAAAGTTTGTCTTTACAAATGTCTGAAATAGTCATGGTTATTCAAAATACTCTATGGCATGCTAAATGCACCTCTGATGCCTATGTACGCACGAATTAAAACAATTTTTAAAGTCTGATGATGGAATGTTCCTTATACATTCCCTGACCACGATGGGAAGGTCGTCGACATCGTCGAAACAGTGACCGCGTAAGTAAAGCTTGATAGTGGGGAATATATAACCAAAAATCACACGGTGCGAGTCAGGGGAGCATGGTGGGTGCGCAATGGGGTTAATCTATCAACAGGTACTTTCTCGGAAGTTGATGAAGTATAAGGTGTGGCGTTGTTGTGATGTAAGTAGAATGTGCCAGGTTCTTTTGGTTGTTTCTCCTATACAGCCCTGATCAACTCATGTTGGTGCACCTGAAATGAGCTTATGGTTGAACCCATGCATCTATATACATGCAACAACGAAATTATGTTTATCAATCACTGGTTTCACCAACCAATTCTGTCATCATATAAAATAGAATATCATTTTATGTACAGTGTAGTTAAAAAATCAAAAAACCGTACGTTCAAGTACTGTGACTGTCTTCCCAATCGGCAGTGTGTGGCACAGAATAACTCCGTTCATTTCAATAAAATAAAACGTTTCACCATTGCTTTTGTAGGTGAGGGTGAATTAGGGTTTTTTTCCACACAGAACTGTCTTGCTTGGTCTCTGGATCATACAAACCAATCCAAGTTACACTGGCCGTAATAATGAATGCCAAGAACCTGTCACCACTTTCTCTGTACTGTTTCAGGATGGCCTTACTGTAACTTTTGATGGCAGGTAGTAGACGGGCACCCTGCGGGCGAATACTTTTGTCATACACAATTCAAAAACATACTGGAGTACTTATTGTGATCGATACTTGCCATTAAAAAAAAGTTATTTTGTGTGGTGATGTCAAGGTGCCCCGCTCACGTCGACTTGACGTTGCTATAGTGACCATTCATCACGTGTGGCATATATCTTCGTTTATTTGTTTCGATTAACCTATAGAATACAGTTGTAGCTATTACTACCGAAAAAAATCATTAAAATATCTTAATAAATAAAAGAATGACGCCAATTGTCCCAAAACTTTTCGAACACCCCTCGTATTACATGTGCTTAAAGTCCGTAAAATTTGGTAAAATTCCAGTCGGAGAACTGCTAATCAAACGGAAGTTTACATCAGTTATTTGAGGTTTTGTCTATTTACCAACCATTACATGCATACACACAATACAATGTCAATTTCGCCACGCTCAATCTGCATCAAATCTTTACAGCGAACCAATCGGATATAACGTATGAGATTTAGTCGCCGCCCATAATTTCTGAAAGCCACGCTTTGATTCTGCATTATATACTGGGTATTTAGCAACGACCTCGGGTCGACTCGGAGTAAATCCGGCTGTCTACGCTTTGGTATTTATTTCTTTTCTTACGGGAATAGCCGAGGGAATTCCAAACTTGTATAGTCGTTTTCTAGAAATACTCTGTAGAAGTGGCATGACCTATTTTTCATTAAATTGATTGAACCACTACAGATGAAATTACAAAGAAGGTTATGTAAGATGACAATTACATAAACAAATTAAAAATTGATTTTGCGCTTGAACGGTAAATCATTTAATCAGAAAATTTGACGGTGCAGCTAACTATTTTTAATAGCGGTGTAGGGAACACCATCTGTTTGTTTACATTTACCTTCAGAAAATGAATTCCTCTCTTTGCATAATGTTAATGAACAGACAGTTTAATAAAAAGCTAAAAATCAGACATGATAACATTTCTTGACATTTATTTTAGATCAAAATTACGTGTAAGTATAATTAATCACATGACTTTCAATTCTATTAGATGAATATTTCACAAAAAAAAAGGGCGAGTGAAAAACTCTGCAGGGCGAATAACCTTTAACACCTACTCGCCCTGCCGGGCGAGTAGATAAAAAAATAATTTTACATCCCTGTTCTTTCCACTTAGTTTTTTAGACCTGACTAGATTAAATCCTTAACCAAAAGAAAAAAATTAAGGCTTGTCCAAATTGAAAGCATTTGCAGATGACAAATAAATGACTCAAGAATTGAAACTTGTTTTTGGAAGGGTAGAAAACATTATTGTGGGTGGGAAATGGAAAAAAAATGCTGCTTACCATGGGATTGTCTTGGAAAGCATAAAGTTTTAAATCTTTACCTCAAAGTCCGCAGTTTTAACGACCCAAACAAAGAAGGCTTTTGAAAACTTAGTGGGAAAAGGATAAAATACTGGTTACCAATATTTTCTCCTTTTCCTGCTTTGTTTTCTACACTGTAAAAACAAACTCCATCTCTCAAGCAACATATAAATTGTTGTCTGCTAGTCCAAAAATTTTGTCCTTTGGTAAAGAGGTAATCATACTGGAATTGTTTATTGATATTCAGGCTGCCAGATAGAATTACAGACATGCTATGAACAAGCTCTACAGTCGGAGGATGACATTCAACACCATGAAGGGCTGCTACGCTGTTTGATGGACCTGGGTCAGCCCTCCCAGGCACTACACCATGCTACAGGGGTCATTTCTAGAAGGTATGGAAACAAACTCTTTTACCAGAAAACAAAATTATTGACATATGACGTATTGAAAGTATAGTAGAGAAAAAATTAGATTCACACCATGCTATAGGGGTCATTTCAAGAAAGTATTTTACCAAACAACCCTGGTTTTTAACCACCCTTTGGAAAAAGACTAGAAAATGTTGTGAGAAGATGAGAAAATGCTGGTTACCAGCATTTTCCCCTTTTCCCACAATGTTTTCTATCCTATGCTTGACATTAAAATGGCTTTCTTAGTTGATCTGTTGAAAAAAGAATGACTGCTGCTAACAACAATTACTCTTTTTATCCCCCCGCCGAAGGCGGAAAGATATAGTTTTAGCGTTGTCCTTCCTTCTGTCCGTCCGTCCTTCCGACCGTCCATCTGTGTGTCCGTCTGGGATAATATATCCAATACCATTGGACGGAATTTTGTGAAACTGTATACATGTGTACAATAACCTATTCCGCCGATATAATTTTTTTAGCTCACCTGAGCACGAAGTGCTCATGGGGAGCTATTGTGATCGTGCTGTGTCCGTCGTACATCGTCCGACGTCCGGCGTCAACTTTTTCACCTTGTGTACACTCTAGAGGCCACATTTTCAGTCCAATACTCATGAAACTTGGTCAGAATGTTTGTCTCAATGATATCTCAGACAAGTTCGAAAATGGGTCATGTCTGGTCAAAAACTAGGTCACTAGGTCAAATCTTAGAAAAATCTTGTGTACACTCTAGAGGCCACATTTTCTGTCCAATACTCCTGAAAGTTGGTCAAAATGTTTGCCTCAATGATATCTCAGACAAGTTCGAAAATAGGTCATGTCTGGTCAAAAACTAGGTCACTAGGTCAAATCTTAGAAAAACCTTGTGTACGCTCTAGAAGCCACATTTTCTGTCCAATACTCCTGAAAGTTGATTAGAATGTTTGTCTTAATGATATCTTTGATGAGTTTGAAAATGGGTCATGTCGGATCAAAAACTAGGTCACTAGGTGAAATCTAAGAAAAACCTTGTGTACGCTCTAGAGGCCACATTTTCAGTCTGATACTCATGAAACTTGGTCAGAATGTTTGCCTTGATGATATCCGGGACGAGTTTGAAAATAAGTCATGTTGGGTCAATAACTAGGTCACTAGGTCAAATCTTAGAAAAACCTTGTGTACACTCTAGAGGCCACATTTTCTGTCCAATACTCCTGAAAGTTGCTTAGAATGTTTGTCTTGATGATATCTCGGACGAGTTCGAAAGTGGGCCATGTTGGGTCAAAAACTAGGTCACCAGGTCAAATCTTAGAAAAACCTTGTGTACGCTCTAGAGGCAATATTTTCAGTCCAATACTCCTGAAAGTTGGTCAGAATGTTTGTCTTAATGATATCTCAGACGAGTTTGAAAATGGGCCATGTCGGGTCAAAAACTAGGTCACCAGGTCAAATCATAGAAAAACCTTGTGTACGCTCTAGAGGCCACATTTTCAGTCCAATACTCTTGAAAGTTGGTCAGAATGTTTGTCTTGATGATATCTCTCACAAATTTGAAAACGGGCCATGTTGGGTCAAAAACTAGGTCACTAGGTCAAATCTTAGAAAAACCTTGTGTACACTGTAGAGGCCACATTTTCAGTCCAAAACTCTTGAAAGTTGGTCAGAATGTTTGTCTTGATATCTCTCACAAATTTGAAAACGGGCCATGTTGGGTAAAAAACTAGGTCACTTGGTCAAATCTTAAAAAAACCTTGTATATGCTTCAGAAGCCACATTTTCAGTCCAATACTCTTAAAATTTGGTCAGAATAGTTGTCTTGATAATATCGCAGACGAGTTCGAAAGTGGGCCATGTGGGGTCAAACACTAGGTCACTAGGTTAAATCTTTGAAAAACCTTGTGTACGCTCCAGAAGCCACATTTTCAGTCCAATGCTCTGTAAAGTTGGTCAGAATGTTTATCATGATGATAGCTTGGATGAGTTTGAAGATGGGTCATGTCAGGTCAAAAACTAGGTCACCAGGTCAAATCTTCGAAAAACCTTGTGTAAGCTCTAGAGGCTACATTTTCAGTCCAATATTCTTGAAAGTTGGTCAGAATGTTTGTCTTGATGATATCTCTCACAAATTTGAAAACCAGCCATGTTGGGTCAAAAACTAGGTCACTAGGTCAAATCTTAGAAAAACCTTGTGTATGCTCCAGAAGCCACATTTTCTGTCCAATACTCTTGAAATTTGGTCAGAATAGTTGTCTTGATAATATCGCAGACAAGTTCGAAAGTGGGCCATGTGGGTTCAAAAAATAGGTCACTAGGTCAAATATTTGAAAAACCTTGTGTACGCTCCAGAAGCCACATTTTCAGTCCAATGCTCTGTAAAGTTGGTCAGAATGTTTGTCATGATGATAGCTTGGAAGAGTTTGAAGATGGGTCATGTCAGGTCAAAAACTAGGTCACCAGGTCATATCTTAGAAAAACCTTATGTAAGCTCTAGAGGCCACATTTTCAGTCCAATAATCTTGAAATTCAGTCAGAATGTTTGTCTTGATAATTTCTTAGACTAGTATGAAAATGGGTCATGTTGGATAAAAAACTAGGTCACAAGGTCAAATCTCGGAAAAACCTTTTGTACTATAATTACAGTCCAGTATTCTTTAAACTTTTGTTAGAATGTTTGTCTTTATGATATCTTGCATGAGTTTGAAAATGGGTCACATGGAAACAACTAGGTCACCAAATTTCATCCTTGAAAAACCGTGTGTACGCTCTAGAGACCACATTTTCAGTCCAATAATCTTGAAATTTGCTTTGAATGTTTGTCTTGATAATATCTTAAGACTAGTATGAATATGGGTCATGTTGGATAAAAAACCAGGTCACTAGGTCAAATCTCGGAAAACCCTTTTATACACCCTACAGGCCACATTTTCTCTCAAATACTCATGAAAGTTTGTCGGAATGTATGTCTGGATAATTTCTAAATGTCAAGTAGGCCGCTGAGACAAATTCTAGAAAAAGCTTGTGTGCACTCTAGAGACCATATTTGTAAGCCCAATACTAATTATTGTTTGTCAGAGTGTTTGTCTTAATATCTCTGAAGAGATTGGAAATGGGTCATGTTTGATCAAAAGGCTCAGGTGAGCGACTTCAGGGCCATCATGGCCCTCTTGTTTCTTTTTTTGATTCGATGCAAAATGGCGGACTGGGAGTGATTTAGAGTTACGCGGTAGCGTAAATTTTTTAAAAGGTTTTTTTTCGGCAGGGGATATCATTTCAACGAAATTACTTGTTCTTACAATACTCTCAGAAATTAGTTGACTAAAGTGAAGTTGCATGGTAATTATATAACTCTTAACCTCACAACAAAAATGTATACCTGTCCAAATTGAAAGCATTTGCAGACAATTTAAATGAGACTTAAATGATAAAACATGTTTTTGATAAAGTAGAAAACATTGTGGGATAAAAAAGAAATACTGGTTACCAGCTTTTTTCAGCAATGTTTTCAAAAGGCTTCTTTCCTGAGGTTCATTAAAACTCAGGATTGTGTGGTAAAAGTTTAACTTGTATCAATGGTTTGTCTTCATACAGAAAGATTTGGGATCCCCAACTGACTTCCTATCAAGTTGAAGCAGCCTGGAAACTTGGCAACTGGAATGACTTACAGACATACCTGCACATGAAAGTTGTAAGTCTGTTGGAATTTTTGTCCGTTTTTCATGTTTTGATATGGTTAACCCTGTAACCACAGGCAAAAATACCAGCTTTTGCAGACAGCATAGATCAAGATCAGACTGCACAAAATGTGCAATCTGATCTTGGATCTATACTGTCCACTCGTGAAAGCAGGCTCATACCATAAGAATTTATCTTAGTTTCAGTGGATTGTGATTTTATTCATTACCAAACAACAAAATTTTAGCCTAATCCAAACTAAAAGCATTTGCAGACGGCAAATTAAATGTTACTCAAAACATAAACTTTGTCTTTCAAAGGGTAGAAAACATTGTGGGAAAAGAAGAAAAAGCTGATTAACAGCATTTTCTTCTTTTCCCATAATGTTTTCAAAAGCTTTCTTCCCCAAGGTCGTTAAAACTTAAGCCATCAGAAGAGATATAGAGAATAGATGGTTGGTGTCTTGGATGGGTTAAGTTTATTGGGCAAGGCGGAGGAATTGATCTGGTGAGCCGTAGGCGAACCGCATAAATTTCGAAGCCGAGCCCGATAAACTTAACCCATGCAAGACACCAACTATCTATTCTATTTATCCTGTCACTCACTGTAACGGAACAAAACAAACAAACAAACAAAAAAAAACATTGATAAAGACCGTATCTATATAAATTTCCGGAGCCGAGCCTGATAGACTTTCCCAATCCAAGACACCAACTGTCTATTTCATCTATCCTTTTTCTCAATTATAATCTAAAATCCGACTAAATTGAACTTTTCGCTCAAAATAAAGCACATAGACTCTATTGACATCTCTCTCACTAGATCTATAAGAAATTTAAAAAAAATGAAGAACCGTGTAATGCCCTCTGCAGCTGCAATAATGACGTCATGAATGATAGTGGCTACGTCATGATTATTAAACGTGACATATATCCGCAGAAAATATTGTGGCGAAGAAGACAATGTGTTTTAACAAAACAGACCATTAAACGAGCAAAAGTATTCGCTAGCGATTAATTCATTTATTTTGGCAGTAAGGCGCTTGGTTGAAAATAGTCCCAGTTAGCAGGTGCGCACTTGGCGGTCACGTGACCAACTGACGGATAACAAAAAAAATATACGGCACCCTGTTATCGGGTCAAAATTAAAGAAGGTGACAGGATAATGAGTCTATATAATTGGCGCTGAAAGAATTAGATTTTAACTACCAGATGATAAATTCTGTACTTATCCATATTGAAAACATTTGCTGTCGACAACGTAAGGTTTCAAATAATTAAATTTGTTGATAGACTAGAAAATATGTGGAAAAAGAAGAAAATGCTTTTGACCTTTTCCCACAATGTTTTCTGAGAGCCTTTTTGGATTGGGTCATTAAAACTCAGAATTGTTTAGTAGAGGGTTATTACCAATATTGCGAGATTTTAACTCATAGACATACAAAGAAAGACTTTTGTACTCTTCTGCAGTAGATAGGTGGAGGTCATGTTGTAAGCAATTTTGATAGTCTCTGGCAGAAAATTCAATTTCAAAACTAAGTAAAAAGTTGCCAAGTTGCTCTATCTTTTGTTAACTTTTTACCTGGTTTTAAAATTCAGCTTTCTGTCAGCAACTAACACTTCAACCAACCATACAATAACAGAATGTCATCTTCACAATAATTACTATATTTTTAAATGGCATGCAGTGTTCAATCTAGAGCGGGCCATTGCGCCATAGGCCCCCTAAAGTCCCAGATGGCGCAATTCTAAACCAACCTCGGGCTCATCGGGAGCACTTGATCAAAAAAGTGCCATTCCAAGAATTAGGTCTTTTTGTCTGTTTCTGTTTTTTTTTTTTTTTCCACTCAATAAACATAATGCCAAGCTTTCTAATGAGAATTTATCGATAACCTGATGGACAGACCTGATGGACAGACTGTCGGACGGTTTCGGCAGAATATCGGGTACCAGAGGTTACGATTCTTTGAGCATCGGCTGATCATTCAATATCACAATGTAGCGATTTTCTGAGTATTTTGGAAGCCTTAATGGGGCGAAAAAAGGCAAAAGCTGTTTTAAATATTACTTCTGAAAGCACAATCGGGCCAGTTCCCAGTGTTCCACTCGCGCAAATTTTTGCGTAAATCACATTATAGAATTGAAATTCATGTAACAAATATTGGTTACACGCGAGACCTCATGTAAGAAAATACATGGACAAAAAGGCCATTATCCGCTTATCTTGGGTAAAATGACAGGTTTTGAAGTTACTTCTTATCCTTATTGACAAATTTGTGTCAAATCATGCAGAAATACCAATCCAGAAATTAACAGACATGGAAAATTGATCGGTGCAAAAAACGCGGAAACCCATGACACAACAAAATGTCTCTTTGACATTGCCCCATCAGAGTCACTTCAGACTGCCTTTTCAGCTTTTTAATGACTTTAAGCAGTAAATTTACATAGATATCTTAATATAACAGACTTTTTTGCTGCAAATCATCAATATGGATTGTTTTACCTCTAGTTGGTTACCATTATTGTCATACCCTCTGATATGAAATCTTACCCCCAGATTTTCAGGCCAGGGGTAAGTGTACCATTGAAATACAAAGCTAGTGGGAACACTGCAATACCTATCCCTTCAAGCGACAATAATAATGCCCCACAGAAACGCGAGTTTCAACTAAAATGGCACCCGAACGATCGGTTCAAAAGTTGGTTAGGTTATGATGAGAGAAGTTAACTCTACTTTAAGTGATCGACAGGAAAGTTAAATCCCTCTGTGACTGGATTTCAGAATTTTCAAAAGTTTACCATACAGACATATTTCGTCATTTTTCTTTTCTATTAGGATTAAATTAATGGTGGAAACAAGGTTGTGTCAACAACAATGATGATTTCTGCAGAGTTGCAGTTTTACTAGCATGGTATTCATAGATAAATAAATTAAAATATACTTGTTAAATAAAAAGGCAACACTTGTTAAATAAAAAGGGTAACATTATGGAAATACAGTACGATTTTTTATGTGTGGCCCCCAGTTTTCCAAAATGGCCCCCTATTTCAAAGTCTTTGGGCCCGATGGGCCCCCTTACAAGCAAAGCTAGATTGAACACTGGGTATGATTTAAATTTAAATGCATTTTAACACAGGCACTGTTTACTTTTGGGCAATACTGAGCCTGTAATCTGTTGGTTTGCTGTTTATATATTTTGCAGAGTTCTCTTGGCTAGGCTGAAATTCAGGATTGAAGTAAGAGCTACAGGATTCATTTCCCTTTACTGCTGAACTTAGTTTTAACCTTGTTCATGTGGGATAGAAGCCAGTGGCTTTCCAAGAGTGCTGTGCAGAGTACTGTTGAAAACAACTCCAGTTAGAAACATATTGAAAGGTGCACTGGCCTCCATGACAACAACTGAAATGATAACTCTATACCAAACAATCTCGAGTTAAATGACCCTGAAGAAGAGGGCTTTTTAAAATATTGTTGGACAAGGAGGTAATGGTGGTAGCCAGCATTTTCTCCTTTTCGTACAATGTTTTCTACCCTTTCATAGAAGAAACCCACTATTTGAGCCACATTTAATTTGTGGTCTGCAACTGCTTTCAACTTGGACTTGTACACATTCCTGTTGTGTGATGAAACAAAGACACTTGTTGTTGTACTTGTCATTTCAGAACAAAGACAGTAAAAGCTGGCCAGTCATCCTTGGAAAAATTTTGTTGGCATCTAGAAACAAGGTATAGACAATTTTTTTTTTTTTTTTTTTTTTTTTTTCAGAAATACTAAGAGAAAAGGAGCTATTGCCTGTTAAAAGCAACTGACCTTCTTCTGATAATGTTTTAAATTTTAGAGAATTGGATATTTCCTTTTAGTCGGATATTTCTGTTTTTCTTTTTTTATTTTTTTGTTTGTTTAACATGGTGCATTTCATAAAGTTTTGAATCATTTATATCATTTCATTGTTTTCAGAAAGAGAATGAGTTTTTACGACAGTTACAGATAGTGAGACAGGAACAAATAGGTCCACTCTCAGCTGCCAGTATGGAAATGGGATCGTATCAAAGAGGATATGAGTACATCGTGAGGTATGATTTGGGTCCTGCTGTTTGAGCTGAGCCCAGTAGTACCATCAGTAGCATTACAGGACTTGAGACTAGGGAGTCTCTGGTTGGAATCTGCAGCTCAGCCAATATCTTTCCCAGGATTAATGATAGTTATAGTCAACAGGACTTATTCTTCTCTCGCCACTGATCATGGTTTTGACGATTGTCATGTTTGAAAGCAGCCAGTGGATTGGGAAGAATATTTTGCAAAGTATTGGTAAATGAAATACCAGGAAAGTATGGATGGGTGCACTGATTGCCGCCATATAACTAAAATATGTTGAAAATGGCATTGAACACCATTGAAACAAACATGCTCTTTGTAAAGGTTGTCTAACATACCTGCAAAAAGTATGGACCAATGTCAGCCAGCTTTACTCTGTAGAGATCGACAAATATTAGACTTGGAAATTGAAAGGATTTCCAGACAACAATTGGATCTTGCCCAAATGATGGAATTTTTTTTATTGAAAGGGAGAAAAATATGGCAGAAAAGAAATAAAATGTTGGTTACCAGCATTTTTTTCCTTTTCCCAGTTTTTCAAAGCCTTCATGCGGTGGTCATTAAAAACAATTCGTGAGTGTTAGAAATGATTGTGATGGCTAGAAATGATACTTTTATCAAATCAGTTTACACTTGGTAGAAATTTCACAACCATTGCATTTAAATTAAGGGAATGAGCAAATTTTTCCCCTAACTTTTTTATCAACCCTCTTATTGTATTAATTTGTTGCACAGGTTACACATTTTAAATGAGATTGAAGAATCCATGTACGCATTCCTGGACAATTGGAGCGATGAGAACTCGGATGATGTTCACATCACAAAGGATGTACTTCTCAGCCATTGGGGAACAAGGTTAAAAATGATGCAGGTACATTCTGAAATAACTGTTTATGTTTTTGGTGTATGTGATTTTCACATGTTTGTCCAGTTTTGTTTCCTGGGTCCATAATCACCAAACATTAGTCTTATTCTCAAGAATTTTGTAACTTTGAACGTAGCTCAACTTCTACTTGGCTAAACCATTTGGTAACCAGCATTTTCTCCTATTACCACAATGATATATATCCTTTCATCAGCACTTTTCAGTTTTTAAGACACATTTAGTTTGTTGTCTGCAAAGTGTTTGAATTTGCACAAATCTAAAAATTGGTTGTTCGACAATGAGTTAAACAAGTACTAGTGAAAGCCAGGAATTACATGAAGTGAGCTTTTTCATGATATAACTGAAATGGCATTGGAAGTTGCATTAAACATCACTTAATGAACACTATTTACAAAAATGCCTTTTATCTGTCTCCAGTCCTCTTTTCGTATCCGAGAACCAGTGTTGGCGATGAGACGTACACTGATGATGCTGGCTCAGCAAGAGGGAAAACAGGACTTTGACAGAGATATAGGACAGAGCTGGTTAACAAGTGCTAAAAATGCACAAAGGTAAGCTTACCTCTTTACCAGGTGAAAAATTTTACACTCTGTCAAATTCAAAGCATTTGCAGACGACAAACGTTGCTCAAACAAAAGCAAGAAGGAAAACAGGACTTTGACAGAGATAGAGGACAGAGCTGGCTAGCAAGTGCTAGAAATACTCAAAAGTAAGCTTAATTCTTTACCAAACAACAGAATTTTAGACAAGTCCGAATTCAAAGCATTTGCAGAAGATAAATTAAACGTAGGTCAAATGATGATATCTGTATTTCATAGGATAAGAAACACTGTGGGAGAAGCAGAAAATGCTGTTTACCAGAAAGGGTTAAATGATAATTTGTCTTTAAAATGGTTAAATGAACATGATAGAGAAAGGATAAAATGTAGGTACCAGCATTTTCTCCTTTATCCACCATGCTTTCAAAAGCCCTTCTCAGAGTTATGAAAACACAAAAAGTTCAGTAGAGTGTAAACCTTTTACCACACAGCAAAATTTTAAACTTTGTCCATATCAAAGGAATTTACAAACAACAATTCAAATGTTTTTGAAATGATAGTAGTTATCTTTTAATGGGTAGAAAACATTGTAGGAAAAGGAGAAAATACTGGTTGCCAGTGTTTCCTCCTTTTCCAACGCTGTTTTGAAAAGCCATCTTTCTCAGGGTTGTTAAAAAATCAAGATTGTGTGGTTATGGGTAAATGGAAGTTGTAGCTAAATGAGAGATGGGGTAAACCTGGCTTTTGTATTCCAGAACTGGGTATCTGCAGACAGCATACAGTTTCTTACTCCAAGCCAGTGATTTCAGCTTACTAGAGTTTTGTTTACAGAAGGCAAAATGGTTGTGGGAAAAGGTATGTGAAGTTATAACATTCATGCTACAAGGGTTCTTTAAAATAGACAAGACTCTCCAGTGTTAGGAAAACATACATATCCAAACTGCAGTGGAGTTATGTGTCAGCATGTTTTTGAAAATGAATAAAGCAAAGAAAAAACAAATGGGTTTTCTTAAGATTACATTATGCATTTAGATTTAATTAATACCTTTTAAAAGTATGGATATTATTGTGAGCATGACAACTTTTTATGTATGGTAGGTCCAAGTATTGGCCACTGGTGGAAAAATGAAATTGTAAACCAGGTAACCTGGCAACTTTTACCTACTTTTAAAATTCATTTTTCAACCTGGGACTAACAGTGGGACAGGCCTTACACTAATAGATTGTCAATTCTACAATAATATCCATACCTTTAAATGGTATGATTTAAATTTAAATGCATTTTAACACTGGCATTGTTTACTTTTGGTCACCATGGAGCCTTTAAGACCGCTGTCAGCAAAATGCACCTGTTTCATGTGTATTTCAGGGAGAGAATGATCAAGCCATGTCTATACTGGAGAGAGAGATAGAGGTCCATTTCAGCAACATATCTCAAATCAAAGCAGACCAGACCCCCGCAGGGAAGGCCAACAGACAAGTTTGTGGCAAGGTGAACATTTTGTTTTCATATTTGCTGGTAGTTTTTTGGGTTCAGTTTTCTTTAATTTATTCCTTTACCAAACAGTCCCACTAATGGTGCCTGCTACTTCTCCCACAATATTCTGTAAAGCTGCCAACTGCAAGGGCATAAATATTGTCTATGTCAGGGTTCATTCTAAAAATCAAATTCATGGGGCCGACTGGTTACCTCATCTGAAGAAGTAGGACCATTAGAGAAACTTACTGGGACAAGAGAGAACTTGAACCTTAGTTGCTGTATTATGATCTCATCATCCTGACACCCCAAGTAAAGATTTCTTCCATTACTGTCCCCATGATCTTTACTCGCTAAGCAGAGCCCTGGTTGCTCTGTTGGTAGAGTACAGGACTTGAGAACTCTGCCAATTTCTTTCCAAGGATTGATGATAGTCATTGGGACAGGATTCATTCCTCTCTCACCGCTGACCATTGTTTGGAAAACAGTTATATGCAAAAGCAGATAGTGGCTGGGAAAGAATATTGTGCAGAGTACTTGTAAAAAAGAAGCTTCAGGAAAGCATGGATAGGTACACTGGCTGCCACGATATAACTGAAATAATGTTGGAAACAACATTCAACACCAAACAATCAATCTTTCTGAATGCTTCATGCTGATGCATGTTAGAAATGGGTTAACCAACAGTCCAAATATTGGTCTTTTTGGCTAGTAGCACAAAATCTAATTAAAGTATGTTTGGTTTTTCGAACAGTCATACACCAATGAAATATTCTTGAGCCATAAAGTACAAGCTGAAGGACATGACATTTTTTCTGTCACTGGTTTTGCATCTTTGTAACATTCAGATCGCCACTGAAACCTTTACCACACAATCCCAGTTTTAACAACTCTTATGAAGAAGGCTTTTGAAATTATTAAGGGGAAAATGATGGTAACCAGCATTTCCTCCAGTTCCCACAGTGTTTTCTACCCCTTGAAAGACAAGTCCAGTCATTTTGTCCACTGAATTTGTCTTTGCAAATACTTTCAATTTGGACAAGTCCAAATTTATCGTGTGGTAAAGAGTTGATAGGGAAATTTGTTTGTCAGTGTTACCTTGGCATTATTTCTTTGGTAATTTTGGCTCCAATATTTTAAAATTGGCTGCTGAGATTTCTGCTCTGGGATTGATGCAGCATATTTCATAATGTTATGAATTATGGCCTTATCAATTGGATGATATAGGTGACACACCCGCAAAAATAACCAATGGGAGCCTCCTCAACAATTCAATGGTCAAATGTTGACTGCACTTGATTCTTCAATAATGTAAAACTATAGAACAAGTTCTCTAAATGGAACTAAGGCCTTACAAATACAGTGCACTTATTCGGACCCAACGTAAGATTTTTTTATGCTCAAAAGATGAAACACATGCGGCAAGGGTGTGCTCTAAAATGAGCCTTGTGTGTACAGTAATAAGTTAACTAATGTAGAAAGAAATAGTTTATGTACAGTAGTTTTGTTTGTTGGATGTTTCCATAGGTGTTGCTGCTGTATGGACGATACAGTGAGGAAAAATCAAAAATGGAGAGTAATGCTATTGTCAAACAGTATCGAGAAGTGATCGATGTGTCACCTGAGTGGGAAGATGGTTATTTCTATCTTGGGCGATATTTTGATCGCATTATGACAACACTTGTAGATGACAAAGATGATATGACAAAACAAGGGTTCGTAGTCATTATACATTTAAGCCATGCTCTGTAAAAAAGGGGCTTATTGCATCTGCAAAAAGCATCGACCCAGGTCAGCCTGCGCAGTCCGCGCAGGCTAACCTGGGCCGAAACTTTTCACTATTGGTCAATTTTTTGTATGCCCAAGGACCAGTCTATCTCATGATTAAGTTGGTTGTTGAAAAAAAGTGGACATTATGGATCGATAAATATGTGATAGCTTGCTTGGTACCATGGATCACGGAGATGCATTAAGCCCCCTTTTGCCAGAGCATGGCTCATTTATTTATTTATTACATTTTTTTGTTTTCTCAAAAGGTCATCAAATGAATGGATAAAGTGGTGAAAAACAGTTGCCTTAGTATATTTGCAGCTTTTATGGCTGTATCGTTAATATGTTACTCAACAATCCTCTCTTTTTTTTTTTATCGACCTGAGTTATGGGGAAAGGAGAAAATGCTGATAACCAGCATTCTCTCCTTTACCTGCAATATTCCTTACCCTTTCACCGACAGATCACATCATTTGAGCTATGGTTAATTTATCATTTCAAATGCTGTGTCCTTGAAAAGACTTAATCCAAAACTGCATAGGCTAATTTTTTAGAGAAACATAATGACTACAAGTATCTTTGAAGCAACTTATTTAACTCTTTATCAGATGACAAAAATGTTGACTTGTCCAAATTGAAAGCATTTGCAGACAACAAATTAAATGTTGTACAAAAATTTTGAAATATATCTATAATTGGATAGGAAACAGTGTGGGAAAAGGAGAAAACCCTGGTTACCAGCATTTTCTCCTTTTCCCACAAAGTTTTCACAAGCTGTCTTTCTGAGGGTCGTTAAAAGTTTGGATTGTGTGGTAAAGGGTTAAATAAGAAAAAATCATTAAATTCAGTAAAAAAAATGTCAGTAAGATATAATTATGGCCTTATTTCCCTTTTCCAGGGAGTTTGTTGTCCATGTAGTGAAGAATCTCGGTCAATCACTGAGATATGGTAATCAGTTTATATACCAGTCCATGCCAAGAATGCTGAGCCTCTGGCTAGACTTTGGAAGCGCTGTCGTGGACCAGGAAAAGAAAGAGAGAGCTCGTGCAAATCCATCAACTTCGTCTACAGCAGCATTACAAAGAAATCGTAACTATCTTGCCAAGTTGAACAATGTAAGAATTTAGTACTTAGGTTTTTTTTTTTTCATCTTTATATTTGACCAAAGTTCTCTCTCCTTTGTATTTATGAAATAATATCTATTGTTGAAGATTGGTGATGAAAATTTAAATGAGCCTAGCTCTGGCAAAAAGGGGGCTAAATGCATCTCAGTGATGCATTATACCAAGCAAGTCATCTCATCATGATGGATACATAAAATCTATTTTGTTTAACAATCGACTAATCATGAGGTACACCAGTCCTTTCAAATGCACAAATTCGACAAATTATGGCAAAAAATATTGGCCTAGGTCAGCCTAGGTTGATTCTTTTTGCAGATGCATTAAGCCTTCTATTCACAGAGCAAGGCATGAATAGATTACAGCTGGGGTGAATAGATGGTTGCATACTTGAGAATGAATAAGAACATTTCCAAAGTTTTGATAACTGCCCCAATTGACCCATTACTACACAATTCTCAGTTGTAATGACCCTACCAGAGAAGGATTTTGAAAATGTGAGAAAAGGAGAAAATGCTGGTAATCATTTTTTCTAAATGGTAACATTCTACCTTTCAAAGACATAAACTCATCATTTCAGCAACAGTTGGTCTGTCGTCTGTAATGGTAATTGCTTTTGATTGGAAGAGGTCTAAAATTTTGTCGTTTAGAAAAGGATTAACTCTTATGCAACCAGTATTTTTGACAGTTATTTGACTTACAATTTTCACTGAAAATCAAGCAACCCCAGCCTAGGAGTGGCTGCCGCATGCAGTGCTCTTGTTTGATTTACCAATGTTGCTTTTCATTTCAGCTGATCAGTGCCTTTGGTAAAACTCTAGCCCCATATCAGTTTTTCTTTGCATTTTCACAACTCATCTCCAGAATCTGTCATGCACATCCAGATGTCTTCCAGCAACTCAAAGTAAATGTCTTATTCTTTACCAGATGGCAAAACTTTTTGACTTGTCTATGTTAACTCTTTACCACATAATACCAAATTTTAATGACCCTGTGGAAGAAGCCTATTGAAAACATTGTGGGAAAAGAAGAAAATGCTGGTAACCAGCATTTTCTCCTTTTCCCACAATGTTTTCTATCCTATCAAAGACAAATTTCAGGATTTGAGCAATATTCAATTTTCCGTCTGCAAATGCTTACTATTTGAACCAGTCTAAAATTTTGTTGTTTGGTAAAGGTTTAAAAGCATTTGCAGACAAGAAGTTGAATGAGGCCAGATGATTGAATTTTGCTTTGAAAGGGAAGAAAATGTTGTAGAAAAGGATGAAAATATGCCGATTACCAGAAAACAAATTAAATGTGGCCAAAACTGATGGTACATGTATTTGTGTTAGGATTGAAAACATTGGAGAAGAAAAAATGTTTGTTATCAGCATTTTGTCCTTTGCTTACAATGTTTTCAAAAGCCTTTCTTTAAACTTAAAACTCATGACTGTGTGGTAAAGGATTAAAAAGAGAATATTTTAAATACCTGTAAATTAAGGTTGAATGCATGAAAGACATTGATACATTTTCTCCTTCTGCAACATTGCCTGCAAATTTGGTCTGCTGTTAACCCCTTACCAAACAATCCCAACTTTGAATGACCCTGAGAAAGAAAGCTGGGACTCAAACTCAAGACCTTTCTACCAACTAAGATATGGGGTCAACCGATATTTACTTGTTATACCCCCGCAAAACGACTGTTTTCGGGGGTATACTGGAATCAGCCTGTCTGTCCATGTGTCCATCCGTGTGTCCGTCTGTGCCTGTTTCTGTCAAAGCGCTGGCGGGGGTATTAAGTCACATTCAGTGACAGCTCTAGTTTTTATTTGTTAAAATTGTATTTATCCCTTGTGATGCAATAATGGCTATATATATGGTTACTAATGGGTAGCAAATTTTACAGTTAAAATACAAAAAAAAAAAAACTTGGTAATTCCAGGTACTTTCTACTTGCATTTCCAGCAATGTTTTAATTTGAAAGCCACCTTTAGATGTGAAAAAACGTTACCAGTCTTTGCAAAGATTTTCGTGACATATGTGCATTTAGCTTATGAGTATTGAAATAGAAAGAGAAAAGATGTTAAGTGTCTTGGATGTTGAAAAATTAGCAAACCTTGTAAGACCAAATCTGGTTTTATGCGCCTATAATATGATTAAAAATATTGTATAGAAGGATTAATTGCTGGTTCTGGCCAAATTCTCTATCCGCCACAATATTTTCTAAAATGGTCTTCCTTTAGACAAAGTGATAAATATGCAGGAGGTACATGTAAGTTATGTTAATTTAACCCTTTACCACTCAAGCCTGAGTTTTAAGGGTCCTGAGAACTAAAGCTTTTAAATCATTGTGGAAAAAGGAGAAAATGCTGGTAACCAGCTTTTTCCATGTTTTCTACAATAGACAATTTTCACCATTTGAGCCACATTAAATTTGTCATCTGCAATTGATTTAATACTGGACAGATCCAAATCGATATCTTTTCAGGATATCATCGCCAGACTTGTAGTCAGTTTCCCCCAGCGAGCTCTGTGGTTGTTAATGGCTGTATCTAAGGTAGGTGATATTATATCTCACAGTTTGAAGTGCTGAATAACTCCAACACACAATTTCAGTCTACAGATAGGACCCAAATAATTGCGATTTCATGGTGGCTTTTGTCTATAGTTCTTTTGCAAGCTGGACAGTGTAGACATATTGTTAGTCTTATTATCCAAGATTTTCAGAAATCGAAAGTAACACAACACCTGATTGGCTTAGCCAAATGGTTGTATTACTCTCAAATCTGGAAAACTCTGGAAAATAAGACTGAAAATGTTCATGAATGGAAGAACCGTGTTATTATCCCCTGCTGAAAGCGAGGGGATATAGTTTTTGCGTTACCTCTCCGTCCATTCATCTATCTGTCTGGACAGACATCTTCTAAAATCCTGAACAAAAATTGATGAAACTTCATGCACTTGTTCGTTTATGATACTTCGCCATTTTTTTTTTTTTTTTTTTTTTTTGAATGCTGTGTCATGAAAAAAGGAGGCTTGAGAGAGATTTTTTTTTACCCCCCCATTATGGACCAATATCTCTTTAAATACTGGACAAAATTTTGTGAAACTTTATATTGCTTATCATAGGCTAAAGACAATCTTTATTTTTTTTTTATTTAATGAAATGCCATGTTATGGAAAAAGGGGGCTTGATAATAATTTCAGTATGGACCGAAAAGAAAAAGGCCACAGGTACATGCAGAACACAATACCTCTTATATGTTTTTATCGAAAATTGATCTTTTTTAGCAGGGGATATCATTTCAACAAAACTATTTGTTTAATTCATAACCCAAGAACTTCTAAATAGATGTTGTGGACATTGTTGGAAGGAAAGATACAGATATTTTAATGTAACTTTTTACTAAATAATAAGATTTTAGACTTGTCCGAATTGAAAGTAATTGCAGGTAATGAATTACTTGTGGCATAAACTATGGAGTATGTCTGAAGTGTAGAAAACATTGTGGAAATAGGAGAATATGCTGATTACAAGCATTTCTTCTCTTCCTACAATTCTTTCAAAGGCATTTGTCCTCAGGGTCATTTGAACATGGGATTGTTTGTTAGGGAGTAAACATTCAGTTAGTTATTTTGAACATTGTAGATCCTAGATCAAATGTTAAACGGGAGATTGTCAATTGTTGAAATTTGTTAAAGATGGTAGCAACACATTCTTTGCTGTTTCGTAGAATGGTGACTTCCATTTGAGAAAACTACACTCCGTTTTTTGATAAAAGAGTAAAAACTTGGAAGCAAAATACTCAATTTAATTGTTGAAGAAACGAGATTGAAACAATGTTTCCTTAGAAAACTTTTAGAACGCTTTACCAAACTATAGAATTTTAGACTGGTCCAAATTCAAAGCATTTGCAGATGATAAATAAAATGATACACATATAAAAGGAATTGCATAAGAAAGGGTGAAAAACATTGTGCGAATGGAAGGAATGCTGGTTACCAGCATTTTCTTCTTTTCTCACAATTTTTTCAAATGCATTTTCATTCAGGGACTTGGGATTATGTGGAAAAGGGTTAAAACAGTCGTTATTTTGTGATATTTCAGTCTTCCTTTCAAATGAGAGCAAAGAGATGCCAGGAAATATTTGCCACAGCAAGGTAAGATTGACTCCTTTAATCTCATGTTTTAACTCTTTACAACACAATCACGATTTTTTACGACCCTGAGGAAGAAGCCTTTTAAGAACAATGTGGGAAAAGGACAAAATGCTGGTAACCAGTATTTTCTTCTTTTCCTACAAAGTTTCTACCCTTCCCAACACAAATTTCAATTTTTGAATCACCTTTATTTTGTCGACTGCAAAGGCTCACAATTTGGAACAGTCTGATAATTTGTTGCATGGTAAAGAGTTAATCTTTGACTTAATAACCCATGTTTTAACTGTTACCACACAACAGAATTTTAGAATTGCCCAAATTCAAAGCATTTGCAGACAACAAATTAAAAATTGTTCAAGTGATTTAACTTGCCTTTAACTGAGTAGAAAACATTGTGGAAAAAGGAGAAAATACTGGTTACCAGCATTTTCTCCTTTTCTCACAACATTTTCAAAAGCTTTCTTTCCAAGGTGTCATTAAAACTCCGGATTGTGTGGTAGAGGGTTAAGAACCCTGAGACAGAAGGCTTTTGAAAAAAGTGAGAAAAGAAAAAATGAAGGTAAACAGCGTTTTTTCCTCTTCCCGGCATTTTTTCTATTCTTTCAAAGACAGATCTTGTCATTTTGACTGTGTTTTAATTTGTTGTCTGCAAATGCAGTCAAAAATTTTGTTGTTTAGTTAAGAGTTAACTGTTAACCAAATAGTCCTGAGTTTAAGCAACCAAAAGAAAAAAAAGTTTTTTTGAAAACAAAGAAGAAATTGTCATAAAAGCAGCCTTAAAGACACTGCTTTTGCTATTTATGTTAACGGTAACTCAAGTGGGGCATTCTCCACCTTTACACAACATTCCTGTGTTTTAACCTCTGTAAGGAAATACAACTCAAAGAAACATTGTTGGATTTAGAGAAATTTGCTGGTAACCACTTCTAAAGATAAATCTCATTGATGAATTCACATACATTGTGTTGTGTGCAAAGGCTTTGAATTTGCATGGGTCTAAAAGTCTTCCCCTAGTAAAGGATAGAAAAGATAAATTGAGCATTTCTCTTTTAATAAGGGGTTTAGTGCATCTGCAAAAGTATCAACCTAGGTCAGCCTCTGCAGTCCGCATAGGCTGACCTGTGTCGAAACTTTTTGCTTTTGATAGATTTTTTGAGTGTCCAAGGACAATTCTACCTCTAATTCACATGGTTTTTTGACAAAATAGATTTTATAGATTCATTATTATGTGATGGCTTCCTGGTATAATGAATCATAGAAACTGGTTTAACCCCCTTATGCCAGAGCATGGCTCAATTAGTATTATTATTTTTTTCTTTTCCAGAGAAATGAACTCAGAACTTCAGAAAACAATTCAGGTATGCTACATGTATATAACCTATTCTGTTGTGTATTTACTTTCGAAGCATTTAAGGCAACATATTAATTGCAGGTTAACTTTTTACCAACTACATGTATAATATTTTGGACTTGTCAATATTGAAAGTACTTCCAGATAACAACATACATGTGACTCAAAAACTGAAATTTGTTTTTGGTAGGGAAAAACGCATTGTGAAAAAAAAACAGTAACCAGCATTTTCTGCTTTTCCCATAATGCTTTGCAAAGCCTTCTCGCTTGGGGACGTTAAAACTCAAGATTATATGGCAATTTGTACACAACTTGTATACAGATTGCCATATCCTCATAAAATATGAACAGTCACTGTAAATTAAAGTGTAAAAAATGAATGTTAATGAAAAAAAAAGTTATTGTTACAACTATAACAAAGCAATCTTAATTTTACAAAGTCTAAAAACTGACCAGTCTTTACTGCAGTTTACCTTTTGGAATACCTTGGGTGCTTTTTTTTTTTTTTTTTGGCAGTGTGGCGTAAGATCTAATTGAAAAACATATGCAGTCTGATAAGGATGTATGATTACATATATTTTGGCCTAAAACACTCAAATTAGTAACAATTCATTGACTTATTTGAGATTTCTCTCCACTTCTGTTTCAGGACTACACCAAATTGACAGAGAGATTACTGGATTTATGTGAGAAAGACTTTCCGGGCCAGGCCAAGTTGACAATGAACAAACACTTCAGGCCATTAAAACGGCTCTTGGAAGACAGGTATTTTTCATGTCCTTAAATCTCATATTTTATTTGAGCCATACTCTGGGGAAAGGGGGCTTAATGTATCCTCGTGACGCATTATAATAAGCAAGTTGTTACATAATTATGGATCCATCTATAAACCATTTGTCTAACAACTGACTGGATCATGAGGTATTATGGTCCTTGGACATACATAAAATTTACAAATAGCAAAGAGTATCAATCAATGTCACCTGCTGGGACTGTGCAGTCTAACATAGGTCGATATTTTTTTGCAGATGCATTGAACCCGTTTTCACAGAACATGGCCTATTTATTTCTAGCTTGACTGTTTTCAAAGAAAACATCAAGGTATTGTCATAGCCCTGTCATCTGAGGTGCCATCCATAGCCCTTGCATCATCAGTGATGCCATCCATAAACCTGTAGTTGTCTGCAGAGCTGTCATCGTGTCAAAACTTTGACATTTTCTGATATCTCTTTTATTACTGAAAATATTACTTCAAATTCGGGATAGTTGTTCACTATCAAATGGGGAACACAAATCAAAAGGGCAGGTAACTCTTGGAATATTTTTTAATAATTATGTCCCTTTTTTGCCTAAATATTTTCATTGAAATAGCAACCACAGTAGAGCACGGAGCATTGCCACCAAGGTAAGTTTTCACCAACAAGTCTTAAGAATATTCTTAGTCTTATTCCCAAGGATTTTCTGAATTTGAAAGCAACACAACTCCTGATTGGCTAAACTGTTTGGTTTAGCCAATCAGAAGTTGTGTTACTTTCTAAATATGTGATAGAACTAAGAACTTTCCTAAGGATGGTTGGTGAATCCAGACCCATGATGCAATTCCCATGTTCAGTCATTGTATAATTGACACCAAAAACTTAAGCAGAGGAAAATGAAGTATATGTATGCAAAATTTCATCATAATTTTTTCTCTAGTTTTCTGTATTGTCTTATATAACATCTGATATAATTTGAAAGTAATACAATTTCTGATTTGGTGAAATTATGGTTTAGTCAATTAGAAATTGTGTTACTTAGACATTCAGAAAATTCTTGAGAATTGTACTAAGGCTGTTATTCAAAATGGTTGGTAAACATGGCCTCTACTGTTTCAGTTCATTCAGCCAGATCTTGCTGCCCTTGCAGTCCTCGATGTCTGTCACTCTATCCAACATTGTAGATAATGAAAAAGAACACAATCCATTCCCTGGCAACACAGTCTATATACGAGATTTTGAGGATGATGTAAGTTATAATGGAAACCTTCAGGATATTCATTAAATGAGATATGCTTTTGGCAAGAGGTGGTTTTATGCATCTCCAGTATAAATAATACCATGAAGCAAATCATCACCTAATTATCCGTAAAATCCATTTTGTTTAACAACCATCTAAACCCAGTGGATAAGCATGCTAAATAAGCTGTTGATGTGCCATAAAACAACATTCATTCATTCAAATCCAGTGGTATGCTGGTCCTTCCACATGCAGAAAACTGACCAATGGCAAAAAGTTTGCACCAAGGTCAGCCTGCGCAGGCTGACATGGGTCGAAATTTTTGCAGATGCATTAAACTCACGTTTCAAGGAGCATGGCTATATGATTCCGTATCTTTTGACAGTTTGCTAGTTATGATGGTGTCACATCTGATGTCATTGAAATAGACATAGGTACTCATTGAAAAATTGACCATCATCTTACTTGACCCTTCACCACACAAGTTTTAATGGTTGTTAGGAAGGAATCCTTTTGAAAACATTGTGGGAAAAGGAGAAAATGCTGGTAACCAGCATTTTCTCCTTTTCCCACAATGTTTTCTTCCCTTCCAAAGGCAAGGTTCAATTTTTGAGTTACATGTATCTTGAAATCTGCAGAAGCTTTCAATTTGGGCAAGTCTAAAATGTTGCTTGGTAAAGATTAAAAACCAAAATTGCATCTTTTAATTGAATGTAAGCTCCAGATCTTTTTTGCTAGCAAAGATTAATATACTTAGTAGCATCTACAAGTGTTTAAATAAGAAATTTAGTTCACACTGACAAAAAGTCTAAGTAGGCCTCTGTAATGCAACAACCTTTTTGTTATCGCCAGCTTCATATATTTGATTTCAGATTGAGATTTTGCAGTCCCTGCAGCGACCAAAAAAAATTTTCATGAAGGGAAGTGATGGCAATCAATACGTAATGATGTGTAAACCTAAGGTAGGACTTAAACAGTTGCTTTATTCTTGTGTTGACATATACATTAATGTAATATTCTGCCGGACCAAGTAGCTCAGTGGTTGGCGTATCTGACACATGATCTGGTGGTTGTGAGTTTGATACCCTGTTGAGGCAAACTTTCTTTCCAGCGATTTTTCTTCTCTCACCTCTGTTGCATGTGAGATAAGTAGTCAGTGACTTGGAAAGAAAGTTGTGTCAGTACTGGTGTGCAAAAGTCCAGAAACACATGCATAGGTGCGCTGACCACTTTGATATGACATAAGCAGTTAAAATGGCGTTAAACCTGCAATACAAACAAAGCATGTAAGAGTCTTTAACCCTATACCACACATTTCCATGTGTTAATGACAATGAAGGGGAAAAAAAAAACTTTCAAAAATATTTTCAGAAAAAGGAAAAAATTCTAATAACCAGCATTTCTCCTTTTCACACGATGTTTACAACCCTTTTTGAATAAAGATACCAGTTCTATATTCATATTCAATTTGTCGCCTGCAAATCCTATAAGTGCAGAGAGTTAAAAATGTGAACTTTTTATCTTTCAGGATGATCTGAGAAAAGATTGCAGGCTGATGGAGTTTAATGGCATTGTGAACAAATTCTTACGTAAAGATCCTGAGTCCAGAAAACGTGACTTGCATATCAGAACTTATGTATGTATTCTACTCTTCCCTTTACCAAACAATAAAGTTTTAGACCGGTCCTAATTGAAAAGCATTGCAGACGGGAAATTAAGGATGACTTTAAGTCTGAAATTTGCCTTTGGAAGGGTAGAAAATATTATTCGGAAAGGAGAAAATGCTGGTCACCAGCATTTTCTCCTTTTTCCCATGATGTTTCAAAAGGCCTTTTCCCTCAAAGTCGTTTAAACTCAGGATTGGGTGATAAAGGTTTAATAAGTCTTTATCACACAGTTCTAAGTTTAAACATAGGCCTCTGAAACTCCATTGGTCTATCAAGGGGTAACGAAATTTTCATTATCTGACACTGTTACTATAAATAGCACATTGGGGATTCCCTCTGTATCGTATATAGGAAGACAAGGTGTGCAACGAAATCAAAGAAAATGTGACCCCCTACCCTTTTCAGAGATAATATTTAACAGAAAATGGAAAAATAAACCTAGTTACTGGTGCAGATGGGCTCACAAATGATTTTTCTTCTGTACCCTGACCCTCAAAAGTTCCAAACGGCTCTCGCCACCAAGCAATAGCTCTCATCTCAAAAAAATTAAAATGCTTCCACATTTTCCGGATCGCCATGCGCTGACGTCACACAATTCGTTATGACGCAGCGAATTATAACTCACGTGAATTTGCTATCAAAAGATGCGCCAGAGCTTTTGACCAATGAACGGTAAAAACGCATTTGAAAATACGCTAAATGGGAGATGAAAATCGTGAAACTGGATTAGATGAAAAGATAAATTATGTCAGACGAAATGTTAATTTAATAATTTCATCAATACACCAACAAAAAGATTTTCGATCTATGTTTGAAAAAAAGAATTCGATTCTTATTTGCTGCAGGATTACAAATCGTGTGACGTCAGCGCATGGCGATCGGGAAAAGATGGAAGCTTTTTAATTTCTTTGAGATAAGAGCTATTGCTTGATGGCAAGAGCCGTTTGGAACTTTCGAAGGTCAGGGTCCAGAAGAAAAATCATTAATGAACCCATCTGCAACGGTAACTAGGCTCATTTATCCGTTTTCGTTTAAATATTATCTCTGAAAGGGGACGGGGGTCAAATTTTCTTCGATTTCGTTGCACACCTTGTTTTACTATATACGATATAGAGGGAGTCACCAATGTGCTATTTATAGAAACAGTGTTGATGAAAATCTGAATATATATTCTGTGATATACAGGCGATGCACCAAGTGTGCTATAAGTGTTCAATGATCGACCAAAGACAATTTTAGTGTTCCGTGATAGACTAATAGAGCTTCAATGGCCTGTGGTTTAAACAACCCAGAGGAAAAGAAGGCTTCTGAAAACGTGGGAAAAAAGAAAAGGAGAAAATGCTGGTAACATTTTTCTTTCTTTATTTTTCCCCTTAGAGTTTTTGACTCTTTGAAAGGCAAATTTCTTGTTTGAGAAACACTTAATTTGTCGCCTGCAAATGCCCTCAGTTTGGACAAGGCTAAAACTTAGTTGTCTGGTATAGGAATAGATTTTCAAATTCAGCAATATTATTTGCTATTTTATTAATACAATGAAAGAAAATTAATCCAGGACTTTATCTTTTTGGAATTTTTCAAAAAGAAAAGAACTACTCATGACCTATGTGATGAGCGATAATTTTTTAGCTACAGTTATTATGATGAAACAAATCCAACTTTTGTTGGATCTCGGTTAAAATTTTATTATACACTGTACTTGTCAAGAAAATTTTTTATAAAGGTTGCAAAAGGCTCATTAAATAAAGGTTTTCTAGACTCATTCAATTTCATCTAAAATGCCAATTTATGTCAGATCCTTTTCATCTTTTTTAATTTTTAGCTTGTCTGTTTTCAAAGAAAATGTCAAGGTAGAATTGTCATAGCCCTGTCGTTGTCTTCATCTGCGTCAATGTGCAAATACCTTGACATTTTATAATATCTGTCATTCCTGAAGATATTTACTTCAAACTTGGACTAGCTATCAACTATCAAAAGGGAGGCAACCATCAAAATGTTTTCATGCAGTTATGCTCCTTTTTAGCTCTGCTATTTTTAGCTCACCTGAGCACAAAGTGCTCATGGTGAGCTTTTGTGATCGTGCTGTGTCCGGCATCCGTCGTCGGTTGTCAAATTTTACCTTGTGTACGCTCTAGAGGCTACATTTTCAATCCGATACTCATGAAACTTGGTCAGAATGTTTGTCTTGATGATATCTCGGACGAGTTCGAAAATGGGTCATGTTGGGTCAAAAACTAGGTCACTAGGTCAAATCTTAGAAAAACCTTGTGTACGCTCTAGAGGCCATATTTTCAGTCCGATACTCATGAAACTTGGTCAGAATGTTTGTCTTGATATCTCGGACGACTTTGAAAATGGGTCATGTCAGGTCAAAAACTAGGTCACTAGGTCAAATATTAGAAAAACCTTGTGTATGCTCTAGAGGCCATATTTTCAGTCCGATACTCCTGAAAGTTGGTCAGAATGTTTGTCTTGCTGACACCTCGGACGAGTTCGAAAATGGGCCATGTCAGGTCAAAAACTAGGTCACTAGGTCAAATCTTAGGAAAACCTTGTGTATGCTCTAGAGGCCATATTTTTCGTCTGATACTCCTGAAAGTTGGTCAGAATGTTTGTCTTGATGATATCTCAGACGAGTTTGAAAATTGGCCATGTCGGGTCAAAAACTAGGTCACTAGGTCAAATCTAAGAAAAACCTTGTGTACACTCTAGAGGCCACATTTTCAGTCCAAAACTCTTGATAGTTGGTCAGAATGTTTGTCTTGATGATATCTCAGACGAGTTTGAAAATTGGCCATGTCGGGTCAAAAACTAGGTCACTAGGTCAAATCTTAGACAAAACTTGTGTACGCTCTAGAGGCCACATTTTCAGTCCGAAATTCTTGAAAGGTGGTCATAATGTTTGTCTTGATGATATCTCTGACAAATTTGAAAACGGGCCATGTTGGGTCGAAAACTAGGTCACTAGGTCAAATCTTAAAAAAACCTTGTGTATGTTCCAGAAGCCACATTTTCTGTCTAACACTCTTGAAATTTGGTCAGAATGTTTGTCTTGATAATATCGCAGACGAGTTTGAAAATGGGCCATGTGGGATCAAAAACTAGGTCACTAGGTCAAATCTTTGAAAAACCTTGCGTACACTCCAGAAGCCACATTTTCAGTTCAGTGCTCTTTAAAGTTGGTCAGAATGTTTGTCATGATATTAGCTTGAATGAGTTAGAAAATGGGTCATGTCAGGTCAAAAACTAGGTCACCAGGTCAAATCTTAGAAAAACCTTATGTAAGCTCTTGAGGCCACATTTTCAGTCCAATAATCTTGAAATATGCTTTGAATGTTTGTCTTGATAATATCTTAGACTAGTATGAATATGGATCATGTTGGATATAAAACTAGGTCATTATGTCAAATCTCAGAAAAACCTTTCATACACCCTACAGGACACATTTTCTCTCAAATACTCATGAAAGTTTGTCGGAATGTATGTCTGGATAATTTCTACATGTCAAGTAGGCTGCTGAGACAAATTCTAGGAAAAGCTTGTGTGCATTCTAGAGGCTATATTTCTAAGCCCAATACTAATGAGTGTTTGTCAGAGTGTTTGCCTTATTATCTCTGAAGAGATTGGAAATGGGTCATGTTTGATCAAAAGGCTCAGGTGAGGGACTTCAGGGCCATCATGGCCCTCTTGTTAAAGAAAATGTCGAGGTATTGTCGTAGCCCTGGCGTTGTTGTCTGCATAATCGTGTGAAAACTGACATTTTCAAAAAACCTACCTTTGTTGTTACTGAAGATATGTACATGTACTTCAAACTATGACAAGTTGTTAACTATCAAAAGGGGAACCCATATAGCAGGTGTAAGTAAACCTTTTAATATTTTTTACACAATAAGTCCCTTTTTTCGATTTAGAATTTTCACTGAAAATCAATCTAATTCTAAACGCAACTGCAGTTGAACTTTGGTGGCTGCATGCAGTGCTCTTGTTGTTTTGTGATTATGTATCCCTTCAGCTAACAATCCCATGTTTTCATGACCCTGTGGAAAAAAACATTTGAAAACGCCAAGGGATGATGAGAAAATGCCTGCAACAGTCATTTTCTTCATGCCTCATATTGTTTTCTTCTCTTTCAAGCAGAAATTTGAGCATTCGAGACTCATTTAACCCCTTACCACATAATCCAGAGTTTCAGTGACCCTAAAGAAGAAGGCATTCGAAGGCATTATTGGAAAAGGAAAAAATGCTGGTAACCAGCGTTTTCTCCTTTTCGTACGATTTTTTCTACCCTATCAAAGACAGAAATCATCATTGTCATCTGCAAATGCTTTTAATTTGGTCAGATACAAAAATTTGATGTTGGGTAAAGAGTTAATTCTTCACGAAATGTTACGAATTTAAACTTTTCCAAGTTTTAAGCATTTGCATTAGCACAAATTTAATATTGATCAAATAATGATATTTGTCTTCGAAAGTGTAGAAAACATTTGTGGTAAATACTATTTCTTCCTATTTCAACAATGTCCTCAAAAGCTTTTTTATCAGATTCATTAAAACACAGAGTATATGCTAAAGAGTTAACTTGTCTGCACATGCTTCTCATTCAGACAAGTCTAAAGGTTTGTCTTGTGGTAAAGATTTTAAGAACCAGTTTCCAGTTTTTATTTTCTTACAGACTGTGATCCCGTTAAATGAAGAATGTGGCTTGTTAGAGTGGGTTAATCACACTCATGGACTGAGACACATTCTAGTTCAGTTGTACAAAGAGAAAGGTATCTACACATCTGGGAAAGAACTAAAGGCCCTTATACCTAACTTACAGTCTTCTATAGAGTATGTATTGATATTGAGAATGTTTGTGTCGGGTGTAACGCTATATTCAGCATCATTTCATTGTACATATCCATGCTTTCTTGGTATATGTTATAATATTGACCATGTTTGTTTGATGTGTAACGCAATTTCAGCATTATTTCATTGCACTTATCCATGATTCCTTCAAGTATGTATTGGTATTGAGTATGTGTGTTTGGTGTGTAACGCTACTTCAGCATCATTTCATTGCACCCATTCATGTGTTTTTGAGAGTTTCTTTCCACTATTTTGCACCATATTCTTTCCAAGCCCGTGGCTGCTTTCCCACAGAACTATGATCAAAACAATGATCAACATTTAGAGAGAAATGATTCCTCCTGCAATGACTAATCGATCTGAAGTAGGAAATTGGCAGAGCTTGGGATTCCAACCAGTGACACACCAACCCTCCTCCCCTGTTTTTAAGCTCTGTATGTTATTGCCATAGCAACTTGGCTCTTCCTATATAACATTTACTCCAATAGCAGTCAACAGCTTTTGAAAAGATTTTGAGAGAAAGAGCAATGGCTTGTACAAGCCATTGCTCCTTTTCTCACAATTTTTTCCTTACCATTAAAAAATGTAAAAGTTGAGGTATGCAATTGAAAGAGCTAGCGATTACTTGATTACTTAACCTTTTACTACACAGTAGTTGGTAACCAGCACTTTCTCCTTTTCCAACAATGTTTTCTACCCTGTCAAAAGGAGAAATCATCATCTGAGCTACATTGATAATGTTGGTTGCACATGCTTTCAGTTTGATAGGATACAGAATTTTGTCGTTTTGAAAAAAATTAAATTAGTAATTGGTTCCATCCCTTATTTCTTGTATTAAGCTACTGTCTCTGTGTTTCAGGGTAAAGTTACAGAAATACAAGCAGGAATATTTGCCCAGACATCCCCCAGTGTTTGGTGAATGGTTTCTGAGAACTTTCCCTGATCCCACATCATGGTATAAATGAACCTTTTATCTTGTGATTTTGTCTTAGATTTGGGGTGTATGCAAACTTCTATTTTAGCAATGCTCTGGGAAAAGGGGATTTAATGCATCTCGATGATGCATTATACAAAGCAATTTGTCACATAATTTGGGATCCATGAAATCCACTCAGTATAACGATTGACTGAAGACAAATTTGATACACGCCATCTGTCATATTAATGTGAGTATGATAATGTGTTGCATTGAAATCTGTCAAAGTTTCTGGCAAAAAAATTGTAATATAGAACTAGAACAAAAGTTGCCAACTCTCTCAGTTTGACATTTTTTCATATCTCAGTCATTACTAAAGAGAATTACTTCTCGTTATTTATGTAAACAGGAACCAACACAACAAGGGTAGGTAACTCTGAAATAGTTTGGACACTTTTATGTCTAAAGAACTTAGAATTCCTTCTGAAAAACCAAGTGCAGCAAAGCAGTGGCACCTACACACAGTACTCAAGTTAGCATGGCTGTTTTTAAAGACAACATGGAGGTATTGTTGAAGCCCACTTGTTGTCTGAATTGTAGTGCAAAAACTGACATTTTTTAATATGTCTGATATCAGTGAAGATATTTACTTCTAAGTCGAAGTAGTTGCTAACTATCAAAAGAGGGACCCATACAATAAGGGCAGGTAACCATCAATGTACTTCTACACAGTTATGCCCCTTTTCAACCTGGAATTTTCTCTGAAAATCAAGCAACTGCAGCTGAGCGTTGGCATCATCATGCAGTGCTCTTGTTTATCTTTATTTTCAATCTAGGTACAATGCAAGACTTGCTTACTGTAAAACTGCAGCTGTCATGTCTATGGTGGGCTATATACTTGGACTGGGCGACAGACATGGAGAGAATATTCTGTTTGATTCAACATCAGGAGACTGTGTCCACGTTGACTTCAATTGCCTTTTCAACAGGGTATGTAATACAGAAGATTTTATTTAATTGCAATCCTTTTAATTGCAACCTCCAGTTATTTGCATTAAATCTAGCACCAATCCTTTTCCTATTTAAAGTAGGAGGGACAATCTGTATCCTATGACCACATTCTTGTTATTTTCACTTACAGGGAGAGACATTTGAGTGGCCAGAAAAAGTACCTTTTAGACTGACACATAACATGATACATGCCATGGTAAGTTCAATCTATCGTTCATGTTTATACACTATTTACTTTTAACCTTTTACCAAACAATCCCATGCTTTAATAATACCTGCTGATGACAGCTTTAGAAGACAATGTGAGAAAAGGAGAACATGCTGGTAACCATCATTTTTTCCACAATCTTTACTACCCTGTTATTGTCCTCTGTAAATGCTTTCACTTTGGAAAAGTCTTATATATTGTCATTTGGTAAAGAGTTGTACCCTTTCCCAAACTACAAATTTTTGACACATCAAAATTGAAAGCATTTGTAGACAACAAATTTGAATTAGGTACAAATGAGCTGAAGTTCTTTGATAGGGTTGAAAACTTTGTGGGAAAAGAAGAAATTGCTTGTTACAAGCAATTTCTGCTTTTCCCACAATGTTTTTAGCTCACCTGAGCACGAAGTGCTCTGGGTGAGCTATTGTGATCGGTCATCGTCCGTCTGTTCGTCCGTCCGTCCGTCTGTCCATCCGTCCGTTAACAATTTCTTTAAAAATCTTCTCCTCCAAAACCAGATGGCCAATCTTGATAAAACTTGGCAGGAATGTTCCGTGGATGAAGCTCTACAAAAATTGTTAAAAGAATTTAATTCCATCAAAAACTCTGGTTGCCATGGCAACAAAATGGCTGAAAATGGAAAAAATCTTTAAAAATCTTCTTGTGACAAACCATAAGGCCGAGAGCATTCATATTTTGTATGAAGCATCATTGAGTGACCCTTTACCAAAATTGTTAAAATTATTCCCATAGGGTCATGTTTGGGCTTTGCCCTGGCACACCCTATTTTACATAATAACAAAGAAGGAAATCTTTAAAAAATCTTCTTCTGACAAACCATAATGGCTAGAGCATTCATATTTGGTTTGTAGCATTATCTGATGATCCTCTACCAAAATTGTGAAAATTATATTTCTGTGGTCATATTTGGGCTCTGCCAGGGCATACCCTATTTTACATGGAAACAAAGAAGGAAATCTTTTAAAATCTTCTTGTGACAAACCATAAGGGCTAGAGCATTCATATTTTTCATGTAGCATCATCTAGTGACCCTTTATAAAAATTGTTAAAATTATCCCCTTGAGGTCATATTTGGGCTCTGCCCGGGTGCACACTATTTTACATAGAATTAAAGAAGGAAATCTTTTAAAATCTTCTTGTGACAAACCATAAGGGCTAAAGCATTCATATTTTGCATGTAGCATCATCTGGTGACTCTTTATAAAAATTGTTAAAATTATCTCTTTGGGGTCATATTTGGGCTCTGCTCAGGTGCACCCAATTTTACATAGAAACAAAGAAGGAAATCTTTTAAAACTCTCGTTCTGACAAATCATAAGGGCTAGAGCATTCTTAATTTGTATGTAACATCATCTTGAGACTTTCTACCAAAACTTTAAAAATTGACCCCTTGGGTGGAGTTTGGGCTCTGCCCGGGCGCACCCTATTTAACATTGAAAAGGAAGAAAATTACATGTGACAAGTGAGAGACTAAAACTTTCATGTTTTGTTTGTAGCAAAGTTCTGGTGACCCTCTGCCAAAAGTTGTTAGAGTAATTCTTATTGGGGTCACATTATGGCTTTCCTCCCCTCCCCCGGGTATGCCTTATCAAAAAAGAATGGCTTCTGGCTTTGATATACTATTATTTGTATGTGGTATTCCATATAAGTTACAAATATACTCAGGTGAGCGATATAGGACCATCATGGTCCTCTTGTTAATGGTTTTCTTTCCCAGGGTTGTTAAAGCCAGGGATTGTTCGGTAAAGAGTTTAACCCTTTCCCAAACAATCCCTGGTTTTCACGACCCTGAAAAAGAAGCCTTTTGAAAACATGGTGGGAAAAGGAGAAAATGCTGGTAACCAGCATTTTCTCCTTTTCCCACAATGTTTTCTACCTTCCCAGAACAAATTTCAATTTTTAAGTTGCTTTTATTTTGTCGTCTGCAAATGCTTTCAATTTGGACCAGTCTAAAATTTTGTCGTGTGGTAAAGAGTTAATGTCTTCTTATTTTTCCCCATTGGACAGCTTTCAAATAGGTATGCTCCATGTTCAACATTACTTGAATCTATCTGACCCTTTTATCAAATATTCCCATGTTTCACCATCCTGAATAAGAAGTATTCTGAAAACACAGTGGGGGAAAAAGAGAAAATGCTGATTACCATCATTTTCTCTTTTTCCCACAAGGTCAGTTGACACATTTGCAGTGTAGGAAAAAGATAAAATGCTGCTTTTACCACATTATTTTCTCAGTCCTTTGATACACAAATCGTCTCATTTGTCTTACATTCATTCTGTTGTCTGCAGATGCTTTCAATATGGCAAAGGCTAGCATTTTGTCATCTAGAAAATATTTTACGCTTAAATGTGATCTTGTGTTTAACAATTGGAAGAAAGGAGGCTTTAGAAAACAATGTGGGAAAATGAGAACACGCTAGTATTGCATAGTCTCCTTTTACCTCATCATTTTCTACCTTATAAAATCAAATCCTTTTATCAGTGATCTATTGGTTTTCTGCAAATGCTTTTGGTGTGAACTTGTCATGAACTTTGTTGTCCGGTAAAAAATTAAGCCTTTACCACAAAATCCCAAGTTTTAAGAACCATGAGAAGGAAGGCTTTGGAAAACATTATTTGAAATGGAGAAAATGTTTGTAACCTGGTTAAACCAGCATTTTCTCCATTTCCGATAAGGTTTTCTACCCTTTCATGGACAACTTACAATAGTTGGGTTGTACTTGATTAAACGTCTGCAACTGCGTTGAATTTGGACAAGTCTAAATTTTGTCATATGGTAAGGAGTTAAATGGGATACTTTTATTCCATTTCAGGGACCACTAAAGCTTGAAGGTTTATTTAGAAGAGCTTGTGATGTGACCTTAAGAGTGATGAGAAAGGAGATTGACCCCTTGATGAGGTGAGATTGGACCACTAACATTAACAATCTTTAGTAACGTTCTATAATCCTGACATGACACGACATTCCAAACACAACTCAGCAAAATAATAGACATAAGTCTGTCAACTGAGTTAAGTCTGTTTATCTTGCTGAATTTAGTTTGGAATGTTGTGTCAGCTCAGAATGTGAGATCATTACTAAAGTCTGTTAATCTCAGTGAAATGTGTCTCAAATAACAAACCAAACTCAAGTTGGAAAATGAGTCTGACAGCAGATTTGAGCAAAATAAGAGACTTAAGTTTTTTCATGAAACCATCCCCTGTTATCTAATTCTCTTAAAGAAAAAGTTGTTTGCATGAAGTAAAGCAGTCTGCCCAGTGTTCCTATTTTTCCTATTTTTTCCTATTTTTTCTGAGCTTCTTATATATTCCTATATTTGGTGCCCATATCCTATATTTTTCATCAAAACTCCTATTTTTAGCTATACTGGCTGAAGGCCAGCAGAGCTTATGTCATGGAGTGGTTTCCGTCGTCCGTCCGTCCGTTAGTCTTTTTCTTGTTTACGCGATAAAGTCTGCATTTGTAGTCAGATTTTCATGAAACTTGCACAGTTTGTTTATCTCATCAATAGCTTCAACCCTATTGATTTTGAAAAAAATCCAACAAACAGTATGGGAAAAGTAGCCATTTCAAGTTGAAAATTTCTGTTTCTTGTTTACGCAATAAAGTCTGCATTTGTGGTCAGATTTCTGTGAAACGTGCACAGTTTGTTTATCTCATCAATAGCTTCAACCCTATTGATTTTGAAAAAAAATGCACCAAAGAGTATGGGAAAAGTAGCCATTTCAAGTTGAAAATTTCCATTTCTTGTTTATGCAATGAGGCAGCATTTGTGGTTGAATTTTCATGAAACTTGCACAGTTGCTTTGTATCATCAACAGCTTGAATCCTATAGATTTGAAAAAAAATCTGACTATCAGTATGGAAAAAGTAGCCATTCAAAGTTGAAAATTTCCATTTCTTGTTTAGGCAATGAAGTCCACAGTGTTGATCCAATTTTTTTGAAACTTGCAAAGATTATTTGGTTCATCAAGGGATTGAACTCTATTAAAAGTGAAGAAAATCTAGTAAACCTTTTAGGAAAAGCTGCCATTTGATGACTTAGTATCGTTTACTCAACAAATTCCACATTATAAGTCACATTTTTTTTTAAATTTGCTAGAATTGTTTAATACAAGGCGTACTCAAACCCTATCAAATTTAGCTAGATTCCAAACATTTAGTTTTGAGAAATTGCACTTCATTTTTTTTCACTGTTTGTTCAGTTCACCATGCCTGCTTATGCTGTCTTAGTGGGTTCAAGCCCAGTTGCAAGAACACATTTTTGTGTTGGTTTTTTTTTTTTTTCTTTTTTTTCTTTTTGCATCATGAATTCATAGTGTATGCTAGCAAAAAAACAAAATCAATGCCAGTAGAGCGATTTCAGGCCCTCAAGGGCCTCTAGTTTTCAAAATGCTGCTGATGAAGTGCATTGATTTACAATACAGTTACATGTATTGTGTTGAAACTAATGTCAGTGCACTGAATATCTATAGCTATAGCTTTAATAAGTGTTATCTGCATCGAAGGAAGGATCCAGCTAGTCTTATCTTATCCTTTGATGTTCATTGAAAAATGGTGCTTTGCTTTCTCAAGATCTTCACAAAGCAAATGGTCTAGTCAGCTTGAGTATTATATTATTCTAGTCAGTAATTTAAATGACTTGTGCTGGTCAAACACATTTATTTGCTGACGTAAAGCAATAAAGGAAATGAAAAAAAAAATTACATTAAATGAAATATCTATGTTGTAATAATAGAGATGGTGATTTAACTCTTTACCAAACAACATAATTGTAGACTTGTCCAAATTGGAAGCATTTGCAGACGACAAAATTAATGTGACTCAAAAATTGAAATTTGTTTTGGGAAGGGAATAAAACATTGTGGGAAAAGGAGAAAATGCTGGTTACCAGCATTTTCTCCTTTTCCCACAATGTTTTCAGAAGGATTCTTTCTCAGGGTCGTGAAAACCAGGGATTGTTTGGGAAAGGGATAAAGGGCTGGCTGTAAGGGGAGGTGGAGGCCAGGGAAAATTCATCAGACTTTGGTAAAATTTGGATTTGCTTTATTGCTTTTAGTCTGTTGCCTTTCAAGTTAATTGTACATTTTAATGTTAATAGAAGTCCTTTGTAAGCCGATAATTTCCTATTTTACTTCTATATTTTTTACATTAATTTCCAATATTTTTAGGCCAAAAATATATATTTTGCACCAAAATGCACTGGGCAGCTTGGTAAAGTCATACAGTTGTTTTAGCTTGGCTGTTCTTGAAGAAAAAATGGTATTGTTATAGCCATAGGCGTCCGTAGTTTGACTCCTGTCACCCATAGACTAAAACAAGGGATTTAACTGTATGCAGCTCGTTACTCACCCCCGGTTACAAAAAAATATCGTATCTTTTCTACCCCATCAGTTATTCTCCTAATTTTTTCTACAGCTGAGAGCTAAAACATTTGTCTACCAGAAAAACACAACTGTTTGTCAGTGGCTAATGCAGTCTGGCTGATACATTCTCTCAAACTTGTAAACTCGCTCAGAAATCTTCGCCATTGATACGGGTTCGTACATTCGATACTGACGTTCGCGCATATAAACCAATGAAATTTCTCGTTCCAAAGTGTCATCGTACTGTCACGTGACAAAAAGGTGTGAGCAGCTGTACGAAATTTCATTGGTTGAATCCACGACTGTTAGTACATATCAACTGATGAAATTTCTCGTTCCAAACAATGTCACATGACAGAAGATGGCTGCAGCTGTTTGAAATAAGAACGTGGATCACAAATTCAACAAATTCTGAGGCGTTTCGTCGTTATTGAAGATAAAGACTATAGGTCAGTAGTATTTTTAAACATGTTTAAAAGGGTGGGTGCCGCTAATGCTGCGTTTCATTGGATCTAAAGTGCATTTTATATCTTGAAAACGGATGTACGAACCCGTGTCAATGGTGCAGATTTTTGAGCGAGTTTACAAGTTCAAGTGAATGTATCAGCCAGACTGCATTAGCCACTGACAAACAGTTGTGTTTTTCTGGTAGAAAAATGTTTTAGCTCTCAGCTGTAGAAAAAAAATAGGAAATAACTGATGGGGTAGAAAAGATATGTTGTTTTTTGTAACTGGGGGCGAGTAACGGACTGCATACAGTTAAATCCCTTGTTTATAATATATAGTCTATGGGTGCCAGGAATCAAACTACGGACCCCTGTGGTTATAGCCATGTTGTTGTTTATCTTGGAGCAAAAATTTGCTATTTTCTCATATTTGTGTTATGACTAAAGATATTTACTTCAAAATTGGACTAGTTTTTAAATCTGTACCAAACGACAAAATTTTAGACTTGTTGAAAGTAATGCATTTGCAGATGATAAATCAAACATATCTCAAAAATTTGAAGGTTTTTTTTTTTTTTTTTTTTTTTTTTTTTTTTTAAGAGTGGAAAACATTATAGGAATAGGAGAAAATGCCAGTTACTTTATTCCAAAATGTTTTCAAAAGCCTTCTTTCCAAGAGTCATTAAAACTCGGGATTGTATGGTTAAGTGTTAACTATCAAAACAGGAACCCATAAAAGGAAAGTCAGGTTACCCTGAAATATTTTTGCCCCAGTGAGTCATTGTCATAGCCCTGTCAATGTCTGTGGTTGTCATTGTGCAAAAACTTTGATACTATACATACCGTAATTTGCTTAAATTTGGGACAGTAAAGAATAATTAATTTTTTTCGTGTCCCAATACTTTGGTCTACAAAAAATAATTATTTTGTCAGCTGTCCCAAAACTTACGGTCAAACAAGACAATCTGTCATACTGAAAGTCACTGGCCGCTAACCCGTCGAATATTGCCGATGTTAAAATATTGCTACGTCATTGATGTCGATAAACCTCCAATCATTTGCAGGTTGGTCTATTTTTAGACAGATTGGAATTCCACCGATCAATTTGAGCACTAAGAGTTTAAAACTTTGCTTTTTCTCATTGTTTTCATTGATGATTAACTTGTCACTCATTATTGTCTGCATCCTGGGATCGCGATGAGGATGTTATTTTGCGTTTGTAGATAAATTCACAACATATTTTACCTGCTTACATGTACGTGAGGTGAACAACGTTAATTCCACTCTGACAAGTACCTGCTCGGACCGTTCTCAAATTTGATTGGTTCATCGATCTTCGATCGATAAGCCTTGGGTAAACTAGAATACTGTACCTTGATTTCTATTTATAAACAACGAACTCGATTAACTGTGAAATACATGCGTGTCAACTCTGTCAACTTCGGATGTACATATACACGTTATACACGTTATGTATCTTGGATACAAGTTTATCACACCCTTTTTACACTTACGTCGGATTTCTTTTTGAATTGGGGTTTAAATTAGACTGTCAGGTGATTGTGTTTTTTGTCTTGAATCAGGAAACTCCCATTGAAATCGGGAGGGTTGGGAAGCATGCTTATGACGTTACGTTTGTAGAAATAAAACTGCGCGAAATAAGTATTTGCAAACAAAGGGTATCAAACGGATTGAAAGATTTTTTTTTTTAAAAAGATATTCACTGTCCCAATTCTTTGGAACAAAAAAATACAGATCTTGCTTTGCAATTTTTAGTATGGCCCAAATCTTTGGGTCATAAAAAATAATTATTTTCGCGATTTTTGATGGTGTCCCAATTCTTTGGGTGTCCCAAAACATACGCAAAATACGATACCTCTGCTATTACTGAAGATATTTACTTCAAACTTAAACAAATTTTTAAATATCAAGAAGGTTAAACAACCATCAAAATATACTTGATACAGTTATACCCCTTTTTTTACTTTGAATTTTCATGAAAAGCAACTGCAGTCGAGCATTTGCACCAGTATGAAGTGATCTTGTTTGATGTTGTTACAGTGTCCTAAAGCCATTCGTTTATGACCCACTTGTGGAATGGAGTAAACCCAGAAAAGGGCAAAGACAGAACCCGACAGAGACTGGAGAAATTACAAATGAACAGGTACTTGTACTATGTTTTGTAAAGTAGAATTTTTACCAGTACTGTATTTTGTAAAATAGAATATGCATAGTGCATGTCTCTACAAGAAGGTAAAAATTTAGTTTTGTCCCCCTTGATAGCATTTGCTGGTGAAAAAACTAAATGTGACGCAAATGATGGTATTTGGCTTGGAAAAGGTAGAAAACATGTAGGGAAAAGGGAAAAACTAAAAAGTATTTTCTCTTTTTTTCCACTGTTTTCCACCCTTACAAAGACAAATTCAATCTTTTGAGTCACTGCGAATACTTTCAAATTGGTTAAGTTTAAAATTTCTTGGTCTGGTTAAAGGTAAACTCTACAAATTGCAAAATTTCAGAAACCTATTTCACTAAGTTTCTACCAGACAACAAACATTGTAGACATGGATAGCAATAGTATGTCTCTAGTTATCAGCAAGCACCTAAGTAAGCATATTTTGAAGTTCTCATGGATGCTTGTGTAACTCTTTACCATATGACACAATTTTAGACTAGTCCAAATTAAAAGCATTTACAGAGAACAGAATGTGACCCAGAAATTGAAATTTATTTTGGAGAGGGTAAAAAACATTGTTGGGAAAAAGAGAAAATGCTGGTAACCACCATTTTCTTCTTTTCCAACAATGCTTTCAAAAGGCTTTTTTTTTTACCCAAGGACGTTAAAACTCATGATTGTGTGGTAAAGAGTTTATACAGGTTTGACCATATACAATTTTTATGTCTCATTTTTATGTAAATTTTCAGGCCAGAGTACATGTGCAGAACATAGAAGATAGGCTGAGAGGTATTTTAAACCGAGGGTCAAAGCGCAGTGGACTGGCTCTGTCAGTAGAGGGTCAGGTCAACCATCTTATACAGGAAGCCACTAATGAAAGAAACCTTTGTCAGATGTATATTGGATGGGCAGCATATCTGTGACCTCAAGGTCACTTTTACATCATGTTAGTTTGGTGTCAAGGTCAAACTTGTTTTACAAGAGGCCACAGATGAAAAGAAACCTTTGTCGGATGTAAATTGGTTGGGCAGCATGTCTGTGACCTCAAGATCACTTTTATAATCCATTAGTATGGGGTTAAGGTCAAACTTGTTTTACAAGAGGCCACAGATGAAAAAGAATCTCTATCAGATGTATATTGGTTGGGCAGCATATCTTTGACCTCAAGGTCATTTATACATCCTGTTAGTATGGGGCCAAGATCAAACTTCTTTTACAAGAAGCCACAGATGAAAAGAACTTCTGTCATATGTTTATTGATTGGGCAGCTTTATCTGTGACCTCAAGATCACTTTTTACATCCTGTTGTATGGGGTCAAAGTCAAACTTCTTACACAAGAGATTGAAATTGGATCAAGTCATTTAACATAGTAGGTCACTGAGGCAAACCCTAGAAAAACCTTGGGTGCTCTGTAGAGGCTGCATTTCAGTCTGATACATATGAAGCATTGTCAAAATGGTTGTTCTGATGCTATCTCGGACAAGTTAGAAATATGGTCGAAACAGATTCAAAAGTTGGTCACTGGGCTAAATCTCAGTCTAGAGGCCAAATTTTCAGTCTGACACTCATGAAACATTGTCAAAATGTTTACCTTGATGATATCTCAGACAAATTTGAAATATGGTCACATCAGATCAAGCAGATCAAAAAGTTGGTCACTGGGCCATATCTTAGAAAACCTTTTGTATAGTCTAGAGACCTCATTTCAGTCTGATATTTATGAATCATTGTCAAAATGTTTGTCGCTGGTTCGATCCCCGCCTCGGCTAATTTTTTTATGAGGACTGATGATAGTCATAGCGACAGGATTCATTCCTCACTCACTGCTGACCATTGTTTCCACGATGGTTATTTGGGAAAACAGCCAGTGGCTTGGAAAGAGTATTGTGCAGAGTACTGGTAAAAGAAAGTCCAGGAAAGCGTGGATAGGTCGCTGGCCGCGCGATATAATTGAAATAATGTTGAAAATGATGTTAAAGGTCATAAAACCAACCAACCAAAATGTTTGTCTTGATGATATCTCCATCAAGTTGGAAAAGTCAGTTAAAAAGTAGGTCACTTACAATGGTGTGTTTTACATCATCACAACTAGGATCTCTTTAGTTTTATAAACCCTAGATTACTTTATACAGGTGAGCATTTTAGGGCCAAAAGCCCTGTTGTTCTTTGAAGTGCTCCACAAGAACATTGCAGAGGGTAACAATTGATTCTCGGTTGAGGCGGTATTTTCTAATTAATTCCATGTCATCCAAGGCATTCATCTTGTCCCTAAAACTCGCCGAGCTATATTGTTTCTTCTGTGAGGTCTGTTTACGTGTAAAAATAATGTCATTTTGAAAAATAAACCACTACACCACATTTTATGCTACGATTACATTAAGGTAGCTTCGGAGTGGTCGTAGTTTAAGCTCAGGTTTACGATCGGCCCTTAAGTTAAGATGTTTTGAGAGAGAGCCGGCAAAATGCTTACAAGGGACTTAAGGTTGGTTTACGATGATCGCAGCACTTAAGGTGCTTTGAGATATTGGGCCCAGATTTTCAGTCCAGAGCTCATTAAACTTGGTTACAATATTTATCTCAAAGTAGTGTGAAAGTGGGTCGTATGGAGTCAAAAAGTAGGTCACTGGATCTAATTTTAGAAAAACCATGTATCTTGTAGAGGCCAAATTTTGAGTCCAATACTCCTGAGAAGTGGGAAAAATGTTTGCCTTGATAATATAACAGCTTTAAAATGTGTCACAAGGTGTCAAAATATAGATTACTAGGTCAGATCTTTGAAAAACCTTGTGTACATTCTAGAGGCCACAATTTCAGTCCAGTATTCATGAAACTTGATCAGAATGTCTTGCTGATGTTTACAACGAGGTCCAAAAAGGGTCATGTAAGGTAAAAGAAAAAGTCATTAAGACAACTCTTTGAAAAAAGCTTCGTGTACACTCCAGAGGCCAAATTTTTAATCCAGTTGTTGTTCATGAAAGTTGGTCAGAACCTTTGTCCTATTGATATCTCAGACAAGTTCCAAATTTGATAACAGAGAATGTACAAGTTGGTCACAATAGCAAATCTTTGAGAAATCTTGTCTGTATCTTTGTCTTAATGACATCTCAACTAGCTGAAATAGAGGTCAAGTTTGTTCAAAATGTAGGTCACATGGATGAATAGGCTCAGGTGAGCAATTCAGGGGCATCATTTCCATCTTGTAAAAACAGGAGATTTGTTTGATTATGGAAATTTTACAACAATTATTCTCCACACTGACTTTGGGCCTGTTATACCAGAATCAAGTTGTCTGTCTGTAGACACCATTATGACATTGTGTCCTTTTCTCCTCCAACAGTTTTCAACCAGTTAGGCTGAAATTTAATTTAGAGCTTTCCTGCTCATTTAACTTGTGTCAACAAATACAGAAAAACTAGCCATTTCTCCTGATCCATTGACAAGGCAGATACTGGTGGGTCGGAATTTGTCAGCCTGTGACAGTTCTATTTTTGACAAAAGTGTAATGTTAATTCATTGAGATCTGTTACATGTTGCCTGATATATTTTTTTGTATAGATAAATACATGTTTCTCAAAATCAATTCCATACTTCATTTTGTTGATTTTCTTTTGTAATTTCGTGGGAAAGTTACATGAATTGTAACAATGTTCAGCTTTATTTTTTGTTCATGCAGATCTGTTATGGCAACATGTTATATTTTATTACAATTTTGTAACAATAAATATCACAAAATTGTTACCTTAGGCTGTTCTGTTGTTTTTGTTTTTTTTGTCCAGGTCTGATAAACTAAAAATATCTTACGAAAGAGTAGATTTATAATAAAAACTTTCCAGCCAATAGTTTTGTTGCAGTAGCAGCCAGCTTTGACTGCATGAAGGAAATGATTTAGTACATGATTGAGTACTTGTTTGCTGCAGTTGCTGCCAGTTTTTGACTGTATGAAGAAAAATGATTTACCTTATAATCAAGTATTTGTTTGCTGTAGTTGCCGCAAGCTTTAACTACATGAGGAAAAAAGTTTTACCTCCAGATTAACCCTTAGGCTGCTAAGCGCGACGCACTGACCTTTTGCGGACAGTGTGGATCAAGATCAGACTGCACAGAATGTGCAGTCTGATCTTGGATCTACACTCTCCGATAAGGAGATATTTTTTACCCAAACAGTAAGTTTGAAATAGCATTATTCAGGTCTGTTCTATCGCCTTGAAAGTGTAATTTGACTTATTTAGCAGGATAAGGGCTAAGTATTTGTTGACTGCAGTTGCAGCAAGCTTTGACAGGTTGAGGGGAAAGGTTTAACCACAGAATTGAGTATTTGTTTGTTGTAGTTGCCGCTGCAGCCAGCAATCTTTTGTGATTTTAGAGGAAAGTTACAAGAATTGTTATAACGGATGTATTGGACAAATCTAAAATTTTGTCATTTAGTGAGGATATACCCAGGAAGTAAAGACTTTGATTACTGGAGGTGCCACATACTTGGAATACTTTCCAAAAAAGCGCCAGTATTGTTTGGTTGGTTTTACAAACCATTTTCAACAGTATTTCAGTCAAGTGAGGCAGTGTGGTCTTGTATCAGTACATTCCTGGAGTTTCTTGGCCAGTACCACACACAAGATACTTTCCATCCTGTCGGCTACTTTCCCACATAGATATAACTTTTACCACACAATCCTGACTTAAAACAAGAAGGCTTTTGAAAACATTGTGGGAAAAGGAGAAAATGCTGGTACCCAGCATTTTCTCTTTTTCCCACATTGTTTTCTGACCTTCGATAGGCAAATTTCCTATCTTTAGTTACATTTAATAACCCTTATAACTCCTATCAAGACTGTAGTTGCCTTTGTGGTTAGTGTAGATCAAGATCAGACTTTTTAAAACATGCAGTCTGATCTTTGATCTACATTGTCTGCTTTGATGACTAAGGGCAGCTACAAAATTGCAACCATATGGGTCTTATTCTAGAATGAAACTGTCCTTCAAGTTTATTTGGTGCTTTGAGGGTTAATATGTCGTTTGCAAATGCTTTCAGTTTGGACAAGTCTAAAAATGTTGTCGCTTGGTGAAGGGTGTACCCAGGAAGTAAAGACCTTGATGATCTGTAGTTGCCACTCAATTAGAATATTTCTGAAAAAGGCGCCAGTTGTTTGGTTGGTTTTATAAACCATTTTCAACTGTATTTCCGTCATGTTAAGGCAGCCTGTTCACTTATCAATGCATTCCTGGAGTTTGTTGGCCAGTACTACACACGAAATTGTTTCCAGCCTCTCGGCTACCTTCCCACGTACACATAACCCTTTACCTCACAGTATAAATATAGTTAACTCCTTACTAAACAGCCCTCCTGTTCACCACCCTGGGTAAGAAAGCTTTTGAATATGGGAAAGGGAGAAAATGCTTGTAAACAGCATTTTATCCTTTTCTCACAGTTTTCTGTCATTGCAAAGACTAATCCCTTCATTTCATCCACACTTGATTTGTCATCTGAAAATACTTTCAGTTTGGCCAAGCCTAGAATTCTGATATCCAGTAAAAAGTGAACACACATGCCTTTTGAAGCCTTGGAAATGTATGTATTTAAAACATTTTTTTTAGATACACAGAAGTTCCTCAAAATTAGCATTATGCCCATCTATCACAATGTTTTCATGTAAGTTTCAAAGATAGGAAGTTATTTTTGCTCTTAACTCTTTACCAGATGACAAAATTTTGGGCTAGTCCAAATTGAAAGCATTTGCAGATATCAAAATTACTTTGACTCAAAAATGGAATTTGCTTTGGGAAGGGTAGTAAACATTGTGGGAAAAGGAGAAAATGCTGGTTACCAGCATTTTCTCCTCTTACCATAATGTTTTCAAAAGGCCTCTTTCTTAGGGTCGTTAAAAGTCGGGATTGTGTGGTAAAGGGTTAAAGATATCCTTGTAAATTAATCCTTATCCTGCTAGGTAAATAAAATGAAACTTTCAAGCCAAAAGTGGAAACCCAAATTTTACTATTTCAAAAGTATTTTTTAAGGGAAATTATCTCTTTCTTGGACAGTATAGATCCAAGATCAGACTGCATGTTCTGTGCAGTCTGATCATGATCTACACTGTCCGCAAAAGGTCCTTAAGTCGTGCTTAGCAGCCTAAGGGATATTACAATCTTGGTATAACAAATATAAAGTAGGGTTTAAATTAATACACTGAACAGGTGTGAAAAACAAGAGGCAAAAGGAGACATTGCTCATTATCTCTTTTTGCCTCAAAATTTTTAAAAGTGGTCTTCAGAAAGATGTGTAAAGTCCTTGTTCTAACTCTACCAAATGACACAGTTATGGACTTACCCATTTTGAAGGCATTTGCAGATGATGAATTACAATAATACATGTATGGCTGATGTAATGGTTTTTTTTTAAATAAGTAGAAAACATTGTGGACAAAGGTGAAAAATGATGGTTACTGCACAATGATTTCAAAATTCCCTCTTTTCTCAGGGTATTAAAAACTTGGCATTGTTGGCCATAGGGTTATGAACTGCCCATGGAATAGTCGATTAGACAGGTCAAGTTGATATTTTGTTTATTTTGATTATGTTTTGAGACAGTTTCATAAATGTTAGCTTATGATAAATTGGCTTTACATAGTGATAATTTTAAACATTGACCCAAAAAGGAAGTGTCATATTATATAGGTTCCTATACAATAAAATTTGTACTTTACTTTCCAGTTAACCTTTCCTAAACAACAAATTTTTTACTTCAAGGTTGCAGACGACAATTTTAAATGGGTACAAATGAACTGAAAATCTCTGAAAGGGTAAAAAAACATTGTGGGAAAAGAACCAATTGTTTTATTTTTTCCATAATGTTTTCAAAAGCTTTTATCCTTGGGGTCATTAAAACACGGGTCGTTAGAACACAGGATTGTTTAGTAAAGGATTAAGTCTGCCAGACAACAAAATTTTAGACTTGTCCAATAGTTAAAGATTAAGTCTGTGCCAGACAACAAAATTTTAGACTTGCCCAATAGTTAAAAAGTATTTGAAGCTGACAAATTAGATGTGCCTCAGGTCTTTGGATTGGTAAATAAGTATAAAAGAAAAAAATGCTAGTAAACTCTATACCAAATGACAAACTTTTAGACCCAAATTAAAAGAATTTGCAGATGACAAACTGAATGTTGCACATGTTATGAATTTTTTCATTGAAAGGGTAGAAAACACTTTGGGAAAAGGAGAAAATGCTGGTTATCAGCATTTTCTTCTTTTCCCAAAATGTTTTCAAAAGTCATTTTCCTTTGGGCTGTTATAACTCTGGATTGTGTAGTAAAAGGTTAACAGCATTTTCTCTTTTTCCCACAAGGTTTTTAAAATCTTTATCAAATTCATTAAAAATGAGTTTGTTTGGTTAAAGTTGGTAATTAGATTTTTCACATCTCACCAAATTAAAAAATATATATATCACTGAAATTTATCTGAAAAAACAATACAAATCATCAATAATTAAGAATCATAAAATTACAAAAAAAAATTTTTTTTGATGGTGTTCCCTTAAAAGGCTACGTAGCCTCTTAACTCTTTACCACACAATCCCGACTTTTAACGACCCTGAGAAAGAAGCCTTTTGAAAACATTGTGGGAAAAGGAGAAAATGCTGGTAACCAGCATTTTCTCCTTTTCCCACAATGTTTTCTACCCTTCCCAAACAAAATTTCAATTTTTCAGTCATTTATTTTGTCGTCTGCAAATGCTTTCAATTTGGACCGGTCTAAAATTTTGTCGTGTGGTAAAGAGTTAAAGGTATTTTTAGATTTCGCGCCAGAAATCAAAAAAGCATTGTGGGAATGTCAAGTGACTGGCACGTGACTAATGACGCTTAAATTCCTTAACATAACAAACATGTAATTATTTTCCATAATGTCTTCTTCGGACGCTATGTTTGAAGCTTCGTCTGTGTATTTCCGGTATGTAAATGAGCAAGTTGCTCATGTAAAAATAGACCGTGTTTCCCATCGGTGTCGACCTGGGCCGTAGTAAATCTCTAATTTCTCTTGTTGTCGGATGGTTTTCGACTACTAGGGTTTTATGAATGAAACTAAAAAGACTTTGGGAGTATAAGGATGACTTTTTTGTACTTTTGTAAAATTTTCACCCCAAGATCCGAAGGGCCACCTTTGAGCATCAGATGCTTTATGCCTAATGGATGACATGGTCATGACTCCTGACACAGCTTTATGATTACAAGAATTTATGCAAATTTAATGCAGATTTATGCACATTTTAGAATTGTCTGACGTTTAAAATGACAATTTCATGTGATTTAATAAAGGTTTTTATATAGGATGTATATTACCTTTCTGGTTTGGGGTTAGAAAGTATCACTTTTGGTTAATCCTTTACCAAATAATTCCAACTTAACAACCCTGAGGAAGACGGCTTTTGAAAACATTGTGGGAAAATGAGAAAATGCTGGTTACCAGCATTTTCTCCTTTTCCCACAATGTTTCCTATCTAGAGACAAGTTTCATTATTTGGGCCACATTTAATTTGTAATCCACAAATGCTTCCAATCGGGACATATTCAAAATTTTGTTGTTTGGTAAGTTTTTACCAAACAATAAAATCTTAGACTGGTCAAAATTGTTGTGACCCCAAAATTAAATTTTTAGGGCGGGAGGACAGAAAGCATTGTTGGAGAACGAGAAAACACTTGTTACCAGCAATTTATCCTTTTCGTCCAATGTTATCTAAAGCATTTTCCTTTGCAAGGTCATTAAATGTCCGGCTTGCGTTAAAAAGTTAAGACAAACATTCTTATGATTTACAGGTTTATAGAGGATGGATATTACCTTTCTATTTTGGGATAAGAAAGTATCACTTTTGGTGATACGTACCTCTAGAAAACTTTTAGCTGATCTGACAAAAGTGCCTCCTTTCTACCTATAGTCTGTACATAGTGTCGACGAATTTTAGTCGCTGGTAGAAAAATAAATTTTAAAATGAGGTTAAAAGTTGCCAGGTCTCCCTATTTTGTTTAGTTTTTACCTGGTTTTAAAACTGATTTTTCTGCCAGTGACTAACACATGGACGGACTGTACAATGACCAATTGTCATCTTCACAATAATTTCCATAAATTGAACGGTATGATTTAAATTTTTAGATGCATTTTAAGACCTGTTTTGTGTACTTTTGGCCGCTATTGGGCTTTTAAAGCAATTACGGATGACATGGCTTAATGCGTACCAAACAAGAAAGTTGTAGACTATAGTCCAAATGGAAAGCATTTGCAGACAACAAATTAAATATCACTAAGATTAGGAAATTTGTCTTTGAAAGGGTAGAAAACATTGCAGGAGAAGAAAATGCTGGTGACAAGCATTTTTTACTTTTACAACAAAGTTTTCATTGATTATTTTCCCTGGGGACGCTAAAAGTTGGGATTATGTGGTAAAGGGTTAAATAATGGGATTTGTGTTGAAAAGATGAAAATTTTTATGGGAAAGGTAAAAAATGCTGCATTTTCTCCTTATCCCACATTGTTTTCAAAAGCCGTCCATCTTGTTCAGGGTCGTTCGATAAAGGATTAAAAAAAAATCCACTGCCAGGTCCTGAAAACCATAAACATAATATTGAAACTTGTTATCTAGGTCTGTATTCACCAACCATTCTTAAGAACATTCTTGGTCTTATTCTCTAAGATAGTCTAAATTTGGAAGTAACACAACTTCTAATTGGCTAAACCAAATGGTTTAGCCAATCAGAAGTCATGTTAATTCCTTTCAAATTTAGAAAATTCTAAATAAGAATACGAAAATTCTTAGGAATTGTTAGTGTATACGGGCCCTGTATGCTTTGGCTGCTGCCAGTCGTAGACAGCTTTGAGGGAAAATGTTTCACCCGATAATTGAATATTTGTTTGTTGTAGTCAAGCAGAGCCTCAGTAGTGTACAGGACTTGTGAACAGGGGATCACTGGCCGGAGCCTGCAGCTTGGCCAATTTCTTTCATAGGATTGATGGTAGTCACTGTGGGAGGATTTATTTATTGTTTCAATGATGGTTATATAGGAAAGCAGCCAGTGGTTTTGAAAAAAAACATTGTATAAAGTTCTAGTAACAGAAAATCCAGGAAAGCGTGGATAAGTGCACTTGCTGCAGCAGTATGACTGAAGTAATACTGAAAATGACGTTAAACACCATGAAATCAATCAAACAATTAATTGTTGCAGTTGAAGCCATGTTTGCCTGTTAGAGGGAAAATGTTTCACACAGGATAATTCAGTATTTGTCTACTTGTATACCTATTGTGCAAACTACTGGTATCAGAGACTACAGGAAAGCATGTATCTGTAAGCATGGCAACACACCATACAATCAATCAATTTTTGCAGTTGGAGCCAGCTTTGACTGCAAGAAAATGTTTCACCAGATGATTGAGTATTTGTTTTGACTCAGTATTTGTTTACTTGTATGCCTCAGATCCATGTTATCTTTATGACCCAGATTCTACCTTAGGATTGTTTATAAATAGTCCCATATCACCTGGGATCCTGTATATATAGGATCCCTGATATCACTGATCGCTCTGTGTGTGTACACATGCATGTAGAAAGGTCGTATTCCCCCAACCTTTTACCACACAATCCTGAGTTTTAAACCTTAGGCTGCTAATGTGCAGTCTGATTTTGGATCTACACTGTCCTATAAGGAGATATTATTCCCCAAAACATAACTTTGAAATAACAATATTTGGGTTTTTAGTGTCGAATTGAAAATTTAATTTTAGTTATTTAGCAGGATAAAGGTTAACAACCCAGAAGAAAGAGGGTTTTGAAAACATTGTGGGAAAAGGAGAAAATGTGGGTAACCAACATTTTCTCCTCTTCCCACGTTTTCTATCTTATCGAAAATAAACTCCACCATTTTAGCCATCTGCAAATGCTTCAAATTTGGACTAGTCCAATATTTTGTTGTTTGGTAAAGAGTTAACCCTTTACCAAACTATCCTGAGTTTTAACAACCCAGAAGAAAAAGACTTTTGAAAACATTGTGGGAAAAGGAGAAAAGGCTGGTAAGCAGCTCCTTTTTCCACAATGTTTTCTACCATTTTAGAGACAATTTGCATTCTTTGAACAATAGTTTTGTTGTCTGTAAATGCTTTCAAAATGGACCAGTCTAGATTTTTGTCGTCTGGTAGGGTTAGACAGACATGGAAAACATATTTGCAGAAAGGGATTTATATAATGAAACCATGTCTAATAGATGACTGTGAAAACATTGTAGCAAAGGGATAAATTTGTCAGTATGAGCCAGTGCTCCATTTCCCAGAATGTTTTCAGATATAGACTAGTTCCGTGTAGACCAAAACAGTTTTTGTCGTCTGCGGGTGATATTTTATTTGGTTTCTAATATGAGCTGCACATGTGCACAACTTTTGTTCACATTGTAGGAAAAGAATAAATTGCTGGCAACCAGCATTTTCGCCTTTTTCCACTAATGCTTACTACCTTTTCAAAGACATTTTATTTGTTGTATAAATCATTGTATGAGCTGTTAAATTTGTTTGATTCAAATGCTTTCAACTTGGTCCAGTCAATAACTTTGCATTTGGTGAAAAGTTGATATACAGTTAACTCTTTACCAAACGACAAAATTTAAGACTGGTTCAGATTGAAAGCATTTACAAACGGCAAATTAAAATATGACTCAAAAATTTAAAATTATTATGGGAAGGGTAGAAAACATGGTGGGAAAAGGAGAAAATGCTGGTTACCAGCATTTTCTCCATTTCCCACAATGTTTTCAAAAGCTTTCTTTCTAGAGGTCGATATAACTCAGTTATGTGTTGGAAAGAGTTGATAATTTTGTCTATAAAGCTTTCCCTGAAGAAATCAGAATGAATCCAATTAACTATAGATTTATCATTAATAATTAGAATTGAATGTTTGTCGAAGATGGAATTTGAACTTGTGACCCCATAATATACTCCCCACAAAAAGTTAAGCAACAATGAATTACCGCAGCACCAGAATTTTGTTATTACACATATAGACAATTTCATTGTATAAATGTAATGAATATTGAGTTAAACGCCAGTCCAAGAAAATCTGTACTTCTCAGATAATGTTTTCTCACTTTCAGGCTTTTGAAGTAAGGCACTGTCAAAATCTACATGCAAAAAAGTGGTATACTACCCAGATGTTTTAAAATCTCAAAAATTCGGTCGATCTGCAACCGGGACACAGTCAGTACACGGTATGGCCACCATTAGCACGAATACAAGCTTGAACTCTTCTGGGCATTGACCAGATCAAACTGTCAAGCTGTTGTTGTGGAATATCCTGCCATTCCTGACTCAAACATTGCTCAAAATGTTGGAGGTTCTGAGGCCTAACATTTCCATCATTGACACACCTTTCGAGAATGTCCCACGCATACTTAATTGGACTAAGATCTGGAGATCTTGCTGGCCACTCAAATTGCCCAGAAGAGTTCAAGCTTGTATTCATGCTAATGGTGGTCACACCATGTACGGACTGTACCCAGATTGACCGAATTTTAGAGATTTTAAAACATCTGGGTAGTATACCACTTTTTTGCATGTGGATTTTGACAGTGCCTTACTTCAAAAGCCTGTAAGTCAGAAACATTATGTGATAGAAGTACAGAATTGCTTGGACTGGTTTGTAACTCATTTCTTATTACATTTATACAATGAAATTGTTTATATGTGTAATTATAAAATTCTGGTGCAGCAGTAATTCATTGTTGCTTAACTTTTTGTGAGGAGTATACATCCTCAAGGCTGAGTTTGAAAGGCACAGTTCTAGCAGACTTTTTGCTCAGTTTAGATCAAGATCAGACAGTATAAAATCTGTGTCGATTCCGATCTTTTTTCTACACTGTCTCCTATGTTGAGATGACCAATCCAATCAATACAGGTTTGAAATGGCCAATATTCTGGTTCAGTTTTCTCAAATGAAAAATTGGCATTCTGAGATTAACTCTTTATTACATAAAGCAAAAGTAGACTTGTCTGAATTCAAAGCACTTGCAGATGACAATTTAAATTATGGAGTTTTTAACAAATTCAAAGAATGACAGCTTTTGAAAATATTATAAAACAAGAAGAAAATGTTGATTAACCAGCATTTTCTCCTTTTCCCTCAATGTTTTCTAACCTTTCCAATACAAATTACAACCTTTAAATCACTTGCTGTAATTTTTTGTCTGCAAATGCTTACAATTTGGGCAGGTCAAAAATTTTGTTGTCTGACCAAGATTTAATCACAGTTAACTCTTTCCATACCATAGAGACACCAGAAGCTTTTGTGAACAATGTAGATCAAGATCAGACAGCACAGAACGTGCAGTCTGATCTCTGATCGACACTGTCTACAGCTTTATTCTAGATTATGACCAAACTGTCTCTTGACCTTGCAGTGGAATTGTACTTGTAGCCTTTAAGAAAATGCAATCTATTTATTCAGTAGTGAAAGAGTTAAAGTTACTAGCTGTCAAAACCCAGTATCCCACCTTTTATAATGGATAAACCATGTCAGATTTTTAACGTCTGCATAATTCACTGACATAATTATTTTATCTCGACCAATGAGAAAAACGCGAAAATTAGTTCAGTTACAGTAATTAGCATTGAAATTTACATGTTGTACAAGTATGAAATAAAACTCCATAATTATAAACATTTTAGCAAACAACAAAATTTTTAGACTGTTCCAGATTGAAAGCATTCGCAGCCAACAAATTAAATATGACTCAAAAACACTTGAAAGTGAAGAAAACAATGTGGGAAAAAGAGAAAATGCGGCTTACCAGCATTTTCTCCTTTTGCCACATTGTTTTCAAAAGCCTTCTTCCTGACAGTCGTTAAAACTCGAGATTATGTGGTATAGGGTTAATAGACAATCTGGAGTTTTGATGGCACTAAGGAAACAGGCTCTTGAAAACATTGTGGGAAAAGGAGAAATTGCTGGTTACAGTTTCCAATTAAGATCAAGTCCGCCAGGTCGGGTAGCTCAGTGGTAAAGGGTATCAGACTTGTGACATGGTGGTTGTGAGTTTGATACCAGGTTGAGGCAAAGTTTCTTCCTAGCGATTTTCACCTGTCACCTCTGATGCATGTGGGATAAGTAGTCAGTGACTTGGAAAGAAAGTTGTGTCGGTACCGGTGCGAGAAAGTCAGGAAACTCATGCGTAGGTGCACTGATATGACCTAAGCTGTTAAAATGGTCTTAAACCCCAGTACAAACAAACAAAAAAATAGACCAAATCCAAAATTTGTTTTCTGGTTATGAGTTGATAATAACTAGCAGTTAGACTTATCTCCTGATTGAATGAATGGTGCTTTACACCACTTTAACACCATTTCAGTTATATACCAGAGCAATAGCTCACTTGTGCATGTTTATCTTCTGTTTCAAAGGTACTAACACTATGTACTATGTATTTAAAGTGTCTTGCTAAAGACCAAACGGGGAGGGGGGGGGGGGAAATGATTGCTTAGAACTGAAACTTCAGTTTTTCATATTTGTACAGACTCCTGGAAACATTGATAATTAACCTCATTGTACATGCATGATTTTGGAAACATTGGTGATTCATATTTGAAACAGATACTGGCTGCTTAGAAAATTCCTGCTTACTGGACATTTTTTATTAAATCATTCAGATACTCAAAGAACAGGTTTTGGTGCCTTTTACAGGCTAGCGAGTTTAGTCCCTACCTATCATAAATTAACTTTTATTATTGCTTAGATATTAAAGCTCATTATTTTCATAAAATTATGTCATTTCTTTTGTAATTATGATATTTGCTTTATGTACTTTGCAATTCATGTTTTTGAAATAAAGAAGATTGTGTAGAACCAACCACTACTGTCCCTTTCTAACTATTTCCAGGAAGACATTTTAATCTTGCGTAACACTAAGACCAAGTGTAAAATATAAATCATATACGTGCATTTGCCTGCAAGCACTCTTCATGGCCAAGCAATATTATGTTGGCTCAAAGACACTTGTTATTTTGTGAAATTTGCCGTCTACAACCTAAATAATAAGTCAGGCACATAGCCAGGCGGATGCACAGAAGCAGGCTTCAAAATTAAAATGATTGGTTAAAAGTCTAAATTGAAGGGTGGAGTCTAGAAGGGCTTAAGAACATCCTTAGCTTATGTATGTATCAGTATCCTACAAGGAATGTAAAAAGAAAGGTAACCAATCTAGCAAAAGCAAACATCTGAAATTTGTCACATCTGATCCTATAGGTAAAACCCTAATGAGTAAACTTATTGTTGACAGCTCAATTAGGTGTCAAATATTCCAATACAGATCAAACAAGATAGGATAATATATTTTCAACATTTTTAAATAATAAAGTGTATTTTGCTTGAACTACAAAATTTTGAAATATTAGTAATAAAACCTTAATGTTCATGAAAATCCTTTATTTTAATACTAAATATGACATAAGTTGTCAACTTCAGACTATATCAGTAATTTGATGTTATGATGCATTATATAATATTTTGAGGAAAAATATGCATCATAATAATGCAACAAACAGCAACAATGTTTGTGAGTCCAGCATACAGAAGCCTTTAACTCATTACCGAAGGTCAACATTTTAGGTTTGTCGTTATTGATACAATACATAAAACTGTCTACAAAAAAAAAACACGAAACATTAGCTCCTCGTTGTCTGCGCATGTCATATTCTTCGAAGATTCGACCTGTCTGCTATGACACATCACCAACCCCATATACTAGGGAAAAGTAGGGCTTATACCGAAGCTATTACCCAAGCCTGCAGGGGCTGTTTTAATAAATGGCCGGTGCATAGGTTACATGCTAGCTAATCACAGCTGAATGAATCACACCAGGTAGCGTTTTATTGAGTAAACATTTACTTGATTTTGAAATTCAAAGTAACGGTTGCCACTTTGAAAAGTAGTCCGGTTCGGTACCCAGAATGCCCAAATTAGATAGATGTGTATTTGTAGAACGCCATCTAGCGGGAGATAATGATTAGCTCCTCAAACATGAGAATATTGGCAGACAACAAATTATATGGGGCTAAAATGAGTAGATTTGTATTTAACTCTTTACAAAACAACATAATTTTAGACGAGTCCGGAATGGAAGCATTTGCAGATGACAAAATTAACGTGACTCAAAAATCGAAATTTGTTTTGGGAAGGGTAGAAAACATTGTGGGAAAAGGAGAAAATGCTGGTTACCAGGATTTTCTCCTTTTCCCACAATGTTTTCAGAAGGCTTCTTTTTCAGGGTTGTGAAAACCAGGGATTGTTCGGTAAAGGGTTAAAAGGGTCAAGAAACAAGTGCCTGTGCTACAGTCAGCAGTGCTACTGGGTCCAGATAACATTTGGAAACCATACATCTGTAGCAAAACAGCAAAATGTTTTTCTCTCTCAATTTGTAAGCATTTTGTAGATGACAGATAAAATGTGGTTAAAATGATGGGATTTGTCCATGAAAGTGTATAAAAAGCATTGAGGGAAAAGGAGAAAATGCTAGTAGCCTAGATTTTCTCCTTTTCCCACAATGTTTTCAAAGGCATTCTTACTCATGGTGTCACTGAAACCAGGGACTATTTAGTTAAGGGTAAACCATCAGAGAACAGTCCTAGTGTATAAATAAGATAGAGGTGTATAGTGACAGACTGTGAAATATGGTACAAGTAGTGGAGAATTTATTGTGGACTTTACCCACACAATCCCAGTGGACCCTGACACAAGAAGCTTTTGAAAACATTATGGGAAAAGGAGAAAATGCTGGTTACCAGCATTTTCTGCCTTTCCCTCATTGTTTTCTACCCTTTCAAAGAAAAATTCCACCATTTAAACATCATTTAATTTGTCGTCTGCAAGTGCTTTGATTTTGGACCAGACTAAAATTTGGTCATGTGGTAAAGAGTTAGACCATTTATTCTAGATGTAGTTTATAACTTTGTACACTTTTTTGAAACAGATAAAGATAGTCAGATGATTAAATTATGTCGTGTTTTGTGGAGAAATTTCGAATAAGGAATGACCTGGTGAGGGAATGTCTTGCGGAGTACCTTGGTACTTTCATTTTGCTGGTAAGCGTTTTAGGCATTTTTGTGTATACTCAGTACATTTTCAATTGTTCTGCTCTTTTAACCCTTGAAAAAACTTTCATAACTACAGTTGCTGTAGGGGCCAGTGTAGATAAATATCAGACTGCAAAAAGCATGCAGTCTGATCTTTGATCTATACTCAGCTGTACTAACAGTTCTGGACAACAGCAACCTTAAAAGTTTATTACTGCAATTAACCCATTACCAAATGATACAATTTTAGACAAGTCCAAATTGAAAGCATTTGCAGATGACAGTTTCCGTGTGGCTCAAATGGTACAATTTTATTTTTATAGGGTAGAAAACATTGTGGCAAAGGAGAAAATGCTGGTTACCAGCATTTTCTCCTTTTCCGACTGTTTTCAAAAGGCTTCTTTCACAGGGTTGTTAAAAGTTGGCATTGTGCGGTAAAGGGTTTTACTGGGTCTTATTTGTAGCATAAAAATGTCTGGGTTTTATTTGGAGCTCTAAGGGTTGACCTCATTTAAAGCTGAGCCTGATTTATGGTCCTTTTGCAAACTGTTTAGATGAAGATCAGACTTAAGAATATCCAGTCTAATCTTGAATCTGCACTGTGTAATATTTTGTAAGATATTCTGGCAAACCCTGATCATAAAAGTGCAGTACACAGAGAATGGATCTGTACTTATGATATGTTTCAATAACCATTTCTTTTGTTAAGCAAGGGCCTGTATGGCTCGGCCTTAAAGTGTAGGTCTCGTTACCTGGGTCCGTATTCACCAACCATTTTCAAAATTGTTCTTGGTCTCATTCTCAAGAATTTTCTGATTTTGAAAGTCACACAACTTCTGATTGACTTAACCATTTGATTAGCCGATCAGAAGTTGTGCTGATTTCAGATTTAGAAAACCTTCAGACCCCTCAGTCTAGTACTTCTGAAACCCAGGACATACATGAACATGTGAGTTGTCGCTGTGATATGACTGAAATAATATGTTGAAAGTGGCACAAAACACTATTCAATCAATCAACAATTTTATTGTATAGCACTTTGACCCTTTACCTTACAATTCTGTATTTAACAGTCCCGAGAAAAAAGAAGACACTCGATCTTCACCACCTCAGATTACAAAGACTGCATGTTTTAACCCTTTACCACAAAATGCCGACTTTAAACGACCCTGGGAAAGAAGTCTTTTGAAACCATTGTGGGAAAAGGAGAAAATGCTGGTAGCCAGCATTTTCTCCTTTTCCAACAATGTTTTATACCCATTAAAGAAAAATTGCACCATTTGAAAGAAGCCTTTTGAAAACATTGTTGCAAAAGGAGAAAATGCTGGTAACCAGCATTTTCTCCTTTTCCCAAAATGTTTTCTATACTAGCAAAGAAAAATCGCACCATTTGAACCACATTGAAATTGTTGTCTGCAAATGCTTTCGATTTGGACCAAGCTAAAATTTCGTCGTCTGGTAAAGGGTTAAACTGATTGGTAATGTTAATTTCATTAAAGTTAGTGTCACTGATAGCCGTTTGATATGAGCCATGCTCTGTGAAAAGGGGGCTTAATGCATCTGCAAAAAGTATCGACCCATGTCGGTCTGTGCAGCCCATGCAGGCTGACATGGGTCAACACTTTTTGCTTTTGGTAAATTTTCTGCATGTCAATGGACCTTTCTACCTCATGATTCTCATGATTCAGTCGGTTATTTGACAAAATGGATTTTATGGATCCATTATCGTGTGATATCTTACTTAAGTCTTTACCAAACAAGAAAATTTTAGACTAACCCAAATTGAAAGCATTTGCAGATAATAAAATTAATGTGATTCAAAAATTAAAGCTTGTTATAGGAGGGCCAGAAAAACATTGGGGGAAAAGGAGAAAATGCTGGTAACCAGACTTCTTTTTCAGAGTGCAGGGATTGTTTGGTTAAGGGTTAATTGTAATACATCATGAAGATGCATTAAGCCCCCTTTTCCCAGAGCATGGCACATATATATGCACTTCAACCTAGCCTTGCTGTCGAGCTGGCTTTTACAGAGATGTGGTCTGGTGTATTCTCTCTGTACTATTTAACTCTTTACCATACAATCCCAAGTTTTAACGTCCCTGAGGAAGAAGCCTTTTGAAAACATTGTGGGAAAAAGGAGAAAATGCTGGTTAACAGCATTTTCTCCTTTTCCCACAATGTTTTCTATCCTATCACAGACAAATCTTACCATTCAATCAATGTTTAATTTGTCATCTGCAAATGTTTTCAATTTGAACCAGTCTAAAATTTTGTTGTTTGGTAAAGAGTTACGGTAAGTGCATTATGGTTAGTGCTTAGACAGCTAGGTGACCAGGCTGTTGTATGTTACATTTGGTGGCAGTGGTTGGATTATAACAACTGCTGAATTGGAGTGGCCTTACCCTCTTTTATTCCCCAGGGTTATTTGTTCAAAGTCTCAGGTTTGAGACTTGTTGAGAGGGAAAGTAATGACTCACAGAGGGCAGTTTGATAATTGAGCCATGCTCTGGCAAAAAGGAGCTTCATGCATATCGGTGATGCATTGTACCAAGCAAGTCATCACATAATTATGGATCCATAAAACCCATTTTATGTAACAATGGACTGGATCTGATGGTAAAATGGTCCTTTGACATGCAGAAAATTAACCAATTGCAAAAAGTATTGACCTATGTCAGCCTGCGCGGACTGTGCGGGCTGACATGGGATGATACTTTTTGCAGATGCATTAAGCTCCCTATTCACAGAGCATGGCTCATATATATATATATACGCACTTCAAAAAGAGTCTTTAGATGAGTCAAAAATTTTGTTATTTGGTATATTTCTCTCTGTGTCATGGAGAGTGGTTTGATATATATAAGTACTTCAAATCAGCGTTTCTGTTGAGGAAGCTTTTACAGCGATGGGCTTTTGTGTTTTTCACTCAATTCCAATCAAGCAACATGCATAAAAGTTAACTTTTTCCATACCATAGACAACGCCAGAGGCTTTTGTGGACAGTGTAGATTAAGATCAGACTGCACAGAACATGCAGTCTGATCTCTGATCTACACTGTCCACTGCTATATTCTAGATTATGACCAAACTGTCTCTTGATCTTGCAGAGGAAATGTATTTTAAGCCTTTGAGAAAATGCAATTTATTTATCCAGTAGTGAAAAAGTTAATGCTTTGATGGGTGACTAGGCCGTTCCAAGTTACAAGTTACATTAGCATTAACAGAGAAACTATTACTATACAGGCTACTTTGATTCCTCACATAAATTTGCACAGTTGTCTCATGAATGTCTTACAATCGTATGCCTGAAGTGAAAGCATCACAAACAAGCCTCACAGTTTTACCATAGTTTTATTGTCTGAAGCACACCACATCTTGATGGCTATAACCAACTACACCTGGTGAGTATTGCTTGTCTAAGAAGAACCTAAATGACATGAGAGAGTCACATAGCTGCTGATCCAGCCATGGAGACCTTCCTCATTACCAGCAGCTGCACCAGCTAGGGCTTTCCGCCTTCCTCTAGATTTCTGTTTTGCTGGCATGTTTTATGCTTGGAGCTTAGACAGTGAGAGATGTTTTGGAAAGATCTACCAGCATTCTTGCTTCAGCATTCTGTTAACCCTTTACCAGACGACAAAATTTTAGCCTTTTTCAAGTTGAAAGCATTTGCAGACAACAATTTCAATGTGGCTCAAAGGGTGCAATTTTTCTTTGATAGTTTAGTAAACATTTTCTCCTTTTCCCACAATGTTTTCAAAAGTCTTCTTTCCCAGGGTCGTTAAAAGTCGGCATTGTGCGGTAAAGGATTAAGAATATGGCTGCCATGCGACTATTGGGAAAAAAAAAATGGACGAAATGATTGATGGCATACCTAGCCTGAAAACTTGCAAACTCCTACAAAATTCAGGGTCAATTGTGCGGGTGTCTCAAGACTGCCTTGCAGCAGCCTTGCAGTGTCCAAAATTTGCAAAAATTGTAGAAATAGTGTTCGTGTTGAGAATTCAGTCTGTGATGTAGCAATGAACTTGTGACCTTCAGAATACGTAAGATGATCTAGTGGCTCGTTGTCTGCGCATGTCATATTCTTCGAAGATTCGACCTTTCTGCTATGACGCATCACCCATCCCTGAATACTTGGGAAAAGTAGGGCTTATACCGAAGCTATTAGCGTATTACCCAGGGGTAAGGGCTGTTTTAATAAATGGCCGATGCATAGGTTACATGGTAGCCAATCATAGCTGAATGAATCGCACCACATAGCGTTTTATTGAGTAAAAGTTTATTTCATTTTGAAATTCAAAGTAACGGTTGTTGTTTGGAAAAGTAGTCCAGTTCTGTACCCAGAATGCCCAAATTAGATAGATGAGTATTTGTAGAATGCTATCTAGCAGTAGATAATGTCTAGTGGCTACTACACAAAACCCAGCAATTTTTGTCAGTAAGGCGATCACAGGGAGCACTGCAACTGCATAAGGCTGATATGAAAAGAGCTTGAAAAGTTTAACAGAAACAATTCAAAACAACTTATTAGCTCTTTATCAAACAACAAACTTTAAGACTTGTACAAGTTGAAAGCATTTGCAGATGTCTGATGATAACTACAAATTGGCTCCAATGGTCGAATTTGTCTGTAAAAGAGAAGAAAACATTTTGGGAAAAGAAGAAAATGCAGGAACCAGGATTTACTCTTTTTCTCACAGAACCTTCTTCCTCAAGCCTGATAAAACATGGCATTATCTTAGTGAAATGTTTAGTTTACAAATTAATTTCTTTACAGTCTTTTGGAGATGGATCAGTGGCACAGGCATTACTCAGTAAAGGAAGTGTTGGCTCCGCCCTCTCCATTCATTGGTCCTGGGGTATTGGTGTTACCATGGGGATATATGTGGCAGGTGGCGTGTCCGGGGCACATTTAAATCCGTCGGTTACAATAGCCCAGGCCTGTTTAGGTCGATTTCCATGGCGAAAGACTTTACCATACATGTTGAGTCAGTATTTGGGTGCATTTGTGGCAGCAGTGTGTGTGTTTGCAGTCTATCATGGTGAGTTACCGTATGTTTCATTTAAGTCTATACCACACACAAAAATGTTAGATTTGTCAAAATTCAAAGCATTTGCAGAATGTCATGGAGAGAAGTTAAATATAGATCTGAAGACATTTCAAACCTGCCTTGCAGTTGAGCTAGCTTTTACAGTTTGGTGTAGTTCTTTTCGTGATAGATAAGCAACAGTGTTGTGGTTAGTGCCTGGATGGGTGACCAGGCTTTTGCACATTACATTTTGGTGACAGCGGTGGGATTATGACAACTGCCGGACTGGAGTTGCCATACCCTTGAAAATTCCCCTGGTTTATTTGCATATAAGTCTAGGAGTCGAGACTTCTCAAATGGGAGAGTAATGTCACGGCGAGAAGTTAGAATTAGATCTATAAGCAGTTCAAACCTGCCTTGCTGTTGAGCTAGCTTCTACAACGATGCAGTTTGGTGTAGATCTCATCATGCAAGTTAAGCAAGGGTGCTGTGGTCAGTGCCTGAATAGGTGACGAGGCACTAACACATCACAAGACAACAAATTACAGATAACCAGCATTATTTCCTTTTCTTACAATGTTTTGTATCCATTCAGAGACAAACCTCAACAAGTTTTACTCCTCTGCATTAGCTTTCAATTTGGACCACTCCAAAATTTTGTCATTTGGTAAAGAGTTAAACTCGTTGACAAAATATATTAATTTTATCACATAATCTCCCTTGTTTTCAGTGTAATATACCCATTACGAATTTTCTTATCTCAAACACGTTTAATATCACTTTTGTGTGACGTCATTTTTGACGTCATTTTGTACGTATTTCATAGAAGTGAATGGGTTTATGGATATTACCACGTGTGCATCTACAGATGGTTTTTCATCTTCTTATCTATGATTTGTAAAATATCGTTGTGTGATAAAAAGAATCTGACATTCGTTGGCATATGAGATAAAAATTTTATTAAACTTGTCAAGAAAAAATGTTATTAAGCTCGCCAAAGGCTTACTTAATAACATTTTCCCTAGACTCGTTTAATAAATTTTTATCTCAACGCCAACTCATGTCAGATCCTATATATCCTCCCTAAAAGCTTGCTTAACTCTTTACCAAACGACAAAAGTTTAGACTTAGCCAAATTTGAAAGCAGTTGCAGATGACAAAATGATTGTGACTGAAAAACTGAAATTTGTTTTGGAAAGGGTAGAAAACATTGTGGGAAAAGGAGAAAATGCTGGTTCCCAGCATTTTCTCCTTTTCCTACAATGTTTTCACAAGGCTTTTTTCCTAGGGTCGTTAAAAGTCGGGATTGTGTGGTAAAGAGTTAATAACATTTTTTCAGGACTCATTTAAGAAAAATTATATCTGAAATGCCAACTCATGTCAGATCCTATATAAAACAGTGCCCATGTTTAACACTTAGCCAAATGTCAAAAATTTAGACATGTCCAAATTCAATGCATTTGGCAAAATAACCTTGACTCAAAAAGTGAAATTTTATTTGGCAAGGGTAAAAAAATATTTAGGGAAAAGGAGAAAATGTTGGGTACCAGCATTTTCTCCTTTTCCCGCAATATTTTCAAAAGCCTTATTTCTCAGGGTCATTAAAACTAGAGATTGTATGGTAAAGGATTAACAGCCATTTTTCGTAACTCTTTATCAGACGACAATATAGTAAGACTCATCAAAATTGAAAGCATTTGCAGACTACAAATTAAATGTAGCTTAGATGATGGTTTTGCCTCTGAAAGGGTACAAAACATTGCAGAAAAAGGAGAAAATGCTTGTTACCAGTATTTTTTTCCTTTTTTGCCAATGTCTTCAAAGCCACTAAGGCGCTTTTCATTAGGGTTGTTAAAACCCTGGAATGAGGCCAATTTAGACCCCAGGGCTATAACATGAAGAATATCAGTGGAGGTCTATTAGATGATGCTGCATGCCATATTTTTCAGCTCTAGGCCTTATGGTTTGGACCAGAAGATTTTTAAAGATTTTCAGTATTTTTCAGTCGTTTTGCCATTGCAACCAGAGATTTGACTGGTATCAAATTCTTTGAAAATATTCTAAAGAAGACCATGGCAGGATCATATCTGTGAAGTTCCATCAAAATTGGATGGATAGTTTCCAAGATGTTTGAAATAAAAGTTAATCTACACATGACAGACACAGGGCCATGACATAAGCTCCCTGGCCTTTGGCTATTGCAGCTTAAAAAAAATCATTTTTCAACCGTATTTCCTTAACCCTTTACCACACAATCCCTACCTATAACAACCCTGAGAATGAATGCCTCTGAAAACTTTGTGGGAAAAGGAGAAAATGCTGGTAACCAGCATTTTCTCCTTTTTAGCTCACCTGAGCACAACGTGCTCAAGGGCAGCTTTTAGGATCACCCTGTGTCCGTCGTGCGTCGTCAACATTTTCTTTAAACATCTCCTCCTAAACCACTGGGCCGATTTGGACCAAACTTGGCTGGAATGTTCCTTGGGAGGTCCTCTTTAAAACTTGTTTACAAAATTTGATTTCATCAAAAACTCTGGTTGCCATGGCAACCAAATGGAATTTTCCAAGAAATTCTTTAAAAATCTTCTCCTCTGAAACCGCTGGTCAGATTTTGAAATAATTTCACAGAAATGTTCCTTGGGTGACCCTTTTCAAACAGTGTTCGCGAAATTTTGATTCATCGAAAAACATGGCCATGGTGGAAGGGGGGGCTCTTGGCGTCCAGCGGTGTCAACAATTCTTTAAACATCTCCTCCTACACCGCTTGGCCGATTTGGACCAAACTTTGCTGGAATGTTCCTTGGGAGATCCTCTTTAAAAACTGTTTACAAAATTTGATTTCATCAAAAACTCTGGTTGCCATGGCAACCAAATGGAAATTACCAAGAAATTCTTTAAAAATCTTCTCCTCTGAAACCGCTGATCAGATTTTGAAATAATTTCACAGATATGTTCTTGGGTGACCCTTTTCAAAAATTGTTCGTGAAATTTTGATCCATCGAAAAACATGGCCATTGTGGGGGGGAGGGGGCTCTTGGCGTCCAGCGGTGTCAACAATTCTATAAAAATCTTCTCCTCTGAAACCGCTGGTCAGATTTTGAAATAATTTCACAGATAGGTTCCGTAGGAGACCCTTTTGAAAACCTATTCGCGAAATTTTGATCTGTCGAAAAACATGGCCGTGATGGAGGGGGGGGCTCTTGGCGTCCAACGGTGTCAACAATTCTTTAAACATCTTCTCCTCCTACACTGCTTGGCTGATTTGGACCAAACTTGGCTGGAATGTTCCTTGGGAGGTCCTCTTTAAAAATTGTGCACAGAATTTGATTTCATCAAAATTTCTGGTTGTCATGGCAACCAAATGGAATTTTTCAAGAAATTCTTTAAAAATCTTCTCCTCTGAAACCGCTGGTCAGATTTTGAAATAATTTCACAGATATGTTCCTTGGGTGACCCTTTTCAAAAATTGTTCGCAAAATTTTGATCCGTCGAAAAACATGGCCGTTGTGGAGGGGGGGGGCTCTTGGCATCCAGCGGTGTCAACAATTCTATAAAAATCATCTCCTCTGAAACCGCTGGTCAGATTTTGAAATAATTTCACAAATATGTTCCTTGAGTGACCCTACTCAAAAACTGTTTGCGACATTTTAATTTCAATGCTTTAAAAAAAGTTGGTTATGGTCCTCTCAAAAATTCAGGTGAGCGATCCAGGGCCATCTTGGCCCTCTTGTTTCACAATGTTTTCTACTCTGCCCAAAACAAATTTCAATTTTGTGTCACATTTATTTTGTCTGTCGTCTGCAATTGCTATCAATTTGGACAAGTCCAAAATTTTGTTGTATGGTGAAGGCTTAAGAGACTACATAGCCTCTTTTGGTATTTTTAGATTTTGCAACAGAGTTTAGAAAATTGAAAAGGACAAACTTTTGTTAGAAAACTTTCATTTGTCACATTTTGTCTGAAAAAATGTATACTTTTTCTATCCAGATGCCCTGGTGAATTTTGATAGTGGTGATAGACAAGTTGTAGGGGAACTTAGCACAGCAGGTATATGGTCAACCTACCCACAGCAATTTGTGTCAACATGGAATTGCTTTGGAGATCAGGTAATTTAGATACAGTGTGTTCCAAAAATATAATGTCCCTTAACTCTTTACCAGATGACAAAATTTCCTTTTTCAAATTGAAAGCATTTGCAGATTGCAATTTAGATGTGGCTCAAATGATGGAATATGTCTTGGATAGGGTAAAAACTAATGCTGGTTATCAACATTTTCTCCTTTTCCAAAATATTTTCAAAAGCTTCTTCCTATGGGTTGTTAAAACTTTGGATAGTGTGGTAAAGGGTTAACTCTTTACCAGATGACAAAATTTTAGACTTCTCCCATTTGAAAGCATTTGCAGACAACAAATCTAATAAGGCTAAAATGATGGAATTTGTCTTTGATAGAGTAGAAAACATTGTGGGAAAAGGAGAAAATGCTGGTTACCAGCATTTTCTCCTTTTATACGCCCGTCGAAGACGGGACGTATTATGGGATCACCCATGGTGTACGGGTGGGCGTCCGTCCGGGCGGGCGGGCGGGTGGGCGGGCGGGCGGTGTCCAGTTCTTTGTCCGGAACATAACTTTGTCTTCTCCAGTCCGATTGACTTGAAACTTGGCATGTGTGTTTGTTGTATTAATACGGAGTGCAGTGTGAAAGAACCATAGCTCTACCTCATGCTGTCTTTGAGTTATTTCCCTTTTATCGTCATTTTTACAGCATTTTCTGCTTGTCTGGAGCATAACTTTGTCATCTCCAGTCCCATTGACTTGAAACTTGGCATTTGTGTTTGTTGCAATAATACGGAGTGCAGTGCAAAAGAACCATAACTCTACCTCATGCTGTCTTTGAGTTATTTCCCTTTGATTGTCATTTTTACAGCATTTTCTGCTTGTCCGGAGCATAACTTTGTCATCTCCAGTCCGATTGACTTGAAACTTGGCATTTGTGTTTGTTGCAATAATACGGAGTGCAGTGTGAAAGAACCATAACTCTACCTTATGCTGTCTTTGAGTTATTTCCCTTTTATCGTCATTTTTACAGCATTTTCTGCTTGTCCGGAGCATAACTTTGTCATCTCCAGTCCGATTGACTTGAAACTTGGTATTTGTGTTTGTTGGAATAATACGGAGTGCAGTGTGAAAGAACCATAACTCTACCTTGTGCTGTCTGTGAGTTATTTCCCTTTGATCATCATTTTTACAGCATTTTCTGCTTGTCTGGAGCATAACTTGGTCATCTCCAGTCCGATTGACTTGAAACTTGGTATTTGTGTTTGTTGCAATAATACAGAGTGCAGTGCGAAAGAACCATAACTCTACCTCGTGCTGTCTTTGAGTTATTTCCCTTTGTCATTTTTACAGCATTTTCTGTTTGTCCAGAGATAAGTTTTTCATCTCCAGCCCGATTGACATGAAACTTGGTATTTGTGTTTCTTGCAATAAAGCGGAATGTAGTGCGAAAGAACCATAACTCTACCTCGTGCTGTCTTTGAGTTATTTCCCTTTGATCATCATTTTTACAGCATTTTCTGCTTGTCCGGAATATAACTTTGTCATCTCTAGTCTGAACATCTTCAAATTTGGTATGCATGATTGTTGAAAATTTACGGAGTGCAGTGCACAAGAACCATAACTCTTCCTAGCACAAATTTTGAGTTATTTCCCTTTGATCGTCATTTTTACAGCATTTAGTGCTTGTCTGGAATATAACTTTGTCATCTCAAGTCAGAGTGACTTCAAACTTGGTATGCATGTTTGTTGCAATATTACACAGTACAGTGCGCAAGAACAATAACTCTACCTAGTGCAGATTTTGAGTAATTCCACTTTGATCTTCATTTTTACAGTATTTCTTGCTTGTCTGGAACGGAACTTTGTCACCTCAAGTCAAATTGACTTGAGACTTGGTAAACATGTTTGTTGCATTACCTGCCCTTTATGATTATTATACCCACTCGCAAACTGGTGGTGGGACGGGCGTATCTTGCGACAATTTGCCGCTCTTGTTCAACAGTGTTTTCAAGGCTTATTTTCTTTGGGTCAGTAAAACTTTGGATTGTGTAGTAAAAGGTTAAATGTTCACAAATTTATGAGTCAGGCTAGGTGAAAAGGTGTTTTAATTTATCTGCAAAAAGTATCAACCAAGGTCAGCCTACTCTGGCTAAACTAGGTCAAAATATTTTGTTATTGATAAATATTCAGCATTTTAAAGGACCAGTCTACCTCATGATTCAGCTGGTTAACAGACGAAAGGGATCCAGATCCTGTGATGATTTGGTTGTACAATGCTTAACAAAGACACGTTACAGTTTGTTGGGAGACTCGGGAGTATTTTATGCTTTTGTCTGTGTTGAAATACATGTTGGTTAACATATATTATTTTGAAAGAAACACATGCACACAAAGATGCATGATACAAAAACTTTGTTGGAAATGTACAATAACTCTCAAAACTTTAAGTGTCAAAAAAGTAAACAGTTAATAAAAAGGAATACTCAGAAGCGCAGTAAATTATTGAAAGAAAATACCTCAATATCAGAAAAGAAAAACAAATTTAAGGCAAGGATTTCTAGACCTGTTCACTTCATTTTTCTTTGGAACTTATTCAGCTTGATTATGAGGGAGGCTTTTCCAGCATTTTTATTAGCTCACCTGAGCACGAAGTGCTCAAGATGAGCTATTGTGATCACTCACCGTCCATTGGCGTCCGTTGTCCGTTGGCGTCCGTCATCCGTCCGTCCGTCCGTCCGTTCACATTTCTTTGTTTACACTCTAGCATCTACAAATATTAACCAATCAGCACCAAACTTGGTCAAAATATATATGACCATAAGATCTCGGATGAGTATGATTATGGGTGTAATCGGACCAGAACAACAGGAGTTATTTGCCCTTGAATTAGAAAAATTGCTATATTTGACTGTTTACACTCTAGCATCTACAAATATCAACCAATCAGCACCAAACTTGGTCAAAATATATATGACCATGAGATCTCTGATGAGTTCGATTATGGGTGTAATCGGTTTAGAACAACTGGAGTTATTTGCCCTTGAATTAGAAAAATTGCTATATTTGACTTTGTTTACACTCTAGCATCTACAAATATCAACCAATCAGCACCAAACTTGGTCAAAATATATATGACCATAAGATCTCGGATGAGTTCGAATATGGGTGTAATCGGTTTTGAACAACTGGAGTTATTTGCCCTTGAATTAGAAAAATTGCTATATTTGACTTTGTTTACACTCTAGCATCTACAATTATTAACCAATCAGCATCAAACTTGGTCAAAATATATATGACCATGAGATCTCCGATGAGTTTGATTATGGGCGTAATCGGACCAGAACAACTGGAGTTATTTGCCCTTGAATTAGAAAAATTGCTATATTTGACTTTGTTTACACTCTAGCATCTACAATTTTTAACTAATCAGCATCAAACTTGGTCAAAATACTTATTACTATAAGATCTCGGATGAGTTCAATTATGGTTCTAATCGGATTAGAACAACTGGAGTTATTTGCCCTTGAATTAGAAAAATTGCTATATTTGACTTTGTTTACACTAGCATCTACAATTTTTAACCAATCAGCACCAAACTTGGACAAAATATATATGACCATAAGATCTCGGATGGGTTCAATAATGGGTCTAATCAGACCAGAACAACTGGAGTTATTTGCCCTTGAATTAGAAAAGTTGCTATATTTGACTTTGTTTACACTCTAGCATCTACAAATATCAACCAATCAGCACCAAACTTGGTCAAAATATATATGACCATAAGATCTTGGATGAGTTCGATTATGGGTCTAATCGGACCAGAACAACTGGAGTTATTTGTCCTTGAATTAGAAAAATTGCTATATTTGACTTTGTTTACACTCTAGCATCTACAATTTTTAACCAATCAGCATCAAACTTGGTCAATTTACTTATGACCATAAGATCTCGGATGAGTTCGATTATGGGTCTAATCAGACCAGAATGACTAGAGTTATTTGCCCTTGAATTAGAAAGTTCTTTAGAATAGTTCTTTGTCTGGAGCATAACTTTGTCATCTCCAGTCCGATTGACTTAAAACTTGGCATTTGTGTTTGTTGCAATAATACGGAGATTTCAGTGTGAAAAAACCATAACTCTACCTCGTACTGTCTATGAGTTATTTCCCTTTGATTGTCATTTTTACAACATTTTCTGCTTGTCCGGAATATATCTTTGTCATCTGTAGCCTGAACATCTTCAAATTTGGTATGCATTATTGTTGAAAAATTATGGAGTGCAGTGCACAAGAACCATAACTCTTCCTAGCATGAATTTTGAGTTATTCCCTCTTTGACCTTGCTCTGTGGAATAGTTCTTTGTCCGGAGCATAACTTTGTCATCTCCAGTCCGATTGACTTGAAACTTGGCATTTGTAGTTGTTGGCATAATACGGAGTGCAGTGTGGAAGAACCATAACTCTACCTCGTACTGTCTATGAGTTATTTCCCTTTGAACATCATTTTTACAGCATTTTCTGCTTGTCCGGATTATAACTTTGTCATCTCAAGCCTGAACATCTTCAAATTTGGTATGCATGATTGTTGTAAAATTACGGAGTGCAGTGGACAAGAACCATAACTCTTCCTAGCACGAATTTTGAGTTATTCCCCTTTGACCTTCATTTTTATAGCATTTTTTCCTTGTCCAGAGCAAAACTTTGTCATCTTAAGTAGGAATGACATGAAATATGGTATGCTTATTTGTTGCAATATGTGGAAGTGCAGTGCACAAGAATTGTAACTCTACCTCGTGCTGTCTTTGAGTTATTTCCCTTTGATCTTCATTTTTACAGCATTTAGTGCTTGTCCAGAGTATAACTTTGTCATCTCAAGTCAAAACGACTTCAAACTTGGTATGAATGTATGTTGCAATATTACTGAGTACAGTGCGCAAGAACAATAACTCTACCTAGCGCAGATTTTGAGTAATTCCACTTTGATCTTCATTTTTACAGTATTTCTTGCTTGTCCGGAATGGAACTTTGAAGTCTCAAGTCAAATTGACTTGAGACTTGGTAAACATGTTTGTTGCATTACCTGCCCTTTGCGATTATTATACCTCCTTGACAATTGGTGGTGGGACGGGCTTATCTTGCGACAATTTGCCGCTCTTGTTTCATTATCATTTGGCCTTGAACCTTGATATTTGGTATTTATCTTCATTGTAGACCTTTACTGCTTAGTACTCAGGTGAGCGATACAGGACCATCATGGTCCTCTTGTTTTATCTTTGACAGATATTTGGAACAGCTCTTTTGCTTATATGCATCCTGGCAATTACAGATCCAAGAAATATGCAACCATCCAAAGGTATGGTATTAAATACTGTTATGGAAAATCACTCCTTCCTTACTGCATAGCTTCGTCCTGTATAAAACCAATACCTAACAACTGCACTGGGGAGAATTCTCTTTGGCTCAGTGGTTATGGTGTTGGTATTTTGAACCTCAATAAGCAAGAATCTTTTCCACACGGGTTTGAATCCTGCCAGGTACGGTTTGTATTTTGCGAACTTTCATGTTCGTAAGATGGGGGCTCGTCCGGGATTGGCCATTGAGCCATTTGTTGTCTAGAAAAACAAAACAAAACTACTGCCTAGTAAGGCTTTCTGTCATCAGAATGATGACATTTAAGAGGGCGTGTGTTACGGGAGATCACTCCTTCCTCAGCGGTTATGGTGTTGGTCTTTTAAACCTCGAAAAACGAGGATCTTTTCCGCATGGTTTCGAATCTCCCCAGGTGCAGTTTGTATTTCAGCTATGCATGTAGCGAATTTTCATGTTCATAAGAATACTTTTTACTTTCCTTGTTTTTCCATTACATTGTTCAGTAGTCTGATTCACTATTTGGCTCACCAGAGCACAGAATGCTCATGGTGAATTTTTGTGATCACCCATTGTGTGATTGCACGTTGTCTGTCATCAGCTGTACATCGTCAACAATTTCTTTAAACATCTTCCTTTCCTGAAGCATGAATCTGATCGCAACCAAACTTTACAGGAATTTTGCTGTGGTCAAGGTCTTTGAAAGTTGCACTAAGAATTGGATTCCAAGTAAACTGCCATGGCAACAAGAAAGGGTAAATTTGGTAAATCTTTATAATCTTCTTGTCCAACAGTGCAAGGCCTTGGGCTTCAAATTTTTTCATGGAGCTTCTTCAAGTAAACCTCTTCCAACCGTGTTAAAAATGCCTCTATGGTCAAAATTGGCCCTGTCACTGGGGTAAGAAGTTTTACATGGGTATTTCCAATGAAAACCTTGAAAATTCCCTTTGCTGCAAACTAAAAGGCTTAGGGATAGCACATCTAGTAGACCTCTTCCAAGTTTGTTTATATGATACCCCCAACATTGGAATTTGACATGCATGGGGAGGACACAAATGTCATATGGTCTTGTATAATGAAAACTTCAAAAATCTTCTTGTCAGAATAAGGACAATGTGAAAAGTACCACATGATGATTCTTTTGTATAATGCTTTCAGGTTTTGAAAAGCACTGTACTGGAAGGACAAAAAGCTTTTAATTACCTATCTCAAAGTGTAACAATTCTGATGAAGAAGGCTTTTGGAAATATTGTTGGAAAAACAGAAATTGCTGTTAACCAGCATTTTCTACTTTAGCCACAAAGGTTTCTACCCTCTCAAAGATGATTTCAGTCATTTGAACTACATTAATTTTGTCGTCTGCAAGTGCTTTCAATTTGTACAAGTCCAAAATTTCATTGTCTTGCACACAGTAAAATTCCATTCCTTTTTATTTCAGGTGTAACTGCTATCAGTGTGGGTTTAAGTGTTGTAGCCATCGGAATGACCTTTGGGCTTAACTGTGGATACGCTATCAATCCAGCCAGAGATTTAGGTCCAAGAATATTTACTGCTATAGCCGGATGGGGAAAGGAGCCATTTTCGTAAATATCCATACTTTCTTCAATATAATTTTCTTCCTCTTAGCCTTCTTTTGAAAATGTTGTCTTCAGAACCAACATGAATTATGTATCTTATGACCAGTAAGTTGCAATAGATAGCAAGTCAGACAAACCAAACAAATAGCGTTAAGACACATTCATTTGGCTAGCTTTAACAAACAATCCCCTGATTAAATGACCCTAAGCAGACAGCTTTTAAAAACGTAGTGGGAAAAAGAGAAAATGCTGGTAATCAACATTTTCTCCTTTGCCCATAATGTTTTCTGTCTTTTCACAGAACCTTAGTTCATTTATATCAGTGTCTGAATTGTTTGCAGACGCCTTCAAGTTCCAAAGTTCACTTTTTCTTTATTCTAATTGTAACGTTTACAAAATTTTTAACAAGTACATGTAAGATTGATGTGATACAAGTATAATTCCCAACCTTCATTATTTTCACACATCAAATAAATCCCAGACACTATAGAAATGTTACTATGCACTATCCGGCACAAGAAGTTTTGACATTAACAACAACAAAATTACTTAACCTCGCTACCAAACAACAAAATGTTGGACCTGTCCAAATTCAAAGCATTTGCAGACTACAAATTAGATGTAACTCAAAATTTGAAATTTGTTTTGGAAGGGTAGAAAACATTGTGGTAAAAGGAGAAAATGCTGCTTATCAGCAAAGAGGCAAAGAGTGACTTAGAAGACAAGGGTAGCTCTTATCTTTCTCAAAGTACTCACCATAGAACATAACACACTTTCTACAACACACAAACCACAAATCTACGAAAAAATCCCTGACTACTTTGGCTTCAGTTTCTCTGATTGTGATCTTGGTTTACGACCAATAAATAAAAATCCATCTCAATTGTAATAAGGTATGTCCATGAGTTCATTATTTCAGGAATCGAAATTTATCAAAATACTATACTAAATCATGTACATGTACCAATATTATTACCGGTACCTGAAAGGCAGTGGGTCCTTTTCAATCTTGATATTTATAATTCCAGATTACGAGATTATAACTACTTCTGGGTACCAGTTGTTGGACCACATCTAGGAGCCATTCTAGGGGCATCAATTTATCAACTCTGTGTTGGAATGCACTGGCCAGAGCCAGAGATTGAATCTGACCCATCCCACACAAATGAAAACAATGAATTAGAAAAAAAGGAACTGAGAGCTGAACAGGTGCCAGAATTAAGTGGGCCAATCGCATCCTTATAGAATAAGTGGAGACAGGGAAATACAGTCACAAAAAGTTGAAAGACAGATGGAAAGACAGGGAAACAGACAGATGGTGCCCAAGATTGCACTTACATTTGAGCCATACTTGTGCAAAAGGGGCTTTAACACTTTACCAGACGACAAAACTGTAGACTTGTCCAAATTGAAAGCACTTGCAGACGACAAATTAAATGTGGCTCAAAAATTGAAATTTGTTTTGTGAAGGGTAGAAAACATTGTGGGAAAAGGAGAAAATGCTGGTAACCAGCATTTTCTCCTTTTCCCACAATGTTTTCAAAAGGCTTCTTCCTCAGGGTCGTTAAAAGTCGGGATTGTGTGGTAAAGAGTTAAGGCATCTCTGTGATGCATCATACCATGCAAATCATCACATGATTGCGCATCCATAAAATCCATTTCATATAAAAACCGGTGAAATCATGAGGTACACTTGTCCTTGGACATGCAGAAAATTTACCAATAGCAAAAAGTTTCAACACAGGTCAGCCTGCTCGGACTGCACAGGCTGACTTTAGTAAATACTTTTTTCAAATGCATTAAGCCCTCTTTCACATAGCATGGCTCAATTTTATGTTCCAGTGATTTAGTTGGTAAAAGCAGATATTTGTCATGACTTAAATCTTTACCATACAACAGAATTTTTTGACATTTCAAATTGATAGCATTTGCAGCGGAGAAAATAAATGAGATTCAAATGATGGCATTTGTCTGTGAGAGGGTAGAACACAAAATGGTAACCACCATATTTTCTTTTTTTGTTTCACAATCTTTACAAAAGCCTTCTTTATTGCAACACGGGATTGTTTGGTAAAGGGATAATGTTTTTTTGTGTGGAAAAAATCAGGTATACATGTATATCATGATTAAACAGTATTTTGTTAATTTTGTAAAGTGTTACTATATAAAACATACTGTAAACATGGATGTGTTTTGTTCATTTTACCAATGTAATTATTATCTATTGTCACGGAAAGTAGTTAGATATATCAGCACTTCAAAACTGTGTTGCTGTTCAGCTAGCTTTTACAGTGGTGTGGTTTGGTGTATTTCACTCTGTGCGAGTTAGGCAGCATGGGTTATGGTTTGTGCCTAGATGGATGACAAGGCCCTTTATTACACTATCATTACATGGTATGTGGTGAATTATAAAAAATATCACATTAAACCTTTGTTAGCCAGGTATGCCTTCTAGAGACTTTCTCATTCTCCCTCAGATGTTAGTGTCATGGGGCTATCTACCTGTGTATGTACACATTTTAACTCTCTTTTCCCCAAACAGTCCTGAGTTTTATTGTTCCATGAGAAAGAAGACTTTTGTAAACATTGTGGGAAAAGGAGTATTTACTGGTAACAAACATTTTTTTTTACCTTTTCCTACAATGCTTTCTATCCTTTCAGAGACAAATCCCATTATTTGAACCACATTCATACTGTGTTTTCATCTGCAAATGCTTTGAATTTGGACCATTCTAAATTTTTAGCTCACCTGAGCAGGAAGTGCTGTTTGTGAATGTACTGTGTTCGTCATGTATCATTAACTTTTACCTTGTGTACACTCTAGAGGCCACATTTTCAGCCAAATTTTTTGTCACACAAGTTGGAAAATGGGTTATGTGTGATCAAAAAGTAGTTCACCAGGTCAAATATTTGAAAAACCTTATGTACACTCCAGAGGCCACATTTTCAGTTGCAATACTCATGAAAGTTGGTTGGAATGCTTGTCTCAGACAACTTTGAAAATGGCTTATGTCTGGTCAAAAGGTAGGTCACCAAGTCAAATCTTTGAACAACCTTGTGCACACTCTAGAGGTCACCTGAAAATGGTTGCATTTAGACAAGTCTAAAATGTTTTCGTATAGTAAAGAGTTAATTAAAAAAAGATAAACAATCATCCTCCATGTTTCAAAATTTTAAGTGCTAAACCCAACCTTCAATGAATTGGTGCAGAACAGACATATAGGATCTGACATGAGTTGGCATGTGAGATAAAATTTTATTAGATCTAAATGAGTCTAGGAAAATGTCATAAAGCCAGCCTCTGGTGAGCTAAATGAGTTTTTTGTTAACTAGTTTAATAAAAATTTACTGAATGTCAGATCCCTTTAATCACATAACTGTATCTCAACAATTATATTTCATGATGTCTTAAAACATGTACGTGTGCCTACGTGTACACGTGTATCGAAATTAATGCAAAGCCTGACCGCTTCTTTCACAGGTGCGTACATCAAAGATAAAAAATAGTGCAAAAGAAACTTGCATTATAATGATTTTGTTTTGAATACGATGATGATAGAATTTGCAGCCTCTTCAAGATCATCGAGTTTGTTAATTAATTTCTCTTGAGAAATCTGGGTCAGCATGTTTTAGAAAAGAGGTGTATAATTGCAGAGGTTTGACCAAATATGGCATTACTTGCTTACCTCAAACATGGCTGTAAGACACTGAAAGTAAGGGTAGTTTTGTTATAAAGTCAGATATTTGACCAACAATTTCCTATATTTGAGGCATATGCTTAAGCCTTAGCTGAGCTGTGATTTAACTCTTGGGCAGATGACAAAATCTTTATCTTGTCTAATTCAAAGAAAATTCAGACAAGAAGTTACGTGTGGCTAATAATTATGGGATTTGTGCTTGGAAGGTTACAAAAGATTCTATAATCAAAAGTAATTCACCATTTCTGCTGATAACATGGTAAGAGCAGTTTAAACTTTTACCACGCAATCACGGCCTTTAATGACCCTGAGGAAGAAGCCTTTTGAAAACACTGTGTGACAAGGAAAAAATGCTGATAACAGAATTTTCTCCTTTTCATACAATGTTTCCTGTCCTTCCCCCCAAAAAATTCAATTTTTGAGTCACATTTATTTTCTTGTCTACAAGTGCTTTTAATTTGGACTAGTCTAAAAGTTTGCTGTTTGGTGAAGAGTTAAGGCATTTTTTTCAGTAAGATTGTGAAGTTTTTTGGCCTTCATGGTTAATACATGGGATTGTTTGCTAATGGGTTATTGAAAAGAAAAATAATGATGAAAACAGAAAATAATTTATTTCAAAATCACAACAAATGAAATATAAGATATAATTTGATTTCAGACTTTTAACCAATGCTAGCATCACACTATCCTGAAACTAACAACTGATGGCAATAAGAATAAAGATTATTGTCTTTGTCAGAAGCTAGCCCCAAACATTGATCAACAGCCATGCAAAAGCTTGTTCCTAATAGTTGTTGAAAGAACTTGAAAACCACAAATAAAAGTGGCTCAATTTACAAGATTTATCTGCCATAGGATAGGGAACATTGTAGGAAAAGGAAAAAATTCTGCTACCAGCATTTCCTTTTCTCACAATGTTTTCAAAGTGGTCTTCATCAGGATGGTTAAAAGTCAGAACTGTTGGTAAAAAGATAAGGAGTAGGCTCTTGAAAACACTGTGAGGAAAGGAGAGAATGCTGATAACCAGTATTTTCTTCTTTTCTGATAATGGCTTTTGTCCTTATAAAGATCAATGTTGATGTTTGAGTTGAATTTATTTTTTCGTTCGCAAATTCTTTCAACTTTGATAAGTCTTAAATATAGTTGTCTGTTAAAGAGTTAAAAGTAAACACATAGACAGAAAGACACAAGGTTAATACTGCAATGGTATAATTTTACATGTAACTTATCATGAAAAGAAAAACACATGTAAAGTCTATTAGATGTAATGGATCGTAATCTCTGTGAGTGTTTATAAAATATAACAGACATTTTTAACCCTTTTTGCACCATAAGTGTAAAACATTGGTTTTTGTCCACAAGATAGATCAAGATTAGACTACACAGAACATGCGGTCTGATTTTGGATCTACACTGTCTGCATTCACAGAATCGGAAGGGAAAAGACTTAATGACAGGATCTGATCTGATTTCACTGCCTTTTACACTTCTTCAAACTTGCTGTCTATCATTCTATTTGAATACTTGTATGTATCAAACAGATGTATTTGAAAGTATAAAGTAAGTCTGTGCAGTCTGATCATGATCTACACTGTCCACAAAAGCTTCTGGAGGCGTCAGTGGTATGGAAAGAGCTAAAGGGGTTAAAACAAAACAGACACTAGGCACACCAGCCATAGCGCAGTGCAATGGTACGATAAGCTGGGGAATACGTCGAACATTTCATAAATTCTGACAACCATTCCGGGTTAATCACAAAGTCTTTATGGGCTGTGTACTTCAAATTTTTGTAGAAGACAGGCTTTGCCCCATAGATATATTGATCCCTGTCATCCCATTCTGCAGGTGGGGCCTCCCAGTCTGACTGTAGGGCTATAGGGGGTCTGGAGGGGACTACCCTGCAAAAGGAAAATATATTGATATAATATAAATATGATAAAGTCTTTACCAGATGACAAAATGTTGGACACATCCAAATTGAAAGCATTTGCAGACGACAAGTCAAATGTGGCTCAAATGATGAAATTTGTCTCTGAAGAGATAGAAAACATTGTTGAAGAAAGGAGAAAATGCTGGTTACCAGCATTGTCTCCTTTTCTTACAATGTTTTTAGTAGCTTTCTTCTGGCTTTTAAGCCATGCTCTGGCAAAGGGGATATGCGTGATGCATGAAAGATCTACCAAACAATTTATTATAGTATTATGGGTTTGTAAATTCATTTTGTATATCAACCAACTGAATTATGAGGTAGACTGGTCCATGGGCACTGAGAAAATTTAGCATAAGCAAAAAGTTTGGACCAATGTCAGCCTGTGTAGGGTGCACAGATTGAAATGGGTCTATACTTTTGCAGATGTATTCAGCCCCCTTTTCACAAATACATGGCTCATATGCCATCAACATATTAAATGTGGCTCAAATGATATGTGTCTTCAGAAGAGTGGCTAACATTGTGGGTAAAGGTGAAAATGCTGGTTTACCGCATCTTCCTCTTTTCCAGCAATACTTTCAAAAGCTTTTTTCCTTGGAGTTGTTTAAACACAGGATTGTCCCGTGAACGTTTAACCCTTTACCATGTAACCCCAAGTTTTAACTACCTTGGGAGATAAGCCTTTTTTAAAATTTGTGGGAAAAGGAGAAAATGCAGGTAACCTGCACTTTCTCCTTTTCCCACAATGCTTTCTAACCTTTCAGAAACGAATCTAATTACTTAGTTTGTTGCCTGCACATGCTTTCAATTTTGACTAATCTAAAATATTGTCGTGTGCTAGACAGATGTATACATAAAGGTTTGAGAATGTTTCTATATAAAAAGATTAAAAAAGGATTGGATTAACTGCTAACCAAATGACAAAAATTTAGAAACATATTGAAAGCATTTCAAGATGAAAGACTAGTTCAAATTTCTCTCATTGAAATGGCAGAAAACATGGAGGGAAAAGGAGAAAGTGATGGTTACTAGCATTTTCTCCTTTTTCCTCCATGTTTTTAAAGGCCTTCTACCTCAGGGTCATCAACCTTTTGACAAGCAATCTCCGTTTTAACAACCCTGAGGAAGAAGCCTTTTGAAAACATGGCAGGAAAAGCAGAAAATGCTGACAAGTATCATTTTCTCCTTTTCCCACCATGTTTTCTATTCTTTCAGAGACAAATTTAGATTTGGTCATTTGAGCCACATTTAATATATTGTCTGCCTAAAATTTTGATGTTTGATAAAGAAAGAATCTTCTTTCTATCGTGGTTTATCGTTCAATAAACCACAGTTGTGAGTTATGAGGCACAATAAATAATCCACAAGGGCGATAGCCCGAGTGGTTTATTAATTGCTTCTCATAACTCACAAAGTGGTTTATTGAACAATAAACCATGATAGAAAGAAGATTATTTCGATTCTAACATGACCAACTCTTAAACAAAGGAAAACAAGTACATGCTTGGTGTAAAAACGTGGATGTGGATTATATTCCATTGAATAAACCACGGCTGTTCCAATTACTTACCAAAACAAAACCCCACTGCCCAGTCGGTAAATATGAAAAGAATCAAAATTTCAATAAAACCTTAAGCATCAAACAGGACATAAAATAACGCACCGTTTTACTGTTATACTTTCTCCCTTTCAAATACAAAGAAGAATGAATGTATTGTCAAGCATTAGAGCCGTAGCTGCTTCAAATGCTCTGAATATTACTCCACCCTTCCAAATCCCATTTCAAATGCAACACCGGTCAACTTTGAACTAACCTTCAACCTGAAAAGACACTTGATGTACGTATGTTTACTGGTAACATTTCAAATAGTTCCATCGTTGTCAATTTTTATTAAAACAGTTAATATTGGTAAATCCTTGAGGATTTTCCTTCCTCCTTGGTCAAGGAGAGGAAAATGACGATTCAAGTGACTTTCATTATTGGAGGGCAAATACATGGAACAGCCACAGGCGACTTACTTTATACAGAATGACGTCACTCTATATAGAATGACGTAAATTTTACCACGCTTTCATTGAACTGTGTTTATAGAGCCAAACTCACCTGTCATGTTAGAATAAAAGATCAAATATACATATGAGCCATGCTCTGTGAAAAGGGAGCTTCATGCATCTGCAAAAAGTATCAGCCAAAGTCATCCTGCACGGTCCACGCAGGCTGATCTTGGCCAAAGCTTTTTGCTTTTGGTAACTTTTCTGCATGTTAAAGGACCAGTCTACCTCATGATTCAGTCGGTTGTTAGACAAAAAATGGATTTTATTGATCCATAGTTATGCAATGACTTGCTTGGTATAATGCATCACAGACATGCATTAAGCTCCCTTTGCCAGAGCATGCCTCATACTGTTTGGTAAAGGAATAATATTTTTTAACTTACTTTTTGACTTCATTTTTCCAAATCTGCATATCCTTTTTCTGAAATTCTTTATCATCCGTGGGTTTATCAAGTAGGCTTGGTATTGGTCTAGATTTTATATTCAGGGCTTTAAAGTCAGCCGTCAGGGGAGTTCTAGGGGCTCGCCGGTTAATCATGGTATAGTTGGGTGTTGGTGATTTGGGCCTTCGATACATTGTTCTAAGACTTCCTGTAAGATGGTAGACAAAGTACACCTTTCCAAAATGGAAAATTTTAAATGAAAATTTAATTTTTGAACTGAAAGCATCAGCAAATAATGTATTCATAATACATGTATGGACAAATGAAATTAAGAAAAATCAAAGCGTTGAGAACCCTGAAGTGGTATTTGTCAAGGAAGCCATTGTGTGGAATTAATAATTTGAAAGAAAAAGAAAAATATTATTCAAATACTGGCTTGAAAGTCAACCTACTAAGCAAATGAATACCTTTTTTTGGTTGAAGGGAGAGTACTCATGACAAAGTTATGATTATTTTTGTATTGGTGGTCTCCCTTTGATCATTCAGGAGGAGTCAGGAGTAACGTCCCTTGACAGTAGGATGCATGATGGATAGAGAGAGAAACCATGTGAATATATCGAATAGAATTAAGTTTGTACCTGAAAACTATGATTTTGAAATATCTTTGGCCATCAATATTTAATTCCCAACATTACAGTCAATTATTTCGATCTATAAATATTCATGCCCAATCAAATGGAGTAGCGCGCAATCATTGGATGAACAAACCATGGGACGAACTGGTTTTGGAACGAAAAAGCCCAGGACCAAGTGATTGGTAGACAAATTTTGTATCATTGCGCCAATAGAAGGCTATGAGCTAGTGAAGCTATTTTCAATCAAAAATTAGTATTTCCACGATCGATTGCCTCACCTAGTGTATTTTAACATGCCATTTCCAATTACATATCTGAGTGCTACCGAAAAACTCATTTGTCTGAGAAAAATTGAGTTTAATTGGGTTTATTTCCTTCGGCTTTGGACAAAATACGATACATGGTCTTCAAAATTCAATATTGAACTCATAGTGGTATTGTCTTCGACAAATACCACAAAAAATATGAGAAAAGGAGATAATGCTGGTTTCAAGCATTTTCTCCTTTTCCCTCAGTGTTTTCTAACAGGTTCTTCCTCAGAGTCGTCAAAACTCAGGATTGTTTGTTGAAGGGTGAAACATACTACAATATATTGCACAATGAAAAATATCACAATTCCAGTTACTGTTTATCTAACAACATTTTGTACGCTACCAAATATAAAGCATTTACAGACAACAAATCAAATGGAGCTCACCTGATGATTTCTGTCTTTGATAAGGTAGAAAACATTCTGGAACTTTTTTTGTTCCAACAATGTTTTCAAAAGCCTTTTTCAGGATCATTAAAACTCCAGATTCTGTGGTAAAGGGTTACAAGAAATCATCCGACTTAAAAAAGTGATGCAATATTATTTTATAAGAAAATAGTGTTCAACTTCAAAGTTTTTCAGTTGCCAACTTTTCATATTCTTGCAGCTATAGAAACGCTGTGAGAAAAGGAGCAGACAGTATAGGATTCAATGTGTTTTGATCATTTAGAAATGGATGTTGTTTCTTCATCTCACTGAAAGGCATTATGTTAATTCTTTACCAAACAACAAAATTTTAGAGTCTTCCAAATTGAAAGCATTTGCAGACGACAAATTAAATGTTATTCAAAACATGGAATTTGTCTGTCATAGGGTAGAAAACGTTCTGGAAAAAGGAGAAAAAGCTGGTTACCAGCATTTTCTGCTTTTCAAACTACGTCTACAAAAGCTCTTTTCCTTAGGGCTGTTAAAAGTTGGGATTGTGTGGTACATTTTGTCCTGCGATTCAGGAAAGACAATCAAATAAAAGAAAAACAGAAAATCCACAATTATCTCCCTTCCTATGTCTGTCTCACAATCAAAATAACCCTTCTTTCAACACAATTTACACAACTGGAAAATTTTAGAAATGTCCACACTGAAAACGCTTACAGACAATAATAAAAACTGGGCTAAACTGATAAGATTGGTCTTCCGAGGGCTAGAAAACATTGTAAAATAAGGAGAAAATGCTGGAACCAGCATTGTCTCCTATTTCACAATTATTTTGACAGCCTTCAAACTTAGTCTTGAAAACTGGGGATTTTACGTGAAGTTAAACTCATTTTATATACCCTTGAAATGTAAATTGGTCAACATCCTCGCTCAACAAAAGAAATATACTTGAGCCATGCTCTGTGAAAAGGGGGTTTAAGGGTAGTGCACCCCAATGGGATTCATGTAATATTGCCTTTCATTGCCAAAAAACATATGGATTCAGAGACTCGGGTAATCCGTAATAGATCGGCCGATAGACGCTGCTTCCCTGCATCAATTATGGATTACCCTAGTTTTAGCCAAATCCGTATGATTTTAGCCCTATCCTTAATACATATGCAAAATGTATCGACCCTGGTCAGCCTGGGCATATATTTATGCTGTAATTTCAAAGCCATTTTTTGCCAGAAATGTCATACAATGAAGATCAAAGATCATGCAAGGTCTGTGAAGTCTGACTTCTCTATTTCTGAGTCTCATCATCTTAGTAATTGCCTCCTTAACCCTTTATCTGTGGAGCTCAGTCAATATTGTACAGGACTTAATAACGGGGTCATTGGTTCGATCCATGGCTTGGCCAATTTCTTTCTGAGGATTGATGGTAGTCATTGCGACAAGATTCATTCCTCTCTCACAGTTGACCATTGTTTCGCAATTATATGTGGGAAAGCAGCCAGTGGCTGGAAAGAATATTGTGTGGAGTACTGGTAAAAGAAACTCTAGGAAAGCATGGATAGGTACACTGGCCGCCAAGATATAACTGAAATAATCTTGAAATTGAAAATGGTGTTAAACACTATACAATCAATCAATCAATTGATCAACCTTAACTGCTTACCACACCATCCTGACTTTAAATGGCCTTGGTAGAGAAGACTGTAGAAAACATTGTGGGAAAAGAAGAAAATGCTGGTAACTAGCATTTTTTACTTTTTCCACAATGTTTTCTACCTTATCAAAGACAACTTCCACAATTTGAGCAACATTTGTCATCTGCAAGCGCTTCGGGTATGGACAAGCTCACAATTTTGTTAAGTGGTTAAGGGTTACCGTAAATAAGTTTGCACGGAAGATTATATAGTTGTAGGATCTAGGCCCCATGGAGATTTTGGCATATTTGGTAAGGACTGTTAGAGAGAATCCGTAGAGAAAGAATTGCATACCAGGAAGTCCAAGTGCAAGACCGCAATACTTCCTCTAATAAACCACCTTTGTTGATTTAAATCAGCCTTGCTCTGGCAAAAGGGGGTTTAGTGCATCTCCATGTTGCATTATATACTGAGCAATTCATTGCATAATTATGGATCCATAAAGTCCATTTTATCTAACAACCAACTTTATCATAAGGAAGACTGGTCCTTTGACATGCACAAAATTGATCAATAGCAATCAATAAGTTTCAACCCATGTTAGCCTGTGCTGACATTGGTCGATAATTTTTGCAGATGTATTTAATCCCCTTTCCACAGAACACGGCTCATTTTCTGAAAAGGACTGCTGCAGCTTGTATATGAACAACAAGTAGATTAAAGCTAAACAGTAGTTGTCTCCCTTTGTACATTCCACTCACCTAGGTCTGTAACACTTCTCTGTAGAGGTGGGAGGGTGATGGAGTTGGTTTCATCCACACTTTTTGACAGTGGTATTGGTCCTGACTTTTCTTGCCAGCCCACTCTCTCTGTAAATAAACCTTTATGTGAACCCTTAACCCTTTATCAAGAGAAAGAAGCCTTCTGAAAACATTGTGGGAAAAGGAGAAAATGCTGGTAACAGCATTTTCTCCTTTTCCCACAATGTTTTCTACCCTTTCCAAAACAAATTTAAATTTTTGAGTCACATTAATTTTGTTGTCTGCAAATACTTCCAATTTGGAGTAGTCAAAAATTATGTCGTTTGGTAAAGAGTTAAAATGCTCAATAAATAGACTGAAAATTTCCAGCCAATAAATTTATAAACCAAAACATGGCAATTACAAAGTGCTTGTTGTTGGAAAAATACACACCATGGTGGACAGGGTAGATCCTGATCTTCGTCTACATTGTTGGCAAAAGAGCATTGAGTTGCGGTTAACCTTTTACCACATTATCAAACGTTTAAACAGCCTTGAAAAAGAAGGTCTATGAAAACGTGGGAAAAGAAGAAAATGCTGGTAACTGGCATTTTTCTCCTCTTCCCAAAATATTTCTACCCTTTAAACATCAAATTCCAACATTTAAGCGGCATTCAATTTGTCGTTTGCAAAATGCTGTCAATTTGGCCAAGTCTGAAATTTTGTTGTTTGGTAAATGGTTAAAGGGGCATAATTAGATTATTTTAATGTCTACACAGAATTTTTGTAAAACACTGATATACACAACTGAATTTACTTGTTTTTGTAAGCGTAAAGAAACTGGATGGTTATTTCAGCAGTATAGTGCAATTTTGTATTAATATAACTGGATGATTGTTTTTGCAACAAGTACTATTGCCTGTCTGATAGAGTTATCTCTCCTTGAGCACTCTTGTGCATATATGGTAAGAAAATGAAGTCTCAAGAGACGACATCATATCGGAACCAAACAAGGTAGCCATAACGTAGCTAAATCATTAATTAATCCATTATAGAAAATGGAAAAAGAACATGAGAAAAATGAAAGCCTTGATATACTTATAAGATACTGCATTGCAATGAAATGTGCCTCTATTACTACAGATGAATGCGCTCATTTGTACTTGATATGTGATTGCATTGATTTTTGATTACACCCAGTTCTGGTAGTAGGTCTAAACGCACCTTTGACATGAAGAGTTTCGCAAATGGAAATAAGTAGTATTGGCTACTCTGTTTCTATAAGAGCAGATATCACATCATTTTACATATCTGACTATGATCTACATTAATCTACATGTTATTGATCATGTGACATTCCAACAAGCCTTTTTAAAATTGAAATTTTTAAATACTTTAACAGGGTTTAGCGGCTTACATCTTGATGTTGATAGCTTTATTTAACCCTTTACTACACAGTCCTGAATTTTCATGACCGGAAGAAAGTGGCTTTTAAAAACATTGTGGGAAAAGGAGGAAATGCTAGTAACCAGCATTTTCTCCATTTCACAACATGTTTCCTACCCTATCAAGGTCAGAAGTCATCATTTAAGCTATATTTTATTTGTTGTTTGCAAATGCTTTCAATCTGGTCACGTCCAAAATTTCGTTGTATGGTATTTAAACTTAACCCTTAAGCTGCTAAGTGCGACTCAAGGACCTTTTGCAGACAGTGTCGATCAAAATCAGACTGCACAAAGCATAAGGAGATATTTCTTTCCCCAAAATAACATTGATATAGCAACATTTGGGTTCCTTACAATCAACTTGAAAGTATTAAGTTATTCAGCAGGATAAGGGTTAATTGTTACCATGCTGTTGACATGGTTGCTTCAAAATCATTGGGAAAGAACACAGGCTGGTATACAGGATAAAATTATTAGCTCCAGGTGAGCAAGAAGTGCTCAAGGTGAGCTTTTGTGATTGTGCTGTGTCCGTCATATGTCACCAACTTTTACCTTGTGTACATTCTACAGGCTACATTTACAGTCCAGTATTCGCGAAACTTTGTCAGAATATTTGTCTTAATGATATCTCAAACATATTTGAAAATAAAATCCTCAAGTATATTTCAGTCAGGCAGGTATAAACCATGAGATAAATATGTGAATACCAACCAATTTCTGCATTTCTGGTTCTCCTCAAGCCGGGTACAATCAGGTGTGTTTTTAATATTGTGGGGTCATTCACTGGGTCGTTCATGTTGAATGAATCCATCTGCAATATATAACAAAAAACTACTGTATATAGGAACTAATATGAATTGGTAAATGAAAAGACAGTCATTCTTTCCCAATTAAACAACAAAATTTTGGACATGACCAAGTTGAAAGCATTTGCAGACAACAAATTTAATGTTGCTAAACACCACAATGTTTTCAAAAGCCTTTTTCCTTAAAGTCGTAAAAAGTCGTGATAAAGTTTGGTAAAGAGTGAAAGGAGAATAATGCTGATTACCAGTATTTTCTCCTGTTCCACACTGTTTTCTACCCTTTATAAGACAATTGTCATCATTGTAGCAACTTTTAAAATGTCATCCAGAGTGTGTTCAGGTGTAGACGGGTCTCAATTTTGTTGTTTGGTAGAGGGTTAACCACTTGGTCACACAGAAGTGATTGATTGTTAATTTTTTCAGTTTTCATTTTCAGTTTATTCAGCATAAAATTACACAAATTTTTAGCTGATATGTTGATACAAACAACATTTTTGATTGCATGGTGTTCAACGCTTTTTTCAATATATTTCAGTTATATTGTGGCAGTCAGTGCACACATCCATGCTTTCCTGAACTTTTATTACATGTACCAGAATTTCGCATGATATTCTTCCCAAGCCACTGGCTCCTTTCCCACATTAACATCATCAAACCAGTGACTAGAGGTGAGAGAGGAATGAATCCTGTCACAATCACTATCATCAGTCCTCGGAATGAAATCGGCAGAGATGAGGATTTGGTCCAATGACCCCATGTTTTCAAGTCTGGTATGCTACCGACTGAGCTACAGGGGCCTCATAACCTTGAGGCCCTGGGTTCAAGGCCCACTGGAATCACTGAATAGTGTTGAAAGCTGCGTAAAACACCATTCAATCAAATAAGCAAAATGGGTGGGGGGATTAGTAACTGTTGAATATTGTTGAATTCCATATAATGGAACAAAATTTTTAAATCCAAGGCATTTACAGGCAACAATTAAATGTGGTTCAAATAGTGGAAATTGTAAAAGGAAAATGTAGGGGAAAAGGAGAAAATGGTGGTTTTCCTTTTCCCATGATGTTTTCAAAAGCTTTTCATCGGGATTGTTAAAACACATGAATAACTGTTAAGAAAACTTACTTCCTTTTTGGTAGGCTCATCCATTTTGATAATCTGTTCTTTTTATTAATCAATATTTGTATATACACTTGTATTTTGTGAAAGTAAACAATCAGGAAAAAATTCACATTTCTCTTTTAATTCTTTACTACATGAAAAAATATAAACCTGTACAAATTGAAAGGATTTGCAGACAACAAACTAAATGTCAAATTTGGAAATTTTTCTTCGAAAGGGTAGAAAACATCGTTGGGAAAGGAGAAAATGCCAGCATTTTCTTCTTTTCCAACAGTGTTTTCAAAAGTCCTTTTCCTTGGGTCATCAAAATACAGGAAAGTATGGTAAAGGCTTAATTAATTCTTTTATTAACACAATCCAAGTTTAGCTATAAATATTCAGACACAATAATATGTCCTTATACTTTTATATTTGACAAGTTTTAATTTACAATCCACTTTCACTAAGCTGGCTCACATTACTTGATCCTTTACCAAACAATCTCTAGTATTAACGACTCTGAAGAAGAAGCCTTTTGAAAAACATTGTGGGAATAGGAGAAAATGCTGGTAACCCGCATTTTCTCCCTTTCCCACAATCTTTTCAACACTATGAAAGACAAATCCAATCATTTCACCCACATTTAATTTGTTGTCTGCACATGCTTTCAATTTAGACTTGTCTAAAATTTTGCCATGGTGTTAACCCTTACCTTTGGGTATACATGTATTGCCTGTACCAATGCAATTGAATGTTGAGAAATACAATTTAACAAATGGAAAAGTTTCCGAAAATTGGGCATTTTCTCCATTAGTCATAGTTTTGTCTCGATTTTTCTGTACACTTTTTTGAATACTATGTATATAGTTTTTAGCTGAATTTTTGTCAACATTTTTATGCCTTTATTATTAACCAGGTAATGGGTTGTTCATTACCAAGACATGTAAAACTTGTAACCCTTTACTACACAATCCCAAGTTTTAAAGACTCTGAGGAAAAAGCCTATTGAAAACATTGTGGGAAAGGGAGAAAATGATGGTAACCAGCATTTTCTACTTTCTACGAAATGAATTAAATGAAACTTTCAAGCAGATAGTAAAAACCCAAATATTGCTATTTCAACGTTATTTTTTAGGGGAAAGTACCTCCTTATTTGACAGTGTAGATCCAAGATCAGACTGCACATTCTTTGCAGTCTAATCTTGATCTACACTGTCTACAAAAGCCCACAATGTCAGGCTTAGCAGCTTAAGACAGTGTTAACATAACTTATGATAATTTTGATCCAGACAGTGCAGATCAAGATAAAACTGATAAGAATGTACAGACTGATCTTGGACATATTTTGGCTAAACACAGCCTTATATTACATCATGATTGTAAAAAGGAATGGAGTAATTGCACTATTATTTATAAACTTTTTGAAAATAATTTTTGTTCCGCTGTGACAAGGAGATAAAAAACAAGGAAAAAAATAGCTGTGTTGTGCAGGAATAATAGAAAATTAAATCACCCTGAAATGTACATCTATATTACCAGTGCTAACCCTTGCCAATATATTTTGAGTGTTTGCACAGTTGGGCTTTTCATATACTCAAATGTCCTACAGCATAGAAAATAAGCAGCAATCAGTAAACTGTTCCATGTAGCTGGACAGCAAGAAGTTAACACTTCACCAGACCACCATATCTTGGATCTGTTTGTCTTATATGTGGATCAAATAATGAAATTTGTCTTTGAAAGGAAAGAAAGATTGTGTGTAAAGGAGAAATGCTGGTTACCAAAATGTCCTTCTTTTTTTCAAAAGCCTTTTTTGGTGTCATGACATGTGGCTTTGTCAAGTACAAGATTTCACAAGAATTTGAAGTAAAAACATATCATTAAATCCTTACCAAGTGTTAAAATTTTAGACTGGTTCATTAAATCCTTACCAAGTGACAAAATTTTAGACTGGTCCAAATTGAAAGCATTTTGCAGACAAAAAATTGAACATTGCTCTTTTAGTTAGATTTTTCTTTGATAGAATAGAAAACATTGTGGAAAAAGGAGAAAATGCTGGTTACCAGCATTTTCTCCTTTTCCCATTATGTTTTCAAAATGCCTCTTCCTCAGTGGTTAAAAAGTGTGATTATGTTGCAAAGGGTTAAGGAGAAGCAAAGAAAATACATGTACCATAATTTTTGAAAAATGTTTAAATTTTTTTTTTAAATCCAGTTTTGTGAACCTTTTCCTATGTATTGAGAGGAAGAAAAGGGTTCTAACTTAAATAAGTATATGTTTTAATATTACTGCTGTCAACCTATGTTCAGTCAAGGCTTATTCACGAGTTACAGGTAACACTTTCCCATAAGACAAAATCTTTGATTCATGGATATTTAAAGCATTTGATGACTAAATTGAAGCTATTTATCTTAGGAAGGGTGGAAAACATAGTCATCTTTTTTTTTTATTACTTTTCACACATTTTTACATATTTTAAAAAATTTGTCAATACACAGTTTTTCATTTTTTTTTTAAATTTTAAGATAGTCTGCTAATTTTCATTCACATTAAAAAATAGCTTCAGCATCAAATCAAAGATAGAAATAGGTGTAGAAAACACAAAGAATTACTGATTTGTTTGTATGTTTGAACTGGAGTCTAAACACCGTTTTGACAGCTTAGTTCATATCGCAGCAATCACTGCACCTATGGATGTGTTCCTGGCTTTCTCATACCTGTACTGACATAATTTTCACTGACTACTTTTCTCACGTGCATCAGAGGTGAGAGGCAAAAAATCACCTGAAAGAAAGTTTATCTCAACTGGGTATCAAACTCACCACCGCCAGATCATGGGTCAGATACTCTAACCACTGAACTACCTAGCCAGGCTGAGGAATTACTAACTTATTTATATCTTTTCTAAACAAATTCCTATTTTATTGGTAACAGGATTGGCTTCATTGCATAACAATGGATAAATACATTTAGCTCTTCACCAAACGACAAATTCTAGACCTGTCTAAATCATAAGCTTTTGCAGACAACAAAATAAAATCAGTATGACTGAAAAATTAAATTTGTTTTGGGAAGGGTAGAAATCATTGTGGGAATAGGAGAAAATGCTGGTTGCCAGCATTTTCTCCTTTTCTCAAATTGTTTTCAAAAGGCTTCTTTCTCATGGTTGTTAAAAGTCAGAACTGTGTGGTAAAAGGGTTAACACAGAAAAACATGGTCTGGCCTGAGAGCTCAGTTAGTAGAGCTGCTAAATATGATTCTGAAGTTTGTTGGTTCAAATCCCACCTGAGGATTTTTTCTTTCAGCACTTCTTTTTTTGTTTTTTCCCAAATTAAGAGAAAACAGTCATTTTCTTGTGACATTTTTCCTTACAAAGTATCAACTTCCCCTCCTCCCCCCCCCCCTAAAAAAAAATAATACAATTTAATATCCCTCTAAAACTTAACAATTCCTTTTGCTCTGCACTAAATTCTTTACCAGGATGTCTAAATCTAGACAGGTCCAAATTGAAAGACAATTTTGGAGAAAAACTTTAAATAAGGCTAATTTGATGACATATATTTTTCTTAACTCTATACCACACAAAACAAAAATTCAGAGTTCTCCAATTGAAAGCATTTTGCAGACGACAAATTAAATGTGCCTCAAATGATAAAATTCATTTTTGATGGGGTAAAAAACATTGTGGGAAAAGGAAAAAATGCTAGTTACTAGCATTTTCTCCTTTTCCTACAATGTTTTCAGAAGGCTTCTTTCTCAGGGTTGTTAAAACTCAGGGTTGTGTGGTAGAGGGTTAAGAGAGGGTAAAAAGCATTGCCAGTAAAGGAGAAAATGCAGGATACGCTACAATCATTTTCTCTTTTCCTATGTTTCCAAACGTTATCTCATTTGGGTCATTAAAACATGGAATTATTTAGTGAACTATTTAATGCACCTATTTTCTAATGATGCGCATTAATTAGTTATTCAGAAATTATATTTTTTAACCCTATACTAGACAAAAATGTTTTAGACTTGTGAAAACTGAAAGCACTTGAAGACGACAATCAAACATGTCTAAGATGACGGAATTTGTTTTTGGCTAATAGATTCAGTTTTCACCTTTAACTGCAATGTTTTCAAAGGCTTTTTTTCAGGTTCCTTAAAAGATTAACCCTTCACCTTTACCACACAATCCTGAATTTTAATGACCCTAAGAAAAGGCTTTTGAAAAGGCTGGGGAAAAAAGAAAATGCTGGTAACCAGCATGCTCTCCTTTCCTCACCATGTTTCAAACTGTATGATAGACAAAAACCATTTTTTGACACACAATTGATTTGTCATCTACAAATGCTTGCAATTCAGACAATTCCAATACATGTGTTTTTTAATTTGGTGAAGAGTTCAGGGTTGCATTACCAATTTTCCAATGACATGGTCTAGTTATTAAGAGATTATATTTCTTAAGTGCTAAAGAGTGAACTATATGATATATTTGAACCCTTTACCAAACAATCATGAGTTTTAACCACCCTGAGTAAGGAAGCTTTTGAGATCATTGTGGGGAAAGGAGAAAATGCTGGAAACCAGCATTTTCTCCTTTCCTCACAATGTTTTCAAAATTTCCAAATATAAATTTCACCTTTTGAATCACATTCATTTTTGTTGTCTGCAAATGCTCTCAATTTGAACAAAAGTAAAATTTTTCATTTAATAAGGAATTAATATGTTAATCTGCCGTCCTTTCATCAGATTATACAAGCATATTATTATGTACACCAATTACACTTTCAGCGTTAACTGTATAAACTCAATCTCTTTTGACGGCTGAAAATAAAATGAAACTCAGAAAGATTTTTATCTTATAGGCCTGACTAAAAGGAGGTCACTGGGTCAAATCTTACTTGAAACCATCTGTGCAATATATAGAGGCCATAGTTTTTGTTTACAACTCATGAAAGTTGATCAGAAAGTTTGTCTTCATGACATCTTGGAAGAGTACTTTCGAGAATGGGTCATGTATGGGCAAAAAGTGGGTCACTTGGATGAATCTTAAAAAAATTTTGTATACATGTGCACTTTAGAGGTCACATTTTCAGTGTCATATCAAATAGCCATGAAAATGAGTCAGATTGCTTGTCTTGATATCTTGGATGAGTTAAAAAATGGGTCTTGTCTAGTCAAAAGTCAGTGGGACAAATCTTAGAAAAAAAACCATGTGAACACCGTAGAGACCATATCACATGTTTTACCCTACATATAATTCACAGAATAACTATGTTCCAAGTCAGCATTTACAGTATATACAGCAATCATATAGAGGATATTTGTTTTTTCTACTGTGAAAGATTGAAATTTATTTCATCTGGTGAACATCATCGGTAATATTTTCACTCGTGACTGTGCCCACTCGTGAAAATATTACCAATGTTGTTCACTTGATGAAATAAATTTCGATCTTTCACCAAAAAAAACAAATATTCTATTTATTTCATGCTTTTAACCCTTTCTGCGGGGGAACTTAATCAAAATCCAGTACAGTTCTTTTCGGTTATTCCTCGTGGCATACCCCCTCCGCATAGCAACTCAGTATTACATCAAGCAAGAGAAATGTAAGGTAAATTACGTCATATTTCCATCTGGTTGTGAGGCACGCGCATTTTATCTAGGTAACTAATGCATGGGAACAACTGTTTCCGCCTTCAATTGAAGAGTTAGAATATAAAAATTGGTATTTTTCACTGGTCGTAACCATGAAATATCTAAAAATATTCACTGATATTTCTTGATAACTTACCAGAAAGCATGAAATAAAGCATTATATTTCTTAACGCTATAAGTTGGAATTATATATGTACAAATAGGAATGATGTTGATAATTTTTAAAGTTTATTTAACTCTTTACCAGACAACAAAATTTTAGACAGGTCCAAATTGAAAGCATTAGCAGAAGACAAAATTAAAGTGAGCTAAAACTTGAAATTTGTTTTGAGAAGGGTAGAAAACATTGTGGGAAAAGGAGAAAATGCTGGTTACCAGCATTTTCTCCTTTTCCCACAATGTTTTCAGAAGCCTTCTTTCTCAGTGTTGTGAAAACCCGTGATTGTTTGGTAAAGAGTTAAGTTTTGTTCTGACATTTCTGGAAAACCATATGGCTTAACCCTCACTATGTGACACAATACTGCTGTTCTACTGTAATAAGGCTTTACTTTTGAGTGCATTATTGTAATTCTGTTTGACAATAATGTATTAATTAAAAGCATAGTTCTAAGCGGCCAAATGTAAAGGAAAGCGGGTGTTAAAATGCGTTTAGAAATCTTACCATCTATAAGTATGAAAAATATTTTATAGATGGCAATCTGCTACTGCAGGTTCGAGTTTTAGTTTTTGGCAGAAAAATGAACTTCAAAACTAGGTTAAAAGTTGCCAGGTCACTCAATCTTTTGTTTTCATTTTAGATCTACCTGATTTTGAAAGAAAGAAAGACAGACAGACAGACAGACAGACAGACATGCTAACTGATCCATAAAATAGAATTTTGATACCTTTTTGAAAGACGGAAAATTCCTGAAGCCATGCGCTGAATTTGAAATCCTTTGAAAGCCCATGTTCAGTCGATTAAAATGTTATTTTAGCTTTTCAGAAACAAAACAAAAAGTCATGCAATATAATAGCCTCACTTTGTTTAACTCTTTACCACACAATCCTGAGTTTTAACGACCCTGAGAAAGAAGCCTATAGAAAACATTGTGGGAAAAGGAAAAAATGCTGGTAACCAGCATTTTCTCCTTTTCCCACAATATTTTCTACCCTATCAAAGTCAGAAATCATCATATTAACAAGATTTAATTTGTTGTCTGCAGATGCTTTGAATTTGGTCCAGTCCAAAAATTTGTCGTTTGGTAAAGAGTTAACCCTTTACCACACAATGACGACTTTTAACGCCCCTGAAAGAGAAGGCTTTTGAAAACATTGTGGGAAAAGGAGAAAATGCTGGTTACCAGCATTTTCTCCTTTTCCCACAATGTTTTCTACCCTATCAAAGAAAAATCATTTCATATGAGCCAAGTTAAAACTGTCATCTACAAATGCTTTCAATTTGGACAGGTCTAAAATTTTGTTGTGTGGTAAAGGGTTAAGTGAGCGGCATCACAGTTTTATCCTTTACGACACCACAAAATATTAAACTTGCCCAATTCCATAACATTTGTAGACAACAATTTAAATGTGGCTGCAATCATTAAAGTTGTCCCTGATGGTGTAGAAAACATGATGGAAAAGGGAGAAAATGCTGGTTGCCAACATTTTCTCTTTTTACCCCAATATTTACAAAAGTCTTCTTTCTCAAGGTCGTTTAAAGTCAGGATTGTGTGAAAAAGGGTTAGCACACAATCCAGTGTTTTAATGACCCTGTGGATGAAGACTTTTGAGTACATTGTGGGAAAAGGAGAAAAAAATTGGTAAACAGTATTTACAGCAATGTTTTCTGCCCTTTCCAATTACAAATTATGTTAACCATTCTTTATCCGTCATCTACAGGTGCTTCAAACCGAACAAGTGTTAAATTTTGTCATCTTGTTCAGTTAAAAAGGCAGTATTGAACACTACAGATTTTTAATATGATAAAAACAGAGCCGTACAGCCTAGACAATAAGTACAGATCAATTTCAACCCATTGCAATACAAACATAATGTTTTATCCTCCCTGCATTTGAAAACTTTTTAACCTTTTCTCACACAATCCCAGTTTTAAGCAATTTTTTGTTGGGTACAGACCTTAACCTACACTGGCTGCAAAGGCAACTATATTTGTGAAAAGCACTTTAACCCTTTACTGCACAGTGCCTACTTTTAACGACCCTGGGAAAAAAGCCTTTTGAAAACATTTCGGGAAAACGACAAAATGCTGGTAACCAGCATTTTCTCCTTTTCTCACCATGTTTTCTACCCTATCAAAAAAAAATTGCCCCATTTAAGCCACATTGAAATTGTTGTCTGCAAATGCTTCCTATTTGGACAAGGCTTAAATTTGTTGTCTGGGAAAGGGCTAAACGTTAAATTGCTTCTCCTCTGTGCAATTTATCTTTCAGTAAGTGGGAAAAAATGAATTGTCTAAAGAAAAAAATAATGGTGACAGGCATTTTCTCTTTTTCTTACAATGTTTTTTAGACGCTTAAGTCCCCAGGGTTGTATAACAAGGGATCACTGTACAAAGGGTTTGATGTTACACTCCACATTACATTGCAGAAAAAGTAGAAATTTCTCAAAGCCAGCCTTTTTCTCCCCTTGCTAGAATGTGTCCACAATCATGTATGAACTTGAATCCATACAGATTATCCATAATAGGGCCATGGGAACAGGGAGAGAGGGTGGAGACTCATAAAGCTCACAAATTGTTTTCCTTAAAAAACTGAAAAAAAAAAACAAACCTACCTAAACATTGTACTTACTTAGTCCCAAGACCGAGAGAAAGATGAAGGTTTAAATGAAACACATAGGAGATTGATGCTGCTGCCACATATATTTTTCTTTAGCCCACTTCCTTCCCCTTCTCCCCCATCCAAAAATGCTTCGATCTGATTTCATAGAACATTGTTGTTTTCTAAGTTATCTTTTGTACATGTATTTGTTTTAAGGAGGTAGATTTAATTAGTTAATCCTTTATTACACAATCCCAAAATTTAACGACTCTGAGCGAGAAGCCTTTTGAAAACATTGTGAGAAAAGGAGAAAATGCTGGTAACCAGCATTTTCTCCTTTTCCCGCAATGTTTTCTTCCCTATCAAAGACAAATTCCATCAATTAATCCACTTGTTGTCTACAAATAGTTTCAATTTGCACATGTTTGTATTTTTGTCATGTGGTGAAAGGTTAACTTTTTACAACACAACAAAAGTTTTAACTTACACGAATTAAAAACCTCTGCAGACAACAAATAAAACATGGTTCAAATGAAGAAATCGGCTTTGAAAGAGTAGAAAGATGAGCCTGAATAGCTCAAGTGGTAGATCGTAGGACTTACAAACGTCAAGTCTTCAGCCACTTGAAGGTGTAGGTTCAAGCCCCCCAGCTGGCCATCTAAAATCACTATAGTCTTTGAGATGAGACGTTAAACCCAGGTCTTGTGTTACGGAGCTATACACTGAACGCTTTAAAGAACCAGGTTTCATACTATATTTTGCACTGTCCCCCGTAACATAACTAACAGCCTTCATGGGGTGTTGCTCATATGGGCAACCAGTGGCAACTATAAATAAACTAAATTCAATCAAAGGGTAGAAAGCATGGTGGGTAAGGGAGAAAATGCTAATACTCCCTCCTTTTCCCACAATGATTTTAAAATCTCTCCTTCCTAGAGTCTTTAACCCTTAACTAAAAAATCCCAAATTGTAACAACCCTATCACAGCTGTAGGTGAAAGATTCCGAAAACATTGTGGGAAAAGGAAAAAAAGCTGGTAACCAGCAGTTTCACTTTTCACCTTTTCCCACAATGTTTCCTATCCTATCAGGGAACTTAAGTTAGTACCAGTTTTGATTTGTCATCAACAGATGTTTGGAATGAGGACAAGTCCAAAATTTGTTGTGTCAAATAAGGCTATAACACAGGATTGTTAAGAAAAGGTCTATTTCTTTACCAAATGACAAAATTTAAAACTTGTCCAAATTGAAAGCATAGGCCTTTGCAAATATTAACACGCCACACTACATTTTTACAATGCTGTGTGTTAAACTAATGACCCTGACAGAGAAGGCTTTTCGGTTGATCAAATGCTCTCAAGAAATGAATTCAATATGATGAATCTAGCCTCATTTTGTGTTGAAAATCAGCAGTTGATACTAAGATGGATAACAGGCTGCCAGGCAACCCCCCCCCCTTTTATTTTATTTTTTCCCTATTTCCAAGGGAGATAAAACGTGTTGTTCTCAACAATTTCACTGTAGGATTTATGTCCTTTGAATTTCATTCAACTCAAAATTGATGCACCGTCATGTTCGGTAACTATGGATAAGCCACCAAAAAAAAAAAACACTTAATGCAGAAAGGGTTACTTCCAGGACCTTGTGGGTGAAGGGGCTACCGAACCATTGTAGAGACCCATTTATCGATGTAGAAGAAACTGTTATTTAAAGTTGAGCAGAAGGGACTGGAATCAAACCCTAATTCAAATAATCTAAAAATTGCCAATTGTTTCGAAAATTCAAAGGGAGTTTACTTTTACGATTTGAAGTAATTTACGATCAATGCAAGAGTCCCGTTGTGCACTTTTCTTTTTTTTATTCGACAGTAAACTTGGGAAAAGACTTCGATCGAAGGCTTACGGGCACTGACTAATAAGGGAGGTAAAAGCGTTAATAAAATTGAGTTACAGCCCTTTACCAAGGGGAGGCGATAATCACTCGCGTGGAAGAGGACGCGAAATATGTTTGTAGCATTGTAAATCAAGTGTGTGTATTGATGATAATCTACTAAAGGTATTGTATTGCTTTTTGTTCATATTTACTGTAAATCGCTTCTCCAGGCACGGATTGGAGTATTCAATGGCGAAAAAATACGAATTCGAATAATGTTTTGCAGGGGAGAGAACTATTTCTTTATGACAAACGGGCAAATTAATGCAGAGGTGACTTATTTTAGACTTTGTACCGTCGCATAATTAATAAGCTAACTAAGAAAAATTTTCTATTACGGTATGAATTCAGATACCGTAAATTATTATCTAAAATGAGATGCATCGATTATCATCAGTTCGAGATAACTCCGTGAAAAAAAAAATGATTCTGGGTCTTCGATAAAATCAAAGTAGGAATGGTAGTGCACATTATTGAGCCAACATCGTTCTTCTTTTAATATTGCCTGCCTTGTTTATTTTTATCCTTTCCCACACAGTCCCGAACTTCAACAACCATTAGAAAGAAATCAAGCTTTTGTAAACATTGTGGGAAAAGGAGAAAATGATGGTAACCAGTATTTTCTCCTTTTCCCACAATGTTTTCTACAATTTCAGACACAGATTCCATCAATTAACTTAAGCCACATTTAATCTGTTGTCTGCAAATGCTTTCAATTTAGACCAGTCTAAAATTTTATTGTGTGGTAAAGAGTTAATGTAATAGGCTAATATTACCAAACAACCCCCGTGTATTGACCACCTGAGGAAAATATCTTTTGAAAACCATGTGGGAAAAAAGGAAATACTGATTATCAGCATTTTCTCAGTTTCTCACAATGTTTTAAGTCTTTCTCAAGATAAATACCATAACTTAGCCAAATCTAATTTGTCAGCTGCAAATGCTCTTACTTTGGAAGGGTCAAAAACTTGTGATTGAGTAAAGAGTATTTACATAGCTTCTATTAAAATTTTTCATTTTTAGGAATGGGAATAAAACAGTGTTATTTCACATCCAGAGAATTTTTCCTCGTTGGGTGTATTCCCCACTCTTAGGTTTAACTCTTTACAGCACAATCTCAAGTTTTAACGACCCTGAGAAAGAAGCCTTTCAAAAAAACTGAGAAAAGGAAAAAATGCTGGTAACCACTTTTTGAGCTGTATTAAATCTGTCGTCTGTAAGTGTTTTCAGTTTGATAAAGTCCAAACTTTGTCCTTTGGTAAAGAGATTTGGTAAATCAGATAAGATATCCATATTTTACAAGCATGTTTACAAAATATTTTACAAGCATGGTTACAAATACTTTTTAGGAGGCAAATAGTGAAAGGAAAATGGATGAAGGTAATGAAAATGAGGTGTTTTGTATCAATCCGGAGGAACACAACAGCTTTGTCATGAAAGGCTTTCGGGATCAACTTATTGACGGAAAAAACTGTGATCTGGAAATACGTCTGAGGGACAGTAACTTGTTTGTACACAAATGTTTGGTAGACATCTTCTTTACAAAGGTTTGTTTATGCTGTATTTTAGTACACAGTCCCATTGTTTAGGAAAAGGTGTACTGTTTCTGTCCTGTCATATGTTACGTCAATTGTTGTTTAGTCGTATGGTGTAAACTGGATCTTGATAAAATTGCTGTCCACTTGGATGAATCAATCAGACTTGAACTGCTTCATTAACATTTTACCAATCGACAAAATTTTAGACTGGTTCAAATTCAAAGCATTCGGAGACGACAAAATAAAGGTGGCTTAAAAATTGAAATTTGTTTTAGGAAGGGTAGAAAACATTGTGGGGAAAGGAGAAAATGCTGGTTACTAGCATTTTCTCCTTTTCCTATAATGTTTTCTAAAAACTTTTTCTTTGGGATCGTTAAAAGTCGTGATTTTGTGGTAAAGGGTTAATTAACAGTCTCACAATCTGACTGCTATATCAGCAGATACACTGTAAAGTAAAGTAACAATTATATCACAACTAATGGTCTGTGGTTATGTTTTCAATATGCCAGTATTTGTAAACACATACCTCTATAAATCTAACTCGGTAAACGTTTCATTAATACTTTATATTATTGCTTGTCTTTGGGAATACAGGTTTAAAACCTAGAACCGTGATGAGATAATATAAACATTATTGCATTGGGTTTTCAAATTATCTCATCATGGTATGTGACTTTAAACTTGTTATCCCAAACACAAACAATAATATAAATTGATAATGAAACGTTTAACGAGTAAGAGTAATATTGTCATAGTCGCATTATACACCAAACCTTGTACCAACAACAAATAGACACAATTTGATCTGAATTCTTTAAACATGGGAAAGACAGTCATCCTAACTCTTTACTAAACAACAAAAATGTGGACTTGTTCAAATTGAAAGTATTTGAGAAAGAAGGCATTTGTAAGAAAATGCTAATAACCAGAATTCCCTCCTTTTCTGACAATGTCTTCTACCATATCAAAGACAAATTCAAGCATTTGAGCCAGATTTAAATTTTCAAATGCAAATACTTTCAATACAGACCAGTCCAAAATATTGTTGTGTGGTAAAGGGTTAAGTGTTTACTAGACTTCAAAATTTTAGATGTGTCATAATGGCAGCATTGGCAGACAACAAATCAAATTTTGCTTAGATGATGCTTTTTCCTTTCAAAGGGTATGAAACATTGTGGGAAAATGAGAAAATGCTGGCACACAAAAAGAATGACAACTTGTCCAAATTGAAAGTATTTGCAGTGGACAATTTAAATGTGGCTCAAATGACGGTATTTGTTTTCGATTGGTTAGAAAACATTGTGGGTAAAGGAGAAAATTCGGTTATAAGCAATTTCTCGTATTCCCTTGACGAGTTTAATAAAATTTTATCTCAAGCGCCAACGAATGTTAGATTTTCTTTGTCTCATAATGAAATTTCACGAAATGTAGATCAGATGACGTGCAAAACCATTTATACATGCACCCGTGTTAATATCCGTAAAACCCATTCACTTCAATAAAATATGTACAAAATGATGTCAAAAATAATGTCAAACAAATATGATATCAAACGTGTATAAGATAAGAAAATTTCTAATGCGTATATTACATTGAAAACAAGGTAGGTTATGTGATACAATCATTTTCTGATGATTACCAAAATTGTTCATTAAATTGTAGATAGGAGCGGATCTTGAAGATGACAGGTTTTACCTTGACCTAAAAGAGTTTCCGAAGAAATTGATGACTCCTCTGGTAGATATGATGTATCATGGAGTTTTGTCTGTTCCCAAAGATGATGTAAGGCATAGTTTGAGCCATGCTCTGACAAAAGGGGGCTTAATGAATCTCTGTAATCTATCATACAAAGAGTGCCATCACATAAATTTATAGCTCCATAAATATCCATTTTTCTAACATACAATTGAATCAGGAGGTAGAATGGTCATTGGACATACAGAAAATTGACCAATAGCGAAAAGTATCGACCCAGGATTGCGCAAGCTGACCTGGATCGAAACTTTTCGCAGATGCATTAGGCTCCCTTTTGACAGAGCATGGCTCATTTGTTTACTTCATTGCTGCCAAGGGTCAATTGATTGATTGAATGGTGTTTAATGCTGTTTTCAACATTATTTCAGTTAAATCACCATGGCTAGTGCACTTATCCATGCATAAGCAGTACTTTGCACAATATTCTTACCAACCCACTGGCTCCTTTCCTACATATCCATTGTCAAAACAATGATAAGGGGTGAGAGATGAATCAGTCCTGTTTCAATGATTATCATCAATCCTTGGAAAGAAATTTGCCAATCTAGGGATTCGAACAAATGACCCCATGTTCTCAAGTCCTGTATGCTACAGACTGCTACTGGGGCTAGGCCAAGGGTCAGTTATCAATGGGTTTGGGAATTGAGGAGGAAGGGGTGTTGCTCTTTACCATGCAAGCAAGAATGTGGACTTGTCCAAATTGAGAGCATTTGCAGATGACAATTTAAATGTGGCTCAGATGGTTGAATTGGTCTTTGGTAGGGTAGAAAACATTGTAGTGGGAAAAGACAATGCTGGTTACCAGCATTTTCTCATTTTTCCACAATGTTCTCCAAATGCTTCTTCCTCAAGGTTGTTAAAATATGGGGAATTACATTTTACAAATTTTTAGATCTGTCCATATTGAAAGCATTAGCAGACAACATATTGAGGCCTATGTGATGAAATATTTACTTGAAAGACTTTGTTACCAGTTTTTTGTCCTGTCTCCAAACCTTTTTCAAACAGTCTTGACCTAGGCTTGACCTAAGGTTTGGATAGGCTTGGGACTTTTGCAGTGCAAAACAGGCATGACCTTAGCCAAGAAGCGCAGACTTTAACAATAGTTAAGTTTAATATATTTTTTCATAAAAAGTAAATTATTTCCTATAGTTCATTCCTTCTGTAGAAGGACCAGCCAATGTTTGAAATATGAGACACCTCCCCAGTCTTAAACAATTACTTCAAGAGTCCTAACCTTTTGTGTCGAGGTACCAAGCAGGAAAGCATTAGATAACCATTATTAGCATAACTATCTGGCAGCTCATCAAACGGCCCTATCAGAATGATTCTTTTCTTGAACTAGGTTTCAAGCCTTGAACCTATGTCTCCATAGGAAGATAGCTTAACCATTTACAAAACAACAAAATTTTTGACTTGTCCAAATTAAAATCATTTGCAGATGACAAATTAAATGTGGTCCAAATGATTGATTTGTCTTTGAGAGGGTAGAAAACTTTCTGGGAAAAGGAGAAAAATGCTGGTTACCAGCATTTTCTCCTTTTCTCGCAATTTTTTCTAAAGCTGTTTTCTTCAGAATCATTAAAACGGGCATTTTGTTTGTAAATGGGTGAATTTTATGCCTTGTTGATGGTAATTGAATTAGTATAATTCGCAAGAAGAAATACCTCTTTCACCCTAATAATATTAAAATTTCTTTAATCAATTAATTATTGCTCATTACTTTTACGCCACAGATTCGGGATTTAAGACGAATATCCTCCATTGTTGGTTACGCACAAGCAAAGGAAATTTTAGCTGCATATTTGAAAGGAGTCGAAAAGGATGGTAAGTCAACATTAAATCTTATTCAAACTATTTCATATTTTAATGACTCTAAAGAAAAAGGCTTTTTTAAATATAATGCGAAAGAAGAAAATGGTTTTAACCACTTTTTCACCCTGTCAGAGATGAAGCTATTGAATTGAGCCAGACTTAATTTTGCATTAATATGTTTTTATTTTTGGATAAGTCGAAATTTTGCCACCTGATAAAGAATTACCTCTTTACGAAAAAACAAGTTATTTTACTCTTGCAAATGGGAAGCATCTATAAACATCTAATTAAACATGACTATATTTATGGGATCTGAGAAGGGAGGAAAAACAGTGAAGGCGACTTCTCCTTTTGCCACAATGTTTTCAGAAGTCTTTTTCCGTATGGTAACCAGTTGTTGAAACTCGGGATTGTTTTGCAAATGGTTGATATATTTCTGAGATCCCATGAATTTTTAGCTGTGCTGTTTTTGAAGAAAACATCCACACACCACAATGTTTTCAAAAGCCTCTTATTTTCAGGGTTGTTAAAACTCTTGATTGTTTGGAAAAGGGTAATAATGTCTCAACTCTTTCCCAAACGACAATATTTTAGACAGGTCCAATTTGAAAGCACTTGCAGACGACAAAATTTGTATGACACAAATGAAGGGATTTGTATCAGATAGTCTAGAAAACATTGTGGGAAAAGGAGAAAATGCTGGTTACCAGCATTTTCTCCTTTTCCCACAATGTTTTCAAAAGGCCAAGTTCTCAGGGTCGTTAACACTTGGGATTGTGTGGTAAAGGGTTAAGAACGCAAAGTTAGGGTTTAAATCCTTATCATACTACAAAATTCAAGACTTGTCCATGTTGAGAAAACATTTGTAGATGATAGATGTGACTGAATGTGTCTTTGATAGGGTAGAAAATACGGTAAAAGGAGAAAGTGCTGTATACCTGTATTTTCTCCTTTTCCAGCATTATTTTCAAAAGCCATCTTCCTCAGGATTATTACAATATGAGATTGTTTCATCTAGGCCAATTTCTTTCCAGTGATTGATGATAGCAATTGCAACAGGATTCATTCCTCTGTCACTGCTGACCATTGTTTTGACAATGGTTATGTGGAAATTCAGCCAGTGGCTTGGGAAGAGTATTTTTGTGCAAAGTACTGGTAACATAAACTTAAAGAAAGCATGGATAGGTGCACTGGCTTCCACAATATAACTGATTAATGTTGAAATCTGTGTTAAACATCATACAATCAGTCAGTCAACTAATCATAGAATTGTCTGGTGAAGGTTTAACCCTTTACCAGACAACAAAATTTTAGCCTTGTCTAAATTGAAAGCATTTGCAGACGACAGTTTCAGTGTGGCTCAAATGGTGCAATTTTTCTTTAATAGGGTGGAAAATATTGTGAGAAAAGGAGAAAATGCTGGTTATCAGCATTATCTCCTTTTATCACAATGTTTTCAAAAGGCTTTTTTCTCAGAATCGTTAAAAGTCGGCTTAGTGTGGTAAAGGGTTAATCTTGTTGCCAAACCTGAAACATGGTCCAATTCCTGAATAAATATGAAAGTGTAGAAATACATACAGTAGAAATCTTTGAGTTTGCACGTCGCTGGTTCACTGCTATGTGTTGGTTGTTATGCTATTTCCTGTCCCAATATGTATCCTTCTCTTTAATTTTTAAATTCCTCCAGATATTTTGCACCTTGTGGATAATAGCATGTAGTATATTTCATACCCCCAATGTATTTTTGGTACACAAAGTCCTACCTTTAATTGGAATATTAGTTAATCCGCTTGCAATTTAACGAAAACCCATGACCAGCCTAGATTGACATACCTGTTGATTGACGATGTAGATTGGTACCAATCAGTCATAAAGTGTAAATGTAATTAACCCTTTCCCAAACAAACCTGTGTTTTTACGTGTCCGCAGTAAAAGTCTTTTGAAAACACTGTGGGAAAAGGAGAAATTGCTCATTACGAGCAATTTCTCCTTTCCCACAGTGTTTTCCACCCTACTGGAGAAATTTCCGTCATTTTTATCAGCTGTACAATTGTCGTCTGCATTCTCTTTCAGTTTAGAAGAGACTAAAATTTGTTGTTTGGGAAAGGGTTAAAAACTTTGTAATGTTAACTAATCGATCAAAAGGACAATTAACATTTCTGAAATTCCTTAAAACGTCCTGCAAGGAATAAATGGATGATAATGGTCTGAAATCCTCTGAGTGCTTTGATCTCCAGAAGGGGTAATCACAGAATTCAACAAAGGCAAAAACAACAGGGGGCGTAGCCGATATGGGCAACCGGTGGTGACCATAAATAAACGCAAATTCATTCAATCAGTCTGTAATATCTTATAGAAAGGTTAACTTGAGCAATGTTGAGTAATGCTCTTTTTAAAGGGGGCTTAATGCATCTGCAAAAAGTATGGATCCATGTCTGAGAGGACAGTCCATGCTGGCTGATCTGGGCTGAAACATTTTGCTGTTGGTCAGTTTCCTGAATCTCAATGGACCAGTCTACCTCATGGTTTAGTCAATTGTTAGATAACATGGATTCAGTGGATTAAGTGAGGACTTTCTTAGTGTGATGTATCACAGATATGCATTTAAACCCCATCTTTTGCCAGAGCATAGCTGGAATGTATTTTGTATTGGTCCTTTGTGGCTTGTTGATTTGTTGTTGAGAGGTTAACCGCTTACCAGTTAACTCTTTATCAAATGACAAATTTTTGGACTGGACCAAATTCAAAGCATCTGCAGACAACAAATTAAATTTTGTTAATATGATGATTATCTGACTTTGATAGGGTAGAAAATATTGTGGGAAAAGGAGAAAATGCTGGTTACCAGCATTTTCTCCTTTTCCCACAATGTTTTCTATAGGCTTCTTTCTCAGGGTAGTTAAAAGTCAGGATTGTGTGGTAAAGAGTTAATCCCTTCTTTTAACAACTTTAACTCTTTACTATACGACAAAAATGTAGACAAGTCCATATTGAAAGCATTTGCAGACGACAGTTTAAATGTTGCTAAAATGATTGAATTTGTCGTTGATAGGGTAGAAAACATCGTTGGAAAAGGAGAAAATGCTGGTTACCAGCATGTAAGCCATGCTCTGGCAAAAGGGGGCTTACTGCATCTCCATGATGCACAAGTCATCACATAAGTATGGATCCATAAAATCCTTTTTGTCCAACGAATTGCTGAATCTGGAGGTAGAATGATCCGTTGACATGCAGAAAGTTTACTTGACAAAAAACATGGTTTAGATATACAAATAAAATCTTTTTTTATGTTTAACAGGGGCTACGGTGACAGAAGCATTTCCAGAGCAAATATCAAATGCCAATGGTTTTGTCATCAAGTCTGAGCCACCCGATGATGAATTAGGCGAGTTCGGGTTGATCAATCAGCCAGGCTATATTGGTGAAAATGCATACGAGGAAAATAGTACACGTACATCAAAGAAAACTAGTAACAGTGAAGAGCCAAAGTATATATATGAGGTATTTACACCCAATCCACAGAGTCTTGATAAAAATATGCGAGAAATTACATCAAATTTAAAGTTCAAGGAAGACATAGGACGTCTGTCAGAATTGATAAGGGACAAGGATAAAACACAGGTCACTATCACTGAAAATCCGTATGAAGTTGTGTCAAAAATTGTTAAGCAGAATGAAATGATAATTCCACAAAAAGGAAGTGAGTCCTCTAGCAATAACAGGGCTATTTCTGTAAATTCATGTGCAAGTGATGGGCCCATGGGTAAAGTGGAGGTAAAAAGGAGAAGAGGACCTTACAGTGCAAGGAAAGAAAAAGAAGAGACAGATGTTGGTTCACAAATTACAATGAAGAAAACGGATAGAAATAGCCGTTTGTTCAGCCTACAGCGGAAGGTTGATCAGCGCATTGCCTCTAGGTCAGTTGACGTTTCAGTGATGCATGTCCAATCTCCTGGTCCAAAAGCAAACAGAAGTACATTTGATGGTTCAAATGAAAAAAACTTTGAAAAAGCTGCTGCTAACAGAATGTTGCAAAATTCAATTATGTCAGTTTTAGCCTCTAAAGCTAAAATGAAATCAGTGCCTGGTGGAACAATTAAAGAATTGACAGTAAAAGCACGGTTGAAAGATGATGATGTTGATGCAGAAACAACTGGAAATGAATCACTTCAAAAATCTATAAAGAAATACGATAAAGTAGTAAGGAAAATAAGGCCCAAATTTGTGACTTTAAAGGAAGATAAAGAGCGCTCAAAGTCAACGATGAAAAATAATGATTTAAAAGCAACTTGGAATGAAGCACAACCAATAACTGTAAAGACAAGTTATGTCCAGTCACAGGAAAAGAGAGTAATAAGAAGAAAAAGACCAATAGTAGATTACAAGGAAGTGACAGAGCCTTCAGATTCAGAGGATGAGGAACAGGAAATTGGAGAGTATTTACTTAACAAAAGGAGAAACAAGGTGAAGTATTTTCCGCCAGCAGGAATTGTGCCTGAGGGCTGCAAGTCTTCTTACGCACAGTCCTGTTTCACAAAAACAAAAACGATTACAGAAACACTAACAACTGGTAAGTCAGATGTCATGGTAATACGAAAAGAAGTTCCTATTCGTCATACTATATATAATGCCAAGAAAGCAGAACCAGGAGTGGCTGCTGTAGTTGTCTGCCATCCAACTAAACCTGTTGTTAAATATTAACCCTTTCCTGAACGACAAAGTTTTTGTCTTGTATAAACTCAACCAGGAGTATTCGCAAACAATAAATTAGATATGGCTCAAATTGTGGAAGTTACCTATGATAGTGTAGAAAATATTGTTGGAAAAGGAGAAAATGCTGGTTACCAGCATTTTCTCCTTTTTCCGCAATGTTTTGAAAAGCTATCTTAGTTAAGGGTTGTTAAAAGTCTAGACTGTGTGGTAAAGGGTTAGAACATGCATATGGAGCCATTTTACCCTTCAACAGCCAAATACATTCAAGACTCCTTCATGACTGTGGAAAGCAATTATTGTTAAGGACGAAAAACAGGCTCAAATTATGATATTTGTGTTTGAAAGGATGGTAAACATTGTTGAAAATGGAAAAAATGATAGTTATCAGCTTTTCTTCCTTTTCCTCTGATGTTTGCACTGGCCTTGTTTCTTAGGTTTGAAAGTGGATGGTATGTTTGACCCTTTACCACACGATCACGAGGTTTAATGACACTGAGGAAGAAGCCTTTTGAAACATTTGGGAGAAGGAAAACATGCTGTTAATCAGCAATTTTTCCTTTTCCCATAATGATTTTTACCCCTTGAGATTCAGGTTGCATCAGTTGAGCCACATTTGATTTATAGTCTGCGGATAAAATTACATACAACAGAAAGGAAACAAACTTATAGTTAACACATTGTAAAATATTGTCCCAGCCATGGTGATGTCACATTATGTTGGGTTATCATAATTGAAATGTTACATCATCTTTATCCGCTTTTCTTTGTCACCAGCATTTTGTCATTTTCCTAAAATGTTTTCCAAAGCTTTCTCTGTCTAGGTTGTTAAAAGTCGAGGTTGTGTGGTAGAGGGGTTAGAACAGTATTTATATTTCCTTCAAACGTTTGTTATGTGTGTAACTTGTAATACATAGCTAGATCTGAATATAGCCACTAAAATATTTGATTAACACTGAAAGCACTAAGCAGTTTAATTGGACAATGTAGATCTAGATCAGACTGCTTTTTGCAGAAAGAGTACCTAAAGATCAGACGGCACAGAACATGCCATCCGATCTTGATCAACAGTCTTTTTTTTTTTTGGTGAAATACATGTGTTCACTCAAAGAAAAACCTTGAAACATGATTTAGTCCTTGTTTCTGATTGAGAAAGTCCATTTCATTCAATTAGGGCTTTCACAGTTAACTCTTTACCAAATGACAAAATTTTAGAATAGTCCATATTCAAAGCATTTGCAGATGGCAAAATAAATATGACTTGAAATTTAAAATTTGTTTTGTGGAAGGGTAGAAAATGTTTTCAAAAGACTTTTTTCTTCAGAGATGTTGAAACTCTTGATTGTCTGGTAAAGAATTAACTCTTTTCTTCATTACCTACCCTGGGAAAATCCCACACCAAAGATGTCAATTCTTTACCATACAACATGGTTTTGCACTTGTCCAAATTGAAAGAATCTGCAGAAGACAAAATTATAATATAATGTGCCATAATTAATGGGAGCTGTCTTTGACAGGGTAGAAAACATAGAGTTTAACCCTTTACCAGATGACAAAATTTTAGTCTTGTCCGAATTGAGGACATTTGCAGACGACCATTTCAATGTGGCTCAAATGATGTAATTTTTCTTAGATAGGGTAGAAAACATGGTGGGAAAAGGAGAAAATGCTGGTTACCAGCATTTTCTCCTTTTCCCACCATGTTTTCAAAAGGCTTCTTTCCGAAGATCGTTAAAAGTCGGCATTGTGCAGTAAAGGGTTAACAGAGAAATGCTTATTACCAGCATTTTCTCCTTTTCTGACAATGTTTTCAAAAGCCTCTTTAGCTGTGCTAGTTTCGAAGAAAAAGTTGAGGTATTGTCATAGCCCTGGCGTTGTCTTTGTCATCATCTGCTTTGTTGACATCTATGTTGTGGTCTGTGTTGTGCAAAAACTATAGAATTTTATAATATCTCTGTCATTTATGAAAATATCTAATTTTACCTTGGACTTGTTGGTAACCATCAAAAGGGGAATTTTGGACACAATTATGCCCCATTTCGGACTTAAATTTTCAAAGACATTTTCATTTCATAACTTCTCTGTCATTACTGATGATATTTACTTTAAACCTGGACTACCGGTAGTTATTTACTATAAAAATGGGAACCAATACAACAGGGGTAGGTAACCATGGAAATATTTTTGATAGAGTCGTGCCCCTTTTCAGACGTAAAATTTTGACATTTTATAATACCTCAGTCATAACTGAAGATATTTACTTCAAACCTGGGCTAGTGATTAACATTAAATGGGAACCATACAATAAGAACAGGAAACCATAATATATTTGACACAGTTATGCCCCTTTTTTGACTTAGAATTTTCAATAAAAGAAATTGCAGCAGAGCCTTGCCAATGCATCCAGTGCTTTTGCTCTGCAGGCTTGTTAGAACAAGGGATTTTGTAGTACATGTACAGAGCAGAAGAGAAAACATGTTTATGCTCATGATTAGACTTAAAAAATCGGAAGGAAAAACAAAATGAAAACTAAATGTGCATTTTTGATCATTTACTGTAAATATTCTGCATGCATTGAAACATTTTTATTTATTCATTTAACCAAAAAGGAATATGTCACAAAAAAATAATTGTTTATTTCAGTCATATTTGTAAATGTTTGAATTATTCTTCTAAATGTTTTAGATTTTAACTGGATTTCAAATTAGTTATGAATCTCGAACTCCATTGTACAGAGTATTTCTTTTAATTGTGTTTGTTCACTCTTTACCATATGATCGCGAATTTTAATGGCCCTGACAAAGAAATCCTTTGAAAACATTGTGGGAAAAGGAGAAAATGCTGGTAACCAGCATTTTCTCCTTTTCCCACAATGTTTTCTACCTTCTACAGAATGTTTTATCCTTTGAGCCACATTAAATTTGTCATCTGCAAAAGCTTTCAATTTAGATCTAGATAGGTCTATAATTTTTCATGTGGTAAAGAGTTAATTATTTTTGAGTAAATTATGAATGTCAGTCGACTTGTTTTGAAAATTTGAGACCTTACGAAAATAAATGAAATCTACAGTACATCTGTTTTACGTAGTTCTGTTGTTTTGTCTTCATGATTGTTTTGGGCTTTGTGGTTAAGGTATTTGAATTGTTTTTAAGTTTCAGGTCTGACTATTTTGGCTACATGGCCATTTTGATGGCATAATGAATTGCCTGCTAGAATCATTATTTTGTCATTGCAAAAAATCAAAATAGTCAAAGAAAATGAAAATAAGTTGAACCCTCCCCCCCCCACCCCCCCACACACACACACACACAAGAAGCATTGTATAGTGGCTAATAGAAGAATTAGGTTTTGACTCAGGATCTCAATGGCTCAGTGGTAAAGGTGTTGGATTTATAATCAAGATGACCTGGTATGATTCCAGCATGTGGCTTTGGCCACAGGGAGAGTGTCATTTGGCAAGGCACTGAAAGCTGCAGCCTGGTGAATGTCAGGAATGACACAACAAATAACAAGCAATTTCGTTGAAATGATATCCCCCGCCGAAAAAGACCTTTGCAAAAATTTACGCAACCGCGTAACTCAAAATCGCTCCCAGTTGGCCATTTTGCATCGAATCAAAAAAAAAAAATATATAGGTTATTGTACACATGTATAAAGTTTCACGAAATTCCGTCCAGTGGTATTGGAGATATTGTCACGGATGGACGGACAAACGGACAACGCTAAAACTATATCCCTCCACCTTTGGCGGGGGATAATAAGCTGTTGATTAAATATGACTGAAATACTTTTTGCTTTGGATATTAACTCTACCAAACGACAAAATGACTGGACCAAAAATGAAAGCATTTGCTGCAGACGACATTAAAGGTGACCAGAATGACAAAATTCTCATAGATAGGTTACAAAGCATTTTAGGAAAAGGAGAAAATGCTGGTTAACTGCATTTTCTTCTTTTCCCACAATGTTTTCAAAAGGCTTCTTCCTCAGGGTCATATTGGTTTTGTGTGGTAAAGGGTTAAAGGTGACTCAAACAAATAAAGTGATCAACCAATAGAACACTAATCACTTATAAAATAGATATTCTTAGTGCGTACTAAAGACGCAGTTATTGAAATGTAAAAGTCTGGATGTCTGGCAGTGTAGATTCTAGACCAAACTGCATGTATGGAGCTGTCTGATTATCATCTGCACTGTCAGCCTATGCAATTAACCCTTTACTACACAATCATGAGTTTCAACAAGCTCTGGGAAGAAGTATTTTGAAAACATTTTGTGAAAAGGAGAAAATGCCAGCATTTTCTCCTTTTTCCACAATGCTTTTTACCCATCTACAAAAAAAAATAAATAATAATAATAATTTTTGAGTCGCCCTTCCGTTACTGTCTGCAAATGCTTTCAATTTGGACAATTCCAAAATGTGTCATTTGGTAAAGGTTCAAATGCGTTTTTGAATTCAGCATCACTAGGATAACAATTTCAGCTTGGGGAAAAAATTGGCTGTTCTTGCTGAAGATCATAGGCCAGTGCTGATCTAGGGTCAGAGGGCATGTTTTATGGTAGTCTGATCTCGATCTTCATTACATAGGTGTGCCAGGATGACCGTAAACTACTCTAGCAGCTTGTAATCAATCTTCGTCTATCGGACGGTTATACAATGTTTAGGATGACAGGACAGCATCGTACTTTGATCCTCATGGTAATAATCACGACAATATGGATTTTACGTCACCGGTGTGAATTCGCGGGAAGGAGCAATGCCAGAAAAACATAACGAATAATTGCTTAATACTTCATAACATGGGCCCTAAAGCTACGCCCGCAAAGCAGGGGACCTTATTTTCATACTTCTCGAAGAGTCCTGCAGTTCAACCGAGACAAGAAAAGCAAAAAGATGTGTTGTCGCCGAAAAGATCTCCGAATCGTAAGAAAGTTGGTGCCGATTCGGATGGAAGTAAGGGTAACCAAACCTTTAAATTAACTCATTAGCCCCGAGTATGTGTCTATTTAAAAGCAGAAGTCGTACCCTGGAGAAGTCTAAGAAAGACTCGGTACCATTCGCATGCTAAAAAAGTGAGGAAGATTACGTCCCAAGAAGATTCGGCCCACTTATGAAGTTTGATTCCCAATTTGAGATTATCGTTGATTCTCATTACTTCGTGAATTCTCATATCTTCGTGAATCTATGTTTGCTATCAATATTTTTTGCTCACTTTTTATCTTTGTGGCTCCTGTGAAGCCTTTTACAGACGTAAACAATCCAGAGAAGCTCTATACTCATAAGAAATGGGTCAAAAACAGAATTACAATAAAAAAGGTCACATTTCATCGAAAACCATCATTTCACCCCATAATTCATTAGATGTTTGTACATCACAACATTTGTTTACACTTAGTGCCCATGATTTCAAAGTACGATACAGAAAATGCATCTGTGATAAGTTTAGAGGCTGTGACCTTTAGGAATACCCGATAAATGACGTCATTTGACTACATTAGGGATGACTCTGTGTTTATCCAGAATGATTCACGAAGTTATGGGAAATTGTCAGGTCAATTTCTGGCAGTGATCAAGTGTATTTTTAGGATGATTTTGCTATGGAAAATAAGTGTACTTTCCCTTGTCCAAAAATGATTTCTGACACTTTCCCTGTCTATTAATGTGCCTAAATTAAATCATTGCTTTGTTTGTCTAATTGATAGAATGAAAATACCAGTTAGGTTTACGAAAATATTAGAAAAGGGTATATACCAGTATTGTCTTTACATTGCTGTTTTCGCTCATTTTAGGTTGTAAATGCTGAAACCTTCGAAAAAAATCTTTGAAAATCAGGATTGGAAGTGCTGTTTTTAGCTCACCTGAGCACGAAGTGCTAGTGGTGAGCTATTGTGATCGTGCTGTGTCCGGCGTCCGTCGTGCGTCTTCAACTATTACCTTGTGTACACTCAAGAGGCCACATTTTCAGTCCAATACTTGTGAAACTTGGTCAGAATGTTTGTTTTGATGATATCTCGGACGAGTTCGAAAATGGGTCATGTCGGGTCAAAAACTAGGTCACTAGGTCAAATCTTAGAAAAACCTTGTGTACGCTCTAGAGGCCACATTTTGAGTCCGATACTCATGAAACTTTGTCAGAATGTTTGCCCTGATGATATCTCAGACGAGTTTGAAAATGGGTTATGTCGGGTCTAAAACTAGGTCACCAGCTCAAATCTTAGAAAACCCTTATGTAAGCTCTAGAGGACACATTTTCAGTCCAATGATCTTGAAATTTGGTCAGAATGTTTGTCTTTATAATTTCTTAGACTAGTATGAAAATGGGTCATGTTGGATATAAAACTAGGTCACAAGGTCAAATCTAGGAAAAACCTTTTGTACTATAATTACAGCCCAATATTCTTTAAACTTTTGTTAGAATGTTTGTCTTTATGATATTTTGCATGAGTTTGAAAATGGGTCACATGGAATAAAAACTAGGTCACCAAGTTTCATCCTTGAAAAACCGTGTGTATGCTCTAGAGGCCACATTTTCAGTCCAATAATCTTGAAATTTGCTTTGAATGTTTGTCTTGATAATATCTTATATGAATATAGGTCATGTTGGATAAAAAACTAGGTCACTGGGTCAAATCTCGGAAAAACCTTTTATACACCCTACAGGCCACATTTTCTCTCAAATACCCATGAAAGTTTGTCGGAATGTATGTCTGATAATTTCTACATGTCAAGTAGGCCGCTGAGACAAATTCTAGAAAAGGCTTGTGTGCACTCCAGAGGCCATATTTGTAAGCCCAATACTAGTGAGTGTTTGTCAGAGTGTTTGTCTTAATATCTCTGAAGAGATTGGAAATGGGTCATGTTTGATCAAAAGGATCAGGTGAGCGACCTCAGGGCCATCATGGCCCTCTTGTTATAGTTATAGGACAGTCATGCAGTGTGCACACAAGGTCATTAAAGATTTCTTGTTTTGATTGATTTTGTGGTTCATATTGTCCAGCTAGTACTATTTCTCATTTATTTAAATTTTCCTGTATGTTTTAAGTACTTATCTATTGCAAACTTTGAGATGTTTTTTGCATTTTCTTTAAGATATTTTGATGAATATTTTATCTTTTATCTTTGTTGACTATTCATTCACTATGAATGAAAGAAGTCTATGAAATGTAAAAAATGGATGTTGTGTTTTGTATGTGTATGTGTGTGTGTTTTAGTTCATAATTGATCTTTGACAATGTTCTAGTCTATTGCTTTTGCAAAAAATGTGACACAGCGTCAGCCATCTACAACACCTGCTGATGTAACTATGCAAGATGTCATCATAAACATTACATCAATACAGATTTGGACAGTCTGAACCAAGGCCTGTCCATGAAGCCAGAAATCTTTGATGTTGATAAGGCCTATCAAAAAAATATCCGTGTTTAGGGTTTCCTAAACCTACACCCTAAACTTTTTACGATTGGAAAAAAAAATCTGTCGGGTGTGATTTTGGTACATATAAAAAGTTTCTATGAAAAAAAAATCCCTACCTACAGCATCTAGGACCGAAACCCTAAACACAGATTATTTTTTGTTAGGCCTTACTGTCTTCATATTTTCGTTTGGTAGCTGCTTGCCCAGCAACCTCTGGGCTTTTACCTGGTTTTGATCTGGGAAAGAATACTTCAAGTTCAGTGACAGTTTCTCCACCATGGGTGTACCTGATTTGTGACAAACAGCGTACATCGGCTTGAACCGATCACAGATTTGAGATATTTACCGTTAATAAATTCATAATTAACAATTTCTTGAATTTGCTGCAATATACATTAAGTTGATACACCCTAGCTATCGCACACTCTTTTAGTTTTCGGCTAGCTGGCAAAACTAAAAGAATGCACTGGCTTATAACAGGCCAAAGTCAGGTTACACCGGATTACAAATCAAGTTTACCCCTTGACCCTGCTGATGCTATTATAGTATAGCGCATTTTGTACATTAAGGGAAGCAGAATGCCACCTGGTTATTGCAACACAGTAAACAAAATTGTCGATTCATGACAAGGTCACGATACAAGTGACGGATTGAATGATATTAGCAGCTTAAAAATTTTGTTTATAAAGTGAAAATCAAAGTAGAATAATTTTTCAACAATCTGCATTTTAAAAGCCCATTGGGCTAGTAAAGTAGGAGAGGAAATCTACTAGTTTTTTGCTATTGAGCTAGCTCTTATTTCGACCACTAGTCTGGATGTTTTTTATAATCAGTATGAGAAAAGTGTGGATTATGTTTAGGATCAGGCATTGCTAGAAATACTAGTCACATAGACAATTGCTGTGCAGGCCAATTTTTGACCTGTCTGAAACAACTTGAGAATGCCACATAGGAATTATAAAAGAAAGAATATATAAAGGTCCCCCCCCCTTGTTGTTGTTGTTGTGTTGTGTTGTGTTGTGTTGTGTGTGTGTGTTTTGTGTGTGTGTGTGTGTGTTTTTGTTTTTTTTTTAAACTCAAGGATAAAAAAATGAGAAAATAGTTGTTATACAAGCAACTGTGCAGTTGCCTCTGCTGAGCTACTGAAAAGTAGTTAACTCTACCAGATGACAAAATTTTGTTCTTGTCCAAATTGAAAGCATTTACAGATGACAAATTACATGCAGCTCAAACCATAGGATTTGTCATTTTTATTTTGCTATTGACTGATTTTACAGGTTTCCAAAAGGGAGACTTATTGTGGTCTAAACTTGAGGGTTATCCTTGGTGGCCGAGTTTAGTATGTGACCATCCTACCGCAAACACCCATTACAAAGGAGGAAAGAACCCTCAGGTCCATGTGCAGTTTTTTGACACGCCCATCTCACGTGCATGGATTAAAGCAAAGTAAGACTTTCCCTTGAATATTTATACCAACAATGGATGTGCATTTTGGATACTTATTCACATCTTGCTCCTTTACCCTGTATGTTTTTAATTTCAGTAAAATCTCTAATAGGCGATGAAATTTTAGACATGTCCAGATTGAAATTGAAAGCATTTGCAGACTACAAATGCCATTCAAATGATGGGATGTGTCCTAGAAAGGATAGAAAACATCAGGGGAAAAGGACAAAATGCTCTTACCAGCATTTTCTCCTTTTCCCACATGGTTTCAAAAGCCATTTTCTCCAGTGTCATTGAAAGCAGGGATTGTTTGGTATAGGTGTACAAAAAAAAAGTTTCCTTCAAATATTTGTTCTTTGTGTAATAATTTTTTTTTTTCTTGTGGTTTAGAAGAAAACCTTGTAGTTTTGTCATAGCCCTGTCATATTCTGTGTTGTTATAAATGGACAGAAAACTTTTTTTATTTTCTGATAACCATTTGTCATCACTGAAGATATTTACTCTAAACTTGAGCAAGTAGTTAACTCTTTACCAAACAACAAAATTGTACACCGGTCCAAAATGAAAGTTTTAGAGGTAGCTAGAATGACAATATTTGGTCCTATTAGGGGAAAACATTTTTGGAAAAGGAGAAAATGCGGGTAACCAGCATTTTCTCCTTTTTCCACTATGTATTCCAAAGCCTTCTCCATCAAGGTTGTTTAAACTCGGAATTGTTTGATAAAGGGTAAACTTCCAAAACGGGGAACCAATACCTGGAGAGGGCAGGTAACCCAGCCTGCACAGTAATATGTTAAGTTCATGATATTTGAATGGACTGTGCAGATAAAATCAGTAAACAATGTCCCTTTTGTGTTTCTGAGTTTGACAAAAGTGGATAGATTACATTGAGGAATTGGTCAAAGTTATTGTCTCATTTTTTTCTCAGCTGTTTCAAAGAAAAAGTTGAGTTATTGTCATAGCCCTGTCCTTGTCTGCGTCCTCAGGCAAAAACTTTGACACTTTATAATGTCGCTGGTATTACTGATGAATACTTGGGCAAGTTCCTAACTATCAAAAGGGGTACCCATACAACAAGGGCAGGTAACCATCAAAGTATTTTTGACATGGTTATGCCTGTTTTTTTTTTTTTTTACATTACATAGAATTTTCACTGAAAGCCAGGCAAATGCAGCCCAGAGTTGACGCCCACATGCAGTGCTCTTGTAATTTCAGAAATGTTAAGCCATTTCTTGGGTCAGATGACAAAGAATTCCAGAAAGGTGGATCCCTTTATTCGACCAGTGCACCTGTTATTAAGGGAGTGGAGGATGCACAGAAAGCCCTTAAACTGTCCACTGAAGATCGCCTTAGTCTGGTTGTTGAACTACAACCGTCAGATGAGGAGGAGGATGAGGACGAAGAAGAGAATGGAATGGATCTTGATCGTAAGTTAGTTTTCAAAGCACAACATGCGAAAAGGGGCATTCCAACATTTGCGTAAAATGTCGTCTCGGATCAGCCGCGTAGGCTAATCCTACGTAATTTTCCTATCATAATCCTATGTAATTTTCTTTTTTGTGCAAGTCTGCTGTAGCACAAAAGCTAATGTAGTCATAAATTGCCATCTCGGACGACCCTTTATGTAAATGTCTGAATGCCCCTTTTTGCGTGTTGCAAGCCAAATGATTTTCTCATTCTTATGTTGTTTGCAGTTTGCAAAAAATTGTGGATTGACAAATCACAGAAAAACCTTTCTTTTTCAAATTCTGTGCTGTAGATAGTTTTTGAGAACATGGAGGGACAAGGTGTATTTGTTTGTAACATGAAAAACATAAAAATTTGTTTCTTGAGTTCGCAATAGGTTTGTTAGCCAGTAAGATATCTAAAAATTTGAAATTTGTCAGATATTAGAAATGAAGTTTTAGAAGCAAATTGATCTTTCATGTGAAAAATAATGATAGATTCTTTTTCTCAGTAGAAAAAGCCAAGGTGAAGCAAATTTTGCAACTTTTAGTTTCTATTAGTGGGAGTATCATAAAAGTTATGTAAACCAAAGCTCCTTTATCTTCGCAAACACTACACAACATACCCTCTTGCAGGAAAGAATATGCTGATAGCTACCAGAATGTTTTAGTACAGCCGGTATAATGCAAACATGTAAGGGGTAATCAAAACTGGCTTGCTCAAGACCAGTGCTCGCTCAGTACTTTTCAACATATTAACCCTTAACCTGCTAAATAACTAAAATAAAATTTTCAATCCGATAGTTAAAATCAGAATAATGCAATTTCAAACTTATATTTTGGAGAAAAATGTCTCCTTATCGGACAGTGTAGATCCAAGATCAGACTGCACGTTCTGTGCAGTCTGATCTTGATCTACGCTGTCCGCAAAAGATCGATGGGTCCCACTTAGCAGCCTAAGGGTTAACATTCCTCGGGAACTCAGTATGAATGATTAACCCTTATCCTGCTGAATATGTGAAATGAAACTTTTAAGCTAGTTGTAAAAACTCAAATTTTGCTATTTTAAAGGTATTTTTCTAGGAGAAAAGTACCCTTATAGGGCAGTGTAGGTCAAAGATCAGACTGCATGTTTTATGCAGTCTGATCTTGATCTACACTGACTGCAAAAGGTCAGTGAGTCGCTCTTAGCAGCCTAAGGGTTAATACAGGCTGCATGCTTAACTCATTACTAGACAACAAAGTTTTGAAATTTTCCATATGAAAAAAGCTGCAGACAACAAATATAATACGAGTCCAATGATGGATTTTTTTTTGTCTTTGACAGTTTGGAAAACAATGTTTTTTACCAATATTTTCTGTTCTAAAACTTTTTCTTTACCCTTTAACACACAATCCTGATTTTAAATGACCCTGATGAAGAAGCATTTCAAAAACATTGTGGGAACTGCTGGTAACATTGCTGGAAACCAGCATTTTCTCCTTTTCCAACAATGTTTTGTACACTATGAAAGACAAATCCCATTGTCTGAGCCACATTTAAATTGTCGTCCGCAAATGCCTTCAATTTTGAAAAGGCTACGTTTTGTTGTGTAGTAAACAGTTAACCTTTTCCCACACAACAAATTTTAGACTCCCCCCCAATACAAAACATCTGCAGACCACAAATTCAAAATCAATACAAATGAGCCTAATTTCTCTGATAAGATAGAAAACAGCATTTTCTCTTTTCCCACAATATTTTCAAAAGACTTCTTCCTCAGGGTCGTTAAAACAAGGGATTTTGTGGTAAAGGGTTAAGCCCTCTTCCTGAGGGTCATTAAACCAAGACATTGTTCGATAAAGGGCACAGTTTTTGTCTAAATAGAGGAATTGTTCAGTAACACCCAAACATTGACAATTGCATTGACGGTTATTTACTTGATCTTTTAAAAACAGCGGAGATTTTTGATGATGAAATGTGTGACGAGAATAATGACAGTAAAGAAAATATGCACGTGGAGAAAAAGGTAAGTTCTTTCTTCTTCTGATTTAGCCTTAGTGAAGTATGTATGGTTGCAGGAATATTTCTGATACAATGCTAAAAATATGTTAAACATTGTACAAACAAACTAAGAGTATAATCGATTATTTAAGTAATCTAATACTTGATCAAATGTCCTGTTATTAATCATTGAAACCAACAATTAAGTAATCACTTAATTTTCACTAATCTACAAGATACACACAAAAAAACTTGGAAGCGGTAAGGGGCAAAAATATTTGAGTCATGCTCTGTGAGAAAGGGACTTAATGCATCCACAAAAAGTATCGACCCAGGTCAGCCTGCACAATCTGCATAGGCTGACCTAGGCCAAAACTTGTTATTGGTCAACTTTCTGTATGTCCAAGCTCCAGTCTACCTCATATTTAAGTCGGTTGTAAAAAAAAGTGGCTATTGTAAATGCATAATTATGTAATGACTTGCATTGTATCATACATCACAGAGATGCATTAAGCCCCCTTTTGCGTGACAATTTCATACTCTCTTAAGCAATACCATACATGACAGCTAATGGTAAAACTTTTGTAAAATTCCTATATGCAGTTAGTTTTTTCTCAATAGACACCCCCCTTTGCTTTTGTAAGTAAAGAGTCAAATGTTGGAGGTGTAAATGTTTCCATTCTTTTTTTTTTTTTCTCCAAGGTTTCGAAGAAAACGCCCAGTAAATCCCCAACAAAAGGTCGAAGATCACAAAGAACTAAAGCCAAGAGACGCAGGATCATCATGGATGACAGCGATGATGCTGGGACCGATAACTCTGGTATTTCTTTTTCTGTCACTCTCTTTAAAATCCATTGCCACTTCTGTAACTCTACTAGATAACAAAATTTTACACTTTAGAAGGGGTAGAAAACACTGTGGGAAAAGGAGAAAATGCTGGTTACCAGCATTTTCTCCTTTTTCCACAATGTTTTTGAGAGTTTTGTAGGGTTGATAAACTCTGGATTGTTTGGTAAAGGGCTCAGCAAGTTTGCAGGATGATAAGCTATACTTGGAAGGAGGTAAAAATTTTTACTATATCAAATGAAGTACAATCAAACCCCTGGAAAGGCCACCTGTCCTCAACAACGTGTTGCTTTTGGAGACCAGTGATTTGATTCTACATCCCTTCTTTAATTATTGACCCTTTACCAGATGACAAAACTGTAGAATGAACAAAATCAAAAGTTCTTGAAAGGGTAGAAAATATTATGGGAAGACGAGAAAATGCTGGTTTTCTGCTTAATGTACAATGTTTTCAGAAGCTTTCTTTCTCGGGGTTGTTGAACTTGTACTCAAAGACAACCTTGTGTATTGGATCCCTTTTCATACTTCCCATGGGTGGTCTGAATATATAGAGGCTTAACCGTTCAAATCTAATTATGTGTAGGTGTGCTGACTGCCATGATATGGCCTAAGCTGTTAAAGCAGCGTTAAACTCGAATACAAACAAACAAAATCTAAATTTTTTTGTGTATAGAGGATGAATTTAAAGTAGACCCAGATGAGAAGAGTGAAGACGAGGAGGATGGAAGTAGTGGAGTGGATGAAGATGATGTTACTTCAGAATCCGCATCAGAACCAGACTCACCTGTCAAAGTAAGATCTTTAACTCTTTACCACACAATCTGGGGCCAGGTTTCACAAAAAAACTTAAGTTTCTTATTTTGCTCAAATCCACTAACGAGCTCATTTTCTGACTACTTAATTTTGTTATACAAGGAGGTTTTCACTAACATTAACAGACTTAGTAACATCTCAAATCCTAAGTTGACACAACTCATCTGAATGATGGTTGGTTGTTGGTTGTATTGGTGTTTAACGCCACTTTAACAGCTAAGGTCATATCATGGCAGTCAGTGACGCACGTGTGTTTCCTGGCTTTCTCACACCAGTACTAACACAACTTTCTTTCCAAAGCCACCGACTACTTTTCTCACATGCTTCAGCAGAGATGAGAGGCGAAAATACGCCGGAAAGAAAGTTCGCCTCAACCGGGTATCGAATTCACAATCACCCGGTCATGAGTCCGACACGCTCACCACTGAGCCACCTGGGCGGGGCCTGAATGATGGACTTAAGTTAGTTAACAAGACTTAAGTCCATTATTTTGCTGAGCTCAGTCTGAAACATGTAGACTCAGAATTTGAGAATGTTACTTAAGTGAAATGCATTACAAGTATGAACTAAACGAAAATTTGCACATTAATGGATTTGAGCAGAATAAGAGACTTCAGTATTTCCATGAAGCCAGGCGCCAAGTTTTAACGACCTTGGGGAAGAAGCACTTTTAAAACACTGTGGAAAAAGGGAAAAAATCTGGTTAGCAGCATTTTCTCCTTTTTTCCACAGTGTTTGCTACCCTATAAAAGACAAATTCCTTGATTTTAGCCACATTTGAACTGTTGTCAGCAAATGCCTTCAGCATGGACAAGTCTTAAAATTTCGTTGTGTGGTAAAGGGTCCTTTCCTCTAAAAGAAAACTTTTTTATGCCTTTACTATTTTCAACAAAACCATAATCATAAAAAATATTTCAAGTTTGATTGACCAAAAAAATCCATCTAAAATGAATTACTGCCCTTTTACAACCGTTTTCTTTTTTTTTTTTTATGAAGCAAAGCATCTATGTTGTATTGAAACATTTCTAGTTAACTCAGCTGTTTTAGAAAAAAAAAACGTTGAAGTACTGTCATAGCCCTGTTGCTGTCTTCATTGGCATTGTGAAAATGCTTTGACATTTTATAATATCTCTGTCATACTGATATTTGCTTCAAATTTGAATTAGTTGTTAACTATCAAAATGGGACCTAATAGAATGGGCAGGTAACCATCAAAATACTTTTGTCACTGTTATGCCCCTTTTTTGACTTGAAATTTTCACAGAAAATCAATTTATTTCTAAAAGCAACTACAGCATAGCTTTAGCATATACTCGTGTGGTGCACTTGTTTTATCTTGCAGCAAACCATGTTTTGAAATGTTGTGACTAATGGAAAAATTGCCAATTACAAGCTTTTTCCTCATTGAAAGCGTTTGCAGACAACAGATAAAACGTGGCTCAAATGATGGGATCAGAAAAGGAGAAAACATTGTTCTGTTTCATGCTTTAATCCTTTCCCAAACAAGAGATCCTCTGAATTGAAAGCATCTTCAGAAGACAAATTTGAAATTGATACAAATGAGCTCAAGTTCTCTAATGAGGTAGAAAATGTGGGAAAGGAGATAGTGCTGGTTACAAGCATTTTTTCTTTTCCCCCTGTGTTTTCAAAAGCAGTCTTACTGAGGCTTGGTAAAACTCAGGATTGTGTGGTAAAGGGTTAAGTCTACATAACAAAAGTCATCATGGACTAACTACTCTGGATGAAGTTATATGCTCTCAGAGTTCTATGGAGTGTTTAAGGACCCTGAACTCTATAATAAAGAATAAACTTTTAAACTGGTCCAAATTGAAAGCATTTGCAGATGACAAATTCATTGTAGCTCAAATAATGATTTCTGTTTTTGATAGGGTAGAAAACATCTTGGGAAAAGGAGAGAAAATGCTGGTAACCAGTACTTAATCCTTTTCCCACAATGTTTTCTATCTTTTCAAAAGGCAAATTCCGTCATCGAAACCATATTTAATTTGTTGTCTGCAACTGCTTTCAATTTGGATGAGTTTCAACTTTGGTCGTTTGGTAAAGAGTTAATAGCTGTAAGCAATTTTCATTATGGTCTATACAAATCAATAGCTAACAAAAACAGTGTCATGTGAAAACCAGGAATTTTGTGTTTTCGCTTCCCCCTTTTTCTTCCCCACTCAGTGCAGAGTGTTTATACAAGAATAATTATATGATGATGATAACTGTCTGATGATTATTATTTCAGCTTCCCAAGAAAAGGAAGAGGGCTGATAAACCAAGCTGGGGTCCAAAGACCGCCCGGAAACCAACCCCTAAAACACCAAAGTCTCTGTCTAACTTTTCAAAAACGAACAATGAAGACCAGGTTCCAGCTTCACCGAAAGTCAGTGACGCTACAAAATCTAAATTAGCCTCATTTACAGCTAGTGACTCGGTTAGTGTTTTTGGATTATTATTTTACGTCTTTAGAGCATGTATTTATCAGCCATTGTAAATTTTTTTCTGATTCTCTAGAACTTTCTACAACTCAAAGGAATGCAATTTCTGATCAGCTAAAACAAATGGTTTAACTGTTTTAGCCAATTAGAAATTGTGTTACTTTTTGGCCATCTTAAAAAAAAAACTTAGAAGCTTTTTTTAAATTCATGAGATCAGCATTAATACTTGGGTGTAAGATTCAGTTGAAACCTTTTAACCCTTTCCCACACAATGCCGACCTTAACAAGCTTGAGAATGAAGACTCGTGAAAACATTGTGGGAAAAGGAGAAAATGCTGGTAATGCCTGATAACATAGTGGGTGACATACACAGCTTGTAATCTTGGGGTTCTGAGTTTCATTGAAAGCTGCCGAGCCACAGAAGCTCAGGTGGTGGCGTACATGACTTAAACACAGGATAATTGGTTCAAATTCCAAGCTTGTCCACTTTCATTGGTAGTAGTCATTGCGACAAGACTCATTTTCTCTCCCTGCTTAAAAGAATATTGTGCAAAGTACTGGTAAAAGAAAACTCCAGGAAAAGCATGGATAGGTGAACTAGCTGCTGCAATATACCTGAAACAATGTTGAAAACGGAAGTTATACACCATACAAGCGAACAAATCCAATGCCAGCTTATCCAAGCTATTTTTCCAGATCGATAAAAGCCATTTCCTGTCAAACATGATTTTAATAATGAAACTAAATGTGCTTTTAGATGACAGATGTGGCTAATATATTACTATTGACCTTTGAAAAGATAGGAAACTTTGTGGGAAAAAATTGTTGGTTCCCAGCATTTTCTCCTGTTTCAACAATGTTTCTTTCTCAGGGTTAAAACTCTGGATTGTCAGATAAAATCATAACAAGCAAGCAAGCAAACAGACATACATTTATGTGTCATGGAAGTAAAACTTTTGATAGAATTTATTTATTGCTGACCTTTTTTTTCCAGGTTGGCGCATGTGGGGACAGTAAAGATGATAAAATAGTGTACCAACATTTGAAATATGATTGGCTAAAACCAAACAGTGTCAGGTACGTAACATATCGACTGAGAGGACTTGTAACTGATGTCTGTTTGTCAGAAATTCTTTACCACACAATCCTGACTTTTAACGACCCTGAAAGAAAAGCCTTTGGAAAACATCGAGGGAAAAGGAGAAAATGCTGGTAACCAGCATTTTCTCCTTTTCCCACAGTGTTTTCTACCCTATCTAAGATAGAAATCACCAACTGTCGTCTGCATATGCTTTCAATTTGGTTCAGTCAAAAATTTTGTTGTTTGGTAAAGAGTTAACAATATGTGTAATCAAATGTGATTTACCCTTTACTATACAACAAAATTTTGAACACAAAATTGAAAGCATTTGCAGATGACAAATCAAATATTGCTCAAAAGATGACTATCTTTAATAGGATAGAAAAAAACATTGTGGGAAAAGGAGAAAAGGCTGGCTACCAGCATTTTCTCATTTTCCAACATTGTTTTCAAAAGTTTCCTTCCTCAAGGTCATTAAAACTCAGGGTTGTGTGGTATAAGGTAAATCCTAACAGCTACTTTCACAACTTTAGTTGCCTTTTTGGCCAGAGTAGATCAAGATCAGATTGCTCTAAAGGTGAAGTCTTATCATTGGTTTACATTATCTACTTTGTGTAGACATTGTGGACAAAAGCAACGTTGAAATTGCTTGTATTTAGGTGTTATGTCTAGATTGAAAATGTCATTTGGGTTTCTTTGATGTAACATTTACAATTTTTTTTTTACTTTACCACACAACAGACTTTCAAATTTATGCAAATTGAAAGCATTTGCCATTGTACTTAAGCCTTTACTACACAATCCCTAGTTTAAATGACCCCAAGGAGAAAGGACTGTTGAAAGCATTGTGGGAAAAGGAGAATTTGCTGGTATCCATCATTTTCTCATTGTCTCACAATGTTATCTACCCTTTCAAAAGACAGATTTCATAATTCGTGCAACATTTGTCATCTGCAAATGCTTTCAATTGGACCAGTCTAGAATTTTGTCGTTTGGTAAAGGGTTAAGTTTGGCTCAAATTGAAGGAATTTTCTGTAAAAAGGTAGAAACATGGCATGAAAGGAAGAGAATGCTGGGTATTAGCTCTTTCTCTTTTGTCATGTAGATAACCCTTTGGTTGCTAAGAGCGACTCAATGACTTTTTGTTGACAGCATAGATCAAGATCAGACTGCACAGAATGTGCGTTCTGATCTTGGATCTACACTGTCCGAGAAGGAGATATTGTTCCTTCGAAAAAATACCTTCAAAATAGAAAAAATTTGGTTTTTATTGTTGGCTTAAAAGTTTCATTTCACTTTTATAGCAGGATAAAGGTTAACAGTTTAATGTTGCTGGTCTTATTATACCCCTCAACAATGAAGTAGAGGGGGATAGACTGGTTTCACCATGTCTGTCTGTCTGTCTGTCCATCCTTCAGTCCATCCATGTTTTTGTTTCTGTTCTCTAACTCAAAAGCCGTTTGACCTAGAACCCTGAAACTTTATACAAGTGTTGCTTATGACCCAAGGAGGTGTGGTTCAAAGGTCAAGGTCACAGGTGAACTTTGTTTTCAAATTTATTTCAGTTTTGTGATTGTGCTGCGTCAGTGACAAGGTGCTGGTAGGGGTATTTGTCAGCTTTGTGACATTTCAAGTGATTTTTTATCGGTTTTTTTTTTTTTTTTTCATCTTTTTCTGTTTGTTTTTTTGTGACACAGGGATGCTAACAAAAGAAGTAAGACCGATCCAGACTACAATCCACGAACTTTGTTTATACCTGAGCAAGAAAAATCTAAATTCACCCCTGTAAGTAACATAAGTTATTGTCTGCATTTACAGATTTACATCAAGTTATGCTTCATGTTCTCTTCTCTGGGATTTCCTACCTTTTGTTGCAATGGCCACAGGTTCCTTGAAATTTGGAAAAATTGATGTGTAATTTTCTAAAGTGTCAAAATTTGTGATTTGCCATTTTCAATTTTGAAATTGACATTAACTTGCCTTGGAAATGGCTATTAACCCTTTACCACACAATCCAGAGTTTTAACAAACCTAAGGAAGAAGCCACATGAAAATATTGTTATTGGTGGCAAGTATTAATTCCTTTTCTCACATTGTTTTCTATCAGTTCAAAGGCAAAGCTTGTCATTTGATCCCCAGTTCTTTTGTCATCTGCAAATGCTTTCAGTTTGAACTAGTCTAAAATTTTATTGTGTATTAAAGGGTATGCTGCATGTAATTGGATAAAGAATATTCTGAATGCAGACTTTCTTAACTTATATGTAATGTTTTTGAAAATATCCAAAAATAGTTCTAAAATGAACAATTCTAAAATGAACAGAAATACTTGGTTTATTACAACTTTAACACAGGAAACCAGTTCCTTTGTAATCTTAAGGTATGAGTTCCAACGTCAAAACTGAAGTCAGCTTTTGATTAGCTGAAATAAGTCTGCGTAATTTATTAACTGATTAACTTTTCAAAGTTCAAAGCATTTGCAGATGAAAATTTAAATGTGACTAAAATAGTGGCATTTGTTTTTGATAAAGTAGAAAACATGGTGGGTAAAGGATTTTTCCTTTTCCAAGCACCTTTGCAAAAGCAGCCCTTGTTGTTGTCATTAAAGCTCAGGATTGTGTGCTCAAGAGTGAAATTAGAAAAAAGAACTTGTTTCAGTGAATTTTTCGGTTAATTTTTCATTCCAATATTGGACCCCAAATTTGGGGTTGGAAAACCCCTGCTAAAGCTAAAAAATATAATAAACAGATTCTTTCCATATGTTCAACAATTTCTATTTAGTATTAACTCGTTACCAGACAACAAATTAGTGGACCTGTCCAAATTAAAAGCATTTGCAGAAGACAAATTATTTATTGCTCAAATGCTGGAAGTTGTATACAATGCAGGTGTTAAAATGCATTTCAATTTAAGCCCTACTGTTTCAAACAGAGAAATTATTGTGAGGATGACAATCTGTTATTGTAAGGAAGGTCCAAGTGTTAGTCCCTAGCAGAAAAATGAAGTTTAAAACTAGGTTAAAAGTTGGGAGGTTCCTTTATCGTTTTTTTATTTCTTACTAGGTTTAAAATTTTGTTTTGTAATACACAGTTAATGTTTAGTGCTTTAAATGATTGTAAAAATGTTGATTTACTATCGGTTTATATTTTCAGGCGATGCGACAGTGGTGGGAAATTAAATCTCAACATTTTGATACAGTACTTTTCTTTAAGGTACGTGTTGAATGTTTTTTCCCAAATTCTTTTTTCTGGGTTTCAGTATATAGTTGGAATAATTTTATGCTGTTTCTGGCTCAGGATAACAGTATGTAAACAAACACAGTATATGAGAGTTTTGAGGTTAGAAAAACAGATACTTGTGTCTTAGGTTTTCCCATTAAGTTAAAAAATTGTGACAAAAACAAGAAGTTACCGTTTGAAAGGAATTTATCTTTTTTTCCATAATGTGTTTAATCTTTAACCATGCAACAAAAATTTTGACTTGTCCAAATTGAAAGCCTTCGAATATGACAGATCATATGAAGCTTTAGTAATGATTATTAGTTTCTTAAAGGGTTGAAAACATCGGTCGAAAAGGAGAAAATGCTTTCTTTCTCAGGATCATTAAAACAAGGGATTGTTTGCTAAGCAAGTTATCTGCAGATGATGATATTATTACCGAACTGGGAACCTCTCATTGATAATATAACCTTTACCATACAACCCCAAGTTTTAAGGATCCAGAGAGAGAAAGCTGTTGAAAACATTGTGGAAAAAGGAGAAAATGCTGGTTACCAGCATTTTCTCCTTTTCCATGAATGTTAATTACCTTTTCAAAGACAAATTACTTCATTACAGCCGCCTTTGATTTGTAATCTGCAAGTATTTTCATTCTGGAAAAGTTCAAAATTTTGGCATCTGGGATAGAGTTGCATACCAAACAAACAAAAAACTTCTGTATTAACCCTTTACCACACAATCTAGACTTGTAACAACCCTGAAATGGAAGGCTTTTCTCCTGTTCCCATGATGTGTACTACCCTACCAAAGACAGAAATCATCATTTTAGTAATGTATCATTTGTCGTCTGCAAATGCTTTGAATTTTGTCCAGTTCAAAAGTTTGTTGAATACTAATCATGTCCAGCCTCTATGAAAATTCTTTACATTGGATAATAGGTGAAAGATCTATTTGACAACTTACTAACGAAAGAAGTTGAAATGCTTTTTGTTTGCAATAGTAACTCTCTTCAGCAGATGGCTTTATTGCACACATAAGACCACTTTTGAATAATTTTTGCAAATGGAGAAATTGCTTGTAGCTACAATTTTTCCTTTTTTACCGTATTGTTACAGGTACACATGTATTTCACTGTATTTATGTTGCGTATCCTACTTTTCGCTAGGATGTTTTTCAAAGTAGACCATGCTAAAAAGTTGCATGCTGCTGTTTTACTCTTTCAGCGCAAAATATATGAGCCATGCTCTGGCAAAAGAGAATTTAAAGCATCTCAGTGATGACAAGCAAGTAATCACATAGTTATGGATCCATAAAGTCCATTTTGTCCAACAAGCAACTGAATCATGAGATTTCCTCGTCCTTTGACATGCAGAAAATTGACCAAAAGCAAAAGGTTTCAACACAGGTCAGCCTGTGCAATCTGCGTTGATCCTTTTTTGCAGATGCAGTAAACCCCTTTTCACAGAGCATGCCTTATAAAATAATGAACGCTTTCAATTACTGAAAATACAGTTACTGAAACTCAGATTTATGTTGCTTGACTAAACAAGGGGATGGTATAGATCCAAGATCAGTCTTCATGATTTGTGAGGTCTGATATTGACCTGTGCCATCCTCAATAGCCCCTGTTTTTGTCTATGGGGCTGAAAGGGTTAAGGATGTATTGAATTTTGAGGTTGAAAGATGGACTGTTATTCTACTTTACTTGAACAGATGGGCAAGTTTTATGAATTGTTTCACATGGATGCAGCCATTGGTGTTAGTGAACTTGGACTGATCTATATGAAGGTAGGGTGTCACTGTTTTTATTTCTTAACTCTTTACCAAACAGCAAAATTTTATACTGGTCCAAATTCAAAGCATTTGCAGACGACATATCAGATTTTTCACAAATAATAGGATTTGTATCAGAAAGAGTAGAAAACATTGTTGGAAATGGAGAAAATGCTGGTTACCAGCATTTTCTCCTTTTCCCACAATGTTTTCAAAAGCATTCTCCTTCAGGGTCGTTAAAACCAGGGATTGTTTGGTAAAGGGTTAAACCTTTGTCTTCATTCACATGCTGAGCCCAGGTAGTGCAATCAGTAGCGTACAGGACTCAAGAGCAGGGGTCCTGGTTCCAGTCCCCAGCTCAGCAAATTTCTTTCCTAAGATTGATGATAGTCATTGCGACAGGATTCTTTCCTCTCTCACTGCTGATCATTGTTTCGAAGATGGTTATGTGGGAAAGCAGTCAGGTGCTTGGGAAGAATGCATGTATTGTGCAAAGTACTGGTAAAAGAAACTGGAAAGCATGAACAGGTGTACTGGCCACCGCGATAAAACTGAAATAATGTTTTAAAGCACCATACAGTCAATCAGTCAGTGATCATCCACACACATCTCTATCCATAGGATTCATGTCAGATTTTATCTGATGTGGATCCATGGCTCATCAATAAAGTTAAAGTGCACCAAGCATGTTGTGTGTGTGGTGGGGGGGGGGTCATTTCATGATGGAAGCACAGTAAGATGCTAGTAACTTTTCACCAAACAACAAAATTATAGACCTGATCATATTAAAAGCATTTGCAGATGACAATTTAGATATGCCTTAAGTAATGGTATTTGTCTTCGAAGGCATAGAATATGTTGTGGAAAAAGGAGAAAATGCTAGTTACCAGCATTTTCTCCTATCCGCATGTTTTCAAAAGTGTTCTTTAGGGTTGTTAAAACTCATGGTTGTGCGGTAGAGGGTTAAAAAGAAAATGCTATGATGTAGAAAAAGGTATATTTGAGTAAGGCAATGGGCATGGAAACAATTTTGTACATAGGGTACTGGAATGCTACACCAAAAATACTACGTAAAAGTCTGTTTTGAAAAGAAATCTGTAGACCTATATATTTGAGTCTTCCTTGCCAAAACTCACTTAGCTGTCATTGGCAAACTGCCTGTAAATCAAAACTCACTGTACTTCCTGAATATTGCACATAAACATTTTGATGAAAAATTGTTCAAGAAGATTATCATACAATAAATCTATGAATCAAACATGTTTACAGGGGGACTATGCACATTCTGGTTTCCCGGAGATAGCTTACGGACGTTACGCAGACACTTTAGTGCAGAAGGGTTACAAAGTGGCCAGAATTGAACAAACAGAAACTCCTGAAATGATGAATGAAAGATGTAAAAACAGTAAGTTTACTCTAATGATTACCTTATTTTGACAGTTTTTGTTTCAGCAGGGATCAGCTCTTAGCAGTATCCCGCTATTGTTAGAATACCAACATTTTGGAGAGGAAACCTAAAATTTCGCCCTTCTAGTTAGTGTAGAAACCTGGGTCCATATTTACCAACCATTCTAAATTGCATTTGTAGTCTTACACCAGATTTCTGAACTAATACAATTTCTAATTTGCAAAACCATTTTGTTAATCAGAAATTGCGCCACTTTCAAATTCGCTAATTCTTCAGATTTATACTTAAAAACATTGTAGAATGGTTGGTGAATTTGTTTCCAATTTAGTTTTTATCTGTCTAGAAGAAATTTCAGCCCCTTACTTGCTTTTTGGATTTGATGACTTTTTCATTGTGTTAACTCTTTACCACACAATCCCAAGTTTCAACGTCTTTGAAGAAGAAAGCTTTTGAAAACATTGTGGAGAAGGAGAAAATTCTAGTGACCAGTATTTTGTCCTTTTTCCAGAATGTTTTAACCCTATCATAGCCATATTTCATCATTTAAGCCATATTTATATGGTAACCTGCAATTACTTTCACTTTTGACAAGTCTAATTTTTTGTTGTGTGGCAGAGTTAATCGCTATTCCATATCCATCCACCCTGCCCCTTTCTCAATTCTCATATAAAATGAATTTTAGAGGTCTCATTTACAAGCAATTACTTTATGTTTCACATTTTTCCCTGTTACAACTCACTGCACCTTAACCCTTTACCAAACAACAAAGTTGTAGGCTTATCCAGATTGAAAGCATTTGCAGATGACAAACAAAAAATGTGACTCAGTCATTGAAACAAAAAACTTGACTCAGGTTTGTTAAAACTCCTGATTGTGTGGTAAATTTGTTTCAGGAGAGAATAAGTCAAAAAGTAGTAGATTCTTTCACCCACAGTCTTTATTTACAGAATTAAGATTTTTTACCTATTTCTACATTTACAGTGGCAAAACCTGCAAGTAAATTTGACAAGGTTGTGAAGAGAGAAGTATGCCGTGTCACGACAAAGGGAACAAAAACTTTCAGTTTCTTGTCTGGTGAATGTGCTGACTGCGAGAGTACATACCTGCTGTCTTTAGCAGAAAAGGTAGGACATTGTTGGTTTTTAGTTCAGCTATTTTTTGAAGAGGTATTGTCATCGCCATGTTGTTGCCTTTGTCATGCAAAAACTTTGACATTTTATAATATCTCTGTCATTACTGAAGATATTTTCTTCAAACTTGGGTTTGTTGTTAACTATCAAAAGTGGAACCTGTACAACAAGGACAGGTAACCATCAAAGTATTGTAGATACAAAATGCCCCTTTTTTGACTAGAAGCTTTCACTGAAAATCATGCAACTGCAGCTGAGCATTGGCACCCACATGCAGTGCTTTTTTTTTAGCTCACCTGAGCACAAAGTGCTCATGGTGAGCTTTTGTGATTGTGCTGTGTCCATCGTTCGTCGTCCGTCGTCAACTTTTACCTTGTGTACGCTCTAGAGACCACATTTTCAGTCCGATACTCATGAAACGTGGTCAAAATGTTTGTCTTGATAATATCTCAGACGAGTTCGAAAATGGGTCAGGTCGGGTCAAAAACTAGGTCACTGGGTCAAATCTTAGAAAAACCTTGTGTACACTCTAGAGGCCACATTTTCAGTCCAATGCTCTTGAAAGTTTGTCAGAATGTTTGTCCTGATGATATCTGTGACGAGTTCAAAAATGGGTCAGGTCGGGTCAAAAACTAGGTCACTGGGTCAAATCTTAGAGAAACCTTGTGTACGCTCTAGAGGCCACATTTTCAGTCCAATGGTCTTGAAAGTTTGTCAGAATGTTTGTCTTGATGATATCTTGGACGAGTTTGAAAATGAGTCAGGTCGGGTCAAAAACTAGGTCACTAGGTCAAATCTTAGATAAACCTTGTGTACGCTGTAGAGGCCACATTTTCAGTCCAGTGGTCTTGAAAGTTTGTCATAATGTTTGTCTTGATGATATCTGGGACGAGTTTGAAAATGAGTCAGGTGGGGTCAAAAACTAGGTCACTGGGTCATATCTTAGAAAAACCTTGTGTACACTCTAGAGGCCACATTTTCAGTCCAATGGTCTTGAAAGTTTGTCAGAATGTTTGTCTTGATAATATTTTGGATGAGTTCGAAAATGGGACAGGTTGGGTCAAAAACTAGGTCACTGGGTCAAATCTTAGAGAAACCTTGTGTACGCTCTAGAGGCTACATTTTCAGTCCAATGCTTTTGAAAGTTTGTCAGAATGTTTGTCTTGATGATATCTCGGATGAGTTTGAAAATCATTCAGGTCGGGTCAAAAACTAGGTCACTAGGTCAAATCTTAGATAAACCTTGTGTATGCTCTAGAGGCCACATTTTCAGTCCAATGCTCTTGAAAGTTTGTCAGAATGTTTGTCTTGATGATATCTAGGATGAGTTTGAAAATGGGTCATATTAGGTCAAAAACTAGGTCACTGGGTCAAATCTTAGAGAGACCTTGTGTACACACTAGAGGTTACATTTTCAGTCCAATGGTCTTGAAACTTGGTCAGAATGTTTGTGTAGATGTTATCTTGCATGAGTTTGAAAATGGGTCACATGGGTTCAAAAGCTAGGTCACCAGGTTTAATCTTTGAAAAGCCTTGTGTACTCTCTAGAGGCCACATGCACAGTCCAATAATCTTGAAATTTGGTCAGAATGTTTGTCTTGATAATGTCTTAGACTATTATGAAAATGGGTCATGTTGGATAAAAACTAGGTCACAAGGTCAAATCTTGGAAAAAACCTTCTGTACACCCTACAGGCCACATTTTCTCTCAAATACTCATGAAAGGTGGTCAGAATGTTTGTCTGGATAATTTCTACATGGTTGAAAATAGGTAATATTGAGCCTAAAAGTAGGCCACAGAGACAAAAATTCTAGAAAAAGCTTGTGTACACCCTAGAGGCTATGTTTGTAAATCCAGTACTAATGATTGTTTGTCAGAATGTTTGTCTTAATATCTCGAAAGAGATTGGAAATGGGTCATGTTTGATCAAAAGGCTCAGGTGAGCGACTTCAGGGCCATCATGGCCCTCTTGTTTGTGTGTGTGTCAGTTTTATTGGATCCGTCCAAAAACAAATTTAATTTTCGAGTCACATTTGTCATGTGCAAATGCTTTTAATTTGATCAAGTTAAATATGTTGCTGTTTGGTAAGGAGTACTTTGCAATGTCCTAGTTGAACCAAGGAATTTCCTCTATGTATCAGAAAATATGTAAAAGCATACCTCTTATACAAATTGTCTCCCATTTTAATAAAGAAGCCATATGAAAATTTATGGTCAAGGAGAAATCTGGGATTTTTTTCCTTTTCCCACAATGTTTTCTACCCTTTCAAATACAAATTCCATCATTTGTGTTCCATCCTTTTTGTGATCTGCAAATGCTTTCAATTTTGAACGTTTAAATTTTTAGCTAGGCTGTTTTCGAAGAAAACAATGAATGATTGTCCTAGCCCTGGCATTGTCATCTGTGTCTTTGTGCAAAAACTTTGATATTTTGTGATATCTCTGTTATTACAGAAAATATTACTTCAGACTTGGACAAGTTGTTATTTATCATAAGGGGAACTGATACAACAGGGGCAGCTGACTATCAACATATATTTTACACAGTTATGCTCCTTTTTCAACTTAGAATTTTCACCCGCTTGTTATTGTTTGCCAAGAGGTTATCATTCCATAGAGTAAGATGCAGAAATCTATCATTTTCATGAAGTGATTATATATGAGCCATACTTTTGTATAAGTGGGTTTAATGCATTTCCATGATGCATAATACCAAGCAAGTCATATAATGATGGATCCATGAAATCCATTTTGTATAACGACCAATTGAATCAATAGGTACACTGGTCTTTTGACACGCAGAAAATTGACCAATAGCAGAAAGCCTGGGTGGACTGCGCAAGCTGACCTGGATTGATCCTTTTTGCAGGTGCATTAAGCCCCTTTTTCACTGAGCGTGACTCAAATGCTTTTTTACAGGACAGTGACAGGGATGGCTGTAGTGTGTATGGAGTTTGTTTTGTTGACACATCAATTGGAAAATTTTATGTAAGTAGTAGTGAAACATTAGACTTGTTTATCTATGTTTGTTTTGTGTTGATTGATTGTATGGTATTCAACACCATTTTCAACATTATTTCAGTCATATCAAAGGGGGCCAGTGCAGATGTCCATGCTGTCATGGAGTTTCTGTTACCAATACCTTGCACATTTTGTTCTAAAGCTATTTGCTGCTTTTCGACATAACCATAGTCGAAACAATGATCAGCAGTGAGAGAGGAATGAATCCTGTTGCAATGCCAATCATCAATCCTCAGAGAAATTGGCTGAGCTGGGAATTTGAACCAGCAACCCCCTCCTGTACACTACCATCTTGGCTTCAGGGGCTTAGTTGTTTGTAGCTGAATGATGTTCACAACAATATTGTAGTCTTCTCATGGCAACCATTGCACCAGTCCATGTCTTCTGAGGCCTTCTTGTTTCATCATGGTGCTCAAAACTCTTTCAAAGCCACTGGCTGCGTTCCAACATAAAATTGTCAAAATAATATTCAGCTGTGAGTAAAGAATGAATCCTGTTGTTATGACTATCAACATTGGTAAGAGTTTGGCTTTTTTTTTTACACCTTGTGCAAACACATGATGCACACTGTCACTTAACAACATGGAATCCAAAAGGTCCCTCTCCGGGATCGTTGATCCAGAAATATATCTTATCAAAAAAGGTTTGTAAGAAACAGATGTGTCAGGATAAACAATATTTGACTGTAGTCAACATGTTTTGAAATTTCACACAGGTAAAAACATGGGAAAACAATTTGGCAAAAGGAGAAATGGATCATGATGTGATATTTCTTGTTTTGTCTCAATGTTGTCAAGAGTTGTCTGCGAGTCTTAAAATAGCCTGTCATGGATTAACTGTTTACCACACAATCCCGAGTTTTAACGACTGTAAGGAAAGAGCCTTTTGTAAACATTGTGAGAAAAGGAGAAAATGCTGGTAACCAGCACTTTCTCCTTTTCCCACAAGGTTTTCTAACCTATCATAGTCAAATCTTACCCTTTTAACCATATGTGATTTGTCTACAGTAAATATTTTCAGTATGGACAAGTCTAAGATTTGGTCTATTGGCAAAGAGTCAACTGGTATATTCTGACTTGTCCCTATTTGAATTAGACTTAAATGATGGGGTTTGTTTCTTAACTCTTTACCAAACGACAAAATTTTAGACTGGTCCACATTGAAAGCATTTGCAGACGACAAAACAAAGGTGACTGAAAAATGGAAATTTGTTTTGAGAAGGGTAGAAAACATAATGGGAAAAGGAGAAAATGCTGGTTACCAGCATTTTCTCCTTTTCCCACAATGTTTTCAAAAGGCTTCTTTCACAGGGTCGTTAAAAGTCGGGATTATGTGGTAAAGAGTTAAAGGACAGAAAACAATGTGGAAAAAGGAGAAATGCTGGTTACCAGCACATTTCCCTTTTCCACTGTTTTCAAAGGCCTTCTTCCAAAGGTTTTAGAAACATTGATGTAGGGTTAAGTACTTTATATGCTATGATTCCATTTCTTTTATGACATGCATTAAGCAAGGTAAGATGCTCTGTGCATAAACTCTATGTTGAAAGAGGCAGACATATGTAGTTCCTTTATGAACAAAGAATTTGTAAACGGTGCAATCAAGATGAAGATGAATTCCACTTCCTTATTGAATTTCTCTTTAATAATAATAGAAAATTTGTGTAGTTCAATGAAATTGATGATATTAATGAATGAACTGTCTTCAGAAGTTTGAATGAAAATAACACTTTATGTACTAATTTAGCCAAATTTGTTTACTATGCTTTGAAACTGAAGGACGAAAACATGTGACAGATCATTGATCAGTGGTGTAAATTTGAGGGTATGTCTATCCATTATCCAATGACTATATGCATATTGTTGACTGCTGAAGGATTTATTGTATTAATGGCCGGTGGCCTAAATAATTGAATAAATTATTTTGTGTCATTGTAATTGTCATTAAGGAAAAATTTCTCTTGTGCAGATTGGACAATTTGAAGACGACAGACACTGCTCCAGACTGAGAACTGTCTTGGCACATTATCCACCTGTACAGGTATGCTTTTAACTCCTATCAGGTGACAAACTTCGGTTATGCCCCCATTATAGTGTTACCCATATCTGTCTGTATATGTATGTTCATGCGTTTTGTAAGTAGTGGTGTTCATGTCTGGCCAATGACTTCCAGGTGCATGGTCTGATTTTAAAATTATATGGCACAAATGATTACCATGGATAGACAATTTGTTGCCTGCAACAGCTGTGTTGCCAGCTCAAAGTTCAGGGTCATAGTGTTTGGTTAAACTTTGTCAATAATTGTGACAATTGACAGGTGTTCCTCTCCAGCCAATAACTTCAAGGTGTGTGGACTGCATCTAAAATAATTTGGCGCAAATGGTCACAATGGATAGATGATATGTTGTGTGTAACAGCCGTGTCGTCACCTCAGAGGTCAAGATCACAGGGCTTGGTCAACCTTCGTCAATATTTGCTACATTTATAGTCATGATGGATGTTTCTATCCAGCCTATTTGGAATGATTTCAAAACTATTTGGCACAAAAGATCAGCATGATAGATGTGTCACTTGCAAGACCCGTGTCATCAGGTTAAAAGTCAAGGTCACAGTTCTAGGTTGACTCCTTGAGTTATCCTCATAATTATTAAATTTTGTGCAGGCCATAACCCTTTAACCTGTTGATAATTTTCATGATACTTCATCAAGCTGTAAACTCAGTAAAATCTGGTACAAGGGCATCTGTGTTGGTGACACAGTCTTAGTACTAATCTAAACTGAAAGCATTTGCAGCTGACAACTTGAATTTGGCTCATATGAAAAGATATGTCTTTGATAGGGTTGAAAACATGGTAGGAAAAGGAGTTAACTCTTTACAAAATGACTCAGATTTAGACATTGCAGTATTGAAAGTAATTACAGACATTAAATTTAATGTTGTTGCTGGTACCAGCATATTCTCCTTATTCCACAATATTTTCAAGAACCTTTTTTGGTTGTTAAAACTGAGGATTGTTTGGTAAAGGATTATTGCATTTTCTCTTTTTCCTTCAGTGTTTTCAAAAGCTTCCTTCCTTAAGGTCTCTTTACAACACAGCAAAATTTTGAACTGGTCCAAACTTGAATTCAAATTTGTGTATGTGAAAGGTTAAAAAATATTGTGGCAAAAGAAGGAAATGTTGGTAAACCAGGCATTTTTTTATCCCACAGTGTTTTTTCCACTACTGAGAAATCCTGTCATTTAAGCAATGTTTGTGGTCTGCAGAATTGTTTCATAGACACCCAAAGTTGGCAGTCAAAACATCTAAGACAGCTAAAAAATCTAAGACAGCCTTGACCAGACTGTTATTTGTGTAGTATGATCTAGATCTGCATTATCTGCAGACAAATCTTGGTCTGTTTTCTCCAACAGTTCTTAGAGACATTCATAGTCTAATTTTAGATTTAGAAAGTAACAGAGCTTCAGATTGTCTAATCCATTTGGTTTAGCCAATTAGAATTTGTGTTACTTTCTACCTTTTTGAAAGTCTTGAGACGTAGACAAAGAGTGTTCTTAAGAATAGTTGGTGAATATGGACCCAACCATGGTAAGAGGTAAAGGTCTCTTTCTACGTTCCAGGTTTTGTATGAAAAAGGTAAACTATCAGCTAAAACTCATCAGCTTGTAGCAACCAATCTAACATCAGCATTAAAGGAAGCCTTGTCCCCTCGTACAGAATTCTGGGATAGCGGGAAAACTTTGCGTGTTTTGTCAGAGGAGTCATATTTCAGGGAGAAGGAGGACAGTGATGTGGAATGGCCGCTAGTAATTAAACAGATGTTGTCAGATAGTGAGTGGATTTTTTACCCTTTTAATCAAATAAACGTCTGAAAAATGTTGAACATCTTTAAAAATCTTCTTTTATGAAATAATAAAGTCTTGGACTACCAAATTTGACATATAGCTTCATTCGATGGACCTCTGCCAAAATTCTTCAAATTTTAGCCCCGGGGTCAAGATTGGTCCCACCCAAGGGGTCACATTTTTAAAACATTCTTATATAGTGAAAACTTTAAAACTCCTTTTGCTCCTAACTGTAAATCCTACTATTAAATTTGGTAGGTATCTTCTTCTTGTGGATCCCTACCTAATTTGTCAGAATTTATCCCAGGGTCAAAATTGGACCTGTACTGGAGGGTCACATGTATTACACAGGTTTCATGTTGTAGAAACTTAAAGATATAAACTTGGATATCTTCTCATTATAACAATGTCGCCTAGACCTGTTTTATTTGGTTTGTAGCTTTATCTAGTGGACCTCTACCAGTATTGAACTGATTATAACCCTAGGGTCAAAAATGGCCCCTCCCTACAGTTCATAACTTTCATATAGCTTTCATGTAGAAAAGTTATGAATACCCATTTGTTCTAAACCACTTGGTCTAGAATTTATAATGTGTGGTATGAAGCATGATATCAGTGACAACTACAAAGATTGTTCAAATTATTGCAATTGGGTGAAAAGTTGGTCCCAACTGGAAGAGGTGAGGGTGTGCTCTGGCGAATGAGTGATGGTTATTTTTAGCTCAGCTGAGCACAAAGTGCTCAGGATGAGCTATTGTGATCACTCACCGTCTGTCGGCGTCCGTCCGTCGTCCGTCCGTCCGTTCACATTTTTTGTTTACTCTCTAGCATCTACAAATATCAACCAATCAGCACCAAACTTGGTCAAAATATATATGACCATAAGATCTCGGATTAGTTCGATTATGGGTCTAATCTGACCAGAACAACTGGAGTTATTTGCCCTTGAATTAGAAAAATTGCTATATTTGACTGTTTACACTCTAGCATCTAGAAATATCAACCAATCAGCACCAAACTTGGTCAAAATATATATGACCATAAGATCTCGGATGAGTTCGATTATGGGTCTAATCGGACCAGAACGACTGGAGTTATTTGCCCTTGAATTAGAAAAATTGCTATGTTTGACTTTGTTTACACTCTAGCATCTACAATTATTAACCAATCAGCACCAAACTTGGTCAAAATATATATGACCATAAGATCTCGGATGAGTTCGATAATGGGTCTAATCGGACCAGAACAACTGGAGTTATTTGCCCTTGAATTAGAAAAATTGCTGTATTTGACTTTGTTTACACTCTAGCATCTAGAATTATTAACCAATCAGCACCAAACTTGGTGAAAATATATATGACCATAAGATCTCGGATGAGTTCGATAATGGGTCTAATCGGAGTTATTTGCCCTTGAATTAGAAAGTTCTATAGAATAGTTCTTTGTCCGGACCATAACTTTGTCATCTCCAGTCCGATTGACTTGAAACTTGGCATTTGTGTTTGTAGAAATAACACAGAGTGCAGTGTGAAAGAACCATAACTCTACCTGGCACTGTCTATGAGTTTTTTCCCTTTGATCGTCATTTTTACAGCATTTTCTGCTTGTCCGGAATATAACTTTGTCATCTCTAGCCTGAACATCTTCAAATTTGGTATGCATGATTGTTGAAAAATTGCAGAGTGCAGTGCACAAGAACCATAACTCTTCCTAGCACGAATTTTGAGTTATTTCCCCTTTGACCTTCATTTTTTATAGCATTTCTTGCTTGTCCGGAGCAAAACTTTGTCATCTTAGGTAGGAATGACTTGAAATATGGTATGCTTATTTGTTGCAATATTTAGAAGGGCAGTGCACAAGAATTGTAACTCTACCTCGTGCTGTCTTTGAGTTATTTCCCTTTGATCGTCATTTTTACAGCATTTAGTGCTTGTCCGGAATATAACTTTGTCATCTCAAGTCAGAACGACTTCAAAGTTGGTATGCATGTTTGTTGCAATATTACCGAGTACTGTGCGCAAGAACAATAACTCTACCTAGCGCAGATTTTGAGTAATTCCACATTGATCTTCATTTTTACAATATTTCTTGCTTGTCAGGAATGGAACTTTGAATTCTCAAGTCAAATTGACTTGAGACTTGGTAGACATGTTTGTTGCATCACCTGCCCTTTGCAATTATTATACCTCCTCGACAACTGGCTGTGGGACGGGTATATCTTGCGACAATTTGCCGCTCTTGTTTCATTATCATTTGGCCTTGAACCTCAATATTTGGTATTTATCTTCATTGTAGACCTTTACTGCTTAGTACTCAGGTGAGCGATATAGGACCATCGTGGTCCTCTTGTTGCCTTTTCGTTGGAAGTCATCATGTTGCACATAGACAATTTCATTTAACTTTTTACCTCTTTGGAAAATTTTAGACTTGTCCAAATTAAAAGTATTTACAGACAACGTATTGATTGTAGACCAATGATAAGATTTGTGTGTAAAAATGAAGAAATCATCATTGGAAAAAGAAAATTCTGGTTGTTACCAGCATTTTCTGCATTTTTCCACAATGTTTTCAAAAGCCCTCTTCATTAGGTTGGTTAAAACTCAGGATTGTGTGGTAAAATGTTATACTATAATATAAACTTTCAGATGATGCTCTAGGACGAACAGCTTCAGACGAGTATACATTAGCCATCAGCTCTCTTGGTGCTCTGACATGGTCAGTTGGTTAATTATATGGATTTGTTAATCTGTCTGTCTGTCTGCCTGTCTGTCTGTCTTCCTCCCCCCCCTCCTCTCTCTCTCTCTCTCTCTCTCTCTCTCTCTCTCTCTCTCTCTCCCTCCCTCTCCCTCCCCTTAATATTATTTTTTCCAAATTTATGCAAAAGATAGCCACTGGCTTGAGAAGAGTGTTGACTCGAGTAAAATTTGGATAGCTTAAAGTGTCACCATTATATTAACCCCTTTCTAAACAATCTCAAGTTTTAATGACCCGTAGGAAAAATATTTTTGAAAACAATGTTTGAATAAAAGAAATTACTAGTTGACAGGTGGCTTGGAAGAATATTGTGCAATGTACTGGTAACAGAAATTCCAGGAAAAGCATGGATAGGTGCACTGGCTGCCACAATATAACTGAAATAATGTTGAAAAAGCCATTTAACACCATACAATCAATCAGTCATACAATCAATCCTTTTCCGACAATGTTTTCTATCCTCTTTCAGACAAATCTCATTATTTGCTTCACTATTTGATTTGTCATGAAAAGTAATTTCCAATGTGGATGAGTCAAAGATTATGGTGTCTGGTACAGAGTTAATGAAGTTTTTTTTTGAGAAAACTTTTTTTCTCTGAATGTCTTCCCTTTTTAGCTGGGCTGCTTTTTAAAGAAAACCTCATGTATTGTCATAGCTGTGTCGTCTGCATTGTTGTGCAAACTTTCTGACATTTTCTTATATCACTGTTATTAATGAAGATACTAATTTCACACTAGGGCAAGTTGTTGACTATCAAAGGGGAAACTGAACAACAAGGGCAGGTAACAAAAATATTTTTTATTGAGTTTTTTTGACTTGAAATTTTCACTGAAAAGCATTAGCCACTGACTTTTTTCCTTATTTAGGTATCTTCAGTACTGTCTCCTAGATGAAGAGCTTCTTTCTATGAGAAATTTTGAGTTATACAAACCTCTAGATAATTTGAATGATAACCAGGCTAAAAGACGGAGTATAGGACAAGAGTTTACAAACCAGCATATGGTGCTTGATGGTGTGACCTTGTCTAATCTTGATGTGACAGCAAATAGCAGTACAGGGACTCTAGAGGGGACGTTGTTACAAAGACTAGACCATTGTTGCACTGCATTTGGTAAGAAGTGGTCACATCACTTGGGATTTATAAAACTTGTGGACGTTATTTACATGTTAGTTTGACCGAAATTGATGTCAAATGGCAATACCACAATGGAATGTTCAGTCTCATGCTGAGTTTTGCCAGGACATTGGTCAATGGCCACCCACAAGCCAATTTAACTTTATCAAACAATTCTGTAATTTAACGACCCAGCTGGTGAATGCTTATAAAAATGTGGGAAACTAAAAAAAAATGCTAGTAATCAGCTTTTTTTTTTTTTTAGCTCACCTGAGCACAAAGTGCTCAGGATGAGCTATTGTGATCACTCGCCGTCCGTCAGCGTCCATCCGTAATCCGTCCGTCCGTTCACATTGTTTTGTTTACACTCTAGCATCTACAAATATTAACCAATCAGCACCAAACTTGGTCAAAATATATATGACCATAAGATCTCAGATTAGTTCGATTATGGGTCTAATCGGACCAGAACAACTGGAGTTATTTGCCCTTGAATTAGAAAAATTGCTATATTTGACTTTGTTTACACTCTAACATCTAGAAATATCAACCAATCAGCACCAAACTTGGTGAAAATATATATGACCATAAGATCTCGGATGAGTTCGATTATGGGTCTAATCGGACCAGAACGATTGGAGTTATTTGCCCTTTAATTAGAAAAATTGCTATATTTGACTTTGTTTACACTCTAGCATCTACAATTATGAACCAATCAGCACCAAACTTGGTCAAAATATATATGACCATAAGATCTCGAATTAGTTTGATTATGGGTCTAATCGGACCAGAACAACTGGAGTTATTTGCCCTTGAATTAGAAAAATTGCTATATTTGACTTTGTTTACACTCTAGCATCTAGAAATATCAACCAATCAGCACCAAACTTGGTGAAAATATATATGACCATAAGATCTCGGATGAGTTCGATTATGGGTCTAATCGGACCAGAACGATTGGAGTTATTTGCCCTTTAATTAGAAAAATTGCTATGTTTGACTTTGTTTACACTCTAGCATCTACAATTATTAACCAATCAGCACCAAACTTGGTCAAAATATATGACCATAAGATCTCGGATGAGTTTGATTATGGGTCTAATCAGACCAGAACAACTGGAGTTATTTGCCCTTGAATTAGAAAAATTGCTGTATTTGACTTTGTTTACACTCTAGCATCTAGAAATATCAACCAATCAGCACCAAACTTGGTGAAAATATATATGACCATAAGATCTCGGATGAGTTCGATTATGGGTCTAATCGGACCAGAATGATTGGAGTTATTTGCCCTTGAATTAGAAAGTTCTTTAGAATAGTTCTTTGTCAGGAGCATAATTTTGTCATCTCCAGTCCGATTGACTTGAAACTTTGCATTTGTGTTTGTTGCAATAATACGGAGATTTCAGTGTGAAAGAACCATAACTCTACCTGGTACTGTCTGTGAGTTATTTCCCTTTGATCGTCATTTTTGCAACATTTTCTGCTTGTCCGGAATATAACTTTGTCATCTCTAGCCTGAACATCTTCAAATTTGGTATGCATTATTGTTGAAAAATTATGGAGGGCAGTGCGAAAGAACCATAACTTCCTCGCATGAATTTTGAGTTATTCCCTCTTTGACCTTCATTTTTATAGCATTTCTTGCTTGTCCTGAGCAAAACTTTGTCATCTTAAGTAGGAATGACTTGAAATATGGTATGCTTATTTGTTGCAATATTTAGAAGGGCAGTGCACAAGAATTGTAGCTCAGCCTCGTGCTGTCTTTGAGTTATTTCCCTTTGATCGTCATTTTTACAGCATTTAGTGCTTGTCCGGAATATAACTGTCATCTCAAGTCAGAACGACTTCAAAGTTGGTATGCATGTTTGTTGCAATATTACCGAGTACAGTGCGCAAGAACAATAACTCTACATGGCGCGGATTTTGAGTAATTCCACTTTGATCTTCATCTTTACAGTATTTCTTGCTTGTCCGGAATGGAACTTTGAAGTCTCAAGTCAAATTGACTTGAGACTTGGTAAACATGATTGTTGCATTACCTGCCCTTTGTGATTATTATACCTCCTTGACAACTGGCGGTGGGATGGGCATATCTTGCGACAATTTGCCCCTCTTGTTTCATTATCATTTGGCCTTGAACCTCAATATTTGGTATTTATCTTCATTGTAGACCTTTACTGCGTAGTACTCAGGTGAGCGATATAGGACCATCATGGTCTTCTTGTTTCCTTTTTCCACAATGTTCTCCTTCCCTTTTCTAAAAAAGTCGACCATTACAAGCAAATTTAAATTTTCTTGTGCAAATACTTTAACCCTAACAAAATAATCCTATGTTTCAACGACCTTGGGGTAGAAGGCTTTTGCAAACACTGGGGGAAAAGGACAAAATGCTGGTAACCAGCATTTTGTCCCTTTCCAACAATGTTTTCTACTCTTGCACAGCTAAATCTAAAACATTTCAGCCATATTTTGTCATTCGCAAATGCTTTCAATTTGGACAACTCTAATTTTTTTCTTCGGTAAAGCGGTAATGTATGGACTAGGTTATAGAAGGCCAAAAAGAATCCTGAAGATGAAGTTACAAATTTTTTAATGGTTATATCAGAATTTGTTCACTTCCTTTATCATTTGTCCATCTTTACTGGTTCTTGGAGCAGTGTGACACCTACAAAATGCCATGCATCATTTAGATTTGTGAAGGAAGCTTACAAAAATTGGTGCAGATTAAGATCAGACCATACAGAAAATGAAGTACAGTCTTTGATAGAACTAATGGATGAAACTAATGTTTCACATATCAGACAGTGTCATTACATTTCAGGTAAACGCTTATTCCGACAGTGGCTCTGTGCCCCTTTATGTAAGCCAGTGTCAATAAATGACAGGCTGAATGCAGTGGAAGATTTAATTGGTTGTCAGGACGTGGTTTCAGAGGTGACGGATATAATGAAAAAACTGCCCGATTTGGAACGTTTACTTAGCAGGTTTGTTGTTTTAACCCTTTACGAGACAACAAGTTCAAATTGCTGGAGAGGACAGCTAAATAATTTGGTTACCTGCGTCTTATTCTTTTCCAAAATTTTTGTGAAAACCATACTTTGTAATGGTTGTAATAAATGGGACTGTTTCTGAATTCTTTCTTTAGGAAGAGTAAAATGAATCAAATATGTGTTGATCTGAATTGTTATTTTGAATAAAAAATTACAGTAAAACCTAGATATTTCGAGTCTCAAACATTCGAGAACCCTGCATTTTTCGAGAAATTTCCGTAGTCCAGGCAAAAACTGTAATATATTGCACCAAAAGTAGCTCAGTTATTTCGAGTCTCGATAATTCGAATATGGAGGTTGGTCCCTGTAATCATTTTCCTTCTTTAAATCGATAGTTAATTCGAACACAATCATGTTTTCGCACCTCTCGATCGATTGTTTTCACACCTTTCCGAGCAAAGGTTTTTATCATGCCAGCCCGTCTGTGGTGTAAGTTTTACAAACTATGACAATTACCATAGGGGTTTCATTCTACAATAAGATTTGAGAAGGTATTACTGTTAATTTATGAAGAGAGGCTAATTATGAAAAGTTTGCGATGTCTATTCCAACTACCCCCCCTCATTAGTGATCGTATGATCGCTGCCCTCGTGTAATTTAAACTGTCTGATACTTCATTTTATAAAAAAAATGACACAAGCATTTTATTCCTGATTAAACAAATGATTTTATCTTCCAAATCTACTTTTTTGCAGCGTGTGCGTACACGAACTGTAGTCATTGTTGACCCTGAAAAGACAGTTTTAAGCGTTTGTGATCGGACAATGTCTGATTTTTTAATCAGTTTTCGTGCCAATCTATTTATAGCATCAGGTTTTCCCCAAGTCGCTTCGCCACTGATTAAGACCTGTTTGATCGCACAAATTTTTTCTGTCTTGTTAGGTGAATTGGGCGAATATCACTTGTTCGTTTTTATGTCATAGAAATCTACTTTTGACAAAAGTAAATGTCAATTTTCACAGGTGTGTAGATACCCTGGTCTGTTTTTGTGTCGAAGAGAAAAGTCGTAGTAAAGCTAGTCTTTCCTTTTTCTTTCTCATTAGATCAGCCCTATACTTTCGGTAATATACACTTCTATGACCACTTCAACAGCACCGCAATCACACGGTACTGTTTGTGAACGTTTACATGTATCGAGACCAAAATTGCCCATCAGCACATTCTTGTTTTTTTCTGGAAAAGAAACAAAATTTGACATCTTTCCCGCTTGCATTCTTTAGTTGCATGGCACCATATTCAACGATATTTCAGTGAAACGCCGGTGCCCAAAGAACTTAAATCTATTTCCATGTACATATAAATTTTGTTATTCTTTTTGGAACAGAGCAAGCAATTACCTGGGGCTGTTTTCTCACATAAACGAAAGGGCGAAAGTTATAGGGGGCAAAACTGAAAGGGTAGATCGTACAATTTTGTAAAAATTACAGTACACACCTTTTCCAAAAATTATAGAAAGAAAGGCTAGATTATTTAAGTATTTAATTTAAAATCCATGAACTCATATGGTCAAAACAGGAACAATTACAGAAAATAACCCTTTCGATATGATATTGTTCAAATGTAGTAAATGAATGAATCAAATAGGAAAATTAACAAGGTTCTATCGCTTGGGAAGTATACCTTGATCGCCAATCTTGAATGGAATGCATTTTTTATGGACATTTTGGATAATTCGAATATCACGAAAATTCGAACATTTTGATTGTCCCCTTGGGACCTCAAGTTATCGAGGTTTTACTGTATATGATTATTTTGATATTATCTCTCTATCCAACAGCAAACTTTTGGACTCATCAGCTTTGGAAGCATCTTTGCAGAGGACAATTTAAATATGGCTCAAGTTATATGTCTTTGAAAGGGTAGAAAATATTTTCGGAAAAGGATAAAATGCTGGTCACCAGCATTTTCTCCTTTTACCACAATGTTTTAAAAACCTTCTACCTCATGGTCAAGGGGTCCTCTGAGGCTCAGTAGTAAAGTGTAGGACTCATAACCTGGAGATCCTGGGTTTGAGCCTTACTGGAGGTGCAGGGTTTTTTGTGAGTGTGTCCTTGGCCAAGACACTTCCAAACCCCAGCCTAGTACTGGTGAAATCCTGGACTTACATGAATATGTGAGCTGTTATAATGTGACAAAAAAATGTTTTTTAGTGTTGTAAAACACCATTCATTCAATCTATCAATCAATCAATTAGGGTCATTACAACTTGGGGTTTTATGGAAAGGGGTTTACTGTTTCTGTTTCAGAATTCATTCTTTAGGAACAGCAAAAAGTAAAAAGAATCCAGAAAGTAGGGCCATACTTTACGAAGATTTGACCTACAGGTATGTTCATTTACTCTGAATTAGTATCAATATTGTTACCTCTGAGCCTTTTACTACTTGCTGTTTTCCTTCTAAAACCATGAAAATATCATAGCCCTCTTGTCACTGTCTTTGTCACACAAGTACTTTGAGATTTTTACCTCAGTTGTTTTCAAAGAAAATGGCGAGGTATTGTCATAGCCCTGTGGTTGTATGTGTCGTCTTGGTGCAAAAACTTTGACATTTTACAATATCTTTGTCGTTACTGAAGTTATTTACTGTAGACTCGGACTGGTTGAAGGGGAACCTATACAATACAAGTAGGTGACCATTGAATTTATTTTTGACACAGTTATGCCCCTTTTTTGATTTAAGATTATCACTCCAAATCAATCTATATCTAAAGGTAACTGCAGCCAAATGTTGGTGCCAGCATATAGCGCTGTTGTTTCATATCTCAGTCATTACTACAGATATTTACTTCAAACATATTTACCTCATACTTTGGCTACTCTATAATGCTCAAAAGGGGACCTGTGCAAGAATGGCAGTTAATTTTGCCTTATTTTTGAGAGTTATGTCCCTTTCTCTAACTTGAAAGTTTACTGTAAAAGCAGCCACAGTGGCACACTGGCACCCACTTAAGATGCTATTGTTGACTTTCTTTTCAACTTTTTTTTCAATCAAAGGCATGGGATGCCTTGGCTTTATGCTGATTTTATCATTTATGCAGTTAACCCTTTATCAAACAGTCCCTTGTTTTAAGGACCCTTGGCACGAAGCCTTTTGAAAACATTGTGAGCAAAGGAGAAGATGCTGGTAACCAGCATTTTCTCCATTTCCCACAATGTGTTCTATCCTGGAACTTAAGCTCATTGGTATTGATTTTTGACTTTGTCGTCTGCTAATGTTATGAAATTTGGGAGGGTCACACATTTCTAAATTTTTCCCATGGGAAAGGTTAAATAATTTAGTAAGTCAAGCAAGTCTCTTCATTTGGTAACACACAGGGCTATCCAGGGATCATGAGTTCACATCCCACCTTGGCCAAGCTCCTAAATGAGGATTGATGATGTTCATTGTGACATGATTCAATCCTTTCTTACTACTGAAACTCCCTACAACAAAGTTAACTCTTTGCCAAATCACTAAATTTTAGACTGGTCCAAATTGAAAGCATTTGCAGGTGACAAATGTGACTCAAAGGATGGAATTTTGTCTGAAAGAGTAGAAAAACATTGTGGGAAAAGGAGAAAATGCTGGTTACCAGCATTTTCTCCTTTTCCCACAAGGTTTTCAAAAGTCATCTTTCTCAGGGTTGTGAAAACTCTGGATTTTGTGGCAAAGGGTTAAGTCTGGGGAAGTTTTGTTACACTGGAATAAGGTTGTCTGTCTGTTGGTGCATAGACAAGTCCTCTTTTCCCCCTAGTTTTCAACCAATTTGACTGAAGTTATAAGCCTCCACCACACTATTCCAGAACTCTGGGAAAGAAAGCTTTTGAAATTGGTGCAGAAAAAGTAGAAAATTCTGGATTTTCTCCCTTTTCCATAATGTTTTCTACCCTTCCCCCAAAAAATGTTTCATTTTTGAGTCACATTTATTTTGTCATCTGCAAATGCTTTCAATCTGGACAAGTTTAAAATATTGTCATTTGGTAAAGAGTTAATCAAATGCAAATTAAATGTAACTGAAAACATAAAATTTGTCTTTCATTGGATAGAAAACATCATTGGAAAAGGGGAGAATGCTGGTTATCAGGGATACTGTGGGGTAAAGAGTTAAATTTTTCCTATTTTTTGCAAGGTAACCAGTTGGAGGTATCCATTTGCCTGTGATAATTCAGGGTCTGTATTCAGCAACCATTCTCAAGAACGTTCTCAGTCTTCTACTCCAGAATTATCTAAATTTGAAAGTAACACAACTTCTGATTGGCTTAACCATTTGGTTTAGCCAATCAAATGGTTTAGCCAGTCAAAATTGGTGTTATTTTCAAATTTTAGACATCTTAGAGAATAAGACAAAGTATGTTCTTAAGAATGGTTGTTGAATACGGAACAATACTAGTTAAACTTGTTAAACATACGGTAGTTATTATTATTTTTTTTTTTTATTATTTCAGCAAAAGAAAAATTGAAGACTTTCTAGCTACCCTTGATGGCTTCAAGACAGCAACTAAAATTGTGAAAAAGTTTTCAAATGCTACTGACAATTTTAAGTAAGAACATCTGACTTTGTTTCTATTTCCACATCTTCTTTAACTCTTCCATTTGACAGAAATTTTGATTCCCCCAGATTGAAAGCATTTGCAGACAACAACTTCAGCCATGTTCAGTGAAAAGGGAGTTAAATGCATCTCTAACTCTTTACTAGACAACAAATTTTAAGCCCTATTTTAAATGCATTTCAAAAAACGACAAGTTAAATGTGGCAGTCTTGATAGGATTTGTCTTTGAAAGGATAGAAAATGTTGTGGAAAAAGTAGACATGCTGGTTACTAGCATTTTCTCCCATTTAGACAATGTTTTCAAAAGTTCTTTGAAGTTCTTGCTCAGTGTTGATATAACTTTGAACTGTTTGCCAAAGGGTTTAAAGGTAAGCCTCGTATCTGTTTCAGGTCCAACTTACTGAAAAAAACTATGGCACTGACATCTAATGAAGGATACTTCCCTGATTTGACAGAGGATTTAGAATATTTTGAAGTAAGAATGATTGCTGTATCAAAAAATTGTTAAAAAGATACAAGGGTCAGTTTTAATTTATAGGTAAATCCATTTATTCAACCCTAATACCTGTGTGAAACTTTTGTTGCTCTGGTGGACAATGTAGAGGAAGATTTTAAATCACGGTGGCTAGAGCACCTATCCATGCTTTCCTGGAGTTTCTTTTACTAGTACTTTGCACAACATTCTTTCCAAGCCACTGGCTACTTTCCCCCATCGATCTATGGTGAGAGACCAAATGCAAAATCTTCAACATACTCGAATAATGAACGAATAGATCTGCGGAACGTCATTATGAAACTTTTTTTTCTGTTTCTGTTTCAGATATTTAAACTATTGAATAATGTTGTTTTGTTTAACCCTTTACCATACATACAATCCGTACTTTAATGACTCTGAAAAATTAAAGCTTTGAAAACATTGTGAGAAAAGGAAAAAATGTTGATAAACAGCATATTCTTCTTTTCCCATAATATTTCCTACTGAATCAAAGGCAAGTTTCATCCTTTGATCCACCTTTGATATGTCGTCTGCAAATGCTTTGATTTTGGTAAAGTCTGAAAGTTTGTTGTGTGGTAGAGAGTTGATTAATTTTTTTTTTTTTCTGCTATTCCCAGAATGTTTTTGAAAGCCTTCTCTGCCATTATTAAAACAAGATTGTTTGGTGAAGGGTTAACACTTGTTTATCGGTCTTGTGTTTTCCTTTTATTTTCAAGCAATCGTTTGATCACAACAAAGCGAAGAAAGACGGTGTCATCATACCAAATAAAGGTAAATAGCAACATTTATTAGCTTGGCTGTTTTTGAAGAAATCTCAAGGTATTTGTGTGGCCCTGGGATTGTCATCCACGTCGTCATGCAAAGACTTTTACGTTTTATAATGTCTCTGTTATTATTGAAGATATTTACTTTAGACTCTGACTAGTTGTTAATTGTCAAAAGGGGAACCCGTACAACGAGGACAGGTAACCATCAAAATATTTTTGACACAATTTTGCCTCTTTGTCGACTTAGAATTATCATTGAAAATCAATCTGTTTCTAAAAGTAGCTGCAGCCGAGTGTTGGCACCAGCAAGCTGTGATCTTCTTTAACCTGTCACTGCACAAATACTTCTTGATGTATAGTTCAGTGTGAATCCCAATTTATTTTCCATTTGATATTGGAACAAGTTTGTACAGTGTTTTTTCCAGATGATAGAATTTAAGTCTTGTCCAAATTGAGGGCATTTACAGACATTTTCTTCAGGTTTGTTAAACTCTTGCCTATTTGGTAAAGGTTTAACTCTTCAATCAATCAAATACTTGTCTTTGAAAGTCGAGAAAACATTGTGGGAAAAGGAGAAAATGCTGGTCACCAGCATTTTCTCCTTTTCCCACAATGATTTCAAAGACCATTTTCTTCAGGTTTGTTAAAACTCTGGATGGTTTGGTAAGGTTAGGGTTAACTCTTCTATCAATCCAATACTTGTCTGTACAGGTGTAGATGAAGAGTATGACCAAGCTGTGAGTGACATGAAATCTACAGAGAACAAACTGCATACTTATCTAGATAAACAGAAACAGAGGTTGGGATGTAGAGTAAGTATCTAGAGAGAGATTTAACCTTATACCTATGACCTAGTGCAAACACCATTTTATACCTTTCTTTGTCTGATGTTTAAATCCGTGTTCAACTTCATTTGGGTCATATCTGGATGGTGGGATTATCTATCTCTGCTTTCCTAAAGTTTCTATCATCAGTACTTTGTCAGAATAGCATTCTTTGCACATTCTTTCCACTGTTGCTGAGTCTCAGTTGCATAGTTTGGGGCATATGGGACTTTAGAACAGGGGTCGCTGTTTCTAATCCCCACCTTGACAAGTTTCTTTATGAGGATTGATGACGGTAATTGCATTGGGATTCATTCCTCTCTCACTGCTGATCATTGTTTCGAGGATGGTTATATGGGAAAGCAGCCAGTGGCTTGGGAGAATATTGTGTGCAGTACTGGTAACAGAAACTCCAGAAAAGCATGGGCACATTAATATTTACCTTTCCTGATGAACATTATCTACCTACAAGTAGCTTTAATCAAAAAAAAAAAAAAAAAAAAATCTTCTAACATTATGATTTCAAAGAAAAATGTTTTAATGACCAAAAAGATCACACTATTTTCCATGTTTACTTGCATTTCCAGGCTATTGTGTACTGGGGTACAGCCAAGAATAGGTACCAGATGGAAATACCTGAAAGTGCACTGCGAAATGTACCAAATGAGTACCAGCTTATGTCATCCAAGAAAGGTGCGAAACGCTACAGAACAGCCGAGATAGAAGAACTGTTGGCCCAGATGATGGATGCGGAAGACAGAAAAGATTCTGCTTTAAAAGACGTGATGAGAAGGATTTTTCATAGTTTTGATGAAAGGTAAACTGGTAGCCTGTTATGTGAGCTTGGTAAATCTTCATGTCATAAACAGGTAACACCCCATGCTACAAGGCAGAAATCTGCCCGGTTCAGGATTTCATGAGATAACGCAAGACATGGAAATTTAACTCTTTACCAAACGACAAAATTTTAGACCTGTCCAAACGTAAAGCATCTGCAGAAGACGAAATAAGTGTGACTCAAAAATTGACATCGGTATTGGGAAGGTTGGAAAACATTATAGGAAAAGGAGAAAATGCTGGTAACCAGCATTTTCTCCTTTTCCCACAATGTTTACAAATGTCCTTTTTCTCAGGGTCGTTAAAAGTCGGGATTGTGTGATAAAGGGTTAAATTATAATACTGTTTATGCACAGAGAAAGATCTTATTAATAAAGTCTTGATAAATTGGTCAAGGTCCGAAACTCTGTGTCTGTCATGAAAATTTTAGCCTAAGATAGATTATTGCTCAGTTATTTTAACTCTTTACCACACAATCCCGAGTTTTAACAACCCTGAAGAAAAACCTCTTGAAAACATTGTGGGAAAAGGAGAAAATGCTGGTAACCAGCATTTTCTCCTTTTCCCACAATGTTTTCCACCCTACCAAAGAAAAATCACATCATTTTAGCTACAGTGAAATTGTCGTCTGCAAATGCTTTCAATTTGGTCTAGTCCAAAATTTTGTCGTTTGGTAAAGAGTTAAAATAGAAATTAAGTTATTTTGTTTTGTCACTGGCAGAAAAACAATTATTCAAATCCAGTAAAAATTGAACAAAAGGTGGAACTACTTGACAACTTTTTATCTAGTATTGAAATTCATTTTTCTGCCAGCAATTAACACTTGGACCGACTGTACAATAACAGTGTCATCTTCACAATACTTTCCATTCTTTTAAATGGTATGATTTAAATTCAGATGCAGTTTAATACTTGCAATATTTACTTTTGGCAGCTAATGAGCTTTTTATGTGACTCAAATGATGGGGATGGGAAAAAGAGAAAATGCTGGTTATCATTATTTTTTTCTGCATTCCCTACGATGTTTTCTACTCTTTCAAAGAGAAACCACAAGTATAACCCATAATTATGTTGTTGAAAAAGGAGAAATTGATTGTTACAAGCATTACTCTCTCTTTCCTGCAATCCTTACTTAACTCTTTACCATACGACAAAAAATGTGGACTTGTCTCAATTGAAAGCATTTGCAGACGTCCAAATAAATGTAGCTAAAATGATGATTTCTGTCTTTGATAGGATAGAAAACATTGTGGAAAAAGAAGAAAATGCTGGTTACCAGCATTTTCTCCTTTTCTCACAATGTTTTCAAATGCCTTCTTCTCCAGGGTTGTTAAAACTAGGGATTGTGTGGTAAACAGTTAATCCCTAACCACACAATTCTAGGTTTTAATGACCCAGAAGTAGACAGGTTTTGAAAAGATTTGGGAAAAGGAGAAAATACTGGAAACCATTATTTTCTCCTTTTCCCACAATGTTTTCTACCCTTCCAAACACAAATCCCATCATTTGAGCTATTTTCATCTCATTGTCTTGCACTACTTTCATTATGAACAGATCTGAAATTTTGTTAAGTGGTAAAATGTTAAAGAAGCCAATGGTAAACTGTACAAAAGTTATGTGAATCACACTATGTTAAAAGGGGGCTTAATGCACCTGCAAAAAGTATCAGCCCATGTCAACCTGTGCAGTCCATGCAGGCTGACATGGGTTGAAATTTTTTGCTATATATAAATTTTCAGTATGTCAAAGGACTGTTGTAACTCCACATCCAGTCAGTTGTCAGACAAGATGCATTTTATGAATCCATTGAGTATGTGAAAGACTTGTTGTGGATAATACATCACAAAGATACATTGAACCCCTTTTTGCCAAAGCATGGCTCATATGGTAAAAATTTTCTCTAGATGTAAACCTTGTGTTTGTATTGCAGATACAAGAAATGGGACACAGCTGTTCAGTGTTTGTCTGTGTTGGATGTTTTGTTATCTATGGCTCAGTATAGTCGCTGTGGAGACGGCCCTTTGTGTCGTCCAGAAATTATTGCTCCTTCCCAGGACCATCAGGTATCATTTTAGTAATACTGGGTCTGTATGCACCAGCCAATGTGAATGTCATTCTAATTCTTAAGTTTCAATGGTAACACATTTCTGATTGGCTAAACCCTGCACCACACGAGAAAATTGTAGACTTCTCCAAATCCAAAGCATTTGCAAACAAGAAATTAAATACAGCTCAGAAGATTGTTTGTGTCTGTAATTGAGTAGAAAACATTGTAGGAAAAGGAGAAAATGCTGGTTATCAGCACTTTGACATTGTGTAATATCTCTGTTACTATTTATTTACTTCGAGCTTGCACTAGTTGTTAAGTATCAAAAGGGGAATAAGGGCAGGTAACCATCAAAATATTTTTGACATGGTTATGTTCCTTTTTCAACTTGAATGCAGCCAAGCGTTGGCACTGGCATGTGGTGCTCTTGTATCCTTTTCGAAAGGCCATTTCCCACTGAGTATTTAAAACTCAGGGGTTGTGTGGTAAAGAGCTAGACTTTCCTATAAAAATGTTATTGAGCTCGCGAGCCTTGCATAGATAGAGAATATATGGTTGGTGTCCCGGATTGGGAATGCTTATCAGAGGAGTTATAGGAATTTATTTGGTGAGGTAAAGGTGAATTTGATAAAACTCTGGAGCAGAGCTCAATAAAATTCCAAAATCCATAAAACAGACCTCCACTCTATTTGTCCTGTTTCTCATTTCTTGCAGTGCTTCTGTCAGTTTATAAGTAGTTTGTCATTTAAGTGTTAGGCATTTTATATGATAAAAGATTGTGATATAAGTGAAAAGAAATTTGTGAACTGGTGGAGATTTTGTTTTTATTTTAACATTATTTATTTTTTTCCAGCCCCTTTTGGAGATTCGAGATGCTAGACACCCTTGTGTATGTAGAACATTTTCTGGAGGAGACTTTATACCAAATGATACAGTCATAGGAATAAAGGATGTAAGTTGGATATCAAGTTTTGTCATCTGAACTTTTTGTTTATTCATTGTCATCACCAGTTACTCATACTGGCAACACCCTCTGAAGGCTGTTAGTTATGTTACAGGGGATAGTGCAAGATATAGGACCAAATCCATCCCAAGTTTAGCATGGTTCTTTAATGTGCTTGGTGAAAAGCCTCGATTTAATGTCTCCTATGAAAGACCTAATAATTTTAGGACAGATAGATAGATAGGTAGATTTATTTCTGTATAAAATATATGACATCATAACAGCACTATACATGAGATTACATGGACATGATAATGAAATTATGACAGACTATATTTTAATACAAAGGATGACACAAAAAAGGGATTATAAATCCCTTATTTCCATTGTGGTCCTTGAAATAATAATAAATAAAAAAAAAATGTGTGACATAGGATATGCCTATTGACAAAATCACAGTTAATTAAAAATGATTTATCGCAACTTATGACTATTTGAAATATGACTTATCACATAAAATGGCAAGTTTTGAATAAAGATGCATTACAACAAGTAACTTTTTAATCTGGGTTTAAAAACAAGAAAGCTTTTGGTATCCCTAATTTGTTGGGGCAGTTCATTCCAGAGCAAAATTCCTCTATAGGAAAAAGACTTTTTGCCAAAGCCTTTGACCCTTGGAATTGAAAAGCGCCCACTGTCTGAAAAAATGTTCTGAGTCCTCACTGTTACCATTGACAGTTACTCTCAGTCTAGTACTATATTGATGGGTGTCGCTAATTGGAGTGAAGTTTTCATGCATATACGGAGGTGCTGTATTAGCATTAATCTAAAAAACTTGGCACAGGGTTGTAAAGTCAACCCTTTTAGAAGCAGATAACCAGCCTAGTTTTGAGAAATGACCATCTGTACAAGCACACATCACTTGTATAGACTTAAGGTCTACAGCTCCTAACTCTAGATTGGCCAAATAGCCTTTACAAAAATGTCGATGTTACACGATATTTACCGATGAGTTAGGGGTCGTAATCCTTAACCTAACTTTATATTATCACTGTACAAGCAAGCACACATCACCTGTATAGAATTTTACCTACTTAATATAATCACTGTGCAAGTAAGCTCACATAACTTGTATAGACGTAAGCAATTTCATTACAAATTACAGGAAAATGAGATGGAAGTGGATGATAGCCAATCCAAGAGTCAGGTTGTCCTAGTGACAGGGCCCAATATGGGTGGAAAATCTACCTTAATGAGACAAGTGGGCCTAGTTGTTATCATGGCTCAGATGGTGAGTATTTACATCCATTATGATTAGGGATGACAACGGTTAGTAAAATTGCTAACCGGTTAACCGTTCAATCTTTCGATCGGTTAACCGGTTAACCGAACGACCATGTAAAAATCATTTAAGATGAAGGTACCTGCCATTTGCTTGATATGTCAACATTGATAACCGGTGCGTGAGAAATGCATACCCGTGACGTTTACTATTTCTGTACTTTGGCGCAGAAGACAGCCAATATCTCTGTCTCTCTCTCTCTCTCTGTCTCTCTCTCTCTCCCTCTCTCTCTCGGCAATTTTCGAGGATACTTATCGAACTGATAATGAACGAAGAGTAATCACTGTGCGTGCTTGACCAGAGATCGATTAACTTGTTAATTTCAATCCCTCTTACAATGATTGGTCAATCCATGTATATATTTGATTGGGGGCAGGCACTTAATGAAATAATCCAAACAAATCAATTACGATAAACTGTAGAAGCGAGTGCCTTTGATTAGAAGAGGACACCTGTTTTTGATTGTTGATTATCAGAGACTGGGGACCAATTAGCGGATTAACAATGTTTATTGCACAGACATGTCAAACTGTGTATCACACCTTTGCCGCGTCTTGGCGACATGGATGCACGTATATTTTTCATTTATGTTTGCTAAAAGTATTGTTAGTTACTTATAGCAGTGAAATTCTGTTCTGTTCTGTATAATGCAATTATGGTTGTCAGAACCGGCAAAGCTAATTTTGTAGACGTATTTTTTCACTATTTTGGTAATATATTTTTATCTGGTGAACCGGTTTCCGATTTCCTAACCGGTTAATCGGTCATTCGATCGGTTAACTGTTGCCATCCCTAATTATGATTTACTACTGGTTTATCCCTTTTCCAAACCTGTCTAAGGCAATTTCCTCCATTTGTGCCACATTTAACTCAGCAATGGCTTTGGACTTGGAAAGGTCCAATACCTGGCTGTTTGGTAAAGAACTAACCATTATCATGCAGGTGAGCAGCACTACAAAGGGTTAAGTTATGTAATTCTAAACAAGCTTCAACTGTATTCTTTTGCTTACTTACCTACTGCAGACAATTTTGTAGCTCTTGCAGCAGACTACCATGGAAAATACCTAACTGAAAGATTACTGGCACTGAGCAATATCTCCTTTTGCCACTATGACATGTTATATAACTGACCCATGCTTTTGCAAAATGGATTTAGTGCATCTCCATGATTCATTATACCAAACAAGTCATCATATACTTATGGATCTGTAAAATCCAATTTGTATAGAAACTGACCAAATTTTTAGGTAGAATCGTCCTTTGACATGCAGAAAATTGGCCAAAAGTTAAAGGTTTCATCTCAGGTCAGCCTGTGTTGACTGCCCAGGCTGACATGGGTTGATACTTTTTGCAGATGCATTAAATTACCCTTTGACAGAGTGTAACCCATATGTGCCCAGACCTACATGTTTTTTACTCCCCACATTGTTATGTTCTGGTACAGTAGTTTTTATATCATACATTACAGGGCTGTTATGTCCCAGCAGAGAAGTGCCGACTGACTCCTGTAGACAGAGTTTTTACAAGACTTGGGGCGAGTGATAGAATCATGTCAGGTTTGTTGTAACCTATACCCAATAAACACTTGTTGTTTTCATGTCTTGCCTTAGTGTTGCCCGGCCAGGTAGCTCAGTGGTTAGTGTATCTGACTCGTGACCTGGAGGTTGTGGGTTCAATACCCAGTTGCAGGGACCTTTCTTTACGGCGATTTTTCGCCTCTCACCTCTGATGCATGTGAGAAAGTAGTTAGTGGCTTTGGAAAGAATGTTGTGTCAGTACTGGTGTGAGAAAGCCAGGTAACCCATGGGTGCGTCACTGACCACCATGATAAGCTGTTAAAATGGTGTTAAGCTCCAATACAAACTTGCCTTAGTGTAAATGCGGCATCACCACTTTCAAAATTCACTTTTTTTTTTTCCTGGAGGTGTCCTTGGGCAAGACACTGCAGAGACATAGCCTAGCACTGGTGAAATCCAGGTCTTACATGAATAGATCATCTGAAATGACTGAAAGTAAATTGAAAGTTGCATGAAATATTTAATTAATCAGTCAGAAAATAAAATAAAAATTTTGTACATATTCAGTAGACTGCTTTTAACTCTTTAGCAGAAATTTAGGACTCTGCCATATTGAAACCTTTTACAAACAACAAATTAAATGTAGCATAAATGGTGATTTCTGTCTTTGATATGGTTGAAAACATTGTGGGAAACTGGTTACCAGCATTTTCTCCTCTTCCCACAATGTTTTAAAAAGCTTTCTTCTTCAGGGTAGAAAATCTCCAGATTGTGTGGTAAAGAGTTATTGGAAGAAGCAAATGGTTGAAAAGTCATTTGCTTTTTTCTGCATTGTACAAGAATAAAATCAGCTGTCTTTGATAAGATTTACTGAAAAACTTGCGAGACAAAATCTGGTTTAACCCCTTACCACACTATCCCAAGTTTTAATGACCCTGAGAAAGAAGCCTTATGAAAACACTGTTGGAAAAGGAGAAAATGCTGATAACCAGCATTTTCTCCTTTTCCAACAATGTTTTCTATCTTATCAAAGAAGTTCCATCAATTGAGCCTCATTTAAATTATTGTCTGCAAATGCTTTCAATTTGGACAAGGCCACATTTTTTGTCCCGCGGTAAAGAGTTTATATCCCTTAAATACATCAACACAATTATGAAAAAAATGGATGTATGTTTTTTTTTATTAAGGTGAAAGTACTTTTTTTGTGGAATTGAGTGAGACTTCCTCCATATTACAGCATGCGACGATACATTCTTTGGTCCTGGTGGATGAGCTAGGTAGGATTGTTGTTAATAATAAAAAGCTCCAAGTTATTAAGTCTTTACTCCACACTCCCTTGTTTTAATGAAGAAAGAAGCCTTTTGAAAACATTGTGGGAAACTTGTTACATGGTGATTCTTTGAGTTTAAGTTTGAAAACCTTTGATTAATGTCACATATATAGATTATTTGGCTTACCTTTTAACGACCATGATGAAGAAGGCTTTTGAAAACATTGTGGAAAAACAAGAGAATACTGGTAACCAGCATTATTACTTTTTCCTACAATGTTTTCTTACCTATCATAGACAAATTTCATTATTTGGGTCACCTTTAATCAATTTTGTTGTCTACAAATACTTTCAAATTGGACCAGTCTAAAATTTTGTTGTCTTGTAAAGGGTTAACCAGGGGAAGCAGCATAGAGGTGCCCATGCTCTTTTTGAATGCTTCTTAGTTTGAATATTGAATGGTTCCTTATTTGGAGTATTTGGCATAACCCTTTGCCACTCAATCCAAACTTTTTAACGACCCTGAAGAAGAATTATAAGTCATGTGCAAATGCTTTCAATTTGGACCAGTCCAAACTTTTGTTATCTGGTAGAGGCTTAATCAGGGGAGTGTTGCTGTAATTTCGATCGCTACTGTCTTTTATAGGACGGGGCACAGCCACCTATGATGGTACAGCTATAGCATGTGCAGTGGTGCAGGAGTTGTCCCAGAATATACGATGTCGAACATTGTTCTCAACACACTATCATTCTTTAGTTGAAGAATTCTCACATGATCCAAACATCAGATTGGGACACATGGTAAGGTTTGCATCTGTAACATTTCATGTAGCTCAGAGATGGTTGTGCATCTGTTTGTCAATCCATTGGTTTGTGGAATTCAAATATTTCTAAACTTTTGAGTGAATTTTAACTAAAATTCACCCTTACAGAATTATCTTTCTTTGCTTCTCTGTGCTTTCCTTTTGAACATCTCAGAAGAAATTGAGGAATTTTGAACCAGATTTTACAGAATTTGCCCATCTAGTTCATACACCTCTTTACTTTTATTTGAAACATCTCAGATGATAGCCATTGTGACAAGATTCATTCCTCTTTCACGTCTGATTATTGTTTTGACAATGGTTATTTGGGAAAGCAGCCAGTCGCTTGGGAAGAATATTGTGTGTGTTACTAGTAACACAAACTCCAGGAAAGCATGGATAGATGGACTGACCAAGTCAGTGTAACTGAAATACTGTTGATAAAGACTTTAAATGCTATACAATCAATCAACCAATATTTCAGAACGTTTTAACACTTTTTGGACAGATTTTGTAGAATTGTCAGTACTATGTGCCTCAGTACTTATGCTTCAAACATCCCAGAAACCGTGGAAGGAATCTGAATTTGGGCTTATAGAATTGCCCCTGTTCCTCCTCAGAATTTCTTATGTTTTTTCTTTCCTCTGTAGGCTTGCATGGTTGAAAATGAAGACAAAGAAGACCCATCTCAGGAAACCATCACATTTTTGTACAAATTTTCATCAGGAGCTTGTCCTAAAAGTTACGGTTTTAATGCAGCTAGACTGGCCAATCTTCCTGAGGAGGTAATTTTCATCTTTTATTTATTATCTCTTCTTGAATGTTGAAAGTAATAAATGAGCCATGCTCTGTGAAAAGGGGGCTTAATGTATCTACAAAATGTATCAACCGATGTCAGTCTGTGTAATACTTGCATGCTGAAATGAGTCAAAACTTTCTGCTGTTTGTAAATTTTCCACATGACAAAGGACCATTCTAATTGGATTCATGTTGTTGGACAACATGGATTTTAAGAATCCATAAATATGTGACGACTTGCTTTGTATGATGCATCCTAGAGATGCATTATACCCCCTTTTGCCAAAGGATGGCTCAAAAAGAATTTTCCGAGTATACCATTGTAAGTATATATTACATATTGGACAATGAACCTGAGTCTTCCATAGCTAGATCGTTAGGTCTGTACCAGAGGACAAAACCATAGACTCCTAAATATTTGGGAGGAGAAATATTTTAACACATGTTCAAGAAAATCCCGGGTTGTCATGCCCATGGGAAAGAAAGCTTTCAAAAACAAAATAGAAAATGATGGTAACAAGCATTTTCCCCTTTTCCCACAATATTTTCTACCCTATCTGAGAACTTAAGCTCATTTGTACTTATTTTGAAGTGTTCGACTGCAGTTGTTTTGAATTTGGAAGACTCTAAAATATGTCATTTGGGAAAGGGTTAAGGAAAGGATGACTGTTTTTTCTGACTGATGATTGAATAAGGTTTTGCACAGCTTTTCACATTATTTCAGTCATATCATGGCAAAAGCTCACATATTCATGTATGTCCTGGTTTCACCAGTACTAGGCTAGGGCTCTAAAGTGTCTTGCCCAAGGACACTCCCACGAAAAACCCATTGCCTCCAGGGCGTCTCGAACCCAGGGTATCCATGTTACGAGTTCAACATTTTACCACTGAGCCACTCAGAACCCCACATGGAAAACAATTTTGGATAAGGAAGAATAGCTTTTAACAAGTTTCAAAACCTGTCAGCTGAAGGGGCATTGGAAGTCAAATGTGTATAACCCTTTACCTTATTATCACGACTCATAATGACTCCTAGGTAAAAAGCTTTAAAAACATTGTGGGAAAAGGAGAAAATGCCGGTAACCAGCATTTTGTCCTTTTACAAAAATGTTTTCTATCACAGACACATTTCATCACCTTCAATTCATCTGCTGTAAAATTTAAAAAGTCTAAATTGTTGTTGTCTGGTAAAGAGATAATAAGGAGTTTTGAAAATTTCAACATTGGAGCTTTCAACTGTATTTGTGCATTTCAGGTCATAAGGACAGCTGTGAAGAAGTCAAGGGAATTTGAGGAATCTCAGAGACAGATAAAATATTTTAAGTGAGTGCCACATACATAATGTAGTTTGCTTTAAGAAATTGTAAACCATGTACCAGAGGACAATTTTGGACTGGACCAAATTGAAGGCATTTGCAGATGACAAATGTAGGTCAAATGGTGATTTCCATCTTTGATCGAGTAGAGGACATTGTAGGCAAAGGAGAAAATACCAGCGATTTTTTTCTGTTTCCCACAATGTCTTCAAAAGCGTTCTCTTTTAGGGTTGTTAAAACTCGGACGATGTGGCTTAGAGATAATTGGACACTTCCTGCAACAAATTTACTTAACCCTTTACAAAATGACAAAATTTTAGATTTGCCCAAATTGAAAGCCTTTGCAGATGATAAAATAACTGTGACTAGATAGGGTAGAAAACATTGTAGGAAAAGGAGAAAGTGCTGGTCACCAGCACTTTCTCCTTTTCCCACAATATTTTCTAAAGGCATTTTCCTTAGGGTCGTTAAAACTCGGAATTGTGTGGTAAAGAGTTAAACTTCATTGTACAATATGCTAGGTTTAATAAATACCCTTTCACCCATGGGGCCCAATCGGTGTTTGTTTAGAAATTAACCAACAGTAGAACAGACTGACAGATGGACAAAATCAGTACAAATACACTTTACTTTTCCTCGGAACATTACAAATCTTTCAGGGGAAAAATATGGATAATCAAAATGAACTAATGTTATATTCATGATTACACGTGGAAACATTGTGACATCAGGAGATGCTTGTTGTGATCTGTTCTTCTCTTTGCTTTACCAATGACAAAATATCAGACTTACCCAAATTGAAAACATTTGCAGACGACAACCTAAATGTAACCAAAAATCTAAAATTTGTCTTTGGAAGGGTAGAAAAACATTGTGGGGAAAGGAGAAAATGCTGGTTACCAGCATTTTCTCCTTTTCCGACAATGTTTTCCAGTTTTCTATGTTAGGGTCATCAAAACTCCAAATTGTGTGGTAGAGGGTCAATAACAGTGTAAAAGCCAGCAGGATAAAATCATTTCTTTAAAATCTTGGTTTTATTTTCTAGGTCAATTTGGAAGAAACCATCAAAGACATCCCTTGAAGCAGCCTTTGGTGTTTCATGAAATTCTAGATTTCTATCAGAAATATTTGATCAATTTCTTAGAATAAAGGACTGATTATGTTTTATGTTTTGAAATATATTAGTGATTGTTGCAAAGGAATCCCGATTGAAGTCGTTGAGACAAAAAGTATTGTAAGTCACACACACATTATGGACATCGCGGATAGTTTTGTATCAAATCTGCAGAATTTATGGTTGGGGCTTATTTAACCCTTTACCCGATGACAAAATTTTAGACTAGTCCAAATTAAAAGCATTTGCAGACAACAAAATAATTGTGACTCAGAAATGGAAATTTGTTCTGGGAAGGGTAGAAAACATTGTTGGAAAAGGAGAAAATGCTGGTTATTAGCATTTTCTCTTTTTCCCAAAATGTTTTAAAGAGGCTTCTTCCTCGGGATCGTTAAAAGTCGTCACTGTGCGGTAAAGGGTTAATGAATATGCGGTATGCAATTGCCTGTAGATGTGGAAAGATATGGATCGGGAAGGATAACTGTGGACTTTGGAGACGTTCCCTTAGATGCAATACTGTGTGGATAGATACCAATAGATGCTGACTACCTTCCATTACTTTCTGTTACCGACTCATTGTAATGAAACATGACCATTAGGTATAATAAAAACTGGAAAACTTTCATGTCGTATTTTGTCACTTTGCTTCATTTTGCCATGTAGTTCCATGTTTAAAGCTACTGAATTTTTAATTTCAGCCACCTTGAACCCATTTTTACAAAGTTTCACTTGTGTTAATGTATATACATGCATTATCAGTTCTGCATGATTTTAAGGTCTACTATTGCACAGAAAAGGAGCTGCCTTCCAACCTTAATTAGCTGTGGACTATTTTCAATTTTTTAGCTCCACTGGCCGAAGGCCAGAGAGCTATTGTCATGGCGTTGTGTCCGTCGTGCGTCCGTCCGTCCGTTCGTTTGTTCGTCCGTGCGTGCGTCCGTAAACTTTTTCTTTAAAAAACTTCTCAGAAACTATTGACTGGATTTTTACCAAATTTCACAGGAATGTTCCTTTGGTGGTCCTCTTTCAAATTCCTTCAAATAATTGTGTTCCATGAAGAATTCTGGTTGCCATGGCAACCAAAGTAAAAAACCTTTAAAAATCTTCTCCTCCCAAACCGCTATTTGGATAGCATTATTATTTTGCAGGAATGTTCCTTAGATACAGGTTTACAGAATTCCTTAAAAAAAAAAAAGATCTGTCAAAAAACATGGCTTTTATGGGAGACTCATTTTCCTTTTATGGTATAAAGTAAAATCTTTGAAAAATTTCTTCTCTAAAACTATTCATTGGATTTCATTGTTGTTTTGCAGGTAAGTTCCTATGGTGGTTGTCTACCAAATTGTTTCTTCAGTGAGTTAAAATGCAGGATTGAATGATAATTGTTAAAAACTTCCTTTTGCCATTATAGAAATATCAGGCCTGTGGAGCGATACAGGCGCTCAAGCGCCTCTAGTTTGTCATAAGTTTGATAAAATTTCATGTCAGTTGGTATATAATATGTGTATGTTACAAAGAAAAATATGCACAATGCTTGGTTTGAAAAATATATTTCCATGAAAATGGTGCAGTATATGCTTGAAAACTATTCTATTCTTTTTCATAAAATATATCGAAGGTGAAATGAATTTCAAGAATGCTATGCTTTCAAACAGTAAACATGGTTACTGACTATAGCTAATTTTTCTTTGTCCTCGAATAAATAATTAAAATAATTAGAACTTTTCCCAATATCCCGTTTATTACTAGTTATTATCTGGTCTATTACATTGTCCATAAAAGCCTATATGAACGCTCTTTTAATGTGATTTACCCAAATTTATGAAGAAAGCCAACAGGGTTAATGACCAAAAATCATAACATACTGCCATGAAGAGTGAACAAGGAACACAATTGTTGAATTTAAACCTTTGTCCTGTTTATTACACTTAAAGTGTTAACATTATGAACACTTGTAAAATTATTTCAAATGGCAACTTTTCACAACATCATCTTGAAATGTGAAAACTTGACCCAATTTCTTAATTGGTTTAAATAGGATTATCAATGGATGTAATGACATCTGTTTGCATCTGTTTATTGTTTCTCAGCTCCACCTTTTTTCACTGTTGAAATATCACGTTTTCACCACTACCTGACATCTTATGTAGTAAAACCTTGAGGTTAATCTGTGTTATCTTTGTACATTTTGAGAACTCTACAATAACATGTTTTTAATGACTAAAAAAATTACACCACTTAAATTCACAGTACACTCCCCCCCCCCCCCCCCCCCAAAAAAAAAAAAGAAAAAAAACATCAACAACGGTCTGATAAATGATCATCATTTCTTTTCTTAGAACTAAAACTAATATCGGGCAAAAATGGAATAAATCTATCCTTGGTATCAATTTAAATGAGTCATGAGCAAAACGGGGTTTAATGCATCTCCGTAATGCGTTAAACCAAGCAAGTCGTTACAAAGTTGTCGATCCGTAAACTCCATTTTGTCAAATAATGGACTAAATCATGAGGTAGAGTGGTACTTGGACGTGCAGAATATTTGTAAAAAGCAAAAGGTTCCCCAGCTCGTCAGCCTGTGCCGACTGTGTCGATACTTTTCGCAGATGCATCAAACCCCTTTTCACAGAGCAAGGCTCAAGTATAAATTAAAGCAGAATAATGAACAAGACATTTGTATGCAATCAACGAGTCCTTTTATAAATGCCTGTAAGTTTACATCATAATTTCGGAAATCTAACATCAAAATCATGTTTACGTTATAACCAGACAACATTCATTGAAATCAAAAGGATTTTAAAAACCAAAAAAGAATAGAAGGTAAATAATGTTCAATTACATGATTTTGATGTCATGAATTTGACATTGTTGATACCAAGTGCTCGTTTATTACGACTCATGACTGTTTACAAATATGGGCCAGCTCTTTCGTTATATTTTGAGAAGGTCTTGTGTATTAGCCAAAAGAGTCACTTTGCACATACCCTGCCCGTCATTTCTGCAAAACACCCTGCACAACATGCCTGCTGAAAACGGGCAGAAACCGAGACAGTCTCCATGACAGGCACCCTATCCTCTTCCATCTCCCCAAGATGGCATTGGTGTGAACCCCATTGAAGAGCTGCAACACAATACTCTGTAACAATTTGTATCTGATTAGCTATTTGCAAGTATCCACATAGCAGTACTGACCACGTGGTTCGGTCATTCGTTTCGGCTGCGGAAACTCGTAACTGAAGTACAGCAGAATTGGCATTTTTCTCAGCATAACGGTTGAATGTACTTTATTTAGGATTAATAAAGGAATTTGAAGTATGGATACTTTGTGTTATCGGAATAATACATGACCTACAAAGTTTATTTTTCACTTTGGTGGGAAATTATTGTATCTAAACGATTCCGAAGCCATCTGTAGCCCATCATTTGGAGAAGCCATTAGGAAGATATTCAATTCGTCCTCTATATTCCCCCCTACACGATCGAAAAGGTGCTTGCATTAAAGAAACATAATAGTTGAAACAATTACTGGGTGAAGAAATTTGAGGACACTCAAATGACCTTTTCCTGCCCAGACTTTCCCGAGAGAGCACATGAAGTAAAAATTAGAATAAACGGTCATGTAGGAATATAAATATTGAAGAAGATGAGGGAGAATGACCTAACGGCAATTTTGTGTAATCCTTATTTATTAGCTTGATGCAATAACCAGTGCGCTCCTGATTTCTGTCAAAAATCAATCGGGAAAAAAACATGGCATATCTAAATATAAAACTGATCACGTGATTTAGTCTTTCTTTCGGATGTAGAAATTTGTAATGGAAAAAGCACTGCTATTTTTCTCTGCTTGTGAGTTGGATATACTTTATTTTGGATTAACAATTGACTTTGAGGTATGGACACCAGGTTTTATCGGAATTATACATGATTTACAAGGTTCATTTTCGTACAGTTAAGAAATTATTGTGGAAAAGCGATTCTCAAGCCTTCCGTTGGCCCATCATCAGAGGTAGTAGTCAGAGAGCTCCATTGTGAAGACGTTTAGTTCGTTTTACATATTCCTCTATAAAGGATCAGAATGGTATAAGGAAAATAATACTTCAAACAATAAGCTACCAAAGTTAAGAGATGTAATTTTAAGCGTATTTCTCTGTTTTTCGAGCACTCTAATTTCTAAAATCTAAATACAAACTGACAGGAAGTCTCAAGTTGTACATGCGCAGATGTAATCTATTCTTCTCGGGCTAATTATAACAACAGTGATCACATGGTCCAAATATCCCATCAGCGCATAGCTTCCTGATCATCTGGACTAGATATCCAATCAGCGCATAGCATTGCTATCACATGATCCTAATACCCAATCAGCGCACATGAAGATTCTTTTCGGCTGCAGCGCTCATAAATGGAACAAGCACCCCTGCCTTTTCTCAGTGAAAAAAGTGAATCTTTACATATTGGGAATTGAATAAGGCTATTCCAGGTATGAATTATTGAAAATATTTGAATATTACACAATTTACCAGATTTATTTTCTACTTTTTGACATAAATTCTGTGTTAAAATGAATCTAAGAACAGTGGCCGAACGTCCGTCTTTGAATTTGAAGCATTTGCATTTCAGGTCTCCATCTGGTTTCCGTATTTATCACATATTACTTTTAGTCTTCCTCTGCAAGGTCAATATGATAAGCAACAAATGTTACCGGAAAACGATTTTAATCCTTTATTTTTGGAAAATTATTCAGATGGCAAAAAAGATTGAAATTGTTCGACACCCAGTTTTATGACTTCCTGAGCAAGGAAAAGTGAAACGACGGGAGAGTTTTTAATTTTTTCAGCACCAAATAAATAATTCCACCATTTCTCGCTGTACAAGCGGAAGATACAGATCCAAGATCAGACTGCATGTTCTGTTTTTGATCTATGCCATTCACAAAAAGCGCCTGTCTGTGCCTATTGCAGATCAAACTTCATGGATATTCAGCAAGATACTGTCCGCAAAAGGTGCCAATCTGCGCCTATCTATTCTAATATCACACTCCCCGGATGTTCAAGCGGGTCTTGGTATATTTTTATCGCAAAAACAAAAGCTTATTACTCAGGGGAATATGGGCTAGGATAAGGCAAGTTTTCACCGTCAGAAGAACAGAGTGAGCCCTGTCGGTAGCACCGGTAAACATAATCCAGGAACGAACGAAAAGATGCGCTGGCCTTCGTGATATGACGGAAATGCTATTCAATCAATTTTTTACCATGCAGATCTCCTTCTCTTTCTCTCTCTCTCTCTCTCTCTATTTCGATAGCTGTAAATACAATCTCTTAATGATCTTTTTTTTTTATCTATTATTAAAGACAATACGGACGAATGGTGTAGATAAAAGATCGGACTGCAGTTTCTTTGTTGTCTGATCTTGATCTATGCCTTTCGCAACAGCCAGTGTTTTTGCATATTGTACTGAGAGGGCTATTCCCCTTACTACTCTTTTCTGTAAAAGTAGACAATGGCATACACTGTGGACACAGATCAGATGGGGCAAAAAGCGGCTTCTGATATTGGTCAACAGTACTTTTCCACTTGAAAAGAATATTTGAATCATACTCTGTGAAAAGGGGGTTTAATGCATCTGCAAATAAGTACTGACACAGGTCAGCCTGCGCAGTTGAAGCAGGTTGACCTGGATCTAAACATTTTGCTTTCTGGTCATTTTTCTGCATGTCAAAGGACCATTTTACCTCGTTATTCGGTCGGTTGTCAGACAAAATGGTTTTTATGGATCCATGACTATGCGATGACTTACCTAGTATAATGCATCACGGGTATGCATTAAATCACCTTTTTGCAGAGCATGGCTCATTTGCAAAGAACATGACCTACAATACCAGGCAGTAAAAGCAGGTAGGTACTCTGATAAAAGCATGTGTAAATAATTGTATTTTCACGATAAGTTGCAGACTGGCGTGTAATACAGACACAAAACATGTACCGAATCCGCCAGGGACAAAATCTGCAAGAATTCAGCTCAGACAGAAACAGAATAAAGTCCGAAAAACAGCAAATGCACGAGCAGGAAGTACATTTAATCCCGAAGCAGAAACTGTATGTTGAAAACAATTGTTAAAATGCAGAATTCATTCCTCAATGACCTAGGTGTTGTAATTTTTTTATTGATACACCCTTATGATATAATCTAAACTGCGGTTGATTTAACGAACAGTGTACATACAGATCAGACTGCATACCACCTATGTCTGATCTTGGATCTACACTTTATACTCCATCTCATTGGCTATTCCAGTTAAATATTCATGGAAAGGCATTGATACACAGATAGGCCTTTGACCTCGCTGAAAGTATAGATTTCATTTATAAGCATTCTAACCCTTTACCAAGCAATTATGTGTTTAAAGATACATCTTTCAAGCCAGAGAGAAAAAAAAAAACCACTTAAAAATTTATGGTGTGTAGCATGGTTCAGGAATTGGTCAGCTGTGTAAAGATAGATGATAATTCTGCGGAAGAAAGCTTTTGAGAACAATGCTGTAAAATGAGAAAACCAGCATTTCCCCTTTTCCAATAATGAGTTCTACCATTTCGAGAAAAAGTCTATTCAAATCGATTGAACCATATTTGATATGGTCCCTACAAACGCTCTATACAAGTCAATTTTTTGTCTTTTGGTAAAGTGTTAAACAATCCTGTGGAAAAAACAGCTTTGGAAAACACTTTTGGAAAAGACGAAAATGCTGGTAACCCTCCCATGTTTTCAACCATTTTCACAGACAAATGCCAGCATTTGTCTGCAAATGAATTAAAATGGACCAGTATAAAATTTTGTCATTCAGTTTAGAAGAGAAGAAAACTGTGGGAAAAGGAGAAAATGCTGGTTACCAGCATTTTCTCCTTTTCCCACAATGTTTTCAGAAGGCTTCTTCTGGGTCGTAAAAACCAGGGATTGTTTGGTAAAGAGTTAAGTTAATGGAGTTTGGTCATTAATGTCAAAGAGGAATAAATTCTGCATAAATAGATATACTACAAACACTGAGACACATGTGTAGTTTAAACAATTGACTCGTCCACAGTGAAAGGTGTAGAGCAAATGCTGGGTTCCAAAATTCGAGATTTTTAACTTTTTCCCAAACGACAAAAAAAAAAAGACTAGTCCAAATTGAAAGCAATTGCAGACAGCAAATTTAAATATAGTTCAGATGCTTGAATTTGATTTTGATAGGGTAGAAAACATTGTATGAAAAAGAGAAAATGCTGGTTTCCAGCATTTTCTGCTTTTAACACGATGTTTTCAAAAGCCTTCTTCTTCAGGGTGGTTAGAACTCGGGATTGTGTGGTAAAAGGTTAATCTAAGGCACAAGCGTAAACTTTTATTGTGTAGTCTTGTAAATACAGTCAATTAGCCAGACTGACTGAAACATTTGAAACAATAAATTTAGTTCTGTTCATGCTAAGCGCTTCTCACTGACCTTTTGCGGACAGTGTATATCAAAGATCAGACTGCACAGAACGTGCAGTCTGATCTTTGATCTAGACTGTCCGATAAGGAGGTATTTCCCCCCCTCCAAAAAACTTTGAAATATATGTAGTAATAATGTTTTTGTTTACAATCGACTTAAATGTATCGTTTAGCTTATTCAGTTGGATGAGCGTTAACGCAGTCCTTTTACTTGGACCTGTCTCTCCAGTCTTTGTGGTATATCTATAGTGTTGTTATTGTTTTGTTCTCTCGCCGGAGGAAGTGTAATCAAACTGAATTCTTAGCTTCTGAAATCAAAATCAGTTGAAACATGATAAAATCGTGTTTTTTTTTTTGCTGTCTTTGATTTATTCATTAACCGTTATCGAATGACAACATTTTAGCTCTCATTTAGAAAAAAAAAAATGCAGAGGACAATTCAAAATGTCGCTTATGATTTGGTAGATGTAATTAATTTTTGAAAGGGTGGAAAACATTTTGGAAAAGGTAGAAAATGCTGGTTATTAGCATTTTCTCCTTTTCCCACAATGTTTTCAAATGTCCCAAGGTCGTAAAAACTCGGTATCGTTTGGAAAAGGGTCCAATGGGAATTTACAGCCAATGTTAAAACCGCAATTACAGCAATTTCAAAGTTCTCTTTCGCCGGAAAATCTCAGGTAACTGGTCAGTGCAAATTGAAGATCAGACTGCACTTTTTTGCAGTCTGATCTTGTCTACACTGTCCAAAAGGGGTATTGAGTTGTGCATATTTGTTAATACATAGCATGCCAAGGGCAGCATCAGATGGTTTTTGTTGCCCGAGTAGATCAAGATCAGACTAAACCGAACAAGCAGTCTGAGCTTGAATCTGCACTGTCCGATATCTTAACCCTTTGGCTGCTAATCGCGACTCGCTAACCTTGCGGACAGTGTAGATCAAGATCAGACTGCACAGACGTGCAGTCTGATCTTGGATCTACACTGTCCGATAACGAAATATTTTTCTTCAAAAAACGAGCGTTTGAAATAGCATCATTTGGTTTTTTACTATCGGCTTGAAAATTTCATTTAAATTTATTCAGCAGGCCGATAAGGGTTAATCTATACTGGTAAAATCGGCCTTGAAATTACAAATTTCGCTGTGAATTTTAGTCATTTTCATTTATTTAGCGGTTGATATTCTAATTTCCCATGATTACCCGCGAATACTATTTGAAACAGTCAGAGTTCAGATCTCAGAGGTTACGTGTACTCGTACAGGCGGGAAAACTTTATGTAAAGAAAAGTACTCTTGTTGAAGAATAACAAAAGTTTCCTCAATGTTTTTCAAGGTTTTTTTTTCCTACACAAATATGTCAGAGGGCGATTGAGAACGAAATCGACAAGGTCAAATTCCGTTTGGTGACACTTCCGACGGCATGTTTTGTTGAGCCAATCCCTTGCACCTGTTGTTTTGACTCCCTTATGCACCTGACGATTATTAAGCCTTTACTAAACAATTCCGCGTCTTAACGACCCTGAGGAAAAGTTGAATACATTGCGGGAAAAGGAGAAAATGCTTAACATCAGCATTTTCTCCTTTTCCCACGATGTTTCTACCCAACCGAAGACATATTCCATCATTTGAGCCATATTTAAATTGTAGTCTACGATTGCTTTGAATTTGGACAAGTCTGTATTTTCGTCGTGTGGTTAACCATCTACCAAACAATGCCGTATATTAACGACCTTGAAGGAGAAGACTTTTGTTTGAAAACATTGTTGAAAAAGGAGAACAGGCACTTAAGGATTTTTTCCTTTTTCTCCCGATGTTTCCAGCCCCGGTCTTTCAAAGACGAAACCTACCATTTGATTCGTTTCCTGCAAATGCATTCTTCTAGGATAAGTCTAAAATTTTGCCCTTTGGTACAGTATTAACCCTGTACCAAACAAACCCATGTTTTAACTACCATGATGAAAATGCATTTTTAAAACATGGAGGGAAAAGGAAGCAATGCTGCTTTCAAAGACAAATCATTTAGTCATAATCATCTTGAAATCTGTAAATGAGCCGTGCTGTGTGAAAAGGGGGCTTAATGCATCTGCGAAACTATAGACCCAGGTCAGCGCAGGCTGATCTGGGCCGAAACATTTTGCTATTGGTCAATTTTTTATGCCCTAGGACCAGTCTACCTCACAATTAAGTTTGTTGTTAAAAAAAGCAGCAATAATGGATCCATAATTACGTGATGGCTTGATTGGTATCATGCATCACGGAGATGCTTTATGTCCCCTTTTGCCAGAGCGGGGCACAAATGCTTTAAAACCCTTACCAACTAATCACATGTTTTAACGACCGTGAAGAAGAGGGCTGTTGAAAACATTGTGGGTCCAAGAAAAACTGCTGGCAATCAGCATTTTCTCCTTTTCCCATGATTTTTCTACCCTTTCTAAGAATTATGTCACAATTAGAGACACGTTTAATTTGTCATCTGCTTATGCTTTCAAGATGAACAAGTCTAAAAGTCGTTTAGGAAAGAGTCAACTCATTAATCCCCGAAACAAACTTGCAGCTGATGACATAAAATGGTGTGGAAAATCAGCTCAACTTAAATGTCATGCATGAATAAAAGAGGCAAAAGGATAAAATGCCGAGTACGAACAATTTCTCCCCAGCCACAGTGTTTTTCAACAATCTTCAGTTGCAAGAGACAAGGAACGTTTTTCAGATGGAATAGACTCAATCTATATATGTTTAGCTGGTGCATAAATTATGTGCTGAAGTTGGACTCTAAAGAAATGATATCCAACAATATAAGATCCGCTCAAAACTCCAGAACATGAAATGCAAGCATTAAACTGGGAAGCGCGACCTGAGGCGCTCTTGCGGACAGAATATATTAAGATCATACTGCACAGAAAGTTCAGTCTGATCTCGGACCTATTTCGTCCGATACCGTGAGACTTTTTCGGTGAAAGGAACTTTGAACTTGCCATATCGGCTGAAAATTTTAATTTCATTTATTGAATTGTTTAATGGTTAAGAATAAGGTACAAGTTTCGTTCATCACAATGTTTTACAAAAATTGCAAACTGCACATGTATCAAACTTATGTTTCCAGCCTTTATGCGCTGAAAAATGACACAAACTTTTTCGGTTCAGGAAAACAGCGAAAATTATTGCTATTCCAACGCTGTTTTGGCTGGAGCATTTTTTGAAAGTAGTGGACAGTATATATTCACGATCAGACTGCACTTTCTGTCTGCAAAAGCAATATAATTTGTGTTCGCTTTATTAGAATTTTAAGAGTAAGGGTAAAATTAAACAAGACTGAGTTTATCCAACATTGCAGAATTTACCATTTAGAGTGCGGGATAAAATCCTAGGTAATTCTGCGGACAGTGCAGATTAAGATAAGACTGAACCAAAGTGCTACAGTGTTAAACGATCAAGATCAGCCTGAAAAAAGAGTGCAGTCTGATGTTTGATTCACCGTACACTGGTCAAGAGAGTTTTCAAGCCGTATATGTACTATTTCATGCATAATGAAAGCGTTACAAATAGGGACTGTTTTTTTTTATCCGGTCATGAGCTGCTACTTTACGAAGATAATCCAGTATGTAGGTTGGGTCTAATCTGATTCTGCACGTTCCTCCACTCGATTTACAATTTTTCTCACGAGTGTTAATGAAAATCTTGTACTTCAGTCAGTAATCTTCATAAGTTTCTGAGGATAAATAACTTCAGAGTCCAAAACTTTCTGTGTACTGTGTATACATGCATGCATGGGGCCCGTTTTACTCAAATGTTCACAAAAATTTTCGTATCTGAAGACTTACGAAAGAGTTACCCAGTTCTTAAGCGCATTTTACAAAGCTTGCGTAAGTACATCGTACAGTGTCAATACTTTGAAGATACATGTATATGAGCCATGTTCTATGAAAAGAGGGCTTAATGCATCTGCAAAAAGTTTAGATTCATGTCAGCCTGCGCACTCCGCGCAGGCTTACATGGGTCGAAACTTTTTTTTTTAACTCATTTTTTGCATGTCGAAGGATCAATCTACCTCATGATTCAGCAGGTAGTTAGACAAAATAGATCTTATAGACCCATAACGATGGAATGACTGGCTCGGTATAATGGATGCATTAAGCTCCCTTTTGCCAGAGCGCGGCTCATCTATAAACTAGACACACGGATTTCTTGCTGGTGTCGCTATGCAAGGAATTTTTATAGCGTATCTAAAGCTGGGTACACAGCGCTTGACATGACTTGATGGTAGAATAAAAATATCTTAAGTTCGGTGATATCGATGCATATATAGAGTTACTATAAAGAAGGCCCTTTTTCCGTCATTTGTTTCTTCCTTCTTATATCAGTTTTCTTCCGCGGATTGTTCGGTCTTTTATTAATGAAATGTAAGTACATCAGTTAAAAAGCTACCATATAGTGAATATATATTTATGGATTTTATTTCAAGATAGATCTAGTAAATACTGTTTGCAAATGATTTCACAAAATTAGAAAGATTGGAAACAAACCTGAAAAAAAAAAAACATACAAAAATACGACTCGGAGAAAAAATACAGGATACATTACCGTTCAAGATCAGTATGAAAACAAACAAACGACAACTTTGCATTTTGTTTTGGTCCATCGACCACTTTTAAAAAGACACTGAGTCTTTATCTCTTTAACACACCATCCCGAGTTTTGGGGTTCACAAATGTGAGAAAGTAGAAGATGCTGGTAAGCATCATTTTCTTCTTTTTCGATCATGTTTGTAGCTAGTCAAAGAACGTCGTCGTCTGCAGATCTACCGTCATCTTTTAAAGGTGGGTATTTAGATTTTTCACATCTCACCAAATTAAAAAATATATATATCACTGAAATTTATATGAAAAAACAATACAAATCATCAATAATTAAGAATCATAAAATTACAAAAAAAATATTTTTGATGGTATTCCCTTAAAAGGCTACGTAGCCTCTTAAGGTATTTTTAGATTTCGCGCCAAAAATAAAAAAAAAAAAAGCATTGTGGGAATGTCAAGTGACTGGCACGTGACTAATGACGCCTAAATTCCATAACATAACAAACATGTCATTATTTTCCATAATGTCTTCTTCGGATGCTATGTTTGAAGCTTCGTCTGTGTATTTTCGGTATGTACATGAACGAGTTGCTCATGTAAAAATAGACCGTGTTTCCCGTCGGTGTCGACCTGGGCCGTAGTAAATCTCTAATTTCTCTTGTTGTCGGATGGTTTTCGACTACTGGTGTTTTATGAATGGAAATTAAAAGGCTTTGGGAGTATAAGGATGATTTTTTTGTATTTTTGTAAAATTTTCGTCCCAAAATCTGAAGGGCCACCTTTAACTACAATAAATAGGAACTGTATATTTAAAACGTCCTAACAATGCAGAACTTTGCCGTAATGAATGAATCAATCGCTAGCGAATACTTTTGCTCGTTTAATTAATAGTCTGTTATGTTAAAACACATTGTCTTCTTCGCCACAATATTTTTCTGCGGATATACATCACGTTTAATAATTATGACGTAGCCAACATCATTCATGACGTCATTATTGCAGCTGCATATACATGGGCCAGAGAGTTTTGTAAACACGGCTCTACTATTTTTTTAAAGTTTCTCATAGATCTAGTGAAAAAGATGTCAATATGTAAATTATTTCAAGCGAAATGTTCAATTAAGTCGGATTTTGGATTATAATTGAGAAAAAGGATAAATAAAATAGACGGTTGGTGTCTTCCATTGGGAAAGTCGATCAGGCTCGGCTCCGGAAATTTATTAAAGGTACGGTCTTTATCAAAGATTTTTTTTCTCGTTTGTTTTATTGAAAGTGACTATTTACCCGACCGTCGTGTACGCACTGAAGAAAATTCATATTGCGAGTACGACTGTCGTGTACTCAATGAAGGAAAACTTCTTGGGTGCCCGACTGTCGTGTACTCAATGAAGGAAAACTCGTTGGGTGCCCGACGGTCGTGCACAGACTGATGAAATTTCGTCTTGGGGGCACGATGACGTGCCCGCTATTTCCGATTTCTTCATTCAGTACACGATGTGGTCGTGTACGCACTGAAGAACTGGAGTCTTACGTACACGTATTAATGGATTGGACCAAAACGCAGACTGCTATGTGAACCAGCACGGCGTAAACCGTCTCAGTGGAGCAATAGTCATTTATACAGGGTGTCATGCAAACACACACAAAACAACTATTAACATATTCTTGTCACTGCAAATTTAACTAGTTATTTCCCACAGCACATATAGTATATGTAGCTGAATTTCAATTGTATCTGCTTTAAATACTTTTTGGGATACCCCTATCTAGATAACTCTTTGAATACATGTAGGCCTACTCAAATGAATTAGTAATACTTTTTATCTACAATTTGTTGCTAAAAAAAATTGTGGGTCGAATTGACCAAAATATGGGTCGATACGACCAAAAAGTTTCGAACTGACTGGGTGTAGAAATGACTTGGTGCCGAAACGACTGAATACCATTGTGGCAAATTTCAAATAGATCTAATTCCGATGGAAACTGTAGGAGGAGTTGCGCACACAAGAAATTCCAAACGGACGGACGGACGACCGGGTGTACAGTATGAGGTAATACGAGCCTTCGGACGTATAAAAAGGATGCCAGCTACGCTTGTGCATGCATTTGTTCTGTAACACGCTGTATAAATGACTATTGCCGTGTGCTCCAATGAGACTGTCTACGCCGTGCCGATTCACGTAAAAGTCTGCGTTTTGGCCCAACCCATTTACACGTGTACGTAAGACTCCAGTTCTTCAGTGCGTACACGACCGCGTCGTGTACTCAATGAAGAAATCGGAAATTGCGGGCACGTAATCGTGCCCCCAAGACGAAATTTCATCAGTCCGTGCACGACCGTCGGGCACCCAACGAGTTTTCCTTCATTGAGTACACGACAGTCGGACTCGCAGTATGAAATTTCTTCAGTGTGTACACGACTGTCGGGTAAATATCATCGGCCTTGTTTATTTTGTTTAGTTCCGTTACAGTGAGTGACAGGATATATAGAATAGATGGTTGGTGTCTTCGATGGGTTAAGTTTATCGGGCTCGCCTTCGGCTCACCAGATAAATTCTTCCGCCTTGCCCGATAAACTTAACCCATCCAAGACACCAACCATCTGTTGTGTATCTCCTTTACCTGGTTGTCCCTTAGGTTGATGAGTCTGCAGCAGACATTAGAAAACATTGATGTCAAAAGGAGAAATTGCTCCTAACGATTGATTTCTCTTTTTCGCATAATGATTTCTGACCCATCAAAGAGTTCTGTGATACATGAATACCAGGTTTTGGTTTAGCGCCTGCAAACGCGTCAAATTTAGAAAATTCTAAAATGAGTCGTTTGAAAATGGGTTAAATGCTAACATCAGTATTACATTTATATGCTATGAATTGGTTTATTATGACCAACAAACTTGATTCTTATAAATATTGTTGTATTATTGAAAAAATTGAGATAATTTACTTCATATAATGTCTTTGTCTTTGACAAACCCTACATTTACTCATTGGTTAGTGCCCCACCCACAAACTTAAAATGTATTTTCTTAAAAAATAAGGCTGGTGACCTATTTGTTTTAAGCCTGATTCTTTTAGTTTAGTACCTGAATATTATTTATAGAAAAGATAAGAAAAATCTGAATGTTAGAACATTTAAAAAAATAACTTTAAAAGATACTCTTTGTTTTTTTTTTTGGTTTTTTTCCCCAAAATAAAGGTGTTTTAGCCATAAGTTAAGTTTTTTTTTTTTTTAAATATTGATACTCGGTATACTCTAAATTATTTTTTTCATTAGATTTGGTGTTTCACCAATACAGTGACATAAAATTTGTTTATAATTGTTGTCATTTAAAAAAATATACATAGACTTAGTTTTCATAGGTGAAATTTCATCCTGAACTGCCGCAATGCAGGGTGTACTAAAAGAAATATTCATAGAATTTTCCCAAAGCTGGTAACCCCCTCTTTTTATCTCGTAGTTTTGTAGATCAGATAATAAATTATCACCAAACAAAGTTTGATGAAATTCTGAATGTTTTGAAAAAATGGTGAAACTGTAGCAATCGTCTTTAACTGAGGCTAAATGTTGGGAATTTTGTTTTGAAAAGGTCAAAAACAGCGTGGGAAAAAGGAGAAAATGCTGGTTATAAGCATTTTCTTCTTTTCCCACTATGTTGTAATGGCTATCTTCATGAAGTTGGTAAAACCGGAGATTGCTTAGTTAAGGGTTAATATCGAAATATCAGTGGAAAAGAATTTAGGATTGTGAGAAAAGAATGAATTTCTTGCACTGTGATTGTGAGAAATGAATGAATTCATGGCTGGGCTTTTAGATCATTACCTCTGGAAACAAAATGCTGCAGACGTTTTTGTTAAAATAACATTTGAAGATATTGTTGCGTAAGAAGGAAGTGATCCTCATAAGCGGCGTCTCTTGAATCTCACAACAGAATTGACTCTTTACCAAACGACAGAATTTCTGACTGGTGCAAAATGAAAGCATTTGCAGATGACTAATTTGGCTCAAATGATGGGATTTGTTTCCGAGAGGGTTGAAAACTTTGAGGGGAAAGGAGAAAATGCTGTGCAGTCTGATCTTGATCTACTGTCCACTAGGGGTGTAACGATACATCGGACTATCGATGGATCGCGATGGTGAGCGTGTCGATGCTACTGCATCGATTGTTTTGTTGAAAATCGATAACTATCGCCGATAGTTACCTCAAATATCGATAGTTTCGATAGTTTCACTGACAAGAAAGAGGGAGAAAATACTGCAATTCGCTAATGTATTCGAACGCCCTAAAAGTTCGGACACGTTTAATTATTTACAAAAATAATTTATTTTTTAATTCTTTCTCTGAACACTTCCAAAAGCAAGTTTTCCTAAATATTCGGACATTCCGTAACGTTAATTTCCCAAAATATTTGACGGGTAATTTTTTGGAATATGTTTTCAATAATGATTGGCTGCATAATATTCATTTCTGCATAGCAATGTTCATCGTTACGAAAACGAAACCTTCGAGAGCTGATTAACTCAGCGATAATTTTAAGTCATGAAATTAGACCAAAATAATTGCAACACTAAGGGTGTTTTTGTTAAAAACTTCTCACCAAAGCGAAAAGTGTGGATTTAGATCAAAGATCAGACCAAACAGTCTGCCTACAGTCTAATCTTAATCTACATAGGCCGCCAAAACCATAACCATGCGTGTTGTCCCTCCACAAGCAATAAATAAATCTACTATGAAAAATGAATACTAAACCTCGTTCTTTCTTTTCTTTATTTATCAGTAATCCATTTCGAATGCATTCCTTGTATTTCGGCTGCAAGGAATTAGATTAATTTTTAGAAAACAGCCGCACTTTTTTATGCTGACTACACAAAACGTGACACGACTGGCGTGTTCTTGAAACAGCTATATTACTAAATGCAAAAAGGCTTTATCAGCTGGTGTACATGTAAATCGTGCATGAAATAGGCTTATTGCATGGTCACTTTGAATTGATTGGAGGTCGACCTGCAGCCAGATATAAGTTTCTTCGAGCAGACCAGTTTAAGTGTGTAAATTAAACAGGTGCGTTACAACTCAATCGCTTCGAATGATTTGCGTGTTACGTCATACCCCTTATCCAAATTTTACTGCAAACATTTGTGTACCCACGACAGGCCGACAGGCATCTTGTAGACAGATGGCTTTTAATATAGATCTACATTATGGTCGTTCTGATTTACTCTGCTGATGGCAAGATGCCGATTTTCAAAGTTGGCGGATGGTGTAGATAGACATCAGACTAAACAGAACCCGCTGTCTGATCTTGGATCTATACCATCCACTTCTGTACTATGACGTAACTCGTATTAGAAACCTACTTCTTTCTCGGGCTAAAAAAGGTAAGATCATGTTTAACAGTGTTCCCACTCGCGCAAATATTGCGTAAATCACGTTACAGAATTGAAATTCACGTAACAGATTCTGGTTACACCCGAGACTTCGCGTAAGAAAATGCATGGACAGAAAAGGCCATTATACGCTTTTCTTGTGAAAAATGACAGGTTTTGAAGTTACTTGTTACCCTCATTGACAATCGTTTTGTCAAATCATGTGGAAATACCTAGCCAGAAATTAACAGACATGAAAAACTGATCGGAGGAAAAAACACGGAAACACATGACACAACAAAATGTCTCTTTGACATTGTCCGATGAGAGTCACTTCAGATCGTCTTTTCAGCTTTTTAATGACTATAAGCAGTAAATTTATACAAATATCTTAATATAACACACTTTTTGGATACACATACAACAAGGTAAAACCTATTATTTCGGCCACCCCCTTTTTTTCAGAATGATAATTTCCTAAAGATTTGGAGACTAAACAAAAATAATCAAAATAATTATTTTTTGTCTGAATATATTGGCCAATTATGGGTAAAATTAGATAAATTCTATCAACTCAAAAAAACCTTAAGGGCTCACATTTAAAAGGTGATTTCTTTAAAAGTTTAAAGTTGCTTTATAATTACTTTTTATTAGGTGTGTTTATGAACCACCAGCATTTGTCAGCATTTTGTGCTTTGCATGCTGTAGTATATCAATCAGACTTTAAAGTTGACTTATTCAAAAGTTCAGAGTAATTAGGTATGTTAAATTGTTTGTGAGCCATCTGCATTTAGAAAAAAATGTCATTGAAATTTATTGAGCATCTTGCATTTAACTCTATTTTCCCCTTTATTTGCTATTCAAAACTATACTCAAGTAGAATTTAAACTACTCGGAGATGTAATTTGGTGAAATTCATCTCATGCAATTCATCCAATAGTATTGCAATAGTATTGCAATAGTAACAGGCAATATCAATACTATTGCAATAGTATTTTTTCCAATGTCAATACTATCGCAATAGTAGATTTTGGCCTCAATAGTCAACCCTACTGTCCACAAAAACAACTCGAATCAATTCAGCCCTTCATGGGTTAAAACTGGGGATTGTTTGTTGAAGGGTTAATTTTCATGTCAGGCATATGAATACTCAGAACTTACTTGAATGACTTTAATTAACCCTTTACCACACAATGCTGACTTTTAACAACCCCGAGAGAGGTCTTTTGAAAACGTGGGAAAAGGAGAAAATGCTGGTAACCAGCATTTTGTCCTTTTCCCACAATGTTTTCTACCCTATCGAAGAAAAATTGCACCGTTTGAAGCATACTGAAATTGTCGTCTGCAAGTGCTTTCAATTTGGACAAGGCTAAAATTCTGTCATCCGGTAAGGGTTAATGTTCCGATATCGACTCTCAGGAATTTTTGGACACATCAATCTTGTGTCGTAATACAAAGCTTTCACTTGTAAATACAAGCTCAATTTGCAACTAAACTTTGTCGGGAAATGAGTTGTCAAGGGGTGTTTCATCTGTAATGCATAGGTCACCCTTTAATGACTTTAAATCATTGAGAAATACACACTATTTGTTTATGATATAATTAAAGACCCCCAGTGGTCAGAAGGGTCAATTTGAGTCACATAGGAGCCATGCTCTGTGAAAAGGGGGCTTAGTGCATCTGCAAAAAAGGATCGACTCGGGTCAGCCTCATGATTGAGCTGGTTGTTTAAAAAAAAGTGGCTATTATGGATCCACACAGTTTATGATAGCTTGCTTGGTATGATGCATCACGGAGATACATTAAGGCCCCTTTTGCCAGAGCATGGCTCAAATAGTATTGACTCTGGTCAGCCTGCGAAGTCCACACAGGCTGACTGGGATCGAAACTTTTTGCAATGGGTAAAATGTCCTGCATGTCTGAAGACTAGTTTACCTCATGATTCGGTTGTGAAATTGTAAGACAAATTTGATTTTATGTAATGACCGGCTTGGTATAATGCATCATGGAGATGCATTAAATCGCCTTTAGCAAGAGCTTGGCTCATATAAAGAGCTTTGCTTAATGTTGATCATCTCACTCAAACAACTGTCTGCAGTATGTTTGATCATAGGCCTCTGAAACTCCATCATGGGATAACGAAATTTTCATTATCGGACACAGTTACTATAAATACATAGTTACTATAAATAAGACATTGGGGATTCCCTCTGTATCGTATATATAGTAAGACAAGGTTGTCTTACTATATACGATATAGAAGGAGTCGCCAATGTGCTATTTATAGAAAAGGTGTTAATGAAAATTTGAGTATACTCCGTGATATACAGGCGATGCACCAATGTGCTATTTAAGTGTTCGATGATCAACCAAGGAAAATTTTAGTGTTCCGTGATAGACCAATACAGCTTCAAAGGCTGTGGTTTGATAAGGAAGTACTGGTAATGATATAAACTTTTGCAAGCCCAAAAATGCTACTGATGGATAAAGAAAATAAAATTTGAGTATAATCTAAAAGCTTTATTTACAAGATCAGAATAACAATATAAAAAACAATGACACATTATTGGTGTAGAGAGAAGAACAAATGCATAAATTTATATAGAAAAGCATATAACAGTTTTTTTTTTTTTTCCCATTACTGTACAAAACAAGTATAGACCTGCAAAAAGCCGTCACAAATCCATACAAGGAAGGGTGGCCTTTCATTAACTCTTTACCACACAATCCGGACTTTTAACGACCCTGAAGGTGAAGGCTTTTGAAAAACATTGAGAGAAATGGAAAAAAATGCTGGTAACCAGCATTTTCTCCTTTTCCCACCATGTTTTCTACCCTTCCCAAAACAAATTTCAAGTTTTTAGTCATGTCTATTTTGTTGTCTGCAATTGCTTTCAATTTAGGTAAAACTAAAGTTTTGTCGTTTGGTAAAGAGTTAAACTGCGTATGCATGAAATTTGCATATGCAGTTTAGATAACCAAGCATCAAGTCTGAAAACAAGTTTCACTTTACTGCATAAATTTAAGATTCGAAAAAATATTTGCATAACTTTATGCCAGCTCATTCGTGTCAGTAAAGCAGGGATCCTATGTGTGTATATACAATTCCAAATAACTTGCCTAAATCTACGCTGTTTATTGAAACACATTTCTCAGATGTAACGAAAGAAAAGCACAATATTGGTTTTCAGTAGTATTTTAAATACCATGGTGGAAAAAGGAGTAACTGCTTTTGAAAAGCAATTGCTCCTTTTTCCATGATTTTTTTCAAAGGCTGATACTGTATTTGTACAGTAATGGATCATTTTTTTACCCTGCTTGGTATACCCCATCAACTTCCAAATACATGTTTGCAAGCAATGAACAGAAATACATGAATATTGCAACTTACAGGCCAATTTGTCGGAATATAAAATCAGCTCAGATTATCATAAAGCTAATCAACAGTGAACATGGATCAGACTGCATGCTCTGTGCAGCCAGATCTTGATCTGCATAGGGAAGTTGCCATAATCCTACTAATACTCAACTCTTTACCATACAACAAAAATGTAGACATGTCCAAACTGAAAGTATTTGCAGGGTATGTGCTCATCTTTTGAGACCTGAAGTCATGTAAACCCTTTACTAGACAACAAAATATTAGACTTGTCCAAATTGAAAGCATTGGCAGATGACAACTTTAATGTTGTGCAAATAATGAAAATTTTCTTTGAAGGGTAGAAAACATTATGCGAAAAGAAGAAAATGCTGGTTACTAGCATTTTCTTCTTTTCCCACAATATTTTCAAAAATCTTATTTCTCACAGTCATTAAAACTCAGGAGTGTGTGGGAAAGGGTTACTTATTTATGTTTAGCAATGATTTCCCAAGATCACTTGCTGCATATATATTTCAGTATATACTGAGTCAATTTTATGAACAAAAATAATGAGGCAAGACTAAATATAATTCAACAAATTGCTCTACATGTACCCATAATATCACATGGGAAAAAAAAAAAGAACACTTTGTAGAAAAATAAAAAAAGCATTGAAGACTTCTCGTGGTTTCATTGTTGAATTACCTTATAATCCTGGGGGACTTTTCATAAGTTTCAAACCCTTGATTACAATCATGTAGAAGGCCCTAGAAAACATTGATTGTGAGGACGGAGAAAATGCTGCTTACCAGCACTTTCTCCTTTTCTTAGAATGTCTTCTACCCTTTCGAAGCAAAATTTCCATTGTTTGAGGTATATCAAACTTATCATTTGCAAATAGTATCAATTTTGAAAGTCTAAATTTTTGTTGTGTGGTAAAGATTTGATGAATGACTGCACAAACAGAACATACTATGCTCAAGCAGTTGACATCTATGTTTTTGTCTACACTGTTTTTTACTGCTCTGGACAGCTATTCAGTAACAGCAGTAAGACTAACAACTTACAGTTGAGTCATGTTCTGTGAAAAGGGGGTTTAATGCAACTATGTTATGCATTATACCAAGCAAATCATCATATCAATAATCATTGTAGATCCATAAAATCCATTTTGTATAATAACCTACTGAATCCTGATGTAGGGTGGCCCTTAAACATGCAGAAAATTTACAGAGCAAAAAGTATTGACTAATGTAAGCCTGCGCTGACTGATTAGGCTGACATGGGTAGATACTTTCTGCAGATGCATTAACCCCCCTTTTTACAGAGTATGGCTCATTAATGTATTTCCTATGATTCACAAGTACTAGATGTGATAGCATTACTGAAGAATTGTGGAAGAGTTGCTTGTGACAGGCAATACCTCCTTTGTCCAAAATGTTTCATTGTGTTGAAAATTTTTTAACCATTATGTTATTTGTAGTAGTAACCAGTATGCCTTGAAATAGCTTCTACTGTAAGAAGTTAACCCTTTACAATCCTGAGTTTTCACGACCCTGAAGGAGAAGCTTTTGAAAACATTGTAGGAAAAAGGAGAAAATGCTGGTAACCAGTTTTCTTATTTTCCCACAATGTTTTCTACCCAATCAAAGACACACAAAAAAAAAATCAACATTTTAGCCATATTTAGTATGTTGTCTGCAATTGCTTTGTTTGGAAGACTCCTAAATTTTGCCATTTGGTAGAAAGGTAAGTATGTACCATCTTTACCTTACCAAAGTTTTAGACTTGTCCAGATTAAAAGCATTTGCAAACAACAAATTCAATGTAGCTTTAAGTACACTTTGCTTTTAATGGGTAGAAAACATTGTTGGAAAAGGGAGAAAATGCTGGTAACATTGTGTTTTTAAAAACAGAGTGTTTTTAAAAGTCTCATTACCAAAGGTCAATATTACACTTTGTAAAGGTTAAACAATGGAATGAATGATATCCACCCTTATACAACTAATTTCAGATCAACAGAAAAAGTGGGAAAGAAAAATCTATTTATGAAGATGGGTAGTTATTGCAATGTTTCTGAAGTTTGGACCGCTTACAATTTGGAATGCATCAGCATATACATGTATGACTAAAAATGTGCTTTTTTCTCATGTCTGTGAAAATAAGTTCCACTATTATTAACCCTTTACCACATGATTCCAACTTTTAACGACCCTACGGAAGAAGCCTTTTGAAAACATGGGAAAAGGAGAAAATGCTGGTAACAAGCATTTTCTCCTTTTTCCACAATGTTTTCTACCCTTTGACAGACAAATTTCCTGTTTTGAGTAACATTTAATAAGTCATCTGCAAATGCTGTCAATTTGATGCAACAACTTTTAAACTCTGATTTATTCCTTTTGAAACCATTGCAGACATCAAAATAAAAGGTACTCCAAATGATGGCATTTAACTTTGAAAGAGTAAAAAAAAAAAGAAAAATGAGAAAATGCTGCTTACAAGCATTTTCCACTTTTACCACAAAGTTCTCATGTGCCATCCTACTTGGATTTGTTAGAAAACTGTTGACTCTTTACCGAATGACAAAATTTTAGACTTGCTCAAACTGGAAGCATACACAGACAACAAAATCAATGTGACTCAAAAATAAAAATTTGTTTTGAGACGGGTAGAAAACATAGTGGGAAAAGTACTAAATACTGGTTTCAAGCATTTCTCCTATTCCCACAATGTTTACAAAAGCTGTCTTCCTCTGGGTCTTTAAAAGTCTGGATTGTGTACTAAAGGGTTTAGCTGATAAACAGGGGGTGAATGTGGTATTACTCGAACAAATTGACCTGAAATTGACCTTTATGCAAAGAATAATTAAAGAGTGAATACTGATATCATCGGGTATAATCAGACTATACGGAAATTCTGTTAACAGTAAAAATTGGGTTTGGCCCTTACAGTGCCATGGTCAAAATATGAGAGCTTTTGCAAATGACATGGTCAAGATCAGACTGCACAGAAAGTGCATCTTAGATCTATGTCACCCACCACGTATTACCAATTTAAACCAACAAAATCATGTTTACTTCAGGTACTTTCAGTATACTTTAAAAACACGATAAATCCATCAGCTGCATAAAGAGTTGAAAATCGTTTGCATAGTTTCGCATGCAGACGACATTAGCCAAAGCTAAGTTTGGACAGTAATACATGCGTGTAATATATGGTAATAGAGGTCATTTATTTCATGTCAATTTGTTTGACATAAGAATAAAAGCAGGTTTTATGATCCGTAATTTGAATAAATCTAGAACTTTGTCGGTTGATATTCAGCTTCTATTAGCACTGTAGAATTTCTTATTGATTAAAAAGATGAGTAAGTTGACGTTAATCTTGGTCTTCCCAAACATTTCCATCACTGCCACACCTTCATACTGTAATTGCAGCAAGTCCTGCAAACAAAATAGAACCAAATACTGTAGAGGTAGATATTATTGTGGATCTTAATTCTTTACCAAACAACAAAATTTTAGCCTTGTCCAAATTGAAAGCATTTGCAGACGACCATTTCAATGTGGCTTTGATAGGGATGAAAACATTGTGGGAAAAGGAGAAAATGCTGGTTACCAGCATTTTCTCCTTTTCCCACAATATTTTCAAAATGTTTCTTTTCAAGGGTCCTAAAAAGTCGGCATTGTGTCGTAAAGGGTTAAGCTAATCACCAGATACTGACCACATGCATGCCGACTTGAATCGATACTTTTTGCAGATGCATTAAACCCCCTTTTCACAGAGCACAGCTCAAACATATACAGTATCATGTGCACTCTCTTTAGTGTATTATTCCACAAATAGAAGATGAGGGTATTACATCTTTTCTGTATTCCCAACAAATTCAAGATGCAAGTAGAACATTTTTTACATTATTCTAGAAGAACCTTTTTGTTACTATCATTAACATGTGAGATGCCAGAACAACTTTTTCTGTATTCCCCCAAAACTTCAAGATGCTCGTAGACAAACAATTATCTTTTTCATCCCAGAAAGGTAGGATGCCAACAGAGGAACCATTCCTGTATCTTCCCACAAATGGAAAATACCAGAACCTTTTCTGTATCTGTACTGTCCCACAAATGAAAAAAAAAACGCTTTTTGATATTACCCCACAAATTGTGTGGTTTAATTGTATGGTATCTTGCACCGTTTTAAACATTATATCAGTTATATTGCAGCTGAGGGTGTGCCTATCAATGCTTTCCAAGAATTGTTTTTAAATAGTACAGTGCTCTTCCCAAGCCACTGGCTGCTTTCCCACATAACCATTGATGAAACAATGATCAGCAGCGAGGAGGAATGAGTCTTGTCCCAATGACCGTCATCAATCCTTGGAAAAAAAAATTTGCCCAGCTGGGAATTCCAACCAGCAACCCTCTGTTCTCAAGTCCTGTAAGCTACCGGCTATGCTAATGGGGCTCAGCCACCCCACAAATTCATAACACCAGGAGAAGAAACTAAACTCACCTGAAAGATCAATTCTACTTTCTCTACGTCAACCCCCATGAATTTGGCACTTACAGCAAATATGCCAGGATCTGAAGTAGCCGCAATCTCAAACTGAGCATTCTTAAACCTTGAAAAAAAAAAAAAAAATAAATAAAATGTTTTCTATGCTAAACCTCATTTCAGCACATTTCATCTACAGGAAAAATAACTTTAAGCTCCACAGTGGCCAAAAGTAAACAAAGCAGCTGTTGAAATGCATTTAAATTTCAATCATACTTTTTAAAAACATGAAAATTATTGTGAAGATTACAATATGTTACTGTACAGTTGGTCCAAGAGTTAGTCAATGGCAAAAAAAAGAATATAAAATCAGGGTAAAAGTAAACAAAACATAGCAACCTGGCAACTTTTGACCTACTCTGCATGCAAAAGGACCAGTGTACCTCATGATTCAGTCGTTGTTACATAAAATGAATTTCATGGGTTCATAATCATATGGTAATTTGCTTGGTATCATGCATCATGGAGACAAATTAAATCCCCTTTAACAAATAATAGACGTATATGGAACTTACTGGCTGTGTGAAAGACCCTCTATTTCCAGTATTACCCCTTTCTCATGAAGTTTAGCACCATTGTATTTAATTGTCCCTTGGGCTTTCTTGGCCTGCTTGTTTGCCTTGGCTTTGGCATTTCTGAAACGGTTATAAAATAAAGGATTAACAATTTTAACCCATTACCACACAATCCCAAGTTTTAATGACTCTTGGAGATAGGACTTTTGAAAAAATTGTGGGAAAAGGTGAAAATGCTGGTGACCAGCATTTTCACCTTTTCCCACAATGTTTTCTAACGTTTCAGAAACAAATCCAATCATTTGAGCCACATTTAAATTGTCGTCTGCACATGCTTTCAATCTGAACCAGTCTAGAATATTGTCATGTGAAAAAGAATCCCCGTTTGTTGTGTTTGGTGTTTAATACCATTTTCAATATCAATTAAGTCACACTGTGCAGCCAGTGCATCTATTCATGCTTTCCAGGAGTTCTTTTACTAGTGATTTACACAATATTCTTGCCAAGCCACTGACTTCTTTCCTACATAAACATTCTTGACACAATATTCAGCTTTGAGAGGAATGATCTTATTGTAATGATGATCATCAATCTGTTGTGATATATGACGTTGGGTGGACTCACGACCAGATGCCCGGCTAGCTCAGTTGGTAGAGCTGCGGTACCAGTGTTCCGGGGGTCGTGGGTTCGAGTCCCGCGTCGGGCACACTTTTCTCCCTTGATTTACTTCAAATCTTTCGAAAAGACTTAAGACAAGCTGGGGATTCAAACCAGAGAGCCCTTTAGCTCATGCTCTGTATGTTACCCACTCAGCTTCCGGGTTTTGGCAACGATAAAGACAAACTCAAACTAGCTGAAATAGAAGATTATTTTTAACCCTTTACCACACAATCCCGAGTTTTAACGACCCTGAGAAAGAAGCCTATAGAAAACATTGTGGGAAAAGGAGAAAATGCTGGTTACCAGCATTTTCTCCTTTTCCCACAATATTTTCTACCCTGTCAAAGTCAGAAATCATCATATTAACAAGATTTAATTTGTTGTCTGCAGATGCTTTGAAATTGGTCCAGTCCAAAAAATTGTCGTTTGGTAAAGAGTTAAAGGCAGACAAATTAACTGCACTCTTATGGTTACCAGCATTTTCTACTTTTCCCACAATGTTTTCAAAAGCCTTTCTGCTCGGGGTTGTTAAAACGCGGATTTGTGTGTTAAAGACTTAGATGCAAGGCTAAAAGCCACTCTCACCTCCCTTTCTGTGACAAGTTGTCCATACACGTCTTTACGTATTGATTATAGTAATCCACCTGGGATTCATAAAACTGTCGCTTTTCTCCTAAACTCTTCAGCGTGACTCGCAGACGATTTAATTCTTGTTTTCTGTTGTTACGGTAACGCCGTTGATTTCTGATGTCCTGTGGGATAGAATGGTAAAATTTAGAGTCTGAAGCACATGTATATACCATATCCTAGAGATAAAAAACTTGTATTAAGCCTTTACAACATAGTCCAGACTTTTAACCACTCTAAGGAAGAAGGCTTTTTAAAAGGTTGTGGGAAAAGGAGAAGATGCTGGTAACCAGCATTTTCTCCTTTTCCTACAATGTTTTCTACCCTATCAAAGAGAGAAATCATCATTTTATCAACATTTAATTTGTCGTCTGCAAATGTTTTCAATTTAGACCAGTCTAAAATTTTATCATTTGGTAAAGAGTTCATCTAGCACTTTACCAGATGACTTCCAATTTGAGGGTATTTGCAGAAAAGTTTAATATAGTTTAAATGATGGGATTTGTCTTTGAAAGGGTAGAAAACTATGTGGAACAGGGAGAAAACGCTGTTGACCAGCATTTTCTCCTTTTTGCACAATTTGGCTTTTCCTCATGGTTGATAAAAGACTGAATTGTTTGGTAAAGGGCTAACCCTTAAAGTGCTGAATCAGCAAATAGACACTTCCAAACAAACAAAAAAAAAAAAAAAAAAACTAAGACTTGATCAAATTGTAAGAATTTGTAGACGAAAATGTAAGATTTGCTTAAATAGTAGGATTTTGCTTTGATCGAGAGCATTTTGGGAAAAGGAGAAAATACTGATAACCAGCATTTTCTCCTTTTCCCATAATGTTTTCAAAAGCCTATTTGATCAGTTTGGTTAAAAAGCAGGATTGTGTGAGAAAGGGATGACTCTTTACCATATAATAAAATGTTCAACTTGTCCAAATTGAAAGGGTAAAAAACATGGTGGGAAAAGAAGAAACTGTTGGTGATCAGGACTTTCTCCCTTTCCAACAATGTTTATTTCAGGGTCTTTAAACCATATGATTGTTTGGTAAAGGGTTATTCAAAGGGCCCAAAAAGGATCATGGTAAAAATTAACAAACCTGAGCAATGATGTTAATCATCTCTTGGTATCCATCTTTCCTTGACACCACGTTTTCCAACTCCAGATTCTGTAAGCTTTTCTTGATCTTTGTTTTCATGAGGTGAAGAGGCAGACGACCATCCCCAGCCATCGACTGCTGTCGCACTATATTGCCATCAGCCCTAGCTGCTTTCTTGTCCCGCAAGTCTCGTTTTTTGACTAGAGCCTGGTGAAGTTCTTCCTACATGGTAATACAAATACACAGGAATTGATTTGAGTTGGCCTGGAATATATAGGATCTGACATAAGCTTGCGCTTGAGACAAATGTTTATTAAACGAGCCTTTGAAAAATGTTTTTAACCCTATACCATGCAATCCCAAGTTTTAATGACCCTGAGAAAGAAGCCTTTTGAAAACATTGTGGGCAAAGGAGAAAATGCTGGTAACCAGTATTTTCTCCTTTTTCAACAATGTTTTCTACCCTATTAAAGAGAAATTCCATCATTTGAATAACAATGAAATTGACATCTGCAACTGCTTTCAATTTGGACAAGTCTACATTTTTGTCCTTTGGTAAAGGGTTAAGCGAGCTTTTGGCAATCTTAATAAGATTTTTCTTGAGTTTAATAAAACTTTATCTCAATCACCAAGGAATGTGAGATTCGTTTCATCACAAAACTGTATCTCAAGATTTACTTGAAAAATCGTATGATCTTTATGAGAACCTTACATGAATAAGACCTACTAACTGCTTTGACATTTGTGTACATTTGGAGCTTAAAATAGTTCCAAAGTAGTCGATCTATAATTACTTGATCTTAAATCGGAAAATAAAAGAAACCTCACCCTGACCAAAATCAACAATTTCTCAGTTGAATTGAACAGGAAACTTATGTCAGACATTACTTTTGAAAATAATGGGCATGAATGCAATGTTTAAACATATGACAACACATAAGGCTGTTATATGACACCACAAAATATTACCTGAAACAAGATTAAGACAAGAAAATTCGTAATGGCTATGTTACATTGAAAACAAGTCAGATCATGTGGTAAAAAATTTCATATATTTTTGGTTTGGTTTGTATTGGAGTTTAACGCCATTTTAACAACTTGGTCATATCATGGTGGTCAGTGGCACACCCATGTGTTTCCTGGCTTTCTCACACCAGAGCTGACACAACTTTCTTTCAAAAGCCACTGACTACTTTTCTCACATACATCAGAGGTGAGAGGCGAAAAATCGCTGGAAAGAAAGTTCACCGCAACCGGGTATCAAACCTGCAATCTCCAGGTCACGAGTCAGATATGCTAACCACTGAGCTACCTGGCCAGGCTCATATATTTTTAAACTGGTGAATAAATTAGTTCAGTTTAGTCTGAACATACATAATGATTTTAAATCTATTGAGAAACAAGTTCTTACAACTTATGCTAATCTCTCTTGATTCTGCTTCCTGGGAACTACACCAGTACTCAAGCAAATGTGTGGGCCAATGAAAAATCCCAAAGTTCACAGCCACTCCCACCTATCAAACTTGGGACCTTATGGTTACGAGGCTGAAGCTCTACCTCACAACCACAGACACCACACTGGTGAATAAACTGAATAAAAACATTCAATATCAATATTAAAAACAGAATGAAGATAAACATTAAAAAATGCTCAATATTGCCATTTGAAGATTCATTTTGCAGGGAAAATACTATATTAGACAATGTAGATCCAACATCAGACTCCATGTTTAGTTGCAGTCTAATCTTGCTTTACACTTTCTGCAAAACTGTAGCAGCCTCAGGGTTTAGTAAGTCTAGAGAAAGTGTTACCGGTATATATGTAGGCTATGACATGAGTTTGCACAAGATTAAATTTCACAACATAAATTTACAGAAACATTGTGTCAACCTGGCCTTCAGGAGCTTAACTCTTCACCACACAATCCCCATTTTCACAACCCTGATGAAAAGAGTATTTGAAAACATTGTAGGAAAAGGAGAAACCGCTGGTAGCCAGCATCTTCTCCATTTCCCACAATGCTTTCAACCCTTCCCAAAAACGAATTTCAATCTTTAAGGTCACATTTACTTTGACGTCTACAAATGCTTTAAGTTTGGACAAGTCAAAAACTTTGTGGGTTGGTTGGAATTGTATTTCACTTCTCTATTTACAAAGTTTAACAATTGGTTGATTTCATTACTTAAATCTGATTGATTTAGTTAATAAGACATTGTGTTGCTTTGTAATTTTGAAAAATGTTGAAAATCATAACTAGATCTATATCTACTATTAACCCTTTCAGAGCCAGGTGGGAAAAAAGGGGCTTTCAGAGATGGCAGAGATCATCATCAGACTGCACCTCTGGAATCTGGACTGTTGTTTTGTTAAGTCAAGCTTATGAAAAGACAATGTTTCTGAGTTTCTGTGGATTGTATATCTAGAGGTCAAAAAAAGTTGTGTTTACTCATTACTAAATGACGAAGTTTTAGACCAGTCCAAACTGAAAGCATTTGCAGATGACAAGATAAATGAGACCCAAAAATCAAAGAGTAAAAAAAAACTGTTGGAAAAGGAGAAAACTCTGGTTACCAGCATTTTCTCCTTTTCCCACAATGTTTTCTAAAGCTTGTTTTTTTCAGGGTCCTTATCACAGAATTGTTTGGTAAAGGGTTAATATATTTAGCACTGAAAGATCAACGAATGGAGGGTGAATATGGCCCGACAGTGTCAACTCTACAGCCTAAAATTGAAAATTTTTTAACAACTAACCTCCTCATCTGTGGCAGGAGTTTCCAACACCTGATTTAGACTATCTCCAGACTGACACGCTATGACATCCACAACAAGCCTTTTGGTTCTGTAATCCAACAACAGTGACAAATTCATCAAGTTCTGTTTTTTATGCGACTTAATCCTTTACCACACAATCCCAAGTTTTACCAGCCCTGGGCAAGAAACCTTTTGAAAACATTGTGAGAAAAGGAGAAAATGCTGGTAAAAGCACTTTTTCCTTTTCCCACAATATTTTCTACCCTTCCAAAAACAAGTTTCAACATTTGATGATGTTCACTTGATGAAATAAGTTTTGTTCTTTTGCAAAAAAAAAAAAAAAAAAAATACTCTATTTATTTCATGCTTCTAACCACTTTTCTTTTGGGACTTTAATCAAAATCCAGTACTGTTGTTTTCGGTAATTCCCCATGGCATACCTCTCCCCACATAATAATGCATTACAATATTATATAAAGCACAAGAAATGTAGGTAAATGCGTGTATATTACATCATATCTCCCTCTGGTTGAATGGCGTGCACTGTTTACCTAGAAAACTACTACGAGGGAACTACTGCTTTTGCCTTCAATTGATGTGTTAGAAAATGAGAAATCAGTATCTTCACTTATCGTAACCATGAAATATCAAACCATAATCCACCATTATTTCTCAATAAACTACCGAAAAGCATGAAATAAGTCCCTATAGATGTGCTTCAGACTGTAAAAGTTGATTGATTGCTTGATGTATGGTGTTTAACGCCGTTTTCAACATTATTTCAGTTATATCGCGGTGGCCAGTGCACCTATCCATGCTTTCCTGGAGTCTTTTACCAGTACTCCGCACAATCTTCTTTCCAAGCCACTGGCTGCTTTCCCACATAATCATCGTCGAAACAATGGTCAGCGGTGGGAGAGGAATGAATCCTGTCGTAGTGACTATCATCAATCCTCGGAAAGAAACTGGCCGAGCCAGGGGTCGTAGCCAGGGATCGAACCCTGGACCCCGTGTTCTCAAGTCCTGCATGCTACCGACTGAGCTACCGGGGCTCGGCGACTGTAAAAGTCCATAAAAATACACAGAATGAAACCTGTAACTAAAGATAACCATCCATATGTGAACCTGTAACAGTCCAAAACTTGGAATCTACAGTGGAATGATAAATTTTGAAAATTTTCAAAATTTTGTTATGGATCATGCATGAGTGTAGCATTTCCCACAATTCTTTCTACTCTTCTTATCCCTTTACCAGACGATAAAATTTTAGCCTTGTCCAAATAGAAAGCATTTGCAGACGACAATTTCAATGTAGCTCAATGGTGCAATTTTTCATTGATAGTGTAGAAAACCTTGTGGGAAAAGGAGAAAATGTTGGTTACCAGCATTTTCTCCTTTTCCCACAATGTTTTCAAAAGGCTTCTTTCCCAGGGTCACTAAAAGTCGGCATTTTGTGGTGAAAGGTTCAGACAGCTTCCAGCATTTGAGCCACATTTGATATGTTCTCTGCAAAAACTTAAAATATGGACCAGTGTAAAATTTTGTTGTCTGGTAAACATTTAACCCTTTACCACACAACTCCGAGAAAGAGGCCTTTTGAAAATCAGTCGCATTTTCTCCTTTTTCCCCACAATGTTTTCTAGTCTTTCTGATACAAAGCCCATGATTTCTGCAACACTTATTTTGTCATCTGCAAGTGCTTTCATACTAAACAAGTCTAAAATCATGTCATTTAAAAAAGACTTAATACAATGAACTTTCTGGAATTTGTACCTGATCAGTTGTGTTTTGATGTCGGCATTGTCATCTTCTGGCACTTCGAACTTGTTGGCTAGTGTTAAAGTGATTTCAGATTTGGCAAGCTGGGCATGGATTTGTTCCTCTAGGCTCTCATTGTCCCCTATCTCTACCCCTGTCAACAAAACAAAGCAGAACTGTTCTGATCTGACTTCACTTTCCAATCCAAACACACCTAACTCTCTATCACAAAATTCTGGGTTTTACTAATACAAATGGAACAAGATTACTGCATGGGGGTGCCAACGCTTTGCTGCAGTTTCTTGACTTTTAGTCAAAAAAGGGGCATAACTGTGTTTTAAATACTTTGATGGTTACCTGCCCTTGTTATATACGTTCTCCTTTTGATAGTTAACTAGTCCAAGTTTGAAGTAAATATTTTCAATAATGACAGAGATATTAGAAAATGTCAAAGTTTTAGCTCGAAGACAACACAAGACGACAACACCAGGGCTACAGCAATAACTCCATGTTTTCTTTGAAAACAGCCAAGCTAAAATTGACAAAAGTATGAAAATTTGAATGCAAATTCTTATATTTCTTGTCACTCTTTACCATATGACAATATTTTATACTTGCTTATAGTTATTTGCCAAAGGCCAATTGAATGTGACTAAAATAATGTGATTTATCTGTTAAAGGGTTTAAAAAACTTTGGGAAATGAAGAAAATACTGGCTACAAACATGTTCTCCTTTTCTCTCAATGTTTTTAAAAGCCTTTTTTTGTGTGTGTGTTGTCAAAAATAGGGCCTGTGTGGTAAAGGATCAATAAAGTTATAAAATATAGAGATGGATATTCAAATCCTTACCTAATAATTCATGACCACTAGGCACTTCACCCAGGTCTTCCAGCAGTTCATGGAGTGGATCATTGGGGTCAGGTGCTATCGTATCTTGATGGTCAAGTAGTAGCTGGAACAAAGATTACAAACTAACAAGTCTAAATACTTAGTTCTAAATTTCAAGACTAATCATCTGGGGCAGTAATCACAAACCTTAAATTGCATATTAAATTTTTCACTATTTGGTTTAGCCAATCAGAAATTGTGTTACTTTGTAAATTAAGAGTTAGACTAAACGTTACAATACACAATGGTGGGTGAATAGGGGCTGATTCACTGAGACAATTTGTATGGTGTTTGATACCATTTGCAAAATTATTTCAGTGATATCACAGCAGCCAGCATACCTATCCTTGCTTCCCAGGAGTTTCTGTTGAAAGTAATTCCTACAATATTCTTTCCAAGCCACAGGCTGCTTTCCCACATTCTTCCAAATGAGCATCGCCCAAAGAATGGTCTTCTGTGAGAAAGGAATTAATTCTGTAGCAATGACTGTCTTCCGTGAGGAAGGAATTAATTCTGTAGCAATGACTATCATCAAATCTCTGACAGACACTGGCCAAGCTGGAGATTCTAACTGGAAACCCCTTAGCTTCAAGCACTTATGTTACCAACTGAGTTCCCAGGCTCAGCACCTAACAATTCTCTTCAGTTCTAAATCTCAAGACTAATAATCTATTGTAGACACCAACCCTAAGTTGCATTCATGTTCTTATTTGCACATGAGTTGCAATTAATCATGATAAAATTTACCTGATGGGTATCAACAATTTCCTGTATAGAGATATAGATAACAGGTTTTGTGATCATGGTTACATCTGTGTATTGGTCGATGTTAAACTTAAACTCTGGCTCGTCCACCTCACATGCTGCTATGCAATACTTCCTTTAAAAAAAAAAATGTATGACTGATAGATTGTACAGTATTTAACACTGTTTTCAACATTATTTCAGTTACATCGCGATAGCCAGTGCACCTATCCATGCTTCCCTGGAGTCTCTTTTACGAGTACTTAGCAAAATTTTCTTACCAAGTTACTGATTGCTTTCCAACATATCTATTGACAATACAATTATCATTGGTGAGAGAGGAATGAATCCTCTTGCAATGACTATCATCAATCCTTGGAAAGATTCACAAAAAGCTGGGAATGCAAACCAGCGACCCCCTGGTCTCAAGTCAAGTACCTTACTGACTGTGCTACCAGGGCTTGGCTTAAAACAAGATAAAACATAGTTTAGGGTAACCATTTTATCCTGTAACAATTCATGTTTTCTCTGTGAAATAGCCATTCTGAAATTTCATACCCTAGCCCTTAAACAAAGAGTCCTGAGTTTTAATCAGAGTTTTAATGGCCAAAAGAAGGATATCTTTTGAAAACATTGAGGGAAAAAGGAGAAAATGCTGATAACCAGCAAGTTTTTCACTTTTTTTTCTACTTTTGAAAAGCAAATCACCACACTTAACATGTTTGCTGAAAAAGGCTTGGATTTAGGTAAGCATAAAAATTTGTCACCCGATAAAGAATTAAGCATAATGCGACCTAAAACAAGCTCAATGATACATCCAAAGTCAAAGTACCATCTTTCAATGCCCTATATCCAGAACACCGCTAATCTACATTTATTTGTAAATTCAGCCATCAAACATGGCTCTTACAAGATTTACAAATGAAAATTCCAGAGATTTTCAAGGTTTTTTACTAGCATTTTCTCCTTTTCTCACAATGTTTTCAAACAGCTTCTACCTCAGGGATAGTTAAAACACAGGACTGTGTGGTTATTAACCTTTTACCAAACAATCCCGTTTTTTAACGACCCTGAAGAAGCTTTTTGAAAACAGTGTGAGAAAAGAAGAAAATGCTGGTAACCAGCATTTTCTCCTTTTCCCACTATGTTTTCTACCCATGAAAGACAAATTTTAGGTTTTGAATTTGTCATCTGCATAAGCTTTCAATTTGGACAAGACTAAAATTTTGTCCTCTGGAAAAGGGCTAAAGAGCTATACACTTGAAGACAACTTACTTAAACTTCTCATGCGCCTCCTTGATGTAAGAATTCATATGTGACAAGTACGAGCTGTCTCCTCCAAACTGCAAAAAGTCACAAAATAAAGATTTCAGTAATATAAATGAGCCATGCACTGGCAAAATGGAGTTTAGTACATCTCTGTGATGAATTATATCAATCAAGTTGTTATATAATCATGGGTCCATAAAATCCACTTTGTCTAAAAACTGTCTGAATCAAGAGGTAGACTGGTCCTTAGACAAAGCAGAAAAATTACCAACAGCAAAAAGTTTCCACACAGATCAGCATGCGCGAACATGCTGACCTTGGTCGATACTTTTTGCAGATGCGTTAAGTTTCCTTTTCAGAGCAGGGCTCATACATTTATAACAATTCCATCTGCATTCGAATTTCCTTTTTTTTTCTTTTCAGACAACAGTTGAATACAGTGTGGCAAAAGGAGAAGTCCCTAATGAACAATATCTACTTTTGCCACAGTCTTTTCAACTGTATTAATATACCAACACTTTAACCTTTAACCACACAACCCCAAGTTTTAATGACCCTACAGAAAAAAAATATTTTGAAAACATTGTGAGAAAAGGAGAAAAATGCTGGTAACCAGTTTCCCACAATATTTTCTACCCTTTGAAAGACAAATTTTGTGTTTTGAGTAACATTCAATATGTTGTCTGCAATTTTGTCATTTTGTAAGGAGTTACAGATTTCCAATACACATATTTTCAATGTCAGTTTTGTTGCCATAGCAACCAGACTTTACTGTAATCAGAATCTTCCATAAATATTATAAAATGTCAAAGTTTTTGAACAGCGCCGCCAGCAACAACGACACAGAAGACAACAGGGCTATGACAATACCTTGATGTTTTCTTTGAAAGCAGCCAAGCTAATTAGTTCAACTTACCCCTTTATTTGCAGCAGCAAACTGGAGAATTTTTGCAACAGATCCAAGGTTTCTCCTCTGATCGCTGGACAGAGCTTTCTCAACGCTGACATTTATGATATCAAAAACATCGGGAGACACAATGGCTGGATTGATGTAACGGTAATACAGCAAGTTACCAACAATCTATAAACAAGAAAAAGCTTGATAAATAATAACATAAAACAGGGTACTTGAAAAGTATAGTGACTTTTGCAGAAAGTACAGATTAACCATTTAGCGAATGATATCACCTTTTCAAGTCCATGAGAGAGAATGCTTTCAAAACCAATGTTGGATAGGAGAAAATACAGGTAAACAGCATTTTCTCCTAGTACCACGCTGTTTTTTACCCTTTGAGAGCTAAATTTTGTCGTCTGAGACTTTTTTTTTGTTGTTGTCTGCAAATGCTTTCAATTTGGACAAGTCTAAGATACATGCAGTATCATCTAGTAAAGAGTAAAGACCATCTGGCCCAGGAAGTCAAATCAGTGATTCTACCTCATTGTTTAAAACTGCTTTCAAAAGTACTTTAATGCTAACCTAGGAGTTTGCTCGTTTTCAACCACACTACGCAGAGGCCATTCTGAACCAAAGGGTAAGTAATGCACTTTCACAAGACATCTGACTGAGTACTTTGAAAAAACACCTTGACTGATTGATTGTATGGTGTTTTACTCTGTTTTCATATTTTCAATATTATTCAAACATTGCTGTAGCCAGTGGACCATGCTTTCCTGGAGTTTCTGTTACATGTATGTTATAAATGTACAACTCTGAATATAGCTCTGCAGCGTTATCATCAAGGACTTTGCTCATTAATAGTGATATATCTTACCTTTAACACATCTTTTTCTTGTGCTTCTGGAAATTTCTTCAATAAAGCAGCTCTCAGCACCTTAGCCATATATCGCATACCATACCTGAATTATACAATATAAAGGTGAAACATTTACTTCATAGAGTGACTGTGTTGTGTTATGTTTATACATAACTTTTCTTTAAATTGATAGTGAAACAAGTTCTTTCAACAGTACTTGTGCAGGGATGTGAGTAGTTCCAAGGCTTTATTTCATCACCCACTTATTACAGGATTTGAACCCAGCACCCTCATCAAGTATTTCTTTTTGACAACATTCAATTTTTGAGTCACCATTTATTTTGTCCTCTCCTCAAGCATTAAATGGCCTTGAGAAAGACAGCCTTTGAAAACATTATGATTCCCAGCCTTTTCTCCTTTAACACAAAATTGTCAACAGCTCCTCTTACTATGGGTCATAAAACCTGGAGATGATTTAGTAAGGGATTAAGCCTTTAACCCTTTACCACATGGCAAAATTTAAGACCTATCCAAATTGAAAGCATTGGCAGAAAACAATTTCTTAGTGGCTCAAATGACGCAACTTTTCTTTGATAGGGTAGAAAACTTTGTGGGAAAAGGAGAAAATGCTGGTTACCAGCATTTTCTCCTTTTCCCACAATGTTTTCAAAAGGCCTCTTCTTCAGGGGCGTTAAAAGGCGTCATTGTGTGGTAAAGGGTTAACAAAAAACAAAACTTTAGACTTGTCCATATTCAAAGCTGTTGCAGACGACAAATGCGACTCAAAAACTGCAATTTCTCTTTTGAAGTGTAGAAAACAGTGTTGAAGAAGGAGAAAATGCTGGTTAACAGCATTTTCTCCTTTTCCCAAAATGCTTTCAAAAGCCGTCTTTTTTAGGGTCCTTAAAACTTAGGATTATGTAATAAAGGATTAAAGTACTTACGGTATTTTGTCCAGAGACTGTAGAATAACATTGAGAAATCTATCCGTTAACTGCTGTAATTTGTCTGTAGACTCTTGTAACTGCTTCAACACTTCCTCATGCTGTACAGCCTGTTCTGGGGTTACATCATAGGGCAAGCCACTGGAATTATGGAGAAAGAATATCTGCTGTAAAATGAACTAGACCTGTCAGTTGAGTGCCACATTTCCCACACATAACACTGTGACATAATGGTGTAGGCCTATATTTAGATAAACTGCAAAGATACACTCAAATAAAGACATTAATTGGACCTATATATCAGCACTGAAAATACTATCATCAGTTTTGGAAGTTATGCTCCTGAAAAAATATCAAATGTAAAATGACACAGGGCAACAAGTCCAACAAGAGGGCCATAATGGCCCTGAAGTCGCTCACCTGAGCCTTTTGATCAAACATGACCCATTTCCAATCTCTTCAGAGATATTAAGACAAACACTCTGACAAACACTCATTAGTACTGGGCTTACAAATATGGCCTCTAGAGTGCACACAAGCTTTTTCTAGAATTTGTCTCAGCGGCCTACTTCACATTTAGAAATTATCCAGACATACATTCCGACAAACTTTCATGAGTATTTGAGAGAAAATGTGGCCTGAAGGGTGTACAAAAGGTTTTTCCGAGATTTGACCTAGTGACCTAGTTTTTTATTCAACATGACCCATATTCATACTAGTCTAAGATATTATCAAGACAAACATTCAAAGCAAGTATCAAGATTATTGGACTGAAAATGTGGCCTCTAGAGCGTACACACGGTTTTTCAAGGATGAAACTTGGTGACCTAGTTTTTATTCCATGTGACCCATTTTTAACTCATGCAAGATATAATCAAGACAAACATTCTAACACAGTTTAAAGAATATTGGACTGTAATTATAGTACAAAAGGTTTTTCCGAGATTTGACCTTGTGACCTAGTTTTTTATCCAACATGACCCATTTTCATACTAGTCTAAGAAATTATCAAGACAAACATTCTGACCAAATTTCAAGATTATTGGACTGAAAATGTGGCCTCTAGAGCTTACATAAGGTTTTTCTAAGATTTAACCTGGTGACCTAGTTTTTGACCTGACATGACCCATTTTCAAACTCATCCAAGCTATCATCATGACAAACATTCTCACCAACTTTAAAGAGCATTGGACTGAAAATGTGACTTTTGGAGCGTACACAAGGTTTTTCTAAGATTTGACCTTGTGACCTAGTTTTTGACCCCACATGGCCCACTTTCGAACTCGTCTTCGATATTATCAAGACATTCTGACCAACTTTCAAGAGTATTGGACTGAAAATGTGGCCTCTAGAGCGTACACAAGGTTTTTTCTAAAATTTGACCTGGTGACCTAGTTTTTGACCCGACAAGGCCCACTTTCAAACTTGTTCGAAATATCATCAAGACAAACATTCTGACCAACTTTCATGAGTATTGGACTGAAAATGTGGCCTCTAGAGCGTACACAAGGTTTTTCTAAGATTTGACCTGGTGACCTAGTTTTTGACCCAACATGGCCCATTTTTGAACTCATCCGAGATATCATCAAGACAAACATTCTAACCAACTTTCAGGGGTATTGGACTGAAAATATGGCCTCTAGAGCATACACAAGGTTTTTCTAAGATTTGACCTGGTGACCTAGTTTTTGACCCAACATGGCCCATTTTCGAACTCGTCCGGGATATCATCAAGACAAACATTCTGACCAACTTTCAAGAGTATTGGATTGAAAATGTGGCCTCTAGAGCGTACACAAGGTAAAAAGTTGATGACAGACGCCAGACGATGCACACCGCACGACGGACACAGCACGATCACAATAGCTCACCATGAGCACTTTGTGCTCAGGTGAGCTAAAAATACTGACAATAGGAAATTTTAAGCCAAAAAACAGGCATAACTGTACCAAACTATTACCTGCCTCTATTGTATGTTGCCCCTTCTGATAGTTAACAACTAGTCAAAGTTTGCAGTAATATCTTCACTAATGACAGAGATATTATAAAATGTCATAGTTTTTGCACAACACAGACTACGACGCCAAGGCTATGACAATACCTCAATTTTTTTTTCTTGGAATACAGCTGAGCTTAAATGAAGATAGAGGTACAGATCTTCATCACTGCACTCGGCCTTGATGTGATTTATCTGTATCTGAAGTATAAAGCCAAAAGCTTTTAAAATTTGTAAGTTACGCTCTAGACATGATTTTATCAGACACATCAAGAAGGTGACTCCAATTTACCTGGTACAAGTATAACTACATGTAACTCCATAAAACACAACAGAATTTTGAAGATGTCCTAAATTTATGGGTTTTGTCTGTGAAGGATTGAAAACAATGCGAGAAAAGGAGAAAATCACAAAATGTCTTAGTTATAGCACCATGACGACTGAGGTATAACAAAACCTTAGCTTTTTTCATCAAAATCAGCTGAGCTAAAAATGAAATAAATTACCTTGTTTTTCCTGTCTCTGATTCCCGTTGATTCACCCATACCTTGTAAACTTCTACTGGGTTGGTGTTGATTCGGATGTTTTTATCATCAATCACTTCTAAAACCAATGGTTGTAACATTTCCTTTAGAGCATTCTGACCCCTCTGGTTTCTAAAATTAATAATAAAATATTTCCCATACAAAAAACATAGAGCCTTCCTTTGTTAAAGCCAAAAAGGCAAAAGGTGAACAGTGCAGGTGTTAAATGTGTTTAGATCTAAATCACACTATTTAAAAGTAAGGGAAAAAATGGGAAGTTGACAATCTGTTATTTGTTATTGTACGGGCGGTCCAAGTGTTAGTCACTGGTAGAACAAGAGGGCCATGATGGCCCTGTATCGCTCCACTGGCTATTAAGTCAATCATGTATCACTGCAGCTTGATAATCAAGGGAGGTAAATAGTAACGAACTTTATCTTTCATAAAAAGAGTTATTTCCCTTGATTAATGTTTAAATTGAAGTGACAATATTTTGAAGCCCATGTTAAACTTGCGATCCCTGGAATGAAGGCAATTTTGACCCCAGACCTACAATATGAAACTAGAATGTGTGGTTATAAACAAAAAGATTTTTTAATCTTGCCCAATAAAAAGTCATGTAAAACAAGTTTGCTGAATAAAAGGCCCTGTAAAATATGTGATCCATGACACAGGTTTATCAAGTTTTCACTATAAAAGCCAATGTAAAACTTGTGACCCCTGGTGTGGAGTCAAACTTGACCCCCAAAGTTAAAATTTGGGCCCTCTTGGTAGAGGCCCATTATATAAAGTTACATGCAAAATTTGGTAGCCCTCGGCCTAAATATGGCTATGTACAAGTAGATTATTAAAGTTTCCTTATATAAGACCATGTAGAACTTGTGACCCCCTGGGGTGGGGCTACATTTGACCCCCTTGGCTATAATTTGGGCACCCTTGATAGAGACCCCCTAGATAAAGCTAAATGCAAAATTCGATAGCCCTAGCCCTTATAGCTAGATGCGAAAGATTTTCCTATATAAGCCCGCCCATGTAAAACATGTTACCCCCCGGAGCGAAGTCAAATTTGACCCTCGGCTATAATTTGGACACCCTTGGTACAGGTCCACTAGATAAAGCTACATGCCAAATTTGGTCGCCCTAGGCCCCATGGCTAGGTAAAAGAAGAATTTTAAAGTTCTCCCTATATAAGCCCATGTAAAACTTGTTATATAAGCCCATGTAAAACTTGTTACCCCCGGGCAGGGCCTAATTTGACCCCAGGGCTATAATTTGAACAATCTTGGCAGAGGTCCACTAGATAAAGCTACATGCCAAATTTGGTAGCTCTAGGCCCTATGGCTAGGTAGAAGAGGAATTTTAAAGTTCTCCCTAAATAAGCCCATGTATAACTTGTGACCCCCGGGGCGGGGCCAATTTTGACCCCAGGGCTATAAATTGAAGAAACTTGGTAGAGGTCCACTAGATAAAGCTACATGCCAAATTTGGTAGCCCTTGGCCTTACGGTTTCAGACAAGAAGATTTTCAAAGATTTTCAAAATTTTTCAGTTTTGTTGCCATGGCAACCAGAGTTTTTGAAGGAATTAAATTCTTTCAAGAAATTCTGAAGAGGACCATGGCAGGATCATTTCTGTGAAGTTTCATCAAAATTGGATGGGTAGTTTCAGAGAAGAAGACGTTTTAAAAAAAAGTTAACGCACGGACGGACGTACGGACGCACGGACGGACGGACGGACGGATGACGGACAACAGGCCATGACATAAGCCCGCTGGCCTTCGGCCAGTGGAGCTAAAAATGAATCTTAAAAGTAGGTCAACAGGTGCTAGAATGCTCTATCTTCTGTTTACTTTTTACTTGGTTTTAAAATTCATTTTTCTGCCACTGAGTAACACTTAGACGAACTGTACAATAACAGAATGTCATCTTCACAATAATTTCCATACTTTCAAAAGGCATGAATTAAATTCATTTCAACATGGGCATTGTTTACTTTTGGTTGCAATTTGGTCTTTAAACTTTACAAAAAAATCCTGTATTTGTTCAGATCTAACCAGCCCGCATAGCTCAGTTGGTAGAGCGTAAGACTCGTGAACGTAATGTTTGGGTCACTTAAGGGTGTGGATTTGATTCCCACGGCTGGCCATGTAAAATTACTAGTAGTCTTTTGGATGAGACGGTAAAATGAGGTCCCATGTGACAGTGCTATACACCAAGCATGTTAAAGAACCAGGTGTAACTTAGGATGGGTTTCGTCCTGTATCTGCACTATCCCCAGTAACAATACTAACAGCCTTCAGGGGGCATTGCCCATATGGGCAAACGGTGGTGACGACAAATAAACGCAAATTCAATCAATCCTGCAGAAGAAGGCCTTTAAAAGTATTGCGGGAAAAGGAGAAAACAATGCTAACCAGCATTTTTATCTTTTACCAATCTTTTCTTCCCCCTCAAACACAAATTCTGAGATATTTGTCCAAATTTTCCTACCCAGGAAATTTTGCTGGCCAAATTTTCTAAGATTATGTTGACCAGGGCCAAATTGTCCGCTGGCTGAATTGTCTGTGCATCTTCAAGAATTCACCAGAAAGCCTGTAAGAAGATATTTACTCTACCTGTTAAATCCCACGATCATTTTCACTACAAGTGGGTTTCCAGTGACTATCTCTGTTATCTTCTCTACTTTAGATCTGACAAATAAAGTACAACATTTAGAGATAACATGCTTGATTGATGGAATAGTGCTTTATGCTACTTTCAACATTATTTCAGTCATATCACAGCAAAAGCTCACATATTCAGGTATATCCTTGGTTTCACCAGCACTAGACCAGGGCCCTGAAGTATCTTGCACAAAGATACTCTCACAGAAAGCCCAGGGCTTCCAGTAGGGCTAAAACCCAGGGCCTCCAGGTTCTACACTCTACCACTGAGCCACACAGGACCTGAGAAATGGTTTGTTGTCTCTTCATCATTATTTAACCCTTTGCAAAACAATCCTGTGTTCTAAAAACTTCTAAGTAGAAGGCACTTGACAATATTGTTGAAAGTGGAGAAATGCTAGTGACAAGCATTTTCTCCATTTCAAACAATGTTTCCTACCCTTAAAGAATAAGTGCCACCACTATAGGCACATTTAATTTGTCATTTGAAAATGCTTGTTAACACTGTTTTAACAATGCTACAGAAAAAGGCTTTTGAAAATATTGTGGGAAAACGAGAAAACACTGGTCACCAGCATTTTCTACTTAACCCTCATTATTTTCTATCCTTTCAAACACTACTTTCATGATCTGAGCCAACCTTAACCCTTCACCACACACTCTTGTGTTGTAACAACACTACAGAAGAAGACTTTTGAAAATGATGTGGAAAGAGAGAAAATGCTGGCAACCAGCATTTTCTCATTTTCCAACAAGTTTACTGTCCTTCCAATCTCTCCTTTCAATTTTTGTGTCACATTTACTTTGATGTCTGTAAATGTTTTCATTTTGGGCAAGTCTTAAATTTTACCATTTTGTAGAAAGTTAAATTGTAGCCTAGGTCTACAAATCCTTTCAACATCGACAAGTCTAGCTGTCAAATGTAGAGTTAACCCGTAAAGAGCGTTTCACTACAATAGATGCCTTAGTGGCGAGTGTAGATCAAGATCAGACTGCACAAAACATGCAGTCTGATCTTTGATGTACACTATCCGCTTTGCATAAACACTGTTGACAAAAAGCAACTTGTAACTGTTGTGGTCTTATTTTTGACTGAAAATGTCCATTGGGTTTATTTCGCACTTTAATGGTTAACACTGACATGTACTGTCATTTTCACCTAACTCTAACAATCTAATATAGAGTTAACATTGACATGTACTGTCATTTTCACCTAACCTAACTCTGTCTACTATAGAGTTAACATTGACATGTACCGTCATTTTCACCTAACTCTAGCTGTCTAATATAGAGTTAAAACTGACATGTAATTTCATTTTCACCCAACTCTTTACCAGACAAAACAATTTAAGACTTGTCAACATTAAAAGCATTAGCAGACAATAAATTGATTATGACTCAAATGATGATATTTGTCTTAGAAAGCATCGAAAACATTGAAGGTAAAGGAGGAAATGCAGGTTACTAGCATTTTGTCTTTCTCCAATAATATTTTCAGAAGCTTTTCTTCTCAGGGTGGTTGAACACATGGTGAGAAAAGGAGATGATGGTCACAAGCATTTAAAAAACAATAACCATCACTTTCTCCTTTTTCCACCATGTTTTCTGCCCTTTTCAATACAAATCCAATCATTTGAGCCACAGTTACTTTGGTGTCTGCAAACAGTTTCCTTTTGGACAAGTCCAGCATTTTGTCACCTGGCACAGACCATACACATGATACTCGGATAATGACTAACATGAAGAAGAGCGGCAAATTGTCGCAAGATACACCCGTCCCACCGCCAGTTGTCAAGGGGGTATAATAATTGTAAAGGGCAGGTAATGCAACAAACATGTTTACCAAGTCTCAAGTCAATTTGACTTGAGGTGACAAAGTTCCATTCCAGACAAGCAAGAAATACTGTAAAAATGAAGATCAAAGTGGAATTACTTGAAATCAGCACTAGGTAGAGTTATTGTTCTTGCGCACTGTACTCCGTAATATTGCAACAAACATGCATACAAAGTTTCAAGTCAATCGGACTGGAGATGACAAAATTATGCTCCGGACAAGCAGAAAATGCTGTAAAAATGACGATCAAAGGTAAATAACTCAAAGACAGCACAAGGTAGAGTTATGGTTCTTTTGCACTGCAATCCGTATTATTGCAACTAACACACATGCCAAGTTTCAAGTCAATCGGACTGGAGATGACAAAATTATGCTCCGGACAAGCAGAAAATGCTGTAAAAATGACGATCAAAGGGAAATAACTCAAAGACAGCACAAGGTAGAGTTATGGTTCTTTCACACTGCACTCCGTATTATTGCAACTAACACACATGCCAAGTTTCAAGTCAATCGGACTGGAGATGACAAAGTTATGCTCCGGACAAGCAGAAAATGCTGTAAAAATGACGATCAAAGGGAAATAACTCAAAGACAGCACAAGGTAGAGTTATGGTTCTTTCGCACTGCACTCCCCCTTAATGAGATCTATCCACCCATGAAGTTTCATAACCGTAGCTAGCATAGTTTTGGAGATATGCTTTGGACAAAATTCAAGTATGAATATAAACAAAGGGAAATAACTCAAAAATTAAGTAAGCAAGAGTTATGATTCCTGTGCACTGCACTCCCCCTTGATAAGATCTATCCACCCATGAAATTTCATAACGTTAGCTAGTATAGTCTTGGAGATATGCTCCGGACAAAATTCAAGTATGAAAAACAACAAAGGGAAATAACTCAAAAATTAAGTAAGCAAGAGTTATGATTCCTGTGCACTGCACTCCGCCTTGATGAGATCTATCCACCCATGAAATTTCATAACCGTAGCTAGCATAGTTTTGGAGATATGCTCCGGACAAAGAATGGGGACGCCGCCCACCAACCCGCCCGCCACGGGTGATCCCATAATACGTCCCGTCTTCGACGGGCGTATAAAAAGGGTTGGGTTGACATTACAGTAACACCAGAGAAAAAAAATGTACAAGACAAAACCATAGAAATATACAATCATGCAGTTACTGATTTAACCCAAACAGCACAAAATAAATGGAAAACAGAGGGCTTAATGCATCTCTGTGATGCATGATACCAAGCATGTCATCACAGTATTATGGATCTATAAAATCCAATTTGTATAATAACCCACTGAATCATGAGGTACAATAGTCCTTTGACATACAGAAAATTGACCACTAGCAAAAAGTTTCAGTCTAAGTCAGCCTGTGCGGACTGTGCAGGCTGACCTGGATCAATACTTTTTGCAGATGCATTAAGCCCCTTTGTCTCAGAGCAGGGCTCAAATAAAATTGACATTTTGTCAATCTTATATGATAAAAAGACTTCAAGGCAGCCCTTGTCTTGAATATCTAGTTTCTATTGGACACTGTAGATTTGATATTTGATTGCTTTTCACCTGGTCTCATCTTTATATATACACATATTGTTTTGCAGTCTTATTTTTATAAATTCAAGCACACATTAGTTTGCAGTCTTATCTTTATAAATCGGAAAGGATATTATTTTACAGTCTCATTTTTATAAATCGGAAAGGACATTATTTTCTAGTCTTATCTTTTAAAATCATAAAGGACATTATTTTGCAGTCTTGTCTATATAAATCAGAAAGGACATTATTTTGCAGTCTTATTTTTATAAATGGGAAAGGACATTATTTTGCAGTCTTGTCATTTATAAATCTGAGTGGACTTAATTTTACAGTCTAGTCTTTATAAATCTGAGCACGCATAGTTTTGCAGTCTTATCTTTATAAATCGGAAAGGACGTTATTTTTGTAGTCTTTATAAATCGGAAAGGACATTATTTTGCAGTCTTGTCTATACGAATCAGAAAGGACATTATTTTGCATTCTTATCTTTATAAATGGGAAAGGACATTACTTTGCAGTCTTGTCATTTATAAATCTGAGTGGACTTAATTTTACAGTCTAGTCTTTATAAATCTGAGCATGCATAGTTTTGCAGTCTCACCTTTACAGATCTGAACACCCATTACATTGCAGTCTAAACTTTTTAGATTCAAGCACACATTATTTTGTAGTCTTGTCTTTATAAATCTGACTGGACATCATTTTGCAGTCTTATCTTTATAAATCGGAGAACATATTATTATGCAGTCTGACTAAATCTAGGTGAGACAGAAGAAAGAAATGTACGCTTTTACCCTATGTTATGAAAACAAAAAAAATTTGTGATGGTTCAAAGCTGCCATACACACACCAGCTGCCCAGTGACTTTAGAGAATGGAAAGTTTTCAAAGTGAGTGGCTGCACAGCATTTCCTGGCTTTTTTAACTGCTGTATTATCAACTTACCACACAATCCCGACACCTCAACAATCCTGAGAAAGACAGCTTCTTAACATATTGTGGTTTCAATTTTTGATTCTCATTTCTTTTGGTGTCTGCAAATGCTTTAAATTTGGGCAGGTCTACAGTCTGGTAAAGAGCTAACACTTTCTAAAACAGTATTTCACTTCCCTCATAATGCCAGGGCATTCTATCCATCTGTAAGTTAAGACTATGTACATCATTCTTTCCAAACTATCCAAACTATTGGCTGCTTTCACATATCAACAAAGTCAAGACAATGTTCAACAGTAAAAATGGAATGAATCCTATCACAAAGACTAGCACCAATCCTAGGACAATATTTTGGTAGAGTTTTAAACTCAAAACCCCTGGTTATCTACCACATGTGTTTTACCACTGAATTATAAGCCCTCATGTGCATTTCACCCTACAGCAAACAGTCCTGAGATTAAACAAACCTGTGGACGGAAACCTGTGAAAACTTTATGGGAAAAGGAAGGAATGCTGGTAATCAGCATTTCTTCCTTTTCCCACAATGTTTTCAAAGCTTCGAAAAACTAAATCCCATCATGTAACATTTAACTTGTTGTCTGCAAATGATTCCAATTTAAGTAAAAAAAATTCTCATCTGCAAATGCTTTCAAGTAAGTCTAAAAATCTGCCATTTGGTAGAGAGTTCATAATTTCTCATTAAAAAAATACCATAAAACAGTAGGGTTCCCTGGATATATAAAAGAAGTTGTAATGATAATAATAGACAAGAAAGATATACGATACATGTACAGAACAATAAGCAAACAAAAGGACCAAACTGAATATTTAAAGCAATCCCTTAATTAACTCATTACCTTCGAAAAGTATTTGAAAAAGATGACTTTGAAAAACATGCCTAAGAAAAACATGCTGCAATTTTTCTTTGATAGGGTAGAAAATATTGTTGGAAAAAGGAGAAAAGGCTGGTAATACTTTAAACCCTATCAAAGAAAAATTGCACCATATGAGCCACATTGAGATTGTCATCTGCAAATGCTTTCAATTTGGACAAGGCTAAAATTTTGTCGTCTGGTAAAGGGTTAAGCAGTTAATGCAAAAAACATTATGGCAAAACTTGCAAGTAAAGAGCAAGTTTTAGCTCTGGCACAACATTTCATAGATGGTTGACTAAAAGACAGGACAATGTTCCCTACGAGAGGTAATGTGCTAAGTGAGAAAAAGGAAAGTAAGGACACATACTCACATTCTCCTGTAGCATGAACAATGCAATAACGGTGTTTTTAGGCATGCTTGTTCATAGGGATTGAAAGTGAAAATTGATGTATCTCTATCTTTCCCCACCATCTCTCTCTCACTCTCTCTCTCAAGAGCTAAATGCTTAATGAGCCAAATGTCTTTTTTTATTTCACACTTGCTGATGACTTAAAAAACAAACATTTGAGTAGGGCTTTAAACAAAATACATGCACATGATTAATGACAATGATTTATGAAATTTTTCAGATCTGATAGCACTTGTCGTGAATTTTTAAAGTAAATATGTTAGTGTGAAATAAAGAGGTAATTCAACATGCTTAGGTACAACACTGAAAACAATTGGATTTGCACATCATGGAACCAGTCTATACTTTGGACTAGGCTGTCACCTTGTCCAAAATATAGACTTGTTCTGCAATGCACTCTTCCAATAAAAGTCAGTATTGTACCCAACCATGTTAAAAAATCCTAATAGTATTCAATGGCTATTGAGTTCAGAGCAAACCAGGTAAATGTCAATGCATAATACAGAGTATAGTCAAGAATGGATTGGAATGGAAGAGTCACTGGAATAGACGGGTCTTTTGTTTCTAATATACTCACTTTGGACTTCTACAATGGTACCAAGCAATTAAGTTGTAGTTTGAAATAATTATAATATTTTAACCCTTTACCACACAATCCAAAATTTTAAAAATCCTGAGTAAAACTTATGAAAACACTGGGAAAAGGAGGAAATGTTGGTAACCAGCATTTTCTCCTATTCCCACAATGTTTTCTACCCTTTCCAAAACAAATTTCAATTTTTGAGTCATACATATTTTATAAAATGGAATATTATAATGTAATAATAATAATAATAATAATAACAATAACAATAAGAATAATAATAATAATAATGAAATGTAATACGTCTTTATCCATTAAGGCAGCCAAAGGTATGAAAGCTAACAAGCAGCTAATAAATAAGATTAACAAGAGCACTGCATAAGGGTGCCAACACTTGGCTGCAGTTCCTTTAAGAAATAGACTGATTGTCAGCCAAAAATCTTTGGTTGAAAAAAGGGGTATAACCATGTCAATTATATGTTGATGGTTACCAACCCCTGTTGTATGGGTTCCCCTTTTTAAAGTTAACAACTAGTCCAAGGTTGAAGCAAATTGGCTCAGCAAGCAGAGATATTATAAAATATCAAAGTTTTTGCACAATGCAGACGATGACAGGGCTATGACAATACCTTGTCTTTTTCTTTGAAAACTTCAACTCTCAACTCCTGAAACTAATATGCAGAAGATAATATTAAATACATCAGTAAAATATAGTCACTAACTTAACCCTTTATCTTACAACCCCAAGATTTAACAAGTCTGAAGAAAAAGCCTTTTAAAAACTTTGTGTAAAAACGAGAAAAGGCTTTATTGATTAGGGTCATTCAAATTCCGAATTGTGTGGAAAAGGTTAAGTGAACTTAATGTTGAATTTTTGGAAATATTGAGGTAAAAGAAGCACATATTTGTCATTTTCCCGAAAATGTTTTCAATAATATTCATGCCAAATATCTTCCTTCTGTTGAGGTGCTTCGCCTTCAGCCATTTGTTTAATCCTTTACCACACAATCCTGAGTTTTAATAACCCACAAAAAAAGGCTTTAAAAACATTGAAGGAAAAGCAGAAAATGCTGGTAACCAGCATTTTCTCCTTTTCCCACAATGTTTTCTAACCTATCAAAGGCAAAAATCATCATTTTAATTATGTTTCATTTGTCGTCTGCAAATGCTTTCAATTTCGTCAAGTGCAAAATTTTGCCGTTTGGTGAAGATTTAAGTAAGTAAAAAAAAACAGAAGTAAGGTTAACTCTTCAAAAGACAAGTTTTAGACTTATCCAAACTGCAAGCATTTGCAGACAACAAATGAAATCTAGCTGAAATGATAGGACCTGTCTTTTAAAAGAAAAGACAACATTGTGGGAAAAGGAGAAAATGCTTATTACCAGCATTTCTCCTTTTCCCACAATGTTTTCTACCTTATTAATGACAGAAATCATCGTTTCAGCCACATTTATTATGTTATATAGCAAATGCTTTGAAATGGGCCTGTCTGAAATTTTGTTGTTTGGTAAAGAGTCAGCAAACTTCACCATAAAACTTACAGAATTTCTTCCTCCAGTGCCGTTTTGAACAGCTTTGCCAGCAAATATTCCTCTCGCACATTGCTACCGTAGTTAAATAACGAATAAATCACCGACTCAACAAATTTTGTTGTTTTGTCCTGTGGAATTTCGAATATCAACTTGGCAAGGTACGTTGGGTTGGTTTGCAGCAAGTAGAAGAGATGCTGATAAGCTTCTAGGCGATCATGACTTTCTTTGGACATGACTTTCAAGCCTCTGGGTAACAAGGCACTTCGGCGATTCGAGGCAGCATTGGTTTCTGTAGCACTTTTGGTCAGCTTTTTGTTGTGCATAATTACGTCCTGAGAAGAATGACAATGAAGAAAATCACTTTGTCCACAAATAAATGGGACAACAATTGTGATATAGAACAATATTTCTACATAAATGAAACGGCCCAATTCTGATAAAAGGTAGCTTCTCATAAATTCTGTACAAAATCAATATAAGTCGAACGGCTTAACCCTATACCACGCTATACTACGTTTTAACAACCATGAGAAAGATGCCTTTTGAAGACATTGTGGGAAAATGAGAAAACAAGCTTGTAGCCAGCATTTTCTCCCATTTCCACAGTGTTTTCTACCCTATCAAAGACAATTCCACCATTTAACCCTTTACCACACAATCCCCTGTTTTAATGACCCTGCAGAAGAAGCCTTTTGAAGACATTATGGGAAAAGGAGAAAACCAGCTCGTAACCAGCATTTTCTCCTTTTCCCACAATGTAATCTACCATATGAAACACAAATTCCATTTAACCTTTATCACACATTCCTGAGTTTTAATGACCCTAAGCTACAAGCCTTTGGTAACCAGCATTTTTTTCTTGTTCCACAATGTTTTCTACCCTATCAAAGTCAAAATCCATCATTCAAGTCTTGATTAAAATGAGATCTGCAGATGCTTTCAATTTGACAAATCTACTTTTTTGTTGTGTGGTAAAGAGTTAATAAACATAACTTGATAAACAATCTATACAAATTCAAACTCAACATTATACTTCTAGAAGTTAATTTTTTCATAGTTTGGCAAACCACTTTTGAAAACATTGTGACTAAATGAGAAATTGCTTAAAACAAGTAATTTCTCCATTTGCAAAAGTGTTTTCAGTATCATTTCTTACCACACAATTCCAACCTCTAAATGACCATGAAGACACTGACAGTTTAAAACATTGTAGGAAAAGGAGAAAATACTGGCAATCCCTTCTTTCTCCTTTTTCCATGATGTTTCCTACTCTTTCTAAGAGAGATCACATCATGTATGCCACACTCAATTTGTCATCTGAAAATGCTCTGTGAAAATGTGGCTTACTGCATCTGCAAAAAGTATTGACCCAGGTCAGCCTGCACAGTCCAAGGGGGGCTGACATGGACCAAAACTTTTTGCTTATTGGTCAATTTTCTGCATGTCCAAGGACCAGTAAACCTCCAGAATCATTAAATAAAAATGGAGTTTATGGATCGGATCCATAATTATATCATGACTTTGTTGGTGCAATGCATCACAGATTCATTAAGCTCCCTTTTGCCAGAGCATGGCTCAGTCATATTTAGCTCAAGAATACCTGCAGAGTAATTCTGTTCTTTATCAGCAAGCCAATCTTAACATCCATCTGATCTAGATCTTTCTCCAATTGTTGGTTTGACTTGATTTCTTTTACTACTTGCTGCCGCACTTTCTGTAAATCTGTAACAAAAAAAAAAAACAGAACTGTCATCAGACAGCACAGCTTGCCTTGGGGTGGCAACAGGGTTCCGGCCAAGGAGAGAAGCCCCAACACCAACTCCAAGGTTAGCAATAGCTCTTCCTTGACTTTGTCCAGAAAATTATCTGTGGTCTTGACCCTTTGGCCAAAGGCACGGGCAAAGGTATAGCTAAATCAAACTATAAAACTTAATTTATTATCATACTAAATATGAACCAAAGCAATCATTAAATATGGATAATAGAAGCTCTACTACTTTGACCTTAAGATCATGGGCATGGGTGGGGATATTGGAGAAAGAAACTGTGGAACTATATCTATCATCACACCAAATATAAACCAAATCTATCGTATAGTTTGGAATATGCAAGCTGTTAAAAAGCTTTAACCCTTTCCCAAACAAACCTGTGTTTTTATGTGTCTGCAGTACAACTCTTTTGAAAACATTGTGGGAAAAGGAGAAATTGCTCATAACGAGCAATTTCTCCTTTTCTCACAATGTTTTCTACCTTACTGGAGAACTTTCTGCCATTTTTATCAAATTTAACATTGTCATCTGCAAACTCTTTGAGTTTGGAAGAGTCTGAAGTTTGTCGTTTGGGAAAGGGTTAATGCAAATATAGACGCTGCCTCCAATGCAGACACCAAAAGCTAATGTTAATGCCAACACTGGGGGTAGTGCAACAGCTCCTCCTGGACTTTGTCAAGGTAAAGTCAAGGAGAGCTGAAAAAAATAGAGAGAGATAATTTTTCAGACACATCTACAGCTTAGCTCTTTACCAGATGACAAAATTTGGTATTAGACCAAACTGAAAGCATTAGCAGAGGACAACTTCAATGTAGCTGAAAGTAGGGTTGAAAATACTGATAGGGTAGAAAACATTGTGGGAACAGGAAAAAATGATGGTTACCATCATTTTCTCCTTTTCCCTCCACCCAAACATGTAGGGAACCAATATCCAAAAACAAACAAGTGTATAGTCACAGGTAAGAACAGTCTCCATAAAGCAATATTTACATACCTAATTCCTCTGCATAATCTGCATCACTTGTATCCAGGAGATGAACAAATCTTCGAACAACATTCAATGGTGGATTTGGCTCATACACTGGAAAGTTGAATGATTACAAATAAAACACACACACACACACACAAATATTTCTCATCATTGCGATTTTGAAACTTGAATCATTTATTAGTGAGACAAATTTGCACACAGCAACATCCTTGTAAACTGGCTAAAACGTTTTCATTGAACTTGTTACATACAATAACTCCTTTTTTCTCAATGTTTGCTACAGCTGTGGGCGGGAGTGACATGCAAAGCCCTACTTTTCAAGGAATGAGTTAAAATGGCAATGTTTTTCCTTCATAAGGTTTAGATTTGTTTGTTTGTATTGGAGTTTAACACTATTTTAACAGCTTAGGTCATATCATGGCAGTCAGTGACACATCCATGCGTTTCCTGGTTTTCTCACACCAATACTGACACAACTTTCTTTCCAAAGCCACTGACTACTTTTCTCACATGCATCAGATGTGAGAGGCGAAAAATCATCAGAAAGAAAGTTCGCCGCAACTGGGTATCGAACCTGCAACCTCCAGGTCACGAGTCAGATAACCACTGACCTACCCGGCCGCGGGCTTAAGGTTTAGATACTTATGTTTCAACATGAATATTATTAATACTTAACTTGCATACATATACTCATCTCAATAGTAAAAGAAAAAGAGCACAGCATGCGGGTGTCAATGCTTGGCTGTAGTTGCCTTTTGAAATAGATTGATTTTAAATGAAAATTCCAGTCAAAAAAGGGCCATAACTGTGCCAACAATATTTTGATGGTTACCTGTCCCTGTTGTATGGGTTACCCTTTTGATAGATAATAGCTAGTCCATGTTTGAAGTAACTGAATTGAGTAATGATATCATAAAAAGGTAAAGTTTTTAAATGATGACAATAACGCAGACATCAAGGATGACAGGGCTATGACAATAACTTGATGTTTCTTCGCAAACAGCCAGCTAGAAATATATCCTATGTCATAGAGTACTGTTTACTTACTTAAAGCTCTGTAGTCATTTTTGGCTTTGTTGGATCGGAAGAAAGCTTGAATCTTTACAACTTCTGCTTCCTACAATTTTGGGAGAATAAGAAAACAGAAATATCTGAAACTGCTTATTAAAAAGCCAAATAAACTTATCTGACATTTTCATCCTACAAATATGACCCAAATGATTACAAGTTTATGGTTGCTTTTGTCTAGTGTTTCACCATAACAGACAGTGCAGCCCCATCTTTGATCTACACTGGCCACAACTGGTTACCAGAATTTCTCTTTTTCCCAAAATGTTTTCATAAGCCAATTTCTTTATTGTTGTTAAAGTATGACATTTTCTTATAAAGTGTTAAAAAAACAAGAGCAAGTTATGCAGGTGCCAATGCTCGGCTGCATTTACTTTCAGAGATGGGGAAAATGCTATGCAAAAAATGGGTATAATTGGGTCAAAAATATTTTGAGGGTTATCTGTACTAGTATGGGTTCCCCTTTTGATAGTTTACAATTTAAGTAAATCATTATGATCAGTAGTGAAAGTGATACAAAATATCAAAGTTTTCGCACAATCATGATGCACAACAACAGTGCTGAGACAATACCTCCACATTTTCTCAGATACCAGCCTAGCTAAAAAAGGGAAAGTTAAGACTGTAAAACTTACATGATCTTTAAAGTATTTTAGCCTGGCCAAGAATCTCTTTCTAACCAACCACATTCTCACCATGGCCTGTATCTGTGTGAAACATAAAACATATGAAAACATTTGACTTCCTGCAGACCACTTTTTTGTATCTTGCAGCAGACGGCTTTTGAAAATATTGTGACAACAAAACAAATTGCTCACAATGAGAAACTTCTCCTTTCACCACTATGTATTCACTTTTTTTCACATAATAAACCTGAAAATCACTTCAAACCATCACCATTACACAATCCCAACTTTTAATGACTTTGAGGAAAAAAGCTTTTGAAAAAACAGGAGAGAGAGACACATAGAAAGACACAGAGAAAGAGACAGAGAGACAGAGATCTGGGTTTGTATCCCCCAACCATCCATGAGAACTTTCTTAGTCTTATTCTCAAGAACTTTTTAAATTTGAAAGCAATACTTCTGATTGGCTTAACTAAATGGTTAAGCTAATCAGACATTGCGTTACTTTCTGAATCTAAAATAAGTCTAAACACAGAGTTATTTGATAACAACTCTTCAGGCTTGTTCTAACACAGAATTATTTGATAAAAAGTTAACTCATTCCAAAACAGTCCTGTGTTTCAAGAACCTAAAGAAAATTAGCCTTTGAACACAATATGGGAAAAGGAAAAAAAAATGCTCATTACCAGCATTTCTTTCTTTTCCAACAATGTTTTCTACCCTTTCCTAGACAAATCTCAGTCATCTGATGCAAATTTAATTCATTACCTAATGAGATAAAAGTAATTTGTTCTGCTCCATACTATTTACCGTACTGTTACACTTCTTACCTTTACAATTTTATCTGGATGACTTTCTAAATACTTCTTCCTTGCATTGTATGCTCTCTTTTGACGCAATCCTTTCCAGAATGCCTACAAAAATGGTAAAGTATACTGAACGATTTGACAGTGTTTTATGTCGCTTTCAACATTAATTCAAGCGCATCAGGGCAACAGCTCGCTTTTTCACGTGTGTAATAGGTTTCACCAGTATTAGGCTTGTGCTAAGAAGTGTCTGGCCACAGGACACTCCTGAGACAAACCAAGACTTAGTCCTGCTGGTGAAGATTGAACCTAGGACCCTACATAAAGGTAAAGTATTTTGACTGATTAAATGGTGTTTTATGTCGCTTTCAACATCACTTCAATCCCATCAGATCAACAGTTCACTTATTCATGAGTGTAATAACTATCACCAGTGTTAGGCTTTGGCTCAGAAGTGTCTTGCCAAAGGACACACCCAAGAAAAACTAAATGCTGCTGGTGAAGATTGAACCTAGGACCCCTACATTACTCATTCATTACTTCAACTCTTCTCTGACTGTACACCTCTATGGATGCATCAACCCTTTACCAAATAAATGCAGGTGAATAAGCCTTTTGAAATCAGTGTGAGTATAGAAGAAAATGCTGGTAATCCAATCATTTGAGTCACACTTCATTTGTTGTCTATCAATGCTTTCAATTTGGACTTGTCCAAAGCTTTCAAGTTTGGTGAAAGGTTCAGAAAAAGTGTAAAGCAAGATCAGACTGCACAAATGTGCAGTCTGATCTTGCTCAACACTCTCTACTTCTAGCGTAAATTTTTTGTCATGTGAACACATTGAAATACCAATAAACTTTACAAAATTTACTTATGTTCTTGTCTGCAAATTAACCCTTAGGCTGCTAAGCGGGACTCAAGGACCTTTTGCGGACAGTGTAGATCAAGATCAGACTGCACAGAACGTGCAGTCTGATCTTGGATCTACACTGTCCGATAAGGAGATATTTTTCCCCCCAACGGTAACCTCGATATAGCAACATGTGGGTTTTTACCCTCGACTTGAACATTTCATGTTAGTCTTTTGGCAGGATAAGGGTTAAATTCAGCAGAATGAGGGTTAAGCAGAGAGCCAACCTTACTTGTACTTTCACTACAGATGGTTCCTGCTCCTTCAAATAAGTCAGTCTGTTTTTATAAGCCTTTCTTGCGAGGTAACGTCTGACTAGTGCCTGCACTTTAATGATAAAATCCTCGTTGGCCTCAAACAGCAGTTCTCGGTTATGTGCATCTGTGACTTCTGACACCACAGCCTGTAATGTACATATGCTAAATATACAATTAACACTTTCTCAAACAGCAAAATTTTAGACTTGACCAAATTGAAAGCGCTTGCAGACGACAAAATAAATGTGACTCAAGAATAGTAATTTGTTTTTGGAAGGGTACAAAACATTGTGGGAAAAGGAGAGAATGCTGTTTACCAGCATTTTCTCCTTTTACCACTGTTTTCAAAAGGCTTCTTCTTCAGAACTGTTAAAACATGGGATTGTTTGGTGAGGGGTCAACCCTTTACTACACAATCCAGACTTCTAATGACCATGAGAAAGCTTTTGAAAACATTGTAGGGAAAAGAAAATGCTTGTTACCAGCAATGTTTTCTGCCTTTCCCAAAACAAATTTCAATTTCTGAGTCACATTTATTTTGTCGGCAAATGTCTTCAATTTCGACTAGTCTTAAATCTTGTGGTTTGGTAAAAAGTTAACCCTTTACCAAACACAATCGAGTATTCTAATGACCAAGAAGAAAAAGGCTTTTGAAAACAATTTCACATGGTAAGAAAAGGAGAAAATGCTGGTCAGCAGCATAACCTTGATTTCCCTCAATGTTTTCTACCCTCTCAAAGACAAATACTTACACTTGGGCCACATCTATATTGTCTTCTGCAAATGTTTTCAAACTAGACAATTCTGAAATTTTCTTGTCTGAGAAGGAGTTAAAACAAGTTCTTAAAAGACATGTATTCATTAGTACCTGTATTTCATCTTTAGTGAGTAGAGAATTATCTTTAATAATATCATCTGTCCTAGTCCACTGGTACTCCATGGTTTTGGTGTTAAAAAAGAACTTGGCTCTGTCCCGTACTCTGTTCATCATCCAGCCGCTACCAACATCCTCCGACTCGCGCTTCTTTTCCTACAATATATCCAAAACATGAAATCATTTGCCAACTGAAGAAAAAAAATCTTTCCCCTTTACCACACTATCCCGAGTTTTCATGATCCTGAGAAAGACACCTTTTGAAAACACTGTGGGAAAAGGAGAAAATGCTGGAAACCAGCATTTTCTCCTTTTCCCACAATGTTCTCTATGCCTTCAAAGACAACTTTCATGATTTTTGCAAGGTCTTATATGTAATCTGCAAATGCTTTCAGAATATACCAGTCTAAAATGTTGGAGAAAAAAATAATGAAATATTGATAATCATGTATTAATGCTTCACTATAAGTTTGATTTTTCATACTGAAAAATACAATATGGACAGAAAACTTTTGAGAAAAAAATAAACACCATGCATAATACTCAATTCATTAGTATGCAAGTCATTTGTTTTATGTGATACTTAATATGCAAGTCACTTGTTTTATGTGATACTTAATATGCAAGTCACTTGTTTTATGTGATACTATAATCTCCAATTTGTGTTTCTGGATTATCATTTTTATCTAATCAATTGACTAAAATACATATGACACTTGCCAATGCTCGGGTCATATAATCTCATTCAAACTGATATAGATTATATTCCATGAACACTCATGTAAGATCCATTATATCTTCAGTAATAACAGACATGTTTTTTGCACCATGCTAATGACTCAGACAATGATGACATGGTTATGGCATTACCTCGATGTTTTCTTTCAAAACAGCAATGCTAGAAAAACAAAATCATCAACAGTTATTCACTTTCATTTGGTTGGGGTATAATAATTAGGCTTATATTCCATACCTTGACTTCTTGAAGTTTCTGTAGGTAGGTATTTGAACAATCCATTAGGACCCTCTGCAGACCAACCTCGGAGGTGCTTAAGGCGGGGCCTAAACTCTCTACATTGTCTGCATCAACAGCATCATTTATGGCAAGAATTCCCATGGACACTATAGGAAAAGGCACCAGAAAACATTTCTTATGGTTTGTATAAGTGATGTTTTACAACACAACAAAGAAAATTTGAGTTATATAATGGAAACAGCTGACTCAATGATGTGTCCCTAGAGGTTGGATGAGGCTCTAAATTACCAAATGACAGTCCCACACACACACACAAAAAAAAAAAAAACCCTGGTCCACATTTAACAAAAATCACCTATACTGCCAAAAAGGGTTGAAAACAATTACTAAGTCTTAAACATACAACATGACTTTAGACCCATCAAAATTAAAAGCATTTGCAGACAACAACTCAAATACAGCCCCTCCTTGGGAGGCCAGAAAACACTTAAAAAAAAAAAAGGAAATGCTGTTATCCGCATGTTCTCCTTTTCCCACCATGTTTTCAAAACATTTTCCTTCAGAATTGCAAAATAACGATTGTTTAAAAATTGTATGCACAGCCAGGTAGGTAAGTGGTTAGTGTATTTGACTTGTGACCTGGTAGTTGCGGGTTCGATACTCGGTTAAGGCAAACTTCGTTTATGGTGATTTTCTGCTTCTTACCTCTGATGCATGTGAGAAAAGTAGTCAGTGGCTTGGAAAGAAAGTTGTGTCAGTACAGGTGTGACAAAGCCAGGAAACACATGCATAGGTGCACTGACTGCTGCGATATGGCCTTAACTGTTTAAACAGTGTTAAAATCCAATGGACTGTATGGTTGATTGATTGTATTGCGTTTCATGCTGTTTTCAACATTATTTCAGTTATATCACGGCAGTCAGTGCACCTATGCATGCTTTCCTGGAGTTTCTTTTACCAGTATTCTGCACAATTTTCTTTCCAAGCCACTGACTGCTTTCCTACATAACCATAGTCAAAACAATGGTCAGCGATGGGAGAGGAATGAATCTTGTTGCACTAACTATCATCAATCCTCGGAAAGAAATTGACCTAGCCAGGGATCAAACCCACGTCCCTGTGTTCTCAAGTCCTGTACACTACCGACTGAAATATCCAGGCTGGGCCATTAAAATCCAATACAAACATTGTTTGTATATGTAAGAGGTTAAATTTAACCATACTATTGACTCCAGTCTTAGCATCAGCGTTAGCCATATCTATGGAATCTTGTATTTCATCTATCCATAACTCTGCGCTCTCGTCTTTGATTTTCTGTCAAAGAAATAAAGCTAGTTTAATTATACCTTGATAAAACGACAAAATTTCGGATTTGTCCAATTTCAAAGCATTTGCAGACAACAAATTATATGTGGTTCAAATGATGGAATATGTGAGTAGAAGGACAGTAGACATTGTAGGAAAATGAGAAGATGCTGGTTACCAGTATTTTCTCCTTTCCCTGCCATGTTTTGCAAAGACTTCTGTCTTGGAATCCTGTGGTAAAGGGTTAAATTTGATTATTAAACTTTACACCGTTACCAAAAATTCCTTTGTTTTCTTTCTTCTTAGAAAGAAGACTCTTTTGAACAAAACTGTGGCAAAAGGAGAAAATGCCTCTAACCAGCATTGTCTAGTAACTAGCATTTTCTCCTTTACCAATATGGTTTCCTAACAATCCAGGACAAATTCAAGCATTTCAGTAGCCTCTTATTTGGCTTCTTTAAATGTTTTTGATTTGGACAAGTTTGAAAATTCATATTTTGGTAATGATTAAACATCATGAATGTAACATTAGCTAACAGGTATACCGGTGCATTGCATAAACTGAGAAAAACTTCATTTTTATTGTTCTTTAGTATGTAAGAAATTGATGATTTTTTTTTTCTGTAAATTCAAAAGCTACATGAGCCATGCTCTTTGAAGAGGGGGCTAAAGGCATCTGCAAAAGTTATCAACCCAGGTCAGAACGCACAATCTGCAAAGGCTGACCTAGTTCAAAACTTTATGCTATTGGTCAATTTTCTGCCTGTCAAAGGACCAGTGTATCTCGGAATTCAGTTGGTTGCTGGACAAGATGGATTATATGGATCAATGATTATGTGATTACTTACTAGCATCATGCAGATGCATTAAACCCCCTTTTGCCAGAGCATGGCTCAATTCTATCATTAAGGAACATCAAAACAGACCATTATCCTTAGCTCTTTACCAAATGACAAAATTTCAGACTGGTCCAAATAGAAAACATTGGCAGATGACAAACTTGTCTTTGACAGAGTAGAAAACATTGTGGGAAAAGGGGAAAATGCTAGTTTCAAGTTTACAATGTCTTTCAGGAAAGGATTAAAGACCCAACCTCCTAATGAACTAGTCTTTCAAAATGGCGTACCTCTCCTTTCTCTTTCTTTTTCTTGACTAGAAGAACTTGGTAATGATAAGCCTGCTTGTCATCCACCTGCTCCAGCTTAGCTTCCGGCATTTTTAAGACAGCCAGTGTCTCTTCAGGCACTCCTTTATCAATACACTCATTGATTTTACCAACAGCCATAATCCCTGTTGTGAGATGATAAGCATGTGATATTAATCTTTAGCTCATCCGTTTTCGCAGACCTGTCGTCATCTTCACCATCTGCGTCGTTATCATGCAAAAACTTTGACATTTTGTCTTTCTGTCATAACAGATATTTACTTCAAACTTGGACGAGTTGTTAACTATCAAAAAGGGAACCCATGCAAAAACAGTTATGCCCCTTCTTCCACTTAAGGTAGTACCATTCTAAAAGAAAACAGCTATTTCCACGATAATATTATCCTAAAAAAAAATGCTATGAATAAAAATGAGTATTATTGCACTACTTTGACCGAGCCACTTTTCCCATTTTTTCCTTCTTAGCATTATCATTTATAAATCTAAAGCCACTCTATTCTCATTACAAAGGGAGATAATAATTACCTCCCTTTTCAGAAAACTAACAAAAATATCAACAAATAATTTCAAGATAGACATCAAAGGAATTTCTGGTCGGTTAGAAATGTGCAAAAATATTATATCAGTATAAATCCTTATCTATCAACTAATAAGAAATTTTATTCCATGTTGCACTAGAAGCGTTAGGATGGTAATACCTTAAGAGTTTTTCCTGAAAATCAAGCAAGTTCACCTAAGCTTTGGCACCCACTTGTGCTCTTGTTATACATGTGATGTTTTCCTTTTTTCCATAATTACAAATAAAACAAAAATCTCCCTGATTTGAGCCCACGTTCCATGTATGTTAATGCTGATGGAGAAATAATTTGTCTCATTACCTTCCATGTGCACTTTAAAAATCTTTAACCCTTTAACACACAACAAAATATTAGACTTGTCCAAATGAAAGCATTTGCGGATAAAAAAATAAAAAACAACATAAATATGACTCAAAAAGTAAAGTTGTTTTTGGAAAGTAAGAAGACATTGTGGAAAAAGGAGAAAAGGCTGGTTTCCAGCATATTCTCATTTTCCCATAATGTTTTCAGAAGCCTTTCTTTAAGGTCATTGAAACTTGTATTGTGTGGCAAAGGGTTAACTAATCATCAGTTCATATATGTTTGGTAAGCTGAGCTGATGGAAGTTTAGATAGCATGTTTTGCTTTAGCCAAAATGTTTTCAGAAGTCGTCTTCCACAGGATCATAAAAACGTTGAAAAAGATTGAATGGTCTTTTTATTGGATAAGTGTAATGCCATCGACTATTGCACTTCCATCATTTTCTTGGATTTGTGTAAAGCAATCCTTAATTGCATTTGGGAAAGGCTATTGTTACATTGGACCTGTATAAGCCATCATTTCATTTGACTAGTGTAAAGTCATCATTAGACTATTGTAAAGCTATCATTTCGTAAGACTATTGTAGAGCTATCATTTCATAAGACTTGTGAAGCTATCATTTCATTGGACTATTGTAAATCTAGCCTTTCATTGGACTATTGTAAAACTAGCATTTAATTGGACTGAAGTAAAACTAACATTTCACTAGCCTGGGTTCCAGTCTGTGCATTGTTTTCCTTGCCTATCATTCAAACTTTTTTTGACAAAAATGACGGCCTAGGGACATTCGAAAACCGATCTCAGCGACATCTAGTTTACCCCATCTCACAGTGGGATAAAGTAGATGTCGCTGCAAATATTTTCGATTGTAAATGACTAAAAATAGATACAGAAATTCCAAAAGCCTCGTTTTGGTCACTTCCTGTTTGTGGGCCATCTTTGAAAATATTGACAACAAAATTTTAAACAGGTATTCATAATGAATTTGGTGGATAGTTTAACAATAGCTATTAATCGTTTCGTCTGTTTGACCCTGAAAGCTTTTCAAAAGGTTGTTTTTACTAGTTTTGTTACAGGTCGCGATGATTTTTTGATAGAACAACAGGTTTGGGAAAATCACTCATCCCCGTTGTATTTGAGTTAGTCGAAAAATTCATCGTTATCAATATTGTGACGACACATGATAAACAAATCTATAATTAGATTATCGGCACAATTTATAATCATGGGGAGACCCTCGAATGTCCCCAGGCGGTAATAATAACGGATAGCTGCAAAAGATCGACAGCAGACCAAGATAAGGACAGTGTGATACGAAGTAATTAATAAATTATTACCGCCTGGACCCAGGCTAACATTTCACTAGACTGTTGTGAAGCTACCATTTCATTGGACTATTCTAAAGCTATCATTTCAATGGATTATTTTAGAGTTATCGTTTCATTGGACTGTTGTATAGCTACTGTTGCGTTGGACTATTGTAAAGCTATCATTTAACTTGACTATTGTAAAGCTATCAATACACTGGAGTATTGTAAAGCTATCGTTTCATTGGACTGGAGTAAGGCTACAGCCATGGAAACATAACTTACTCATTTGTTCCTCATGTACTTGATTGTTGACTTGCTCTATAACATCACTAATCTCTCCATGAGTCAACAGGGGACAAGGCTCCTGCATTAAATGAGGAAAAAAAACAAAGGTTGACTTTATTCACCCTTCTTGTCATGATTAACTCTTTAGCAAAAAAATCCCATGTTTTAAAGATCTTAAAGGCTTATGAAATCATTGTGAGAAAAGGAGAAAATGCTCTTAACAAGTATTTTCTCCTTTTCTCACAATGTTTTCTATCTGTGACAAGATAATTTTTATTATTTCACTCGATTGATTTGTTGTCTGCAAGTGCTTTGAACTGGGACTAGTCTAAAATTTTGTTGTGTGGTAAAAAGTTAAGTCTATCCCTCCCGATTTGCAGCAGACGACAAAAATCAGTGGAAAATTGGGATTTACAACATGAACATTTATAGGACATGAATTCATCTTGGAAAAAAAGAAAGAGCTCCTTACAAGCAATTTCTCAATTTGCTACAATGTATTCAAAGTTATCTTCTGCATCACAGACAAAACTTGTCTACTAAAGGTAACAAAATTAGCATAATCAGCCAGATTCTCATCAATTTATTTTTTCTTTTCATGTACTTTCATCAATTTTGAAGAGTTGATGCACATCATAGCACCAAAATCATGTGAAGGACAAGGAAAAAACCTAAAAGACAAGGCTCCAGCAATTCCTAGATCACTTGAAATATCCAAAAATTACCTCTTGTTTGTCATCTTTTGCCTTCTCTAGAGCCGACTGGTACCTAGCAGCATTTTCCTCATCTAAGTCAGATATACAGGCATGGTCTAAAGACAGGGCACCAAATGTTCCCTCTGCACTCCCTGTGTCTATACTTCTGTTGATGGTGGCAATAGCAGACAAAACTACACAGAAAAGGAGCAAAATGATATATTGTTGTAATGATGCAAGATTCATTTAAGCCTTTACTGAACAATCCTATGTTTTAAAGCCCCTAGGGAAGCTGGCTTTAGAAAAAGTTGTGGGAAAAGGAGAAAATGCTTTTGATCAGCGTTTTCTCTTTTTCTGATGATGTTTTCTACCTGTTCAAAGACAAATCCAATTGTTTGAGCTCTGGCCCACTTTTTACATGTTTTATTAACTCTTTACGAAATGACAAAATGTTGAGCCCATCCGAATTGAAAGCATATGAATATGACAAGTCAAATGTGGCTAAAATGGTGATATTTGTCTCTGAAAGGATAGAAAACATTCTGGGAAAAGAAGAAAAGGATGGTTACTAGCATTTTCTTTTTTTCCATAATGTTGTCAAAATGACTTGTTTCTCAGGGTTGTTAAAACTCAGGATTGTGTGGTAAAGGGTTAAACAGAAGCAAATATACTTTCAATTAAAAAACTCGACAGCAGAAACAACAGTAAAGCTCTTTTCAGATACAGGTACAAGTTCATCTGGTTTTTTTTTTTTTTTTTTTTGTATTGAGTGCTTGTTGAAACATCGTCTTAGGCATTTCACAGTAGCAGGTGCTTCTATCTAAGCAATGCCGGGTCCGTATTCACCCACCATTCTTGAGAATATTCTTAGTCTTACTCTTCATGATTTTTGTAAATTTGAAAGTAACACATTTGCTTAACAAAATGGTTAAGCCAATCAGAAATTGTGTTACTTTCTAAATCGAGAATTAGACAAAGACTTTTCTCAAGCATGGGTGGTGAATGTGGGCGATTGAGTTTTCTTATTTGAACACAGCTTCTGATTGGCTAAACCATTTGTGTTACTTTCTAAATCTAGGATAAGACAAAAAAATATTCGTACGAAGGGTTGGTGAATATGGGCCCAGGGTTCATATTCTCACTAATCATTCTTAAGAATATTCTTGGTCTTACTCTGTAAGATTTTCTAGATTTGAAAGAAACAAGATTGGCTTAACCTTTTGGTTTACCCAGTAAGAAAATGGTTTAGCCACTGATTTCAAATTTGGAAAAATCTATAGAATAAGACTAAGAACGTTCGTAAGAATGGTTGGTCAATATGGTCCCTGAGGTTTCCTCTAGATAGTTACCCCTGACTGTTGCAAGAATCTCCTGATAATCCAGGTCTCCTTCCTTGTCCTCTCGCATAGCTTTAAACTCCTCCAAATACAGGGGACCAGCAAACTCAAATACTTCAGGTAGCTGTGAGCGGGGATGTTGCAAAGTTTTCATCAGTAGTGGTTGATCTCCAGTTTGTACAGCTTGATTGACGTTTGTCACTGCCAGTCTCTCTGTGCAGAAGAAACAAGATTCCTGGTTTAAATGGTGTTTCATGCCATTTTCAACAGTATTGCATTCATATTATTGCTCGTAATCTCCCTCAGCTTCACAGCAGGAGATTGATAAAAAAAACTGTCAGTTCTTTTGAGGATATTTGTAACAAGAGTTTTTCCGTCTGGCTATAAATGTATCAGGGCTGTCGGAGAACTATACTTTTTTTGTTTTTGATTGTTTGTTTGTTTGTTTGTTTCAGTGCTTGTTTATTTTAAAAGCCACTTTAAAAAGTGTTTTAGTTATGCCAATGTGACAGCACACTAATTCATGACTTTCCAGGATGTCAGCAGTCCTATGGTGGCCAGAGTTCTACAGCGCCTTGCCAAAGGACACTCCAATAAGTCTGGCAGTACCAGGGAAAACCAAACCAGGATCTGATCATTACAAGTGTATGTTCCTCCTTTTCCTTAATCCTTCACCAAACAATCCAGTATTTTAACAATCCTGAGGAAAAAGCCTTTGAAAAGTTGGACAAGAAGAAAATGCTGGTAACCAGCATTTTCTTCTTTTCCCAAACAGTTTTCTATCCTATCAAAGACATTAATTATTATAATCTACACGAGCTTTCAACAATACAACCGCCTTCCTCAAGTGAAATCGTGTGATTGTATCACAGGATTACACTTGAGGAAGGCGGTTGTATCACTGAAAGCTTGTGTAGATTATAATAATTGAAATTAATATTTCTCAAGAAAGGATCCTCAAGAAGAGGATACCATGTTTTGTCTATCAAAGACAAATATCACTATTTGAGGAAGAATTAATTTACTATCTGAAAATGCTTTGAAATAGGACCTAAAATTTTGTTGTTAAGTAAAGGGCTAAATGTTTTCAACTCGTTTTAAGATATTCCAATCAGATGAGCCGCATTTAAATTGTCTTCTGCTTGTTGTTTCTAGATTTTTGTAGACTGGTAAACATTCAACTCTTTACCAAACGACAAAATTTTAGACTGGTCCAAATTGACAGCATTTGCAGACAACATATTAAATTTAGCTGAAATGATGGTGATTGTCTGTGAAAGTGTAGAAAACACCAGCATTTTCTCCTTTTCCCACAAGGTTTTCAAAAGGCTCCTTCTTCAGGGTCGTTAAAACCAGGGGTTGTTTGGTAAAAGGTTAATCTTACTCTGATATTCTGTGTCGGCATCCAGATTGGCAGCATTGACAGCCTGCTGTATGTCCTCTTTGTCTAGAGTCACATCTTCTCCATTGTTGTTCTGTATCAAAATAATCGATATTTATGTTACGATAAGTAATCCTAAAGAAGCACCACACCTGAGTGCCAATGCTCAGTTGCTTTTAGAAATAGAACTATATTCGGTGAAATTTTTAAATCCAAAAAGCGACATAACTATGTCAAGAATATATTGATGCCCCTGTTGTATGGGTTCACCTTTTGATAGCAAACAATTTATCCAAGTTTGAGGTAAAATATCTTCAGTATTGACAGAGATTTAGGAAAAAAGTTGATTTTCAGCAAAAATTCAGAACTAGGGTATAATTGTGTCAAAAATATTTTGGTTACCCACCCCTACTGTATGGGTTCCCCTTTTAATAGGAAACAACTTATCCAAGTTTGAAGCAAACATCTTCAGTAATGACAGAGACATTAGAAAAAGGTTAATTTTTCAGTGAAAATTCCAAGTCAAAAGAGAGAATAATTGTGTAAAAACTACTTTGATGCGCCTGATGTATAGGTTCCCCTTTTGACAGTAAAGGGACATAAATGAGTCAACAACATTTTAATGGTTACCCACCCCTGTTGTATGGATTCTCCTGTTGATAGTTAACAACTATTCTGAGCTTGAAGTATATATAAAGTTTGGTGGCAGAAAAGAGCTTTACAAAAAATTGCAGAGAATAAGAAAAGGCTGTCAACAACCATTTTTTCCTTTTCCCACAATGTTTTCTACCTTAACACAGACAAACTTCCAACACTTGAGCCAATCTACTTTTTGCTATGAGATTCTCTTCATTTCGGAAAAGTTTGAGTCTTTACCAAACAATAAAATTTTGGACGTAGCTAAACTGCAGACATTTGCAGGCAACAAATTAAATGTAGCTCAAATAATGATTTCTGTTTTTGAGAGGGTACAAACCATTGTTGGAATATGAGAAAAGGCTTGCTACCCACATTTTCTCTTCTCCCTGTTTACAAAAGCCCTCTTCTTGAGGGTTGTTAAAACTCGAGATGGTGTGATGAAGGGTTTAAGTTCTACCATCCAGTACAGAGTTAACTCTTTACCAAATGACAAAATTTAAGACTAGTCCAAATTGTAAGCATTTCCAGACGACAAAATAATTGTGACTCAAATTTCGAAGGTTGTTATGAGAAGGATAGAAAACATTGTGGGAAAAGGAAAAGGTGTTTTCAAAAGGCTTCTTTTTCAGGGTTGTTAAAAGTCAGGATTGTGTGGCAAAGGGTTAATATCCTGAAGATTTTACTATTCTTACCTTCTTCTCCTGAAGAGCTTCTTCTAGCCTAGCAACATAGTAGTCAAGATTTTCATCTTTGACATTTTTGATACCCAGGTGAGAAGATTTTAACATCTGCAGCAATATAGATTTGTCTGCTTTTAGTAAAGCATCATTCAGAGCCGAGAGGGTGTGGGTGGCTGAAAGATACATTGTCATTAGCTTGAAGATTGCTTGGCACAATTATAGATAGTGAGGACCCTTAACTCTTTATCAAACGACCAAAATTTAGACTGGTCTAATTTGAGAGCATTTGCAGACAATCAATTAAAAGTAGTTCAAATAATATGATCTGTGTTTGAAAGAGTAGAAAATAAACTGGGAAAAAGAGAAAATGCTGGTTACCAGCATTTTCAATTTTCCCACAATGTTTTAAACAGCTTTCTTTCCCAGGTTTGGTTCAACCCGGGATTGTTTGATATCGGGTTAACTCTTTGAACATTATTTTTAAGATACATTTTCAGACAATGTTGATCAAGAACTGATTTCACAGCACATGCAATCTGAACTTAAATCCATACTTTCTTATTTGAAAAGATATTTCCTGCAAATGAACTTTGAAATTGCAATGTATGTGGTTGGCTATTTGCTAAAAATGTTAATTCCATCCTTTCTGCAATTCAAGACTAAAATTTCAAATTTCCTATACAGCAAATTTTGCAGGGGATCAAAAGGTATGCTTTTTTAGGTCAAGAAAAGTTTTGTAAATTCTTGTATGTTACGTATTAACCAGACCCTAAACTTTAAAGTGGTCCAAATTGAAAGCATTTGCAGACATTACTATACACATTACTCAATATTTGAAAGTTGTCTTTGATAGAGTAGAAAAAGGACAAAATGCTGGTAACCAGCATTTTCTTCTTTTCCGACAAATGTTTCAAAAGCCTACTCTTTCAGGGTCTTTAAAAGTCTGGATTGTGTGGTAAAGAATTGAAAGGATAGCAAACATTGTGGGAACATAGCTGGAGAATTTTTTTCCTTTCTGAAGCGCAGTTTATTAGGTTTTCAAAAGCCCTTTTCATTTGGGTGAAAACAAAGAATTATGTGTTAATTCTTCCATACCATAGATGACACCAGCTTTTGTGGACAGTATTGAACAAGATCAGACTGCACTGAACGTGCAGTCTGATCTCTGATCTACACTGTCCACTGCTCTATTGTAGATTATAAACAAACCATCTATTGATCTTGTAGCAGAACTGTATTTGTAGCCAATGATAAAATTCAATTTATTCACTCAGTAGTGAAAGAGTTAAAGGGATGAAAAAGGTTAGTGAATACAGGCCCCTGCCTGGTCCACTAGTACTACTTACTGTTAACTTTGTTCAGATTCCCTTGTATTTCAGCCTGGGTCAACATTTCATCATAGACGTCAAACTCCTTTATATCTTCTTGGTTGTTTTGCTGGAAATCAATTGTATGGGAAAAAGTAAATCCTTCACCACACAATAGCGACTTTTAACGACCTTGAAGAAGACGCCTTTTTGAATACATGTGCATAAAGGAGAAAATACTGGTTACCAGCAATTTCTCCTTTTCCCACAATGTTTTCTTCCCTGTCAAAGACGAATTTCATCTTTTGAGCCAAATACAAATTGTCGTTTGCAAATGCTTTCAATTTGGATCAGTCTACATTTTTCTCCTAAGGCAAAAAGTTAAGCAATCAAACCACTCAATTTATCTGACATTGAAACTCATTACCTCCTACAACACATTTTGCTAGAAAATACTAGTTTCCAGCAATTCATGAATACTGTCTTGACAAACAATTCTGAATGTTGCACTTATTCAAATATTCAAACGGGTCAATTTTCTGCATGTCAAAGGACCAACCTATCTCATGATTCTTTTGATTGGTGGACACAGTGGATTTTATACTGTAATTATATTACGACTTGCTTGGCACAAAGTCCCCCATTTACCACAGCATGGCCCATTTAGAATAGTTTGTGAATATGATCCCTGGTAACTTACTTTATTTTTGGAGTTTTCCGCCTTGGTTTGTTTAGCCTGGTACAAGGTTTCTGTGTAATCTTCTTGAAGGTCACCACTGATACCTAGCAACATGGCCGCTGGGTTGCCAAGTGCAGACATTATTTCGGCTGCATCTTTTGTTTCAATGGCCTCATTTATGGCAATAATGGCAGCATGCACTATAAAGAAGAGGGGTGTTCTTTTATTGTTTAAATTTACCAAACAACAAAATTTAAGACTTGTCAAAATTGGAAGCACTTGCAAACGACATAATCAAACATATTGATGATTTTTATCTCTGACAGGTTAGAAAACATTATGGGAAAAAGGTTACCAGCATTTTCTCCTTTTCCCTCGATGTTTTCAACAGCATTCTTGCCAAAAGTCATTAAAACTCTGGATTGTGTGGTAAAATGGTTAAGTTAAATTTACACACTGTATGATATACACATAAACTTACATGCAGTGACTGTAGAGAGGAGACACATACATTACCAAATGAGAAAATTTTAGACTTGTCCAAAGTGATGGCATTAGTAGACGACAAATGTGGCTTAAATGACAGAATACATATATCCTTGAAAGGGTAGAAAACATTGTGGAAACTAAGAAATAGGTGCTTATCATTTCTCCATTCCTAACAATGTTTTCATGAGTCATTTTCATCAGGGTTGTTAAAACTTAAGATTAGTTGGTAATGAGTTAAATGTATGATTCATAATTACACATGGCATCATTTGTATGCTAAAATTTTAGTGAACAAGCCTGACAAGTTGCCAAAGGAAAAATAGAACTACAGTGCAAAAGAACCAAAGGGACATAATATATCCTGTGGTAAAGCTGGTCTCAAGCATGCTTCAAGAGAATAAACTTAACAACTCTTTACTTCAAGAATAAACTCTTTACATAACCCTTTACAAACTACAAAATTTTAGACATTTTCATGCTGAAAGCATTGGTAAAAAACAAATCAAATGTGATTCAAACACTGAGATTTGTCTAGGAAAGATGTCGCAGATGTTCCACCAGGAAACATTCTTCAAACATCAGTAAAATATGAAACGATCAACTAATGAAAATTTCCCACAATGTTTTCTACCTTATCAAAGACAACTTCCGAAACTTGAGCCACAATTACATAGTCCTCTACAAATGCTCATAATTTGGCAAAGCCTACATTTTGCTTAAGTGGTTAAGAGCAAAGGAGAAAACACTAGTAGCTAACATTTCCTCCTTTGCCAACAATGTTTTAAACCATTTTAAACTGCAATTTCTAGCATTTGAGACAAATTCTTTATCTTGTTCATAAATGCTTTCATTCTAGACAAGTCTTAACCTCCTGTTTGGTAAAGACCAATTCAAAATTCCATTCTGTGAAAAGGGATTCAATCTGTCTGCAAAAAAGTATCAACCAAGATCAGCCTGTGCAGTCTGACCTTGGTAGAAACTTTTTGCTATGGGTCAATTTTCTGCATATCCAAGGACCATTCTACCACAGGATTCAGTCAGTTGTTGGGACAAAACGTATCTTATGGACCCATGATTATGTGATGACTAGCTTGGTATAAAACATCACAGATATGCATTAACTCTTTACCAAACGACAAAATTATAGACATGCACAAATTGAAAGCATGTGCAGATGACTAATTTAAAAGTTTTCCAAAACCTGAATTTTTCTATCAAAGGGTAGAAAAGATTGTGGGAAAAGGAGAACATGCTGGTAACCAGCATGTTCTCCTTTTCCCACAATGTTTTCAAAAGGCTTCTTCTTAGGGTTGTTAAAAGTCGGGATGGTGCTGTAGTGTTAAACCCCCATTTGCCAGAGCATGGCTCAATTAGATAGAGACTATGATGGAGAACACTTACGTGCTGCATCATCTTGACTCAGCTGAAAAGACAAAGTAGATGCCATTTAACATAACAACATATTGGACTCGTCCATATCCAAAGCACTTGCAGACAACAACATAAATTTGACTCAAAAGTTGAAATTTGTTTTTTGGAAGGGTACAAAACATTGTGGGAAAAGGAGAAAATGCTGGTTAGCAGCATTTTCTTCTGTTCCCACTGTTCTCACAAGCTTTCTTTCTCAAGGTTATTAAAACTTGGTATTGTGTGGTATAGGATTTACCCCTGAACTACAAAATCTCCATTTTAGGAAACCTTTCATAGAAGGCTTTTGTAAACTTTGTGAGCAAAGAAAGAAATGCTGGTAACCTGCATTTTTTCCTTTTCCCACAATACACAGACAAATCCTCTCATTTGAACTTCATTTGCATTGTTGTCTGCAAATGCTTGCAATGTGGATGAATCGAACATTCTATCTTTAGTACAGATTTAACCCTTTACCAAACAACAAAATTTCAGACTAGTCCAAATTGAAAGCATTTGCAGACAACAAAATAAATGGGACTCAAATTTCAAAGATTGTTTTGGGAAGGGTAGAAAACATTGTGGGAAAAGGAGAAAATGCTGGTTACCAGCATTTTCTCCTTTTCCCACAGTGTTTTCAAAAGGCTTCTTTTTCAGGGTCGTTAAAAGTCGGGATTGTGTGGTAAAGGGTTAATCAGTGTGTGATTTCTTTTTTTTTCAAAATCAAGATCTACCAAAAACTGGAAGTAAAATGAATTATATTAACCCTTTACCAAACAACAAACTTTTTTCCAAATTGAAAGCATTTGCAGAGAACAAATCAAATGCGTTTAAATGCTGGGCTTAGTTTTTGATAGGGTAAAAAAACATTGTGGAAATAGGAGATAATGCTGGTAACAATAATTTTCTCCTTTTCCCACAATGTTTTCAGACGGCTTCTTCCTCTGGGTTGTGAAAACCCGCGATTGTATGGTAAAGGGTTAACTCTTTTCCACACAATCCCGACTTTTGACGACTCTGCGGAAGAATGGTTTTGAAAACCATGCTGGTAACCAGGATTTTCTCCTTTTCCACAATGTTTTCTACCCTATCAATGACAAATACCTTGATACCAGCTACTTATGATTTGTCATCTGCAAATGGTTTCAATTTGGATGAGTCTAAAATTTTGTTGTTTGTTAAAGGGTTAAGGCTTAGAGGTAAATACAAACCGCTGCACAGATAAATGATTCTGTCCATCATATTCACTTTGGGGCATAGTAAATCCTCAAACTTTTATCATTTTACCTCAATCTCATGTATAACCCTTTACCACACAATCCCGAGTCTTAACGACCCTCAGGAAGAAAGCTTTTGAAAACATTACGGGAAAAGGAAAAAATGCTGCTAACTAGCATTTTCTCCTATTTTCACGATGTTTTCTTATTTTTAAATGCCAAATGCCAGACATGTTTAAACTGCTGTCTGCAATTGTTTGAATTTGGCCAAGTCTAAAATCCGGTAAAGAGTTAACCCTTTCCCAAACAATCCCGGGTTTTCACGACCCTGAGAAAGAAGCCTTTTGAAAACATTGTGTGAAAAGGAGAAAATGCTGGTAACCAGCATTTCTCCTTTTCCCACAATGTTTTCTACCCTACCCAAAACAAATTCCAATTTTTGAGTCCCATTTATTTTGTCGTCTGCAAGTGCTTTCGATTTGGACAAGTCTAGAATTTTATCATCCAGTAAAGAGTTAAACAACCTTGAGGAAAACAATTTTTTTAAACATAATGGGACACATTTATACAATATTTTCTTCCCTTTCACTTGCATTTTATTATCACTGTATCTAACAACTAAACATGACTTGCAGAAAACAAGTCACATTACCTATTTCACCGTTTACCAAACAATCCTGTGTTTTAACAACCCTCGTAGAAAGGCTGTTGAAGACAATATGGGAAAAGAAAGAATTTCTGGTAACAAACATTTTGTCCTTTTCCCACTATTTTTCTACACTTTTCAAAGACAAGGCCAATTCTTTGAGCAACGTTTAATTTGTTGTCCGCAAATGCTTGCAAAATAGATGAACCTGTATTTTATTTCATGCTCTTTGGTAGTTTATGGAGAAATAATAGTGAAATATTGTTCGATATTTCATGGTTCGACCAGTGAAAAACACCAATTTTATTTTCTAACTCTTCAATTGAAGGCGGACACAGTAGTTCCCGCCCACTAGTTACCTAGGTAAATAGCACATGCCATTCAACCAGATGGAAATATGACGTATTTACCCTACATTTTTCGCCCTTTACGTAATATTGTAATGCATTGTTATGTGGAGGGGGTACACCACAGGCACTTACCGAAAACAACTGTACTGGACTTTGATGTACGTCCCCCCAAAAAAAAGGGGTTAGAAGCACAGCCACTCACGAAAATATTACCGATGATGTTCACTCTACTAAATAAATTTCAATCTTTCACCGAAAAAACCCCAAATATTCTCTATGTAATATTGTCCTCTAGTGAAGATTTTAACACATAAAGAGCTGTCTGATCCTGGCTCTACATGGTCAGATATTTGTATGATATTTTGACATAACCAGCCTTGCGTTGGCACGATTTGCCACAAACTCAAACTATTTGACAGTCCGAAAGGTAGCTCCATAACAGACTACAAAGTTTTGGACTTTCCCAAATTGAAAGTCCCAGCAGTTGACAAATTAGATGTGGTTCAGATAGGGTTTCCCTTTGGGAGGGTAGAAAAGGAAAAATTGCTCCTTTTCCCACATTGTTTTTGAAAGGCTTCTCCTGTTGACACTTTGATACTGGATTGTTTGTTACAAGGTTAGAATTCAACCATTTGGCTTTTTCTAGTGGATGAATGTTGATTTCAGTTATTCAGCAGTATTTACCCTTAAATCTTTCCATACTGTAGACAACATAGAAGCTTTTGTGGACAGTGTAGATTAGGATCAGACTGCAGAGAACATGTAGTCTGATCTCTGATCTGCACTGTCCACTGCTTTATTCTAGATTACAACTGAACCGTCTTTTGGTCTTGCCACAGAACTATATTTGTAGCCTCTGAGAAAATGCAATTCATTCATTCTGTTATGAAAGAGTTAAAGCCCCATTCTTAACTGTAGACCAAGATCAGACTGCACAAAACATGCATTCTAATTAAATCTACACTGTCTGCTTCACGGAGACATTCTGGACAAGACTAATCTTAAAATTGCGTATATTTGGGTTTGTTAGCTTAATTCTGCCCTATAGGGGTTATCCCTTTACCACACAATTCCAAGTTTTAATGACACTGAAGAAAAGGACTTTTGAAAACATTGTGAAAAAAGGAGAAAATGCTAGTAACCAGCATTTTCTCCTTTTCTCACAATCTTTTCTACCCTTCCAAAAACAAATTTCAAGGTTTGAGTCACATTCATTTTATTGTCTGCAAATGCTCTGAAGTTGGACAAGTCTACAATTTTTGTCATATGATAAAGAGTTAAGGCTAAGAGTTTAAAATTGGTAAGAGAGATGTGAACTTTAGACCATCAAACATCAACCAGAGCAAAAGTATTTGGCTTCAAAGACATTTTAATGCAAAGTCTACTCTCACTAACCCTCTCCCTTTAATAGCTACCTTTCTGTCACCTAAGCCAACCCCAAATTACATCCCATATTGTTTTACAACATATCCAAATTTTAGTCAATACCTTTAGACACATACTTATACAGTTTCTTTCAAATCTTGTAGAGCCTTTGACTCCTCACTGCAGCTGACTGCTTTAAACAAGAGGGCCATAATGGCCCTAGTTCGCCCCACAGCCTTTTTTAATAAATTTATCATGCACTTAATTAGCATTGACAGAGACATATGTCATAAGAAGTCTGTATAGCAAAAAAACTATTATAGAGAAAATAGCCTAGGAGTGCCCCCTCCCCCTCTGTAAAAAAGTCATTTTTTTTTTCCAAATGCAAAGATGATGTCACTGAGTACAGGTAGGTCTAATCCAGGATCATTCATACCAAATATCAATGAACTCCAGCAAAAATTGCTTTGACAAGATTTCAAAAACTTAGTGGCAGGAAACACTTTTTCAGTGACATTAATGGTAAAGTTCTGTACAAAAGAAAGAGAACCCTGAACAACAGAAAGCTATTTTCATATTAAGTATTCAACTCATCTGAGCACAACTATTGACTGCAAAATACATCACTATCACGGAAAATTGAACATTTTTTATCCAAAAGCCTTGAATACCTATCATCAATCATTAAACAGTGCAGTTTGATAATCAAGGAAGGTACATGTAAATAATTACAAACTACATGAAACAAGAGTTATTTCCTTTGATCAGAATAAAAGCTTAAGACATATTGACTTCAAGTACAACAAGAAGATATACCAGCATTTTCCCCTTTTCCCATAATATTTAGAAATCTACTGGGTCAGTAAAACATAGGACTGTTTGATTAAGGATTAGGAATAAATATGTGTAAAGACATTACTGCAAGATGTAGAAATGCTCTTTAAAAGCAATTTTTCAATATGCAACAATGCTTTTAAGCATTCTACCATACAACATTTTTATACTTGTCCAAACTGAAACTGTTTATAGACGACCAATTGAACCTATCTTAAGTAACGGTAATGGAACTGCACTTTAGAAGGGTAGATAACATTGTGGGGAATGGAGAAAATGCTGGTAAACAGCATTTTCCCCTTTTCTCACAATGTTTTCAAAAGCCTTAATTCTTAAGGTTGTTAAAACTCAGCATTGTGTGGTAAAGGGTTGAAGGTAGTTTGCTACAGGATTGAAAAAAAAGTTGTCTGCATGCAGTCAATATTAACTCTTTACCAAACAACAAAACTGTCGACTTGTTCAAATTGAAAGCATTTGCAGACAACAATTCAACTATTACTCAAATGATTGCAATTGTCTCTGATGGGGCAGAAAACATTGAGTCAAAAGGAGAAAGCTGGTAACCATCATTTTCTCCTTTTCCTATGATTGTTTCAAACCTTTTCTACGTCAGTGTAATCAAATCTCGGGATTGTGGAAAGAGTTAACTGGACCAATATCTGTCTTTCCACCCAAGATCACCAGACAAATAAATTGTCTGCACTTTATCCTGACTTTAACCTTTATCGAACAATCCCATGTTTTGCAATGCTCAGAATGAGAACATTAGAAAATATTGTGGAGGAGAAAATGCTGGTAACTAGCACTTTCTCCTTTTCCAACAATGTTTTTTACCCTTTCACAGACAAATCCTACTGTTTGAGTCCCAAATTATTGAATACTGTTGTCTGCAAAGGTTTTTAATTTTAAGCAAGTCTAAAATTTTGTCATGTCTTACAGATCTAATACATCAACTTATACATCAACCCTTTATCACACAATCCTGACTTTTAATGACCATAAGAAGCCTTTTGAACACACTTTTCCTACAATGTTTTCTACCCTATCACTGACACATTCCATCATTTGATTGATTGATTGGTTGATTGATTGAATGGTATTTTATGACACTTTCAACATTATTTCAGTCATATCATGCCAACAGCTCACATATTCATGTATTTCCTGGGTTCCATCAGTTTTAGGCTATGGCCCTGAAGTGTCTTGCCTACGAGCACTCCCACGAAAAACCCAGTGGGTCCAGTGAGGCTCGCACCCACGGTCTCCAGTTCATGATTCCTACCTGTTACCACTTGAGCTCTATCTTTATAGTTCACACAGAATTACTTACATGTATAATTATGTAGTATACGATGGCAATTGAAAGACATAACAGAAAAATATTGATTTCTGATTTCTCTAGATTGAAGTTGCGAAAGAAATTTATTGGATTCAGTGTAACTCTTGACAGACAGCAGCAATCCATATTGATCTCATGGAAATGTCCAACAGTTATCAATCCTTCTGAAGGAGGTGGTTTTTAATTCAACATGTAATTTAAAATGTTACAAATTAATACTAATGTAAACTCCACCTGTCTCAAACATAAGTGTCAACAGTCCTAGTTAGAAAAAGTCAGGTAAAATGGGCCAGTCAATAAAAGACATGTAAAATATCCTTATCAGAAAAGCTAAAATATGTCCCGGTCCAAAGCATGCAAGGTAGTTATGGTCGGAGACACTCATGTTTTATGTCCCATTATGAAATAATAAAAGCATTGCCCAAACTCACCAGTCAAAAACAGTCAAGTAAAGTGTCCTTTACAGAAACACTCATAGTCCAAAGCATGCAAGGCATTTCTGGTCAGGAACACTCATGTATTCTGTCCCATTATGAAATATATCCAATGCATTGCCCAAATGTACCAGTCAAAAACAGTTATGTAAAGTGTCCACTACATAAATACTCAAGAAAAGTGTCCCGGTCTAAAGCATGCAAGACAAAATCCTGTTTGGAAACACTCATGTGTTTACTCCCATTAAGAAATACTCAGTACATTGCCCTAGTTAGAAACACACGTTTCCCAATCACATAAAACTTCCTTCTGAGAAGGATACATAAGATATCCCACTTCAAAACTCATGTAAATTGCTCTATCAGAAACACATATGTAAAAAGTCCAAGTCAAAAACACTTGTACTGTTGTACAGAATGTCTGGCCCAGAAACACTCATGTAAAATGTAACACTTTCCATCCCACCAAAGACAAACCCATCATTTGAGCCACAATTAGAGTTGTCATCTGCAACTGCTTTCAATTTGGACAAATCTAAAATTTTGTTTTGTGATAAAAACTTAACGTAAGTTTATATTAATAATTCTGCTCTACTCATGCAGTTATAGGACTTGTTATGTTAGCAACTCTCACCTCATTGGCCAAAATTCCTCCAATCTTGCTGAATGTTGGCATCTGTATTCCATATTTATCTAGCTCTTGTCTCATGGCACTGATTTCTTCCTCTGAAAAAATAGCAATGGAAATCAGTCATTTCACTATTTAAAATGGTAAATATTTACTGTTTACCAGCAGTATCTAAGCTCTGATTGTTTGTTTGTATGGTGTTTAAAGCTGTTTTCAACATTATTTCAGTTATATCATGGCAGCAAATGCACCATGCTTTCCTAAAGTTCCTTTTACCAGTACTTTACACGATATTCTTCCACTTGTGTCAAACCCTGTATGTTACTGAGCTACAGCGCTTGGCCCTTACAGAGATGGAACAGATAAGAGTCATAGATGGCTAAAGTTTAACCCTTTACCACACTATCACGACTTTTTTTCCGACCCAAAGGGAGAAGCCTTTTGAAAAAATTGTGGGAAAAGGAGAAAATGCTGATAACCATTTTCTCTTTTTCCCACAATGTTTTCTACCCTTTGAATGGGAAATTTAATGTTTTAGGTAATATTTAATTTGTGGTCTGCAAATGCTTTGAATTTTGGCAAGGCTAAAATCTTGTCATTTGGTAAAGGGTTAATACAACAGAAACAACATGATCACAAAAGGTTACATTAAGCACTTTGTGCTCAGGTGAGCTAAAAAAGAAATGGGAAGAATGGGAAGGACACATCAAGTCTTTACTGGACAACAAAATGTTAGACTTGCCCTAATGAAAGCATTTGCAGATGATAAATTGAATGTTGGGATAACTCTGGAGTACGTAGAAAACTTGTGAAAAAAGGAAAATTCTTATTCAAATTTATCATTATCTCCGGCTAGATGGCATTCTACAAAATTTATACACATCTATCTAATTTGGGCATCCTGGGTACAGAACCGGACTACTTTTCAAAACAATAACCGTTACTTTGAATTTCAAAATGAAATAAACGTTTACTCAATAAAAACGCTACCTGGTGCAATTCATTCAGCTATGATCGGCTAGCATGTAACCTATGCATCGGCCATTTATCAAAACAACCCCTACATGCTTGGGTAATAGGCTAATAGCTTCGGAATAAGCCCTACTTTTTCCAGGTATAAGGGGATAGGTGATGCGTCATAGCAGACAAGTTGAACCTTCGAAGAATATGACATGCGCAGACAACGCAAATTTATTTCCCAATTTGTTTTCAAAAGCCCTCTTCAAAATGGTTGTTAGAAACAGAATAGTTTAATAGAGGATTAAGGTGTTCCGCAGATAAGCATATACATGTAATTATCAAGGTCCCATGTTTGTTGCATACATGTACTTAATGCCTGAATGATATTTCAGTTATATCAAAGAAGCCAGCATTTTCTCCTTTAAACACAATGTTTTCAGAAGACTTCTTCTGAAGGTTCATGCCCTGCCAGATAGCTCAGTGGTTAGGGTATCTGATTTGTGGCCTGGTAATTGCCAGTTTGATGCCAGACTGAGGCAAACTTTCTTTCCGGCCAATTTTTCACTTCTCACCTCTGTTGCAGGTGAGAAAATTAGTCAGTGACTTGGAAAGACAGTTGTGTTAGTAGTGGTGAGGGAGAGCCAGGAAATGCATGCGTTGGTGTACTGACTGCCATGATATGACCTAGCTGTTAAAACGTTGTTAGACTCCAATACGAACAAAACAAATTCTTAAGGGTCCTTAAGACTGGCCATTGTGTGGTTAAGGGTTAACAATCCAAGAATTAACCAACATAAACAATGCTCAAACAGGTAACAATCATTGCAATTCCACAGTAACCATAACAAACAGGAGAAAGTTTGTACATTCAAATTTATCTTGTACAAATGACTCATCTATACAATTAACTCTTTACCACACCACAAAATTTTAGGCTTGCTCAAGTTTAAAGCATTTTCAGAGGACAAATCAAATGTAACTCAAATGATTGAATTTGTCTTTAATACGATAGAAACCTCTGTGGGAAAAGAAGAAAATGCTGTCTACTAGCATTTTCTCCTTCTCCCATAATGTTTTCAAAAAGCTTCTTCATCAGGATTGTTAAAACACCGGGATTGTGTTAATCTTACAATATTGAAATAAAATGGACATTTCAAGTTATGAGCTCCTGAAACATGTTTGGAGGTAGATGACTTTGAAAAGATTCTTGTAAAACTTAGAAAATCAACATGAATTACTCTTTATTAAACAACAATATTTTACATGGGTCCAATTTGAAAGCACTTGCAGATAACAAAATTTATATGGGACAAATGATGGGATTTGAATCAGATATTCTAGAAAACATTGTGGGAAAAGGAGAAAATGCTGGCTACTAGCATTTTCTCCTTCCCCACAATGTTTTTAAATGGCCTACTTCCAGGAGTTGTTAAAACTCGGGATTGTGTGGTAAAGGGTTCACAACTTAACTGTACCAAATGACAAAATTTTGGACTTGTACAATTTCGAAGTATTTGAAAACAACATGTGATTCAAATGAGGGATTTGTGAGTAAAAGGGCAGAAAGCATTGTAGTAAAGTTACCAGCATTTTCTCCTTTACAATGTTTTTCAAAACTTTTTCTCTCAGGCTCATTAAAATATAGGGCTGATCAGTATAGGATTAACTCTTTACCATACGACAAAATTTTGGACTAGTCCAAATTGAAAGCATTTGCAGACGACAAAATAAATGTGAATCAAACATTGAAAATTGATTTGGGAAGGGTAGAAAACATTGTGGGAAAAGGAGAAAATGCTGGTAACCAGCATTTTCTCCTTTTCCCACAATGTTTTCAAAAGCTTTCTTTCTAAGGGTCGTTAAAAGTCAGGATTGTGTGGTAAAGAGTTAATAACTAGGTCCTATGATGTGAAAAAATTTCCTCGAAATTGGGTTTTAACAACATTTTCATCATGACAAGTGCCAAAATTCTAAAAACAGTAAACAAATTTCAATGACCAATACTTTTTTGATTGCTATTCATTACCTTCAGATTTTATCTATTGATTTAAAATTTTTTTCAACAAGTCCAAATTGAATGCATTGCAGACAACAAATTAAATGTCACTCACAACATGAAATTTACCTTTCAAAGGATAGAAAACATTGTGAGAAAAGAAGAAAATGCTGGTAACCAACATTTTCTCCTTTTTCCACAATGTTTTCAAAAGCCTTAGGTTTGTTTGGTAAAGGGTTGCACAACAATCACACCCATGACATGATGCAGATATCAAACAGGAAATACAAGGAAATGTGATAAACTAATGATTCAGTCAAGACAGGATTTACATATAACAATTTACATTCCACTAATTTGATCTTGCAACACATCTTTTGAAAACATTGTGGCAAATAGAGTAACATTAACCTTCTACCAAACGATCCTGGGTTTTAACAACCCTGAAGAAAATGGCTTTTGAAAACATTGTGGAAAAGGGAGAAAATCCTTTTCCCACAATGTTTTCTACCCTATCAAAGACAGATGTTATCATTTAAATTGTCATCTGCTACTATTTTCAATTTGGGCCAGTCTGAAATTTTGTCATTTGGTAAACAGGTAATGCTCATTACAATGATTACAAATATAGGTCAAATGTAACTCAAATGATTTACCATTTACCAAACAATCATGTGCTTTAATGAACTCCAATCAGAAAGCTTTAGAAAACCTCATGGGAAAAGGAACAAGAAGGCCATGATGGCCCTGTATGGCTTCACTGTCTTTTAAATAAATGTATCATGGGCTTAACTGGCATTCACAGAGTTGGATGGTTGTATGGTGTTTAACGCCGTTTTCAACATTATTTCAGTTATATCACAGCGGCCAGTGCACCTATCCATGCTTTCCTGGAGTTTCTGTTACCACTACTCCGCACAATATTCTTTCCAAGCCACTGGCTGCTTTCCCACATAACCATCATCGAAACAACGATCAGCTGTGAGAGAGGAATGAATCCTGTCGCAATGACTATCATCAATCCTGGGAAAGAAATTGGCCGAGCCAGCATTCACAGAGACATGAATCGTAAAAGGTTTGTATGGCTATAGCCATATATACAAATTTCATAGAGAAATTAGCCTAGCCCCCCTAAACACACCCCCCCCCCCCAAAAAAAAAGAAGGGGGGGGGGGGAACCTCAAAGTTATAATTTAAACTAACATTTCATCAAAATTGGATGGGTAGTTTCAGAGAAGATGTTTGAAACAAAAGTTAACACATGCATGCACACATACATGCATGCATCAACACATGCTTTACACAAACAGAAAGACACGCCCACAACGGACACAGGGCCATGACATAAGCTAGGAGACCTTTGGCCAGTGGAGCCAGTTTTTTTTTGGATCCTTTTACCACAATTTTTTCACTCTTCAAAGACATACCTTATTATATGAGCCACATTGAAATTTGTCATCTGTAAATGCTTTGGATTGTAAAAATCTAAAATTTTGTAGTCTGGCATAAGTGTTACTGAGATAAAGCTTGGTACATGAACAGAAACCTTTAAATTCTATACAGTCAGAATATAGATCTACCCTGTTTGATTTTTTGAGAATCCCATGGCAAAAACCAGGGCCTGTGTTTAACATTCTAAATTGCATTCCTGATCTTCTCCTTCATTTAACCCTTTACCACACAATCCCGACTTTCAACGACCCTGAGAAAGAAGCCTTTTGAAAACATTGTGGGAAAAGGAGAAAATGCTGGTAACCAGCATTTTCTCCTTTTCCCACAATGTTTTCTATCCTTTCCAAAACAAATTTCAATCTTTCACTTGCATTTATTTTGTAGTCTGCAACTGCTTTCAATTTGGATTAGTTATAAACTTTGTCGTCTGGTAAAGGGTTAAAAAGTAACACAGTTTCTGACTGGCTAAACCATTTGAGCCATGCTCTGGTATAAGGGGTTCAATGTATCTCCATGATGCATTATACCACACAAATCGTAACATAATTGTGGATCCATGAAATCCATTTTGTGTCAAACCTGACTGAATCATGAGGCACACTAGTCATTTGACATGCAGAAAATTGACCAATAGCAGAAAGTTTCAACCCGTGTCAGCCTATGCAGGCTGCAATGGGTCGATACTCTGCAAATGCACTAAAAAAGCCTTTTCACTAAGCATGGCTAATTTGGTTTAAACCTTTACCAAACGACAAAGTTTTAGACTTGTCCAAACTGAAAACATTTGCAGACGACAAATCAAAAGTGGCTCAATTGGCAGAATTTGTCCTTGATAGAGTAGAAAACATTGTTGGAAAAGGAGAAATGCTGGTTACCAGCATTTTCTCCTTTTCCAACAATGTTTTCAAAAGGCTTCTTTCCCAGGGTCGTTAAAACCAGGACTTGTTTGGTAAAGAGTTAACCAAAAATGTTTCACTCTATCGGAAATTGTTTTACTTTGAAATTCAGACAATTCTCGAGAATAAGAATAAGTATTTTTTTTTATGAATAATATATCAATAAGGGCCCAGATCATCTGGAGAACTAAACATGGAAAACAGTGTAAACCAAGACTGAACTGCATCTTTTATTTAGTCTGATCTTGATCCACACAGTCGACAAAAGCAACCATAATAATGGTTAACACCCTGTGGCTAACATATAAGAGCATATTTTTATGTCCAGAGATGACTTACCAGTAAAGTTGACTTTTCCATATAAATCTTCTATTTGTGGGGCCATACCAAGTTTGAACAGGTATAAACTGGAAAAGAACAATCAAGATACATGTTGATAAAACTCTATTTTAACCCTCTACCAAGTAATTTCTTTACCACACAACAAAATTTTAGACTTGCAGAGGACAAATCAAAGGTGGCTCAAATGTTGAAACTTGCTTTAAATGAGTAGACAACACTGTGGGAGAAGCAGAGAATGATGGTTTCCATCATTTTCTCCTTTCCCACAATGATTTCAAAAGCTTTCATTTTTAGGGTTGATGAAACTAGGGATTGTGAGGTAAAGGATTAAACAATATGTGGAAGGGGGAGGGGGAAGGGGGGTGGTGTGGTCTCTACTGCCAAAATTGTTCAGGCTTTAAACTTGTCACTCAGTTGAATCAAGGCGGATCCCTTTCTGAGTTGTCCTAGAAAAAGTATACTTGGACACTGATGCAGATATTGTGAGAAAGGAAACTTTTGATCAACTGTAGAAAGAAAACCACATCCAAGAAAATTAGGTGACAAGCTTCATATATCAAAGACTGTAGGATTTGCCTGAGAAAAATGCTAGGTGATAACAGGATAGCATTTACCGACTGGCATTTACTGACTGGTCATTTGCATATTTTGATTACCCATAGTGATCAGTCAATTGCTTGTTCACTCCTTACCACACATCTTCAAGTTTTTTTTTACCCTTCTGAAATTGGCTTTTGACAACATGGTTTGCAATCACCAAAATAAAAAGAATCAGGGAAACTGTTTGACTGATTAACCCTTTACCAGACAACAGAATTTTAGCCTTGTCCAAATTGAAAGCATTTGCAGACGACAATTTCAATGTGGTTTAAATGGTGCAATTTTTCTCTGATAGGCTAGAAAACATTATGGGAAATGGAACACCATTTTCAACATTATTTCAGTTATATTATGGCGGCCAGTCCATGCATTCCTGGAGTTTTCTTTTACCAGTAGTATGCACAATATTCTTTCCAAGCCACTGGCTACTTTCCCAAATAACCATCATCAAAACAATGATCAACAGAGACAGTAAGAGGGATGAATCCTGTAGCAATGATTATTATCAATCCACTGAAAGAAATTAGCTAAGCATATGTTTCAAACCAGCAACCCCCTGTTCTCAAGTCTTGTGCACTACTAACTACGCTATTATGGTTTGGCAGACTCGAGATACCATGGCACTGTTCATGAAAGTCAACTGTATTGACCCTTCACAAAATCTTCTACTCTTCCAACACTGTTTTCTACCCTTTCATATACAAGACCTGTCATTCAAATCCCACCAATTTGTTGTTTGCAAATGCTTTCAATGCTTATTATCGCCGATCTGATAGAGTTATCTCTCTTTGAGTACTCTTCTGCACACTGTATATGGTAAGGAAATTAACAAGTCTCAAGAGAAAGAGTGATATATTCGAAACTTAAATGGTGCCCCTAACGTAGTCACATTGTTAATAAATCAATTACTGGAAAAGAAAGTGAGACAAGAAAGCCCTGATATACTTATTATTAGACACTGAATTTCAATGAAATGTGCCTTCATTAGTACAGATCACTGCGTTTGATCATACTTCATATTATGATGCCACTGATTTTTGTTTACAGGTACATGTGGTCCCAGTAGTAGGTCTAAACATACCTCTTAACTTGAAGAGGACTTAATCAAAATCCAGTACAGTTCTTTTCGGTTATTCCCTGTGACGTACCCCCTTCGCATAGCAACGCATTACAATATTACACCAAGTGCGAGAAATGTAAGGTAAATTACGTCATATTTCCATCTGGTTGTGAGGCACGCGCATTTTACCTAAGTAACTAGTGCACGGGAACAACTGTTTCCGTCTTCAATTGAAGAGTTAGAATATAAAAATCGGTATTTTCACTGGTCGTAACCATGAAATATCAAAAAATATTTCACCGATATTTCTCGATAACCTACCGGAAAGCATGAAATAATATGTGATCCATTATAGTTAATCTTCTCCCTTACCTAAGTGCATGAAGGCAGTAAATGGTTCTTGGCATATTCTTTTTGTCATAGATGTCTGTTGTTTCTGGATAAAATATCTGGAAGAAAAAAAAATGATAATTGCAAAACAATTTTCTTTTCTTTGCTATAGTTTTGCTTCCTTTTTTCTAAAACCTTCGCGTCTGATAAAGAAAGGGTTAACCCTTTATCAAACAATTCTGGGTTTTAATAACCCTAAAGCCCCAATAGCTGCCAAAAGTAACCAAAGCAGGTGTTTACATGCATTTAACTCAAATCATACCATTTAAAAGAAAAGAAATTATTGTGAAGGTGACAATCTATTATTGTATGGTCGGTCCAAGTGTTCATCACTGGCAGAAAAATGAACTTTAAAAGTAGGTCAAAAGTTGCCAGGTCGCTCTTTCTTTACTTTACTTAATACCCTATTTTACTTAATTATCAGCCCCATTTGAATTATAGTCCCTAAGTGCTTTTGATTTCCACAAGTATAAAATTTCACTGTTTGGGGTGGAAAGAATAGTGAATCCACTACAATATGTTCAATAATGGAGCAGCTACAATTCTTTCAAGGAAATTTGAATGGTGCTTTCAACATTATTTCAGTCATATCACGGCGACAGCTCACATATTCATGTTTTCCTGGGTTTAACCAGTACTAGGCTGGGGCTCTGAAGTGTCTTGCCCAAGGACACTCCTGTGAAAAACTCTTTCAAGGAAAAGATTTACATGTATTTGTTAATTTAAGGAGCCACAGAAAGATGGTAGAGTTCTGAACAACTTCTTCTTAGCAAGGAATCACCAAAAATGTAATTCCAAAACTGTATTATATTCTGTAATGTAGCTGCAACAATAATTATGTTTGGCAGAACCATTTGTTAAACAGAGAAGCTAAAACTTGGTAACTCTTTTTACAGACAAAAAATCTGACACACCAACATACAGAAAGGGTTTACAGACAACAAACCAATAATGCTCAAATGTTAGTTTCATTTGGTGAACAACATTGTGGGGACAAAAGAAAATGCAGGTTACCAGCATTTTCTCCTTTCCCAACAGTGTTTTCAAATGCCTTCTTTCTAAGGGTTGTCAAATTGTTTAGTGTGGGCCACCATTTCCTGATTATGAAAGCAAGATATTGTTCTCTACTAAAATCACCCAGCCCTGGGCCGTAGTGCAGCTTGTAGCATCCGTGACTTGTCAACAGGGGGGTTGCTGGTTCAAATCCCCAGCTTGGGCAGTTTCTTTCTAAGGAATGATGATAGTTGTTGCAGCAGGATTCATTCCTCTCTCACCATTAGGGTCACTGTTTTGACAATGGCTATTTGGAAATGCGGCCAGTGGCTTGAAAATAACATTGTTCAAAGTACTGGTAAGAGACACTCAAAGAAAGCATGGAAAGGTGCACTGGTCACCACTATATGGCTGAAATAATGTTGCAAAAGGCATTAAACATCATACAGACAATCTACTAAAGTGACTAGTAACTTACTGTTGGCAATCCCACTTCTTCCATGGCCGTGAACCACATGTTCACATTGTCTGTGTGACGGAAATGTAGGCCTCTGGCCTGCAAAAAAAAAAACAACATAACAAAATTATAATGATACAATTTTGAATGTCCATAATAAGACATCAAAACACACTGATACACCTGATGCACAATGACTTTTGATGATCAGAACAACTCGGAAAACAGGACGGAGCTTAACCCTTGAAGCGCCTTTCAAAACTATTGCCTTAGCGGCCAGAGCAGATCAAGATCAGACCGCACAAAGCGTTCAGTCTGATCTTTGATCTACACTGTCCGCTTTGCTGAGACATTCTGGAAAATAACTACCTTGGCATTACAACTATAAGGGTTTTATTTGAAGAATGAAAGTGCTCCGTGGGTTTATTCAGCAGCACTCTTAACTCTTTACCACAGTGTGACACGATCCCGACTTTTAACGACCCTGAGAAAGAAGCCTTTTGAAAACATTGTAGGAAAAGGAGAAAATGCTGGTAACCAGCATTTTCTCCTTTTCCCACAATGTTTTCCACCCTTCCCAGAACAATTTTCAATTTTTGAGTCATGTTAATTTTGTCGTCTGCAAATGCTTTCAATTTGGACAAGTCTAAAATTTTGTCGTTTGGCAAAGAGTTAAGGTTAAAATTCTTTCACTGATTGCCAAGATCTGTTTAACCATTTACCAAACTGGCTTATATCTAGACAATTAAGTAACTAGTACATTATTTAACTTTTTACCACATGACAAAAATCTAGACTAGTCCAAATCGAAAGCACTTGCAGAAAACAATTTAAATATGACTCAAACAGTGGAATATGTCTTCGAAAGGATAGAATACATTGTGGGAAAAGGAGAAAATGCTGGTTACCAGTGTCTTCTCCTTTTCCTAAGTTGGTTACCAGTGTCTTCTCCTTTTCCCAAGTTTCAAAAGGCTTCTTTCTCAGAGTCACTTAAACTGGATTGTGTGGTAAAGGGTTAAAGTGCACTGTTGGAGAAGGTGCTATTGTTTGTAAAGACACAAGGTTTTCAGGAGCTGTATGTTGCAAAATCTCAAAAAATGGTATTTTTTTACGACAAGAAATCAATTAATCACTTGATACTAGTCTGATACTTTTTCAATTATAAAACAATAACAACTCCTTTAAGCTTTAACCCTTAACCAGACGACAAAATTTTAGCCCTTGTCCAGATTGAAAGCATTTGCAGACGACAATTTCAATGTGGCTCAAATGGTGAAATTTTTCTTTGATAGGGTACAAAACATTGTGGGAAAAGGAGAAAATGCTTGCTACCAGCATTTTCTCCTTTTCCTACAAAGTTTTCAATAGTCTTCTTTTCACAGGGTCGTCAAAAGTCAACATTGTGCAGTAAAGGGTTAATTAACTAGGAATTGGTTGGTAAAGAGTGAAAAACATATCCCTAAAAGCTAAACAAAACGTGTATCGCTCCACTGGCTTTTTAACCCTTTACCACACAAATCGAAGTGTTAATGACCCTGAAAGAGAAGGCTTTCAAAAACATCATGAGAAAAGGATAACATGTTGTCAGCCAGTATTTTCTTCTTTTCCCACAAGGTTTCCTAACCTATCAAAGACAGAAATAGTCATTTAAGCTACATTCAATTTGTATTTTGGCAATGGTTTTAAACTTGGTACAGTAAAAAAAAATTGTCATTTCTTAAAGAGTAAAATTAATGTATTATACGCTTAATTGGCATTGACAGAGATATACAGCATAAAAAGTCTGTATGGTAATAACCTTACTTTGAAAACATAACCTCCACCCTGCCCGCCAAACAAAAAGAGTCAAATCTTTTTAAATGCAAAGATAATGTCAGTGAATACAAACAGGTTTACTCATTAGATTGAAAGGTCAAGTTCTGAAAAAATTTGAGTGATAGAACCTTACTTTAAATTAAACATTCCATTCATGTGAGCATAACCATTAGCATCAAAATAAATCACTCTCCCTTAAAACAGAACATTTCCTCTCCAAAAAACATGAATACCAAACTCCAGTAATGTATAACCAGACTTCCCGAAACACGTCGGTCTGACGGACATGACCGACGAATCTTGACAAGGACCGACCATTTTTCAGGCGGGATCAGTCTGACTGTCCGGCATTTATTCCGAGCCACTGAAAACGTAATAGCAACGTTTCGGACAAAAATGGCGTCGTTAAAATATTACGAAAGTGCTGAACCCGGTAAAAAAGAAAATTAACGTCAGAAAAGCGCGCTGAAAAGAAAAAAGAATATGAGAAAAAGAGACCGGACAGAAAATTTATTGAGAAATAGAAGCAGCAAGGAGAATGGTTGGTTTATGACTCGAAAAAGGTGCAAATGCACTGCATAGACAGTCAGGATTTTTACGGCGAGAAAGTAAGAATGGACCAACATCTTTGCATTACAAACACATTTATTCTTGGATGCACAAATTTTAGAGCATTCTCAGTTGACGACCATGAAAAATCTAAGCTGCACCATCTTTGCTTTTGTTGAATTTGATTCGGTCTGACAAGTAATGACATTCAGCAGAGAATAAACAGGGTGAACAAAAATTTCGGTGACTTTTGAAAGTCTTAATGAGTGGAGAAATAGTTTAATATCATTAAATGCATAAAGCTGATATAACTGTTACCTTTCTTTCTTACGTTTTATACTTGTTGTGTTAAATTTGATTTGGTCTGACAGATTTTCTTTCGGTCTGACAGATTTTCAGGCCTTGTCAGACCGAATGTCTGACACTTTTTATTAACTTTCGGGAAGTCTGTATAACTGTAGTTTGATAATCAAGGGAGGTAAATAGTAACAAACTTTATCTTGTATAACGGGTTACTTCCCTTGATTACTATTTTAAATTACAGTCACTATTTAAGCCCATGTTAAACTTGTGATCCCCGTAGCAGAGCCAATTTTGACCCCAGGGCTATAATATGAAGAAACTTGATAGAGGTCCATTAGATAAAGCTACATGCCAAATTTGGTAGCCCTGGGCCTTATAGTTTCAGACAAGAAGATTTTCAAAGATGTTCAATATTTTTCAGTTTTGTTGCCATGGCAACCAGAGTTTTTGAAGGAATCAAATTCTTTCAAGAAATTCTAAAGAGGACCATGGCAGGATCATTTCATTTCTGTTAAGTTTCATCAAATTTGGATGGGTAGTTTCAGAGAAGAAGAAATTTGAAAAAAAAAAGTTAACACAAGCACGGACGCACGACGGACACTGGGCCATGACATAAGCCCGCTGGCCTTCGGCCAGTGGAGCTAACAAGAGGGCCATGATGGCACTGTATCGCTCCACTAGCTAATACATAAAATCCCTACATGCCAAACATTACAATACTTGGCCAATTGGTTTTGAACATAAGACCCCTGAGACAGGGCTAAAATTGGTAGCCCTAGTTCTTATGGTTAGTAATAAGAAGATTTCTAAAGATTTCACTATATAAGCCCATGTAAAGCTTCTGACCCCTGGGGATGAATCAAATTCGACCCTAGGGCTATAATTTACGCACTCTTGGTGAAGGCCCACTAGATAAAGCTACATGCGAAATTTGGTAGCCCTAGGCTTTATGACTAAGTACAGGGAGATTTCTTAAATTTTCTCTATATAAGCCCATGTAAAACTTGTGACCCCCGGGGTGGGGCCAACTTTGACCCCAGGGCTATAATTTGGGCACTCTTGGTAGAGACAAATAGATAAAGCCACGTGCAAAATTTGGTAGCCCTAGGCCTTATGGCTAAGTACAGGGAGATTTCTAAAGTTTTCCCTATATAAGCCCATGTAAAACTTGTGACCCCCAGGGTGGGGTCAAATTTGACCCAAGGGCTATAATTTGGGCACTCTTGGTAGAGGCCCACTAGATAAAGCCACATGCAAAATTTGGTAACCCTAGGCCTCATGGCTAGGTACAGGAAGATTTCTAAAGTTTTCTCCATTTAAGCCCATGTAAAACTTGTGACCCCCAGGGCCGGGTCAAATTTGACCCCAGGGCTATAATTTGAAGAAACTTGATAGAGGCCCACTAGATAAAGCTGCATGCCAAATTCGGTAGCCCTAGGTCTTATGGCTTCAGACAAGAAGATTTTCAAAGATTTCCAATATTTTTAAGTTTTGTTGCCATGGCAACCAGAGTTTTTGAAGGAATCAAATTATTTCACGAAATTCTGAAGAGGACCATGGCAGGATAATTTCTGTGAAGTTTTATCAAAATTGGATGGGTAGTTTCAGAGAAGAAGATCTTTAAAATAAAAGTTAACGCACGGACAGACGGATGCATGGATGGACGGACGCACGACGGACACCGGGCCATGACATAAGCCCTCTGGCCTTTGGCCAGTGGAGCTAAACAAAATTTAAAAAAGTTCAATTTATACAGGAAAGGGTTGAAAGATTAATCCAATTTTCCTGGCTCAGGCAGTTTTAATTTCATACCAGTATACAGTATAATCATTTAAGGAACATGAATAGCTTCTAATACAAACACTACAATTATTTTCTACTCTTGAATTAATTGACTTCCAATTTACAACACACAAAAATAAGATAAAAGTGAAACCTAACTCCACTTGACATTTACTCCCATAACCCTTTTCTAAATTCATACAAATCTCTTTCTGCAACAAACAACTTTGTATCAACTATATGAATCAAAGCACTGTCAGAACTGTAATCGTTCAACAATGAATAACCACACTGTTATCAACAATATAAAAAGTGGAGACACTGCACTTCATAGTTCTACATTAGCCATTTTTCTGATTGTCACAATATTTTCATAAAAGTCTCTATGTCAAAATGCTATATGTATGTAGCTTTATCTTATGGATCTTTATTAAAATTCTTCAAATTGTAGTCCTGAGGTCAAAATTGGCCTCAACCCAGGGCACACAAGTTTTACATGGGCATATTTAGTAAATCCTTTGAAAAATCTTCTTGTTCCTAACCATTAGGGCTAGGGCTACTAAATTTGGCATGTAGCTTTATCTAATGGACCTCTCTACCAAGATTCTTCAAATTATAGCCCTGGAGTGAAAATTGGCCCTGCCCCGGATTCTCAAGTTTTACATTGGCTGTTATAGTGAAAACTTTAAAAATCATCTTGTTGCTTCTTCTTGTTCCTAACCATAAGGCCACAGGCTATTAAATATAGCCTTGTTTAGTACAGGAATAAGGACAATAACAGATTGTCATCTTCACAATAACTTCCATACTTTTAAATGGTATGATTTAAATTGCACTTCAACACCCGCATTGTTTACATTTGGTCGCCACTGAACCTTTAAGGAAATAGCACTACTAACAGCTTGCCAGCAATTACCTTGCTCAATTCAGTGATAAATCATGATAGAGTTTGGGAAGATTGATAAATCTGAATAGCTACCTTTTAACCCAGGAAAAAGCCTGAGTTTACTACAAGCCAGTTTTCTTTTTTAAATCAAATTTTGATCCGCCTGGGGTTGCATATTTGATTTGGTAAGCTTTGGATAAAATGCTCTTAATCTTAAAAAACTAGACTAACAAGCCAAATCGCAGGAAACTGTATCGGCACAGAAGTTTATTCCAGAACACAATGAAGTTGCATTACTTTGAAATTAAGAATTAATTAAGAATAAATTAAGTTGTATTACTTTGAAAGTAAGAAACTTTCTGAAATTAAACTAAGAATGCTATTAAAACTGGTTGGTTGATATGTGCCTCTGAATGCTAAATATTTTTTTTTGACCCACAATAATTGAATGAAATGAGCTTCACACTGCTTTCAACATTATTTCAGTTATATCATAGCAACAACAAACTTATTCATGTAGCTACCTATACCAGGCTAGAGCTCTGAAACGTTTTGCCAAAGGACAACCCCACGAAAAATCCAACCCTTCAAGTGACGATTAAACCATGATGTTACGCTTAGTGCTTCAAGGATTAACCCCTTACCATACGATCCTAACTTTTGACAATGGCCTTTTGAAAACATTGTGGGAAAAGAAGAAAATGCTGGTTACCAGCATTTTCTCCTTTTCCCACAATGTTTTCTATCCTTTCCAAAACAAATTTCAGTTTTTCAGTAACATCTATTTTTTCGTCTGCCAATGCTTTCAGTTTGGACTACACTAAAATTTTGTCATTTGGTAATGAGTTAATATCAAATAGTGTCCTCAAAAGTTACAAATGTCCCCTTAGGCAGTAAAAGCATAAACTCTTTACTCAACAAAAAAAATCTCAGACTTTTCCAATTTCAAAGCCTTTGCAACAGACAAATAAAAGTGATTTATCTAACAGAATTCTTCCAAGATAGCATAAAAAATCATTGTGGGAAAAGGAAGATATGCAGATCACCAGTACTTTCTCTTTTTCTCGCAACATTTTCAAAAGCCTTCTTGCTCAAGATCGTCAAAACTCCAGATTATTAGGTAAAGGGTTAAAAACATCCTGGTTTGATGAAGTACCACCAAACTGACCTATGATATTGATGAATATTTGAGGAATATTTGTATACAAATTTTTACCTGACAGAAAGGGGCCAATAAACCTGTCAATTATCATCAAATTGACAGGTCAAAGTTTATTACGTTAACAGTTATTGAGGACCTATCATGAGGTTATATGGGTGATAAAATGGGCAGCTCTGCCTTAACCCCTAGATACCTAAATGAATGAAATAGATATTATCAAGACAGAATCTGAGAAATGTTACAACTAGTCCAAGTTTGAAGTCAATATCTTAAGTTATGATAGAGATACATGTATTACAAAAATTAATGTCAAAGTTTGTGAATAACAAGGATACAGATCATGACACAGACGACAACAGGGCTTTGACAATACCTCATTGTTTTCTTAGTAAACAGGCAGCTAAGCTAAACATTACAGAAGAAATAACTCTTGTATACTGACTGATTTTCCTTTTTCCCAGAATTCTTCCAAACAAAAAGCTGCTTGAATGCTGAGATGCCGTACACATAGTAATGTGCTGTCTGAAGTGAGTTTTAATGCAATTTGCAATTGAAAATTGCATCTTTCACTAGTATTTCAGTCAGTTCACGGCTACCAGTTACTCATGTCTCTCTGGGTTCTCACTAGCACTAGACTTGAAATCTGTAGTGCCTTGCCCAAGGACACTACAAAATAACTAGTGCTGCCAGGTGATTGATTGATTGTATGGTGTTTAATGCCGTTTTCAACATTATTTCAGTAATAACACAGCAGCCAGTGCACCTATCCATGCTTTCCTGGAGTTTCTCTTACCAGTACTCCACACAATATTGTTTCCAAGCCACTAGCTACTTCCCCAAATAACCATCATCGTAATAACTGTCAGCCTGCTGCCAGGTGGGAACAAACCAAGATTTCCTGGTACATGTTACTCTATACCTATCAACAAAAATGTAGTCTTGTCCAACCTGAAAACATTTGCACAAATTAGTTGTGACTCAAATAAAGGAAACTGTTTTTTAATAAGGTAGAAAACCCTGCCTTGCCCAAGGACACTACAATGTAAGTGCTGCCAGATAGGACCAAACCAAGATTTCCTTGTAACTTTTTACTTAGCAACAAAAATGCAGACTTGTCCAGACTGAAAAATTTTGTAGACAATACTTTGAATATGACTCAAATGATGGAAATTGTATTGAATAGGGTAGAAAACATTTTTGGAAAGGTGAAAATGCTGTTTACTAAATAAATTACAATTTTTCAAAATAAATTACCCTACTGTAGTCATACTTTATGCCTGTACAAAAAAAAAAATCAAATTTCCCATTTGAATTGTCTTTTTGGTAAAAAACTGGTTTTAAGGAGCTTTAACTCTTTACCAAACATAAAAAGTTTGGACTCAATTGAAATGAAAGCATTTGCAGATGACAAATTCATAATGGCTTAATTGATGGTTTCTGTCTTTGATAGGTAAGAAAACCTTGTGGGAAAAGGAGAAAATGCTGGTTACCAGCATTTTCTCCTTTTCCCACAATGTTTTCAAAAGGCTACATCCTCAGAGTCGTTTAAACTCGGAATTATATGGTAAAGGGTTAAATGTGTAATGGGTATAGTTATTTTTTATACAATGATACAGTAAATTTTATCTTGACAGGCTAAAATGATTGATATTCATTGATTTGTAATGGAACCCTTTTCTTGAACATATAAGATTTCACTCTTCAACCCTCAACCGCAAGATCAACAGATTTGACAACCTGAAGAAAAAAGAATAATTGCATAGCACACTGCACATTGCACATTTTCCCACAATGTTTACTACCCTCTCAATGACAAATCCCAACATGGTCACACTGTCAGCGGTTTCTTTCAAAACAAACAAGCCACAAATCTTTTTATATTAACCGTGTACCACACAATCCCAAGTTTTAACAACCTAAAGAAAAAATTCCTAGAAACAATGAAGGAAAAGAAGAAAATGCTAGTACCCAGTTTGTAAATGTTTTCAATTTCGATTCGTCTAATATTTTGTTGTTTGGTAAAGATTTTCGTAAAGAATTAATGTCTGATTTGCAATGTGAATCTGACCATGTCGAATACATGTACTGTTCCAAGTTCATTTAAAGGGAACTATTTTGATTTTTACAGTCTCATCAAATTTAAACCACCAAAGTACTGAATATACTGATAGACTGGGAAAGGTGGAAAACGCTGCCTTTGTAAAGATAGATCTTGGACATTTGAATCATTAGTACGTAATGAGGTGCTACATATACCACTGATAGTGTAGATAATGACCAGAATGCAGAACATGCAATCCGTTACAGTTGCCTCTTTTCCCACAGTACTTCTAAATCTCTCCTCTGCAGGAGTTTAAAAGTGAAGCTTATGAATAGTTTTAATAGTTTTTACAGTATTCTGTCTGTGGATGGGAGTTGGGGACAGATGTACTCCCACTCAATTTAGGATATATGCATTTTAATGACGAACATAAACATGTTTTGATTTATAAACCCTTTACCACAAAATCAAAAGTTTTAAAGACCCTGAGGATTGATTGATTGAATGGTGTTTTTACACCACTTTCAATATTTTTTCAGTCACATCACAGCGACAGCTCACATATTCATACATTTCCTGGATTTCACCAGTACTGGGCTGTTGCTCCGAAGTTTCTTTCCAACAGACACTCCCATGAAGGTTCCCACGTTTTCTACCCCACCCAACTCAAATCCCAGGTTTTGAGCCTCATTAACTCTTTACCACACAATCCAGATATTTTAAAAATCCTGAGGAAGAAGCCGTTTGAAAAGGACACTCCCACGAACGTCTCAGTAGATCCAGTGGGGCTCAAGCCCCAGCCTTCCAGGTCACGAGTCCCGCATCTTACCACTGAGCCACACAGGACACCTAATGACCCTGAGGAAGAGGCCCCTAGAAAGTTGAATTTCTTGGACAAACAAGTGGTTTCACAAACTACTTATCCAAAGCCTTCCTTCCTGGGGCCATCAATAGTTTTGTAGTTTAGGATTTGTTTCGTAAAGGGTTAATTGGGCACTGTAAATCTTGCACTGCCTATAAATAATAATAGATCAAGGCTGGTAACCAGCATTTTCTCCTTCTCCCATGTTTTCTACCCTACCCCACTTAAATCCCAGTTTTTGAGCGTCATTAAGTCTTTACCATACAGTCCAAATTTTTTAACAATCCTGAGGAAGAAGCCATTTGAAAACATTGTAGGACTAGGAAAAAATGCTGGTTACCAGCATTTTTTTCTTTTTTCCACAACATTTTCTACCCTATCAAAGAAATAAATCATCACTTCAGCTACTTTAATTTTGTCATCTGCACATGCTTTCAATTCAGTCAGGGACAAAAAATTGTTGTTTGGTAAAGAGTTAAATAAATCATCTCCAAAATCCTTTAAATTTGGACATGTCTAAAATTTTGTAGTCTGGTAAAGATTAAAAAGTTCTCTGGCACACAGCAGCTACTTCCTATATTAAGTGATAATGGATCAGACTGGTTGACCTTGTTTCATTAATCTTACTTGGCAAACACAGTCTCTCTTACTCTTGACAGGAATTATTATGACTATGCTCATTTGTCTATATAAACTAGACATTGATAACTTTACAAACTAAACACTCTATATGAACTCAGGCCCATGTTCAACACTCATTCAGACTTATTTCTGGTATAGAGCATAAACAAAAGAGTCACACTCTGGTAAAAGGGAACTTAATGCATCTGTAAACAGTATAGAACAATGTCAGCTGCAGAGTCTGCGCAGGCTGACCTCCATCAAAACTTTTTACTATTGGTCAATTTTCTGGATGTCAAAGAACAATCTACCTCATGATTCAGTCATTTGTAAGACATAGTGGTTATTATGTGGCCTATAGGGTGTACAGAAAGTTTTTTTCCAAGATTTGACCTAGTGACCTAGTTTTCTATTCAACATGACCCATTTTCATACTAGTCTAAGACATTACCAAGACAAACATTCTGACCAAATTTAAAGATTATTGGACAGAAAATGTGGCCTCTAGAGCTTACACAAGACTTATCAAGGATTTAATTTGGTGACCTAGTTTTTGACCCCATGTGACCCTTTTCAAACACATGCAAGATATCATCAATACAAACATTCTGACCAAGTTTCAAGAGTATTAGACAGAAAATGTAACCTCTAGTGCATACACAAGGTTTTTCTAAGATTTGACCGAGTGACCTCGTTTTTGACCTGACATGACCCATTTTCAAATTCTTCCTAGATATCATCAAGACAAACATTCTGACCAACTTTCAAGAGCATTGGACTGAAAATGTAGCCTCTAGAGCCTACACAAGGTTTTTCTAAGATTTGACCTAATGACCTAGTTTTTGTTCCGACATGACCCATTATCAAACTCGTTGGAGATATCATTAAGACTAACATTCTGACGAACTTTCAAGAGCATTGGACTGAAAATGTGGCCTCTGGAGCCTACACAAGGTTTTTCTAAGATTTGACCTAGTGACCTAGTTGAAGACCCGACCTGATCCATTTTAAAACTTGTCTGAGATATCATCAAGATAAACATTCTGACCAACTTTCAGGAGCATTGGACCGAAATGTAGCCTCTAGAGTATACACAAGGTTTTCCTAAAATTCGACCCAGTGACCTAGTTTTTGACCCGTCATGACCCATTTTCAAACTCATCAAAGATATCATCAAGACAAACATTCTGACCAAGTTTCAAGATTATTGGACTGAAAATGGCCACTACAGCGTACACAATGTTTTTTTAAGATTTGACCTACTGACCTAGTTTTTGAATCGACCTGACCCATTTTCGAACTCGTCTGAGAAATCATCAAGACAAACATTCAGAACAACTTTCAAGAGCATTGGACTGAAAATGTGGCCTCTAAAGTGTACACAAGGTTTTTCTAAGATTTGACCTAGTGACCTAGTTTTTAACCCAACCTGACCCATTTTCAACTCGTTTGAGATATTATCAACACAAACAATTTGACCAAGTTTCATGAGTATCAGACTGAAAATGTGGCCTCTAGAGTGTACACAAGGTAAAAGTTGACGACAGGCGACACACAACAAACACAGCACGATCACAAAAGCTCATTTTTCCACAATGTTTTCAAAAGGCTTCTTTCACAGAGTCAAAACTCAGGCTTGAGTGGTAAGGGGTTAAGGATAATATCCAATCATTCGAGCAACAGTTAATTCAATGTCAGGGAATGCAAATGGACAAGTCTGATATTTTGTTTTCTGGTAAAGAGTACAATTATTTGATTGTATTACGGTATGCTTAACATATTTTTTTAACATTATTTCAGTGATATCGCAGCAGCCAGTGCAACTATCCATGCTTTTCTGGAGTTTCTATGACCAGTACTTTGCACAATATTTTTTCCAAGCCAGTGGTTGCCTTCTCACATAACTGAAGAGTATAGGGTGTTGAATGTAACAAAGAAAGACTATTATCAGTCCCTGAATAAGAATTGCATAATCATAATTACCACAAATTTAGAATGCATATGCAATAAAGTTCAACTATTACTCTAGGGAAACCATATTATCCCTTTACCACACAATCCCGAGTTTTAACAACCTTGAGGAAGAAGACTTTTTTAAACATTGTGGAAACCTGCATTTTTCTTCTTTTCCCAACATGTTTTTGAAAGCTTTTTTATTCAGGGGCGTTGGTTGATTGATTGACTGAATGGCGTTTCATGCCATTTTCAACATTATTTCAGTTTTATCGCAGTGGGCAGAGCACCTATCCATGCTTTTTTAGAGTTTTCTTTTACCAGTGCTCTACACAATATTCTTTCCAAACCACTGGCTGCTTTCCCACATAACCATTGTTGAAACAATGGTCAGTGGTGATAGAGGAATGTATCCTGTTGCAAAATCTATCACCAATCCTTAGAAAAAAATTGGCCGAGCCAAGGATCGAACCAGCGACCGCCCTTTCTCAAGTCCTGTACTCTACCGACTGAGCTACCAGGGCTCATCATTCAAGGTTATAAAAACTCGGGATTGTGTGGTAAAGGGTTAATTCACATTTGATTGGTTGTTACGCAAATGCTTTTAATTTGGTCAGGTCTAAATATAACTTGGTAAAGTGCAATACCAATATGCGTCTGGATCATTACAGCATCAAATCATTAACACATCATCAAATGATACCATATTAGAGCCATGCTCTGTGAAAAGGGGGTATAATGCACCTGCGAAAAGTATCGATCCATGTCAGCCTGCCCATTCCGCGCAGGCTGACTTTGGTCGTAACTCGCTTTTGGTAAATTTTCCACATGCCCATGGACCATTTTACCTAATAATAAAGTCTGTTGTTAGACAAAATGGATTTTATTGATCCACAATCATGCGATGACTTGCTTGATATAATGTGTCACGGAGATGCATTTCGCCCCCTTCTGTCAGAGCATGGCTCATTTGTGATACTGACAGATATTGCTGGGAAAGGAGAAAATAATGGTGACAGTTCTTTTTCATCACTTGTTTTCTTTTCCATTTTTTCACAGAAAAATCCAATCTTTCAGCCATTCAGAGTTTTTTTGTCTGCAAAATGCTTTTCCTAAGGACAAGTCAGAAATTTTGTATCTGGTATAGAGTTGACCCTTTACAAAACAGTCCTGTGTTTTCAAGACCCCGAGGAAAGGATGGCTTTAAAAACCTTATAGGAAAAGGGAAAAATGCTAGCAATCAGCATTTTTTCCTTTTCCAACAATGTTTTCTACAATTTCATAGACAGATACTGTCTCATTATCACCATTTCATTTTGTTGTCTGCAAATGCTTTCAATATGGTCAAAATAATTTTTTCCAATAATGATTTTGAAAATTTTGGCCAGATTTAACACACTTGTCACCTGCAGACAACTTTTCGTTATACTGATTGTATGGTGTTTTACATTGTTTTTCAACATTATTTCAGTTTTATTGCGGTATCCAGTGCACCTATCCATGCTTTCCTGGAGTTTTTGTTACAGTACTTTGCATGATATTCCTTCAAAGCCACTTGCTGCTTTCGCTGAAACAATAATCAGCAGTGAGACAGGAATGAATTCTGTGGCAGTGATTATCATCAATCCTCAGAAAGAAATTGACCGATTGAACAAGCAATCCCCTGTTCTCAAGGCTAACTTTTCATGTCAGAAATACAGATAGTATAATTATTATGAAGTACATAAACTAGTACAGGTTGTAACATTATGTGACAAAAGTGCTATGGAACAGGAAGAATATAAAAATTAGCTCATAATTACAGTAAATTATGTACATGTACTATGACATGGAGTCCTGAGACATGATGGGAGTTACCAAGCAGGACCTGGAAAAAGTGCCATACAATACGGACTGGTAACCAGCCTTTATCCTTTTCCCACACTGTTTCTACCCTGTCAAAACTAGAAATCATCACTTGCGCTACATTTAATCTGTTGCCTACAAATGCTGTCAATTTGGTCCAGTCCAAAATTTTTTCATTTTGTAGAGAGTTATGGACAGGGCCATAAGGGAATTGGTTCCGATGGGAAGCTATTTAGCAAAGAGATCAGTACAGGACAACTAATCAATAAACCATGGTATCAGGGAAATCCGAAGAATATTTTGTAACATATTACAACACAAATTCCAGTCAGAAATGAGAAATGCTGTCTACTTGTTTGGTGTTTTACACAACATTCAACAATATTTCAATTACATCACAGTTGACCACTGAACATGTCCATTTAAATGTCTAATTTCCTTTTACGTGCATTATCCCTTTACCACAAAATCCTAAGTTTTAATAAACATGAGAAGGCTTTTCCCAAAATGTTTTCTACCACTTCATGAAAATAATAAAAATTCCACTATTTGAGTAACAATGAGGCCTAACAAAAAAATATGTGTTTAGGGTTTCGGTCCGAGATGCTGTAGGTAGCGATTTTTTTTTTCCAGAAACTATTTACATGGACCATGTACCGAAATCACATCCGACAGATTTTTTTTTTTAATCGTAGTGTAAAATGTTTAGAGTCGGCAGCATTTGCTAGGTAGGGTCAGGATTTTTTTTTGAAAGGCCTGAATTTGTTGTCTGCATATGCTTTCAATTCATGTCTAAAATTTTATTGTTTGGTAAAAGGGCAACGATGCAAATTAATTTTCCAAGCAACCGGTTACATTCCAACATGAAAGAAGTCAAACAAAAATTATTATGATACAAGAATGAATCCAGTCTCAATGACAATCATCATTCCCCAGAAAAAAGTTACGTAAAATACAGATGTGAACTTGCATCCCCTGGCTTATCAGCCTTGGGCATTAGTGACTGAGCAGGGCTCAAACCATGTACTACTGAAACCCAGGACAGCCATAAATAAGCTGTTCATTCGGCAAACCTTGGGTGATCTGTTGATCAAATCTCTCAGCTGTGTTACAATGGGTGATACGCACCTAAAAGGTATATAGCATGACACCTGCACAACAGTATTTATTGCCTGGTACTCTCAACTTTGTCATATTGCTGTAGTGATTTTTCTCACTGGTTCATTTTGGTTTGAGATCAAGGCAGATGAAACACAATTAGCAGATGTTTCATGATTCATGTAAATCTTTTGTTTGTTTGAATGGGATTAACTTCTTTTTAGCTCATCTGAGCAGGAAGTCTCAGATGAGCTAAAACAAGTTAACCCCATTCAAACAAACAAGAGCCATGCTCAGAAAAAGGGTATCTCTGTGATGCGTTATACAAAGTAAGTCATTACATAATTATGGATCCATAAAAAACAACCAGCTGAATCAAGAGGTAAAATGGTCCTTGGGCATGCAAAAACAAAAAGTATCGACCCATGTCAGACTGCATGAACTGCACAGGCTTACGTGGGTCGATACTTTTTGCAGATGCATTAAACCAACTTTTTACATTGCACAGTTCAATCAATCTTTTTTAACACTGAAGCCTGTTTGATATTTCATGCAATCAAAATCTGATCCTTGCACAGCTTAACTCTTTACCAAACGACAAAAATGTAGACTTGTCTAAATTGAAAGCATTTGCAGACAACAAATTAAATGTAGTCCAAATGATGATATCTATATTTGATGGGACAGAAAACATTGTGGAAAAAGGAGAAAATGCTGGTTACCAGCATTTTCTCCTTTTCTCTCAATGTTTGCAAAAGGCTTCTTCCTCAGGGTCGTTAAAACTTGGGATTGTGTGGTAAATATACCCCTGTATATGGGCTCCCCTTTTGATAGCTAACAGCTAGTCAGAGCTTGAAGTAAATATCTTCTGTAATGACAGATATATTAAAAAATGTTGAAGTTTTTTGTACAATGAAGTTTTTTGTACAATGACGCTGACCCAGACGACGAGGACAGGGCTATGACAATACCTCAACATTTTTTTTTTTCAAAACAGCTGAGCTTAAAAGGAAACCATATTACTTGCTGGATATATAATTACATACTATTGGACAGACTTGTCCAGTCAAATCAGATTGACCAATATTATTTTTAGAAGATAACTAGCAAGAGGGCCATTGGTCTCGAAGTGCTCACATAGGAAAGTGATCTATGACTCATAAAATTTAAAAGATCCTGTAGGTGATTTAAACACATACATAATATGTTCAGAGTACAAAATAGGAATTAAGTAATTTCTAAATAATTATAACACTTGCTTGTGCTACATAAATTGACATGAATGCAGCCCAAACTTTCATAAGAATTCAAATGAAAATATTATCTCCAGAGCGTGAACAAGATATTTCTAAGATTTGTTCCAGTGACATACTTTTTGACCAAACATGACACAGTTTGGACCTTACGTGGGATTTATCAGGACAAACATTCTGACCAACTTTCATAATTATCTGACAGAATATGTGGCCTCTAGACTGTATGCAACGTAATTGTTGACGACCAGACAATGGATGACGCACCTTGTACAATTGACAAAAGATGCTGCCTTTCAGAAATACTGCAATTAAATTTCTGTGACAGTGCACCTAGTCACGGGCTTTTTAACTGTTTTACCCTCAGTTTTCACCACACATAAGATGGCTTCTAAAAATGTGCAAAATAAAGAAAATGATGGTATACAGCATTTTCTACTTTTCCTACTTGTCTTCTTCCTGAAGATTTTTTAAAACATACGGTAGTGAAGTCAGAGGTTAAGTCTTTAAAACAAAATCTCCTTTACCAACAAATTTTCTTTGAAATCATGTCTCTGTGAAAGAATCACTGTGACTTGTTGAACGAAAAATAGATGTAAGATAAGAAATTTACCTTAAATCTGGTTTGATCTTTGTCATATATTTTCTTCAGGGAACATTTCTGGGGAGCCATAAAGTGGGCAAGCTTGGCCAAGAACACACCATTCCGTAAACCTTCCTCAAGTTCAGTTGTGGGAGGTAACTCTTCATTTATACAGGCTTGGATCCAGCTGAAAAAGGAAAAATCTATTAATACTACGCTTTCAGAAAACTTGTTGCATGAGCTTGTGTTTTGGGACAGAGTTCATGACATGTCCATATTGAAACCATTGGTAGCACTGACATAATCACTTATTGCTGGAATGATGGCATGTATCTTTTGAAAGGACAGAAATCAGAAGGGGGAAAGAAGGAAATGCTGGATACCAAATGTTTGTCTCAGTGTTTTGAAAAATGTTTTTCTTCAAGGTTGGAAATTATGGGACTGTTTGGTAAAAGGTTCATTCAAAATGCCTGCTTTTCAGCATTACCATCAGTATCAGTTCTGTAGCTGTCACTTTTCCTTAGGCCTATTTTTCCACGTAGCTAAATGTGCTGGCTTTTGACCTAGTTTTAGTACTGGTAACAAATGAATAAATAGAAATTTGTGATTGGCCAAATACATAGACATGTTTATTCTAAGAGCCCTTGCCCTTGCTGGCAAATTTACGCCATCCATCTTTTTAAAGATATTTCTGGTTGCTACTTAATTTCCTTTGATTGGATAAACTTTTGTATTGCTTTTAGTCGACATGGCAATATTTCTTTTCCTGTAAAATGTCTAAACTTCTATAACAAAAAGGGTAATTTGCATGCATCCTGCAAACAATCAACTTGCCACGAAAGTCCACATTTATTTAATAATATGTGGTTGTGATGAAATTCTATAGTGCAACAAACTATAGCTCCATAAAATTATTTTCTGACCGAAAATAAATTTGGGGCGGGTGCTTGGAAAGAAGAAAGTTGACATGTCCTTAAGTTTTGTTTTCTTTACTGAAATAATGTTGATAAACAGGTAAAACACCAAATATACATGATTACAAATTGGGCAAACTGTGCATAGACTGTGTGGGTTGCATTAATCATTCTGAATACACCTTGTATAATTAACTCTTAACAGTTTACTAACCAATCCTTGAAGAAAGACTTTTGAAAATGTTGTGTGAAAAGGGGAAAATGCATCTTTGCTAGCCAAGGTTGACAATCACTATGTTGCTCTATCACCCTTGGCTGATGAAGTCGAAATTTGTTATCCCAGCGATACGTGGCTTACTAGATTTTGATACTTATCACCTGTAGAACTACATCATTGAAGCTAAAGGTCGTTTACCATAACCCTTATGGCAAAATCCTCACACATATTTTGACAATCCATTATCTTGTGGTAGATTGTATCCTAAACCTTTATTTAGCCAATTTATTACAGTGAATGTTAAAGTTAATATTGTTCATCTATATTTTTTGGTAGTCATGGGTTCGCAACATATCCAAAGTTCTCTCCTGCAGTCGTTATTTCTGTTTACTTATTACAAATGTAACATGCAGTTTGATTGGTGGTATTTGAAAAGACTGCAACCAATTATTATGCCCATCTCATGGATTACAAACTTCGACTCGATCAGCCAAAGGTTTTACAGAGCAAATATATTGCTCGTCACCTTTGTCTTACAAAAATGAAAAAAATGCTTCAATCTGTAGTTGTTTTCGTATGTCTATAGATGTGCATAGATCACAAAATGCAACTCCAGTTACATCGGGTACCAATAACCAGTCGCTATGTCTTTCTCTGCATATATCACTTTCTTTTCCCCATTTCCACCTTCATTTATTTTTCATGTCTTTTCGATTTCTTTTGAATTAAAATGCGGAGGGGGGGGTAAAAACTTCAATTTCGACAGTGAAAATCTTCGTTTTAACTCGGCAGCCATGCTATGATGCAGGACAAACTTTCTCCATTAATTAAGTATCTATTGACTGACCAATATGTTTTGGTTCAATTAAAAGACATTTTTCAAAAAGGCAACAGGAAATGTTCCTGCAAATATTCCGTGTATACTCAGCCACTAAACTCGGCTGATTCCTTATCGGAATCTCTGTTACCAGATGTTTGATGAGAGCCATAAATAACCAGGAATAGCCTGGAACAAAGCAAATGTAGAGAGGCATTAAATGTTATTGATACCATAGCCGAAGATCAGTTGACTTTAAATATGCCAGAGATACGAGTTTGGGGAGGGGGCCGAGGCCCAAATTACAGGATGGGGGAGGTTGTGTGTTTTTTTTTTTTACCCCCTCCACCCAATTTTCTCCTCAGATTTAGACAATTTGGAAAAATGACCTAATTGGACCCTGAAAATTAGGAATTCCATAATAATATGGAAAACTTTCATCCATTTTTTTAAGATTTTGCATCAGTATTTCACAAAGGCTTGTGGGAATGTCACATGATTAATAACATAAATGTTATTTATGTTGAATCATATTCAAATATGTACAATGACGTCACATTCGACCTCATAAAAATAGAGTTTCTCATTGCAATAAACCTGATGTTCGAATGCCACATAAATTTTGCACCTTTAACCCTTTACCACACAATGACGCCTTTTAACACCCCTGAAGAAGAGGCCTTTTGAATCCATTGTGGGAAAAGGAGAAAATGCTGGTAACCAGCATTTTCTCCTTTTCCCACAAAGTTTTCTACCCTATCAAAGAAAAGTTGCGTCATTTGAGCCACTATGAAATTGTCATCTGCAAATGCTTTCAATTTGGATAGGTCTTAAATTTTGCCGTGTGGTAAAGGGTTAAACTGCAAGTGACCCTCCAGTTTCTTTACATTCCTCAAGAAAAGTATGTCTTGTGGTATTTGTCAGTGTTAAAAAAACAAGAGCCCCACATGTGGGTGCCAACGCTTGCCTACAAGTGCTAGATTTTCAGTCGAAATTCTTCACTGAAAAGGGGCATAACTGTTTCAAAAATATTTTGATAGTTATCTGCCTCTGTTGTATGAGTTCCTCTTTTGACAGTTAGCACCTTGTCCAAGTTTGAAGTGATTAAAGGAGAAACTGCTTGTTGCAAGCTAGACTTGCCTACAGCAATAAGACACAAAAAAGATTCCAGCAGGAGGTAAAGTATGAACCAGTCTGTAATGTAGAAGTCCAAATTAAACTCTACCACATGACAATATTTTAGACAGATCCAAATTGAAAGTTTTTGCAGACAACAAGTTAAATGTGACTCAAATGATTGGATTTGTGTCTGTAAGGTTAGAAAACATTGTTGGAAAAGGAGAAAATGCTGGTAACCACCATTTTCTCCCTTTCCCCGCAATGTTTTCAAAAGTCTTTTTCCCAAGGTCATTAGAAGTTGGGATTAACTTTAGTTGCCTTGACAGCAAGTGTAGATCAAGATGAGCATGCATAGATTGGGTTGTCTGATCTTTGATTTATACTGTCTGCTTCGCTGAGACTTTCTGGTCCGGAACAACCTTAAAATTGCAAGCATTTGTGTTTTATTTCTACACTGAACCTGTCTATTGGGCTTATCTTCGGCTTGAGGGATTAACCCTTTACCACACAATGACGCCTTTTAACGCCCCTGAAGAAGAGGCCTTTTGAAAACATTGTGGGAAAAGGAGAAAATGCTGGTAACCAGCATTTTCTCCTTTTCCCACAAAGTTTTCTACCCTATCAAAGAAAAGTTGCGTCATTTGAGCCACTATGAAATTGTCATCTGCAAATGCTTTCAATTTGGATAGGTCTTAAATTTTGCCGTGTGGTAAGGGGTAACCCTTATAGTGCCTTTCACTGCTATAGTTGCTTTTGCAGCCAGTGTTTAACCCTTTACTCTTAGATCCAAACTGTTCACTTTGCTGATACACTATATAGACAAAAAGAACCATGAAATTGCAATTATTTGGATGGTATTTCTATGACAGAAAATTTTTGATGGGTTTGTTAAATGCTCTAAGGGTTAATATTCATAAATGCTACATGTTGTGTAACTGCCAGTCGTCATTGACATTCACTTAACTCTTTACCAAGCAACAAAGTTTTGGACTTGATCAAATTGAAAGCATTTGCAGACGACAAAATAAATGTAGCTACATTGATTCATTTTGTCTCTGATAGGGTAGAAAACATTGTAGTAAAAGGAGAAAATGCTGGTAACCAGCATTTTCTCCTTTTCCCACAATGGTTTCAAAAGCTTTCTCCTTCAGAGTTGTTAAAAGTCGGGATTGTTTGGTAAAGAGTTAAGAGACTCAAGGATAGGTGAACTGGCTGCCATCATGTATGCGACTCTTGGGTCCTTATTCACCAACTATTCTTAAGAAGATTCTCAGTCTCATTCTAGATTCAGAAAGGAACACAACTTCTGATTGGCTAAACCAAATGGTTTAGCCATTCAGAAGTTGTGTTACTTTAAATTCAGAAATTTCTTGAGACTAAGGCTAAGAATGTTCTTAAGAATGGTGGGTGGATACAGACCCTGCTTTGTTAACCCTTTACCAAACAAACCCCGATTTTAACGACCCCAAGGAAGAAGCCTTTTGAAAACAGTGGGAAAAGGAGAAAATGCTGGTAACCAGCATTTTCTCCTTTTCCCACAGTGTTTTCTACTCTTCCAAAGTCAAGTTTCAATATTTGCGTCACGTTTATTTTGTCTGCAAATGCTTTCAATTTGGACCAGTCTAAGATTTTGTTGTTTGGTAAAGAGTTAAAAGGTAGTTTTAATGCATTTGCAAACAATATGTCAGCCTACGCAATCTGTGCAGGCTTATCTTGATTGAAAGTTTTAGATATTGGTAAATTATCAGCATGTCAAAGGGCCACTCTACCTCATGATTTAGCTGGTTTTCAGACAAAATGGATTGATCTTATGCAATAATTAAATTTGTATAATGCACTGATGCATTAAACTGCCTTTTCACAGGGTGCACAAACTGTTGAATACAGTGAATACTCTTACTAAATGACAAAATTTTAGACATTTCAAAATTGGAGCATTTAATTTTGCAAATGACAAACTGAATATTGATAAATCGATTCAATGATTGATTGATTGGTGTTTTACCCCACTTTCAACATTATTTCAGTCATATCACAGTGACAGCTCACATATTCATGTATTTCCTAGGTGTCACCAGTACATGTACTAGGCTAGGGCTCTGAAGAGTCTTGCCCAAGGACACTCCCACAAAAAACCCAGTGGATCCAATGAGCTTCGAATCCAGGGCCTCCATGTCACAAGTCCTACACTACACCACTGAGCAACACAGGACCCCTTCTCAAACCAAGGGATTTGTCTCCAATAAGGTATTAAACATTTTGAGTAAAAGCAAAATCATTGCTTAACAGAATTGACTCCTTGTCCCAGAAGGTTGTCAAAAGTCCTTTTCTTTAGGGTCTTTAAAACATGGGATTGTTTCGTAAAGGGTTAAATACCCTGTACAAGAATAAATTGCAACTGTTAACCCTCTACCACACACTCGACTTTTAATGACCCTGAGAAAGAAGCCTTTAGAAAACGTGGGAAAAGGAGAAAATGCTGGTAATCAGCATTTTTTTCCTTTTCCCACAATGTTTCTACTTTTCCCAAAACAAAGTTCAATTTTTCAGTCATATTTATTTTGTCATCTGCAACTGCTCTCAATTTGGACCAGTGTAAAATTTCGTTGTTAAATAAAGAGTAAAGGCTTTCACAGGATCTATGAAGGAATAGGCGAGATGATACATCTTATTTACTATTCAAAAATGTAACATTACAGTAGTATACAGTCATCATTCATATTCTAAAAGAGTACATCTAGGCAAATTATGCACAACTTCTTTCAGTTATATCATCCTTAAGCCGGCAAACCAGTGTAAAATGGTTACGATACACAGTCACTGTTTAACTCCTCACTAAACCACAAAATTTTAGTCTCAACCAAATTGAAAGCATTTGCAGACAACAAAATAATGTAGTTCAATGATGATTTCTGTCCTTGATAGGGTAGAAAACATTGTGGGAAAAGGAAACAAGAACACCCCATGAGGGTGCAAAAGCTCTGCTAAAAGTGGTTGATTTTCAGTGAAAGTTGTAAGTTGAAAATGGGGCATAACTGTGTCAAAAATATTTCGATGGTTACCTGCCCTTGGTGTATAGGTTCTCCTTTTAACAATGAACAACTTGTAGTAGTCTGAAGTAATAATCTTCAGTAATAACAGAGATATTCCAAAATGTCAAAGTTTTTGCATGACAACGACGACAGACGACGATGCCAGGGCTATGACAATAACTCATTTCCGTCAAAAACAGCCGAGCTACAATTGCTGGTTACCAGCATTTTCTCATTTTCTCACAATGTTTTCAAAAGAATTAAAAAATTCTTCAAGGTCATTAAAACCTGGGGTTTTGTCGGAAAGGGTTAATATAAACTCATCATTCATTCAAGGATAAGGATACGTGACCTGACTGTAAAACTGATATACTGTTGAAAACTGCATTAAATAACAAACAATTTGTTTGTATGGTTGCATGGTGTTTAACGCCATTTTCAACATTATTTCAGTTATTTCAAGGCAGTCAGTGCACCTATCCATGCTTTCCTGGAGTTTCTGTTACCAGTACTCTGCACAATATTCTTTCTAAGTCACTGGCTGCTTTCCCACATAACCATTGTTGAAACAATGATCAGCTGTGAGAGAGGAACGAATCCTGTTGCAATGACTATCATCAATCCTTGGAAAGAAATTGGCCGAGCCAGGGATCGAACCAGCGACCTCCTGTTCTAGTCCTGTACACTACCGACTGAGCTATCAGGGCTCGGCAACAAACAATTCACTGCCATTAACTCTTTACCACAAAATCCCGAGTTTTAACGACCCTGACAGAGAAGGCTTCTCAAAACATTGTGGGAAAAGGAGAAAATGCTTGTAACCAGCATTTTCTCCTTTTCCCACAATGTTTTCTACCCAATCAGAGACAGAAATTATAATTTCGGGTACATTTAATGTGTTGTCTGCAAACTGTTTCAATTTGGTTGAGTCTGAAATTCGCTGTTTGGTAAAGAGTTAAGCCTATATAACTGGACTTTTGAAACTGAAAGGACAGATCCTTTACTCTTTACCAAACAGTTAACACCCCTGTGTTTTTTACGACACCACAGAAGAACAGTTTTTCGAAAACATTGTGGGAAAGGGAGAAAATGTTGGTGATCAGCAAATTCTGCTTTTCCATGTTATCAAGCTCCATTCAATGATACAACCCATCATTGTATTCACTTGTAATTTTGTCAGAAAACATTGCAAAACATTGAGGGAAAAAGATAAATTCCTTTGTACCAGCATTTTCCTCTTTTCCCATTTTGATTGCCAACCATTCCCTGATAAATTCCATCATTCTAGCCACTTCTATTTGTCGTCTGCAAAAGCTTTCAATTTTGACAGGTCGAAAGTTTTGTCGTCTGGTAAAGAGCTGAATGATACATCCTGCTTGATATTCAAGAGCCATGCTCTGGGAAAAGGGGGTATAATGCATCTCCGTGAGCAAGTCATCACATTACTATAGTTCCATAAAACCCATTTTGTCCTACAACTGTCTGCATCATGAGGTAATATGGTCCTTGGACATGCAGAAAATTTACCTCAAGTACACAATTTTGAGAAAGGTATATCTGCACAGATTGGGCACAGATTGCGCAGGATACTTTTTCAGATGCATTAAGCCCACTTTTCACAGAACATGGCTCTTTTATAAATGTCACATGCTGAGTGTAAATAGACAGTCAACATTCAGTCAAGATGAATTATGAAGTCCTCACTTATACTTTTGCACAGCTTTCCTCAAGGTGAATTAGTAATGCTCTGCACTTCAACTTTTCCCTCATACACACACTTCTTACCCCTTCATCTGACTGACTGACTGAATGAATGAATGAATGAATGAATGAAAGGTGTTTTAGGCCACTTTCAACATTATTTCAGTCTTATCACAACAAAAGCTCACACATTCATGTATGTCCTGGGTTCACATGTACTAGGCTTGTGTCTTGCCCAAGGACACTCCCATGAAAAATCCAGTGTTTCAAGTGAGGCCTCCAGGGTATAAATCCTACACTCTACCACTGAGCCATGCAGGTCCCTGGACAAAATTTTGGGTAAGACCAAAAGTATCATATCCTCTGTAATTTGGGTAAGTTGTTTTCCTTTCTTGATAAAGGCCATTTAAGTTTAACTATATTTCTTTAACATCAATTGAGAAACAAGTTCATACAACTTATACTAATCTCTCCTGATTCTGCTTCCTGGGAACTACACCAGTAATCCCACCGAATATGTGTGCCATTGAAAAATCCCAAAGTTGACACCTGCTCCCGGGTATCGAAATTGGGATCTTTTGGTTACAAGGCCAAAGCTCTACCTCACAACCACGGACACCACAAAGGCCATTGGCCAATATACTAGAAAGATAAGGTTGTAATTTGATTCATTTGTTCTATAAAAAGCATTACATTTTCTTGTTTCTTAAAAGTGTTTTCTTCCTCAGTCATACACCATTAACGGCCTGATAGCAGCCAAAGTAAATGATACAATGGGCCTTTGAAACTTTCAGAACGTTCTTATAAAATATATGATCCATGCTCTGTGAAAAGGGGGCTTAATGCATCTGCGAAAAGTATCGACCCAGGTCAGCCTGTGCAGTCCGCGCAGGCTGACCTGGGCCGAAGCTTTTCGTTATTGGTCAGTTTTCTGTATGTCCAAGGACCATTATACCTAATGGTTCAGTTGTTTGTTAGACAAAATTGATTTTACAGATCTATAATTATGTGATGACTCTCTTGGTATCATGCATCAGGGAGATGCATTAAGGCCCCTTTTGTCAGAGTGTGGCTCATATATAATTGACATAAAGATAAGGTTTAACCCTTTATCAAACAATCCCTATTTTAAACAACCCTGTCGAAGATGGTTTTTGAAAACATTGCAGGAAAAGGAGAAAATACTCGATACAACATATCTCCTTTTTCTACCACATTTTTTCACTCTTTTAAAGAAAAAATTCATGTTTCAATGATATTAAAGTTGCCATTTGCAAATTTTTCTTCGAAATGGATGGTTCTGAAATGAGTGGATCCTGCGTGGCTCAGTGGTTAAGTGTAGGACTTGTAACCTGAAGGCCCCAGGATGCCTCACTGGAAGCGATGGGTTTTTCATGGGAGTGTCCTTGGGTAAGACACTTAAGAGCCCCAACCTAGTATTGAAGGTCATGAGATGTCTCACTGGAAGCGCTGCGTTTTTCATGGAAAGGTCCATAGATAAGACACTTCAGAGCCCAAGCCTAGCACTGGTAAAACTCAGGTTGATTGATTGTATGGTGTTTAACGCCTTTTTAACATTATTTCAGTTTATTGCTGTGGCCAGTGTACCTATCCATGCTTTCCTGGAGTCTCTGTATGAGTACTCCGCACAATATTCTTTCCAAGCCACCGGCTGCTTTTCCACATAACCATGGTTGAAACAATGGTCAGCGGTGAGGGAGGAATGAATCCTGTCACAATGACCATCACCAATCCTCGGAAAGAAATTAGCCGAGCCAGGGATCGAACCAGCTACCTCCTGTTCTCAAGTCCTGTACGCTACCGACTGAGCTACCATGGCTCGGCAGTAAAACTCAGGACATACATGAATATGTGAGCTGTTACCGTGATAATGACTAAAATAACGTAAGTGGCTAGAAATACCATTCAATCACTCAATAATCAATCAATCTAAAATGTAGTTGTGTGATAAAGAATGAATACATTATGTGACTGTCAGAAGGAGAAAGGATTTGATACTTGTAACAATTTCTCCTTGTGTGTCAATGCTATTTATAGTAATCTGCAGTGAGACAGAGGAAGTACTGTAAACTCTTAACTAAACAACAAAAAAATTTAGACTCATCCAAATTCAAAGCATTGGGCAGACGACAAATTGAATATGATTCAAATAATGAAAGCTGTCTTTGATCAAGTAGAAAAGAACGAAGGAAAAAGAGAAAATGCTGGTTAACAGCATTTTCTCCTTTTCCCTTAATGTTCTCAAATGCCTTTCTCCCCAGGGTCATGAAAACTTGGGATTGTGTAGTAAAGTGTTAAAAATATTTTAATCCTTTCCAAAATGACAAATTTAAGACTTTTTCCAATTGAAATCATCTGCAGGCAACATGTCAATCTGGTGACCAATATTTTTTTTTCCTTTTTCCCACAATGTTTTCAAAAGGCTATCTTCTTCAGTGTCATAAAAACATGGATTTGTTTGGTAAAGGGTTAATCTTGTATAGTTACTGATGTAATTTAGCATAGTTCATTACCTCTGCAATACATATTTGAGCCATGTGCTGTGAAAAGGGGGCTTAACTCTTTACCACATGACTAAATTTTAGACAGATCCAAATTGGAAGTATTTCCATAAAACATAGTAAATGTGGCACAAGTATTGGGATTTGTCTGTAAAAGATAAGAAAACATTGTGAGAAAAGAAGAAAATGCTGGTTACCTGCATTTTCTCCTTTTCCCACAATGTTTCAAAAGTTTTCTTACTCAGGGTCATTAAAACTCGGGATTGTGTGGTAAAGGATTAAAACATCTGCAAAAGACATTGACCCATATCAGTCTGCACATTCTGCACAGGCTGACATGGGTCAAAACATTATCTATGTGCTAATTTTCTACATGTCAAAGGACCATTCTCCATCCAGATTCAGTCTATTGTTAGACATTACAGATTTTATGGATCCATAATTATGTGATGACTTGCTTAATTGATGTAATACATCATGATGATGCATCAAACCCCTTTTGCCAGAGCAAATCTCATTTCTTTTTTTATGATGAACAATCAATTCAACTATGGTACAGTCCTGCCCTGTAACAGCTGCTGCTTTGTACATCAGAATATGAACCTCCTAAAACCCAAATTAACCTTTGACCAAATATGGAAATTATCATTTTCTCTATTTAATGCCGTGGGTCCTGCGTGACTCTGGTAAAGTGTAGGATTTTCTTCTTTTTTCGACAATTTTCTAAAATGCTTTTTTCTCAAGGGTCGTTAAAACATGGATTGGTTGGTAAAAGGTTAAAGACAACAAAGTACAGTTCTTAAATACTGGATATTTTACCATTTTAAGTCTATTTTGCACCTTCATTTGGAAAATCTAAAAATAGAAACATTTGTAAAGTGTTAACCAAGAAGTGACTCAATGAATTATTAATGGAGTAACAGTTTGATCTGAGAATGTTCAGATGCGATCATTCATTTTCTAGGTCTATACAATCCAATAATAAAAGACACTCTGTCAGCAGATTTCTCTTTGTTTTGTCTGGTATTTTCCGTGTTCAGCAAAATAAGGTATTCTGCCCAAATTGGGACACGCACTGCTTCTCTGTCCCACACCTTAAAGGTGGCCCTTCAGATTCTGGGACGAAAATTTTACAAAAATACAAAAAAATCATCCTTATATTCCCAAAGCCTTTTAATTTTCATTCATAAAACCCCAGTAGTCGAAAACCATCCGACAACAAGAGAAATTAGAGATTTACTATTGCCCAGGTTGACACCGACGGGAAACACGTTCTATTTTTACATGAGCAACTCGCTCATTTACATACCGGAAATACACAGACAAAGCTTCAAACATAGCATCCCAAGAAGACATTATGGAAAATAATTACATGTTTGTTATGTTGTGGAATTTAAGCGTCATTAGTCACGTGCCAGTCACTTGACATTCCCACAATGCTTTTTTAATTTCTGGCGTGAAATCTAAAAATACCTTAACAGGCTACGTAGCCTTTTAAGGGAATACCATCAAAAAAAATGTTTTGTAATTTTATGATTCTTAATTATTGATGATTTGTATTGTTTTTTCATGTAAATTTCAGTGATATATATATTTTTTAATTTGGTGAGATGTGAAAAATTTAAATACCCACCTTTAACCGTGCTTGGAACATTTCAATGTTTTTACGATCTTAACTCCTTACCAAACAACAAAATTCTAGTCTAAATTGCAAACATTTGCAGACAATGTTCTCAAAAGCTTTCTTTCGGCTGCGTCATTTAAAGTATGGTAAAATGTTAACTCTTTACCAAACAACAAAATTTTAGCCTTGTCCAAATTGAAAGCTTTTGCAGAAGACAAACATGACTAAAAATTTGAAATTTATATTTGAAAGGTTAAAAAACATAGTGGGAAAAGGAGAAAATGATGGTAACCAGGATTTTCTCCTTTTCCCACAGTGTTTTCAAAAGGCTTCTTTGTCAGGGTTGTTAAAAGTCTGGCTTGTGTTGTAAACAGTTATGTAGAAGGGCCTTTGATAACATCATGAGGGGACCAGCATTTTCTCACAATGTTTTCTAATCTTTTAAAGACGACATACAAACATTTGAGCCAGATTTGATGTGCAGTCTGTAAGTGCTTTAAATCAAGGCATGTCTGATTTTTTTTTTGTCTGGGAAAGACTTCACTCATGACCACATGACAAAAATGTAGACTTGTCCAAATTGAAAGCATTTGCATACGACAATTAAAATTTAGCTCACATGATGGAATTTTTCTTTAATAGGGTAGAAAACATTGTGGGAAAAACAGAAAATGCTGGTTACCAGCATTTTCTCGTTTTTCCACAATGCTTCTTTCTCAGCATCCTTAAAACTTAGAATTGTGTGCTAAAGAATTAACTATATGGGCTGTTTTTAGACCTTTTAAAAGTTTAGAAATTATTGTGAAGATCACAATCTATTATTGTACAGTTGGTCCAAGTGTTATTTGCTGGCAGAAAAATGAATTTTAAAACCAGGTAAAAAGTAAACAAAAGATAGGGCAACATGGCAACTTTGGAATTAATTTCAAAATTCATTTTTCTATCAGTGACTAACACTTTGATCAACAATACAATAACAGATTGTCATCTTCAGGATTATTTCTATACTTTTAAATGGTATGATTTATATTCAACTGAATTTTAACACCGGCATTGTTTACTTTTGGCTGCTACTGGGGCTTTAATATAGGTGGCTCTTGCCAGTGAGACAGGTTTTACTGTATTTTCTAAAAGAAAATAGACTTACTGCCACAAGAGAAAGGAAAAGAAAAGTGTCAGTGACAAAGTAACATGATGTAGTATATCTTCTTTTTACATCAAGCCATTATGTTATTTAACACCTAACAATAATGTTTGTGGTTTGAACTGGTCACAGGCCACATGCTGCATTTTGACTATATACATCAATGGTCATGAACTCAGGTTACCATTAATATGGTAGTACACTTTAACAAACAATGTAGGATACCAGCATTCTCTTCTCATCCAACAATGTTTCCAAGTCTGTTTCTTTTGGGGGCCTGTAAAACTCAGGATTGTGACATAGAGGGTCAAGAGCCATAAGGAAAAAGGCTTTCGAAAACATCACAGGACGTGTATATCATACTAGTATATCACGACAGCAACTCACTTTTGGGTATTTTCTGGGCTCTGCCATACTTTGCCTAAGGAAACACAACCACTGCCATCAAAAGAGATCAGATCTTAAACATTTGGACTGAAAACCATTGCCTTGACCCCTGAGCCACAGTTAACTCAAGAAAGAAACCAATCTAAACAAAATTACAAATGCAAAAAAAAAATCAACCTTCCCACTGGCTATGTGACCCCAGTGACCTTTACCTCAAGGTCAAATGGGACCAAACACCATATGAAACATGTATGGAATGCAAGATATAATTTCAAAATCATTTTTTGATAAGTGAAATCATTTTAACAAAGGAAAGATTAAATCTGACATCTATCAAAAATTTAATTTCAACTTTAATTGAAACCATAACCCTGTATACATTTAAGTTACAAACAGTATTTGGAGTTTCGTGGGGCTCAGCTTTATAGCCATGCTTAATTCTTTACAAACTTTAAGAGTTGTCTAATTTGAAAGCATTTAAAAGGTGAGAAATAAAGGGACTTAAAACCAGTTTCGTTTTGCAAATTTTACACAAAATCTGTACAAGTACTACTCATTTTTTTTCACATACAGAGATGACTTAAGAATTACAAACTAAATAGAAACGCATGTAGAAAACACAAGGAATTATCATGGGCAAAACACTTCAGAGCCTTAGCCTAGTACTGGTGAGGCCAAGGAACTAGTTGAATATGTGAGCTGTTGCCCTGATATGACTAAGATTTTGTTCAAAGTGGCATAAAAACAACTCAATCATTCAATCATAGCCTAGAAAAAAGAACAGCAGTATTTCGACTGCTTGCATCCACAAACATAACTGCTCCTAAACTACATATACTGTACAAAGGAAAAGCCAGGCCTCCGTAGCGCAGTCAGTAGTGTGCACGACTTGGTTTGAATCCCCAGTTCAGCCAATTCCTTTCCGTTCCTCTCTTGCTGCCTATCATTTTGTTTTGAAGAAGGAAAAACCAGCAGCTTGGGAAGAATTTTGTGCAAAGCACTGATAAAAGAAACTCCAGGAAAGCATGGAAGTGCACTGGCTACCATGGTGTAACTGAAATAATGTTGAAAGTGGCATTTAACACCACAGAATCAATCAGACAACCCGAACTCATGCACTGCCAAAAGTTCAAAACACTGACCAATACATACAAATAATTTAATTTTCTCTGTTGTTGAAAGTATATTCAAATAAGTGAGCCATGAATTTGTAAGACATTGTGATATCAAAGCGTGACAAAAACTAGTTTATTTATCGTGAGAAAGAAGATCATATCGACTTTTCTAGTAAAGCTATTTACAGATAAGATTTATAAAGTGATATATTTCAATAATTTACATACTCGATTTGTCCAGACCAAGATTAAACCTAGGAATGCACATTGCAACTATAGTTTCTTCTAGACAGTGTAGATCAAGATCAGACAGTAAAAATGTGTAGTCTACTCTTCTGGCCCACTCCTTTTCTTCTTGAAATGTTTTCTATCTTTCTAAAGGTAAAACACTCCCATGAAAAACCCAGTGGATCCTGAGCAGCTCGAACCCAAGGCGTCCAGGTCACGAGTCCCACACTTTAACACTAAGCCACGCAGGACCCCAAAAAGAAAAATTTAGACTTGTCTAAATTGAAAGCATTTGCAGACGACAAATTAAATGTGGCTCAAATAATTGGAATTCTGTTAACTCTTTTTCTTCTTGAAATGTTTTCTATCTTTCTAAAGGTAAACAGCAGTAACTATAAAAATTTTAGACTAGTCCAAATTCAAAGCATTTGCAGACAACAAAATCAATGTGATCTAGAACTTAATATTTGTTCTGGGAAGGGTTACCAGCATTTTCTCCCTTTCCCACTGTGTTTTCAAAAGGCTTCTTCCTCACAGTTACCAGCATTTTCTCCTCTCTCCTTTTTCCCCGTGATGCTTTCAAAAGCCTCTATTCCCAGGGTGTTCAACACAGGATTGTTTGGTAAAGGGCTAAATAAGGGCAAGTAAAAAATTTTGAAGAAAAAAGGTTAAGAAAATTTAATACACATGGTAGCTTAGTTGGCCACATACTGAGAAAGGAGAGACATCATAATTTTATGGATTGTAGAACTACAAAATACAATGTATTACAAAATGCATACTGCATCACAATGGTAGACACAAAACTGTCATAATACAGGAATAAAACACTTGTCGATAAACTGCAGCTGTTTTGCCACTTCACCAAATTATTGCTTTCTATACATGGATCTAAATTTGGCTTAACCCTTTTACCTAACATTCCTATTTTAAGACGACTTTCAGGAAGAAGCCTTTGGAAAACATTGTGGGAAAAGGAGACAAGAGGACCATGATGGTCCTATATCGCTCACCTGAGTACTAAGCAGTAAAGGTCTACAATGAAGATAAATATCAAATATCGAGGTTCAAGGCCAAATGATAATGAAACAAGAGCGGCAAATTGTTGCAAGATATACCAGTCCCACCGCCAGTTGTCAAGGAGGTATAATAATCGCAAAGGGCTGGTAATGCAACAAACATGTTTACCAAGTCTCAAGTCAATTTGACTTGAGACTTCAAAGTTCCATTCCGGGCAAGCAAGAAATACTGTAAAGATGAAGATCAAAGTGGAATTACTCAAAATCTGCGTTAGGTAGAGTTATTGTTCTTGCGCACTGTACTCGGTAATATTGCAACAAACATGCATACCAAGTTTGAAGTTGTTCTGACTCGAAAGGACAAAGTTATATTCCGGACAAGCACTTAATGCTGTAAAAATTACGATCAAAGGGAAATAACTCAAAGACAGTACGAGGTAGAGTTACAATTCTTGTGCACTGCACTTCCAAATATTGCAACAAATAAGCATGCCATATTTCAAGTCATTCCTATTTAAGATGACAAAGTTTTGCTCCGGACAAGCAAGAAATGCTATAAAAATGAAAGTCAAAGGGGGAATAACTCAAAATTCGTGCTAGGAAGAGTTATGGTTCTTGTGCACTGCACTCCGTAATTTTTCAACAATCATGCATACCAAATTTGAAGTATGTTCAGGCTAGAGATGACAAATTCATATTCCAGACAAGCAGAAAATGCTGTAAAAATGACGATTAAAGGGAAATAACTCATAGACAGTACGAGGTAGAGTTATGGTTCTTTCACACTGCACTCCATATTATTGCAACAAAAACAAATGCCAAGTTTCAAGTCAATTGGACTGGAGATGACTAAGTTATGCTCCGGACAAAGAACTATTGTAAAGAACTTTCTAATTCAAGGGCAAATAACTCCAGTTGTTCTGGTCTGATTAGACCCATAATTGAACTCATCCGAGATCTTATGGTCATAAGTATTTTGACCAAGTTTGGTGCTGATTGGTTAAAAATTCTAGATGCTAGATGCAGTGGTAGCTCTGGCCCAAGTAAAATAATAGCCAACAACTTTTTCTTGAAAAAAATAATAGACAAATTAAGCGCGCGAAGTTTGGTTTAAAAGAAAAGACATGCACATGTAGCATTAACTTTATTTTTTACTTATAGTTTCAAACTTTCATTCACATAGTCATTTCCACTACAATAATAAACAAAAGAAAAAAATTGTCATATATATTTAATCTTACCTTGTAGAAAATATTGTGGGAAAGGAGAATTTGCTCTATACCATTTCCTGGGATAGTGCCCCTTTTTCCACAATATTTACATAGAAGCATAAAGGCTTTTAGGTCCTAGTTTCTTTTGATGATTGGTTACTCCTTTACCAAACGACAAAATTTTATTTTAATCTTACATTGTAGAACATATTGTAGGAAAAGGAAAATTTGTTCTACACCATTTCCTGGGATAGTGCTCCTTTTCCCACAATATTTGCATAAAAGCATACAGACAATTAAGTTCTAGTTTCTTTTGATGAATGGTTACTTCTTTACCAAACAACATTTTTTTTTAATTGTAATAAATAATGTGCACAAGTAAAGAAGGAAATTTTCTATTACATGACGAATTACCTCCCTTTATTATCTGTTGACCTTAATTATTTTCAAATAAGGTCAATGAGGAGGGTAAGATGTCTTAAATAAAGTCATTCACTCGATAGTACCTAAACAGTGAAGTGGACGAAGGTTTTCAACCTAGGCCTTTAAATTTCATTTGAATTTTCATAATGCTATTCACTGGTACCACTGCTAAATCCAGTACTGTAAATGCAGTTTAATTTTCCTTAGTTTGTTATCTTTTTTTATTGGCGATAGTTTTCATTTAGGACGACCCATGTTGACGTATAAGTGAAGAATGACAAGATTTTGGGGGTACAAGAAAGAGATTTATTAGAATAATGTCAACATGTCAATTAAATTCAATTATGAATTATTGTTTTCTTTTTGTTCGCCGACATATAAACAGCGCCGGTTTACGTTAACAATGTAAACGAATTTATGATATCTAATTGGTTTCCATTAGTCGCCATCGCCGTTTCTGGCGGTATCGAAATCGAAGACATTCTATCACTGCGTCGTTTAAAATAGTCAATCAAAATTTAAAATGTGAAATAAACAATAATCGCCAACTGTTCTCCAATTAACGGATTAGAATAACAACCGGTAACATGACATGTGTGGTGGAATATACAAACCAACTGTGACCTGTCGATTACCTAAGGTTAGCTCCGCCGAGGTGTGAAACAAGCGATTTCCGGTGCAAATTAGCTCGTGATCAAGGCAAGTAAAGGGAATTTTACCCGACTTTTTTTGGAGTAAATTAATTGACAATTTTTATCGACAATTGGAAAAATTAATCGACAGCTGAATTAATTAATCGACAATTGTCGATAATGTCGATTGGCAGCGCGAGCACTGCTAGATGGATGCTAGAGTGTAAACAAAGTCAAATATAGCAATTTTTCTAATTCAAGGGCAAATAACACCAGTTGTTCCGGTCCGATTAGACCCATAATCGAACTCATCCAAGATCTTATGGTCATATATATTTTGACCAAGTTTGGTGCTGATTGGTTAAAAATTGTAGATGCTAGAGTGTAAACAAAGTCAAATATAGCAATTTTTCTAATTCAAGGGCAAATAACTCCAGTTGTTCCGGTCCGATTAGACCCATAATCGAACTCATCCAAGATCTTATGGTCATATATATTTTGACCAAGTTTGGTGCTGATTGGTCAATATTTGTAGATGCTAGAGAGTAAACAAAGAAATGTGAACGGATGGACAGACGACAGACGGACGGACGACAGACGCCGACGGACGGTGAGTGATCACAATAGCTCATCCTGAGCACTTTGTGCTCAGATGAGCTAAAAATGCTGGTAGCCAGCATTTTCTCCTTTTCCAACAATGTTTTCTACCCCATCGTGGACAAATTTTGCCATTTAGGCCACCTTTAATCTGTCGTCTACAAAATGCTTTAATTTTGGACCAGTCTAGAAATTTTTAATCAGCTATAGAGTTAAAATAATGCTGGTTTGATCTTTCCTATAAGCCTAGATGTCAGTTTAGTACAAACCTGTCTATTCAAGTGGTGGGTGAGTGAAACAATGGGATAACTTATGGGTGTAATCATTTCCAAAAGGAAGTTTTCATACATATATAACAGGCCCACTAACTGCCAAATGTAAACAATTACTTTTGGCCATTAGAGTGCCTTTAACACTTTACCAACAATCCCAAGTTTTAATTACCCTAAGGAAGAAACCTTCTGAAAATACTGTGAAGTGTAATACTATTTGCTTAATTCTTTACCACATAACAAAATTTTAGACTCGTCCAAATTCAAGCATTTGCAGACCACAAACCAAAGGTGGCTCAAATGATTAAACTTGCCATTAACTGAGCAGAAAACATGGTTGGAAAAGGAGAAAACACTGGTTAACAGCATTTTTCTCCTTTCCCACACGATTGCGATTTCCACTCGGTCGTTGAAACACGAGATTGTTTGGTAAAGGGGTAAAAACACACAACGACTATGGCCACACAGGAACACACATACATGCGGACAAAGACTTGTGTCTTTGTTCAACATTTTGATATCTCCCTCTTTCTAAATCAGGATATACTCGTCAAGGGCATATAAGTTGTTATTTCCTGTAACACTATACCACATGATACAATGTGTAAAATCGTTTAGCAATGACATCAACAACCACAGTAAAACTACTCACATTATAACAATCTGTTGGTGAAAAACTGCTGAAGGAATTCATAGACTATGCTGAAAATTGAATGTACAAACTGTTTGTCAACGGAAATGTATTAACCCTTTACCACACAATCCCGAGTTTTAACGACCCTCGAAAATAAGACTTATGAAAACATTGTGGGAAAAGGAGAAAATGCTGGTATCCAGCATTTTCTCCCTTTCCCACAATGTTTTCTAACCTTTCAAGAACAAACGCAATCATTTAGGGCACATGTAAATTGTTGTCTGGAAATACTTTCAGTTTGGACTAGCCTAAAATTTTGTTGTGTGGTAAAGGGTTAAAAAAGAAAATTTGTGGCTCTTGTTTTTGTTTTTTAAGTATGATAACCAGCGTTTTCTCCTTTTCTCAAAATGTTTTCTAACCTTTATAAAACAACTTTAATAATTTTAGCTAAATTTCAGTTGTTGTCTGCAATTGCTTTGGATTGGACAAGTAAAAAATCATGTCATCTCCTAAAGAGTTAATATGTACACGAATATACAGTATGTGAAAACATTGTGACCAAAGCAGAATTTGTTCCTTAGGAGCAATTTCTCCATTTGCCATAATGTTTTCAGAAGTAACCCAATACAAGATCGAGTGATAATGTTATGAGTTTAAGGGAAGTGACTGAGGAAATGTACATGTCTGTTTAAGTTGAGTATCCTTGATGTTTAAAGCATACATACTGCAACTTACAGCCTATTTACAAATTGAGGTAATATACCATCATTTGACAAAGCTTAAAGTTGAATACAACATTAATAGTTCCAAACCAATGATGACTTAAGTAGATTTCGTGGATGGTGTAGATTAAGATCTGACCTTAAAGAACTTGCAGTCTAATCTTGGATCTACACCTTGCACTACCTGATACTAGAATATGAGGCAATTCAATTTCAATGGCAGTGGCAATAAATTTTCAGAAGAAAAGAAAAGTTGAACTTCTCAAGCTGGTAGTGAAAGAGTTGACACAAACGCGAAAACTCTATAAATTAGTTTATCAGGGGTAAAAATAACCAACTGAGAAGTTCAAATAAGGACAAAAGAAGTTCAAAATGAATGACTGACAACATAATAACCGAACAGAGTTAAAATGTGAATATCAACTACAAGAGCACCACATGTGGGTGCCAATGTTCGGCTGCAGTTGCTTTTATAAATATATCAATTTCTTTCAAGTCAAAAAAGGGGCATAACTGTCAAAAAAATTTTGATGGTTACCAGCCCCTTGCTGTACGAGTTCCCCTTTTGATAGTTAACAACAAGTCCAAGTTTGAAGTAAATATCTTCAGTAATGACAGAGATATAATGAGCACTGTTGTGCATAAGTTTGTAGTAAGAAAATGACAAAGTCTCACGAGACAGTGTGATATTGTAATCTACACAGTGCCTGTACATAGCCATATTGTTAACTAAACCATATCTGGAAAAGAAAATGAGAACTGAAAGCCTTACTATACTTATTAGACACTGCATCTTAATGAAATGTGCTTTATTAAGTACAGATAGCAGTGTTAGATTCAACTTGATACATTTGATGCCATTTATTAATGTGTTCACTCTTTACCAAACGACACAATTTTGAACTTGTCCAAATTGAAAACATTTGCAGACAACAAATCACATGTAGTTCAAATGATGCAAATTATTTATGAGAGGGTAGAAAACATTGTGGGAAAAGGATAAATGCTGGTTATCAGCATTTTCTCCTTTTCCCACAATGTTTTCAAAGGGCTTCTTCCTAGGGGTCGTTAAAACATGGGACTGTGTGGTAAAGGGTTAATGTCTTTTATCTTTCCTCACATATTTTAAAGACTCCCACCACAGAGTTTTAAAAAAAAGCAACATTGGATCATCTGGTAGAGGGTAAGATTTTTCAAACTAGAAAGATGCGGTTATCTCTTTTAAAGCTCACAACATGGGAGTACTTGTGTGTGGGCCAGTCAAGCCTTTAGTTTACCACTAATCACTGCAAATCACAACCAATACATCATTTTCTTAACCCTTAGGCTTCTAAGTGCGACTTAATGACCTTTTGCAGACAGTGTAGATCAAGATCAGACTCCAAAGAACGTGCAGTCTGTTCTTGGATCTATACTGCCCCATAAGGTTATATCTTTCCTCCAAAAATACCTTTGAAGTAGGAAGATTTGGGTTTTTACTATCCACTTGAAAGTTTCATTTCTTTGATTTGGCAGGATAAGGGTAAATATAAAATCATGAAATGTTCTGCTTTAGTGACCTAAACACCTTACCAACTAATCCTGTGTAAATGATCATTTGGAAGAAGCCTCTGGATAACATGGTGGAAAAATGAAAACAAGAGGGCCATGATGGCCCTGAAGTCGCTCACCTGAGCCTTTTGATCAAGCATGGCTCAACTCCAATCTCTTCAGAGATATTGAGACAAACACTCTGACAAACACTCATTAGTATTGGGCTTACAAATATGGCCTCTAGAGTGCACACAAGCTTTTTCTCTAGAATTTGTCTCAGCGGCCTACCTGACATGTAGAAATTATCCAGACATACATTCTGACAAACTTTCATGAGTATTTGAGAGAAAATGTGGTCTGTAGGGTATACAAAAGGTTTTTCCGAGATCTGACCTAGTGACCTAGTTTTTTATCCAACATGACCCATATTCATACTAGTCTAAGATATTATCAAGACAAACATTCAAAGCAAATTTCAAGATTATTGGACTGAAAATGTGGCCTCTACAGCGTACACACGGTTTTTCAAGGATGAAACTTGGTGACCTAGTTTTTATTCCACGTGACCCATTTTTAAACTAGTGCAAGGTATCATCAAGACAAACATTCTAACAAAAGCTTAAAGAGTATTGGACTGTAATTATAGTACAAAAGGTTTTTCTGAGATTTGACCTAGTGACCTAGTTTTTTATCCAACATGACCCATTTTCATACTAGTCTAAGAAATTATCAAGACAAACAGTCTAAATAAATTTCAAGATTATTGGACTGAAAATGTGGCCTCTAGAGCTTACATAAGGTTTTTCTAAGATTTGACCTGGTGACCTAGTTTTTGACCTGACATAACCCATTTTCAAACTTATCCAAGCTATCATCATGACAAACATTCTGACCACCTTTAAAGAGTACTGGACTGAAAATGTGGCTTCTGGATGATACACAAGGTTTTTCAAAGATTTGACCTGGTGACCTAGTTTTTGACCCAACATGGCCCACTTTCGAACTTGTCTGTGATATTACCGGGTATCAAGACAAACATTCTGACCAAATTTCAAGAGTATTGGACAGAAAATGTGGCTTCTGGAGCAAACACAAGGTTTTTTTAAGATTTGACCTAGTGACCTAGTTTTTGACCCACATGGCCCATTTTCAACTTTGTCAGAGATATCATCAAGAAAAACATTCTGACCAACTTTCAAGAGTATTGGACTGAAAATGTGGCCTCTACAGCGTACACAAGCTTTTTCTAAGCTTTGACCTAGTGACCTAAATTTTGACCCGACATGGCCCACTTTCAAACTTGCTTGAGATATCACCGAGACAAACATTCTGATCAACTTTCAAGAGTATTGGACTGAAAATGTGGCCTCTAGAGCATACACAAGGTTTTTCTAAGATTTGACCTGGTGACCTAGTTTTTAACCCGACATGGCCCATTTTCGTACTTGTCCGAGATATCATCAAGACAAACATTCTGACGAGCTTTCAAGAGTATTGGACTAAAAATGTGGCCTCTATGGCGTCTACAAGGTTTTTCTAAGATTTGACCAAGTGACCTAGTTTTTGACCCGACATGGCCCATTTTCAAACCTGTCCGAGATATCATCAAGACAAACATTCTGACCAACTTTCAGGAGTATTGGACTGAAAATGTGGCCTCTAGAGCTTCCATAATGTTTTTCTAAGATTTGACCTGGTGATCTAGTTTTTGACCTGACATGACCCATTTTCAAACTCATCCAAGCTATCATCATGACAAACATTCTGAACAACTTTCAAGAGTATTGGATTGAAAATGTGGCCTCTAGTGCATACACAAGGTTTTTCTAAGCTTTGACCTAGTGACCTAAATTTTGACCCGACATGGCTCACTTTCAAACTTGTTTGAGATATCATCGAGACAAACATTCTGATCAACTTTCAAGACCTAGTTTTTGACCCGACATGGCCCATTTTCAAACTCGTCCAAGATATCAAATATTCTGACCAACTTTCAAGAGTATTGGACTGAAAATGTGGCCTCTAGAGTTTCCACAAGGTTTTTCTAAGATTTGACCTGGTGACCTAGTTTTTGACCCGGTATGGCCCTTTTTCAAACTCATCCGAGATATTATCAAGACAACCCAATCGTGAGGTAGAATGGTCCTTTTGGCATTCAGAAAATTTATCAATAGCAAAAAGTTTCAGCCCAGGTCACCCTGCGCGGACTGAACAGGCTGACATGGGTCAATACTTTTTGCAGATGAATTAAGCCCCCTTTTCACAAGAGCATGGCTCATTTACTGAAAATGAGTAATAAACAAGAATTAACTCTTTACAAAACGACAAAATGTTCCAAATTAAAAGCATTTGCAGACAACAAATCAAATGTCGCACAAATTATGAAAGCTGTCTTAGAAAAGGTAGAAAACAGCATTTTCTCCTTTACCCACAAAGTTTTCAAAAGTCCTCTTTCTTGGGGTCATTAAAACTCGAGATAGTGTGGTAAGGCTAAGACTTACTTCAATGCCTGAGCAAAAATGTAAAAAGGTAGTGGTAACTAAGTTAGATTGCTTATTGCAATCAATTTCTTCTTATGGGGTAATGTGTTCGATCTTAGCTGCTTAACCCTTTACAACACTTTGCCATGTATAACCATTATTTTCTCCTTTTCCAACAATATTTTCTACCCTATGATAGACATATGTCATATTTTGAGTTACATGTCATTTGTCATCTGCAAATGCTTTCAATTTGGAGAAGTCCAAGTCAGAGCTCCAGATAAGAGGGAGTGATGGTATTCTAAATCAATTATTTCTCTTTGAAACCCTATGTTGTGGGTACTCATTAGAATCGTCTCGCTGAGATGATTCTAATAAGTACCCACAACATAGGGTTTAGTGGAGAATAATTAATATTTTCAATTTTGAAATCAAAATCACTCCGTCTGTCTGGAGCTCTGGTCTAAGTCATATGGTACACTTAAAAGGGTAAAAGACAAGAAAAGGCATCAAAACTAGAAGGCTTGTGGGATCCTGCGTGGCTCAGTGGTAAAGGTGACATTCTTACCTTGGTGGTCCTGGGTTCAATCCTCACCTGAATCTTTGGGTATTTTCTCACAATGTCAGTGTGCAAGATGCTTCAAAGCCCTTGCGTAATAACAGTGAAACCCAGGTCACACATCTGTACTGTTCTCCTGATATGACTGAAATATTTATTGTGTTGAAAGAGTTGTTAAATAACATTAAATTCATTGATCAACCAATCCATTAAATTAAATCAAATCAATCAATCAATCAACCAATAGAAGGATTGTCTGAATCACCCAACAAATTTGTTCATTGATTAATGCCATTTTCAACATTATTTCACTTATATCGCGGCAGCCAGTGCATCTGTAGATGCTTTCCTGGAGTCTCTTTTACCAGTACCGCGCACAATTTTCTTTTCAAGCCACTGGCTACTTTCCCACATAACACTGTCGAGACAATGGTCAGCGGTGGAAGAGGAATGAATCCTGTCGCAATGACTATCATCAATCCTCGGAAACAAATTAGCCAAGCCGGGGATCGAACCCACGACCCCCTATTCTCAAGTCCTGCACACTTCCAACTGAGCTACAAATTTGTGGTGGTCCTTTTGTGCTGTAAACCTTATGACCTGACACAACAAATAAACAAACTGACGATTCATACATTTGACCGTCACAACAGTTTGTTGACTCCAATAACTGTCCTCAAACAAATATCATAAGAATGACAAGAAATTACCTATACACTGTCACTTTATGAAATGACAAGTTTGTGAATGGATGCATTGATAAGGTTTCATTTCTTTGTATCCAGCAAACAAATTTGCGGCAGACTAATTTGAAAGCAGGACTTTAACTCTTTACCACACGACAAAATTTTAGACTGGTCCAAATTGAAAGCATTAGCAGACGACAAAATTAAAGTGACTCAAAAATTGAAATTTGGTTTGGGAAGAGTAGAAAACATTGTGGGAAAAGGAGAAAATGCTGGTTACCAGCATTTTCTCCTTTTCCCACAATGTTTTCAGAGGCCTTCTTTCTTAGGGCTGTGAAAACCCGGGATTGTTTGGTAAAGAGTTAACCCTTTACCAAACAATCCCTTATTTTAATGAATTCTATTTTTGAGACACAATTATTTTGTGGTATGCAAAGGCTTTTAATTTGGGCAAGACTAAAGTTTTGTTGTTTGGCAAAGGAATAAGGAAAGCGTAGAGACAATAATGCTATGAGTCAGTCTAATTATCATTTCATCAGCTTGGTCTTATTTTGGTTTTTTGGTTATGAATCATGTCTAGTTTTTAATCGGTCGGCGTGAGCCGGACGATTAGAGAGACCACAAATTTCGGAAATCCATCTGCTGAGGGCAAAGTGATCTAACTGCAACTCATGACAGCTTTTACCTACAGTCTAATAACACTAATACTAGCTGTTGTGACCTTATTACGTTGAACTTTTAACCCTGATAAGCGACAAGGAATGGTGTCAGTGATAAAGCAACAACTTATGAATGAAACAAGAGGAATCCAGGAGTATCGGATTATGTAAGCACACCTTGTGTTGAAAAGATGATAGGTCATTTGGCCTCGAGCAAGGATAAACTTGCAGTGAAAGGGAATTTGTAAGGAAACATTGCTTTAAAAGAATTTGAAAATTTAGATTGTTTTGCCTTAGAGCAAACTGATCTACATGCTACTGGTAACAGCCATTTAAAAAAGTAATCTGCCGTTGGTAGTTTAATGTTAGTGGGGTAAAGCGTGTGAAGCAGTGTGGGACAAAGCATGTAGAGTTGTTTAAGGGTTATGACCCTAGTGGAGAAGCCATTACGTATACATTTTCAGAATGGTCTGGTTATCCTACGCTTGCAACCTTAGAAACCAGACTGTCCATTCACAATACTGATCAGCATAGATTTGATTATGCATCTTTCAGCTTAGGATGTATTAAACCTTGGGCTACTAAGCGCGAATTTATGACCTTTTCCGGACATTGTAGATCAAGATCAGACTGTATACTATAGGAGCGTAAGCGAATTTCGCTAGTAATCGAATTTCGCCAACTATGTTCTCGGGCAATATATTCGTATCTGTGACATCATCCATTTACGGAAATGATTGATATCTTGGCAGCAAAGGTGTTTTGAACTGTCATTTGAATCTAATGACAGAAAAATACCTATCAATAGGAAAAAAGTTCATAAGCGACCTCTCACATGCTTTTCCCCGCCATTTTATTATCACTTTTCTGGTGTCTACTTTTAGCTTAGAACTTTTTTTGTTTCATCTATTTTCGGTTTGAAAGGTTATCTTTTGAACTTTAATAGCCGAAGTTTCGCATGGGGCACCTAAAGGGAAATATATCCATAAGAAAGACAGAGGGGTCCTTATTCATTTTTTCCTAAGAAAATAGACTGTATAAATCAGGTATAAAAATCACTACAAAGACAAGGAAATAGCCTTTTCTGTGAGCTATAAAAGGTTATCTGTTTTAGATTTACAGCCTCTTTATCCCCAACACTGTCATACTAAGTTAGATTGTAATATTTCAGTGCCACAGCAGAAATAATTGTAACACGAAAAATCACATAACTGTCGATTTTGTTTTCTGAGAGCTGCGTTTTGTTTGATGTCCTTCAGGTTTTCTCGCAGAAAGTAAATGTAGAGTTAATATCCAAGGGATGCAATGAATATTGCTGAAATGATGCTGTGAATTTTTTATTTCATTTTACCCTCTCTGGGGCCTCTAATTTTTGGAAAACAGAGTTGTCGAAATTGGCTTACTCTTTTTATAGATGGCGACTTTGTACTGTCTCACTTCTAACGATGTTTTGACAGATAAATTTAGATATTTAAGTGGTAAAACTTATTTTTAAAAAAGTATTTGAATACAAGTGCATAGATATTTAACCATAAAGAAAATTACTATTGTTTTGTGCAATCCGAAAGAGCAGTTTCCCTTGCGTTGGCAAAATTTGATTACACCAGTATACATCAGGGATCTTACATGTGTATATACGATCCCTGACTACATGCTGTCTGATTTTGTATCGTTAATATCCGACAAGAAGATATCCCCCCCCCCAAAAAAAAATACCTTTGAAATAGTAAAGAACTGGACTTTTACTGTCAGCTAGAAAGTTTCATTTCACTTATTTAGCATGTTAAGGGTTAAAAATTGTTTTCATAGCCCCTCTTCCTCTCCCTAAAGCTACGGCTCTACCATTTTACACGCTCACTAACATGTTTCTTTTTGATGACATTCTTAAGACTGGAATCAGTCTATTAACCGTTGGCCACACAATCTTGACGGGCTTTAAAAATGTCGTGGGAAAAACAGCATACATGTATTAAGCATGTTCTCTTTTTCCTCACAGCGTTTTTTCATCATTTGAAAGATTTTCAACATTTTGTCATTTGGTAGAGCTAAACAGAGCATTTTCATAGAGGGGAAAAACCCTGAAACTGCAACACAAAAAACTCACTTAATGTCATATTCTCCATGTCTGAATCAACTGACCAGGAAAAAAGCTCTTCGGAGAGCGCAGATTCAGACCAGATTCAGACCAGCCTGCACAGAACATGCAGTCACTCAAATTTTGGATCTGCTATTCCTATTTCTTGAGTTATCGTAGTCAAGACAGCAATGACCCTGCAATAATTAGGCTGCTTTTCCATGCTTATCAGATCTATTTCACAGGGACTCGATCCAGTAATTTTTTTTGGTATCTTGTAAGTAAATAAAGTCTGTATCTACTTACAAGATACCAAAAAAATTCCTGGATCGAGTCCCTGTGATCTATTTCATTAATTGAGCGCGTTAGTGTAAAACTCTCAGTAACATGTTTGTCTCATCAGCATATTGGTTGACTCTCATCCTCTCCTTATTCCAGATTAAAAGCACAAGGTTTACTATAGTAATGCTCTTGCTCATTACAATGATTCAATACAATGGCCCATGTTCTCCAGTGACATGTATAGTCGCTTTTGAAGACAATAAAAGATCAAGATCAGACTGTCCTTTGAATGCAATGCAGATCAGTATCACAGACATACATATTGAATATCTTAATTGTCTGTTTATGTATAATTCATATGAAAAAAAAAACTCGACACTGAAATTGTAATGTTTGGATATTGTTTTTCTGACTATAAAAGGCCATAACTGAGTGTTTTAACCAAACTTTCCAGTTTCTGATGACCCCGAGGAAGAAGGCTGTTAAAAACATTGTGGTAAAATGCAAATAACCGTCATTTTCTCCTTTTCTCACTATGTTTTTTTAGCTCACCTGAGCATGAAGTGCTCAGGATGAGCTATTGTGATCACTCACCGTCCGTCGGCGTCCATCGTCCGTCCGTCCGTCCGTCCATGCGTTCACATTTCTTTGTTTACACTCTAGCATCTACAAATATTAACCAATCAGCACCAAACTTGGTCAAAATATATATGACCATAAGATCTCGGATGAGTTCGATTATGGGTGTAATCGGACCAGAACAACTGGAGTTATTTGCCCTTGAATTAGAAAAATTGCTACATTTGACTTTGTTTACACTCTAGCATCTACAAATATCAACCAATCAGCACCAAACTTGGTCAAAATATATATGACCATAAGATCTTGTATGAGTTCGATTATGGGTCTAATCGGACCAGAACAACTGGAGTTATTTGCCCTTGAATTAGAAAAATTGCTATATTTGACTTTGTTTACACTCTAGCATCTACAAATATTAACCAATCAGCACCAAACTTGGTCAAAATATATATGACCATAAGATCTCAGATGAGTTCGATTATGGGTCTAATCGGACCAGAACAACTGGGGTTATTTGCCCTTAAATTAGAAAAATTGCTATATTTGACTTTGTTTACACTCTAGAATCTACAATTATTAACCAATCAGCACGAAATTTGGTCAAAGTATATATGACCATAAGATCTCGGATGAGTTCAATTATGGGTGTAATCAGACCAGAACAACTGGAGTTATATGCCCTTGAATTAGAAAAATTGCTATATTTGACTTTGTTTACACTCTAGAATCTACAATTATTAACCAATCAGCACGAAATTTGGTCAAAGTATATATGACCATAAGATCTCGGATGAGTTCGATTATGGGTGTAATCAGACCAGAACAACTGGAGTTATATGCCCTTGAATTAGAAAAATTGCTATATTTGACTCTGTTTACACTCTAGCATCTACAAATATCAACCAATCAGCACTAAACTTGGTCAAAATATATATGACCATAAGATCTCGGATGAGTTTGATGATGGGTGTAATCGGACCAGAACAACTGGAGTTACTTGCCCTTGAATTAGAAAAATTGCTATATTTGACTTTGTTTACACTCTAGCATCTACAATTTTTAACCAATCAGCACCAAACTTTGTCAAAATACTTATGACCATAAGATCTCGGATTAGTTCAATTATGGGTCTAATCGGACCTTAACGACCGGAGTTATTTGCCCTTGAATTAGAAAGTTCTGTAGAATAGTTCTTTGTCCTGAGCATAACTTTGTCATCTCCAGTCCGATTGACTTGAAACTTGGCATTTGTAGTTGTTGCAATTATACGGAGTGCAGTGTGAAAGAACCATAACTCTGCCTCATACTGTCTATGAGTTATTTCCCTTTGATTGTCATTTTTACGGCATTTTCTGCTTGTCCGGAATATAACTTTGTCATCTCAAGCCTGAACATCTTCAAATTTGGTATGCATGATTGTTGAAAAATTACGGAGTGCAGTGCACAAGAACCACAATTCTTCCTAGAATGAATTTTGAGTTATTCCCCTTTGACCTTCATTTTTATAGCATTTCTTGCTTGTCCGGAGCAAAACTTTGTCATCTAAAGTTGGAATGACATGAAATATGGTATGCTTATTTGTTGCAATATGTGGAAGTGCAGTGCACAAGTATTGTAACTCGCCCTTGTGCTGTCTTTGAGTTATTTCCCTTTGATCGTCATTTTTACAGCATTTAGTGCTTGTCCGGAATATAACTTTGTCATCTCAAGTCAGAACGACTTCAAACTTGGTATGCATGTATGCAATATTACCGAGTACAGTGCGCAAGAACAATAACTCTGCCTAGCGCAGATTTTGAGTAATTCCACTTTGATCTTCATTTTTACAGTATTTCTTGCTTGTCCCGAACGGAACTTTGAAGTCTCAAGTCAAATTGACTTGAGACTTGGTAAACATGTTTGTTGCACTACCTGCCCTTTGTGATTATTATACCTCCTTGACAACTGACAACTATTTGATTTGTCGTCTGCAAATACTATCAGTTTGGAGATTCTACATTTGTGTGGAGTGGTAAACAGTTAACTCTTTACCAAACGACAAAATTTAGACATGTCCAAATTGAAAGCATTTGTAGACGACAGAATAAAAGTGACTCGAAAATTAATTTTTTTTTTTTTTCTAGAAAGGTAGAAAACATTGTGGAAAAAGGAGAAAATGCTGGTTACCAGCATTTTCTCCTTTTCCCGCAATGTTTTCAAAGGCTTTTTTTCTCAGGGTTGTAAAAAGTCAGGATCGTTCGGTAAAGAGTTAAACACTATTGAATAGAAGGACAGCTTAAATTCTTCTATTAGAAAAGGATAGAGTTACCAATCTAAGAATAATACTTAACAATTCCTGTTTTGTTCAATTTTTTTTTATCTCTTTACCACGTAACGAAATTTTAGATCTTTCCAAATTGAATTGTGTTTGCAGACAATACAGTAAATGTAAATCGAAAATTGAAACTTATTTTTGGGTAGGAAACATATGGGAACAGGACAAATTGCTGGTTACTAGCATTTATCAACAATGATTTTAAAGGAATCTTCTCAAGGTTCAAATAAACTGTTAAAACTTGGGAACCTGGAAAACTTTGTGAAAAAATGTGAAAATGCTGGTAAGCAGCAATTTTTTCTTTTCCCACGTTTTCTACCTTTTTGAAGACAAAAATCATAATTTTAGCAATTTTGACCCTTTAGCAGACAATGCCGAGGTTTAACGACCCTTAGAAACAAAGCTTTTAAAAATGTGGCAAAAGGAGAAAATGCTGGTAACCAGTATTTTATCCTTTTCTCACAATGTTTTCTATCCACATCCAAAACAAATTCCACTATTTAAGCCTCATTTTAGTGGTCTGCAAATACTTTCAATTAGGACAATTTCACATTTCTGTGGTGTGGTAAAGAGTTGAATATTATTCAAAAGAACCGCATTCCCACTGTGTGTTTTATTTGGGGGTACATGTGCGCACCCACCAGGTTTTGAATTGGAGGTACAAAGAAAAATTTGGGGGTACAGTGTACCCCCTTGGTTTTGAATTGGAGGTACAAAGAAAAATTTGGGGGTACAGAGTAGTCCCTAGGTTTTGAATTGGGGGTTAAGAAATATTTAGGGGTACAGTGTACCCCCTAGGTTTTGAATTGGGGGTACAAAGAAAAATTTGGTGCTAAATGTAATGTTGGAATATAGGTTGCAGGCGATTTGAACTGCCATATTAACCCTGTATCACACAATCCTGTGTTTTCACGACCCTGAATAAACGGCCTTTTGAAAACATTGTGGGAAAAGTAGAAAATGCTGATTTTCTCCTTTTCCCACAACGTTTTCTACCCTATTACAGACAACGCTTGTAATTTGAGTGACCTGTAGTTTGTCGTCTGCAAATAGCTCTAAATTTGGACAAATACAAAATATTGTTGTTTGGTAAAGAGTTAAAGGCTTTTTTGTGTCACAAAGTCATGGATATTTTATTGTTCAATCATTAAAAATAATATTACTATAGCTCGGAATATATGGATGTATCATGTCTCCGGGGCATGGTCAGATTTAGGCATAATGGCAGTGTCAGTCTAGATTAAAAAACAGAACAGGGCCACGTTTTTTGATAGTCGATGGCCTTTGCTAAAGGATTTTTGGCTTTCCTTTCTCAAAGTCTGAAGTACATTAGTGCTGCTTTAGAAAGGAAGCATAGACAGATTGAAACTCATTGTCGAAGACGATGCACATAGATTTAGCTATCTCAATTTCACAGGAGGGCAGGTTGATCAGCTCATTGTAAGCTTAAACTCTGTCAGATAAAAGCCATGCCATGTTAGAGGAAAATAGAACAAAATATGACATGAATGAATCACTTATGTCAACCTACCTACCGGTATCTCACATCTTGATGCTGTAAAACATTTTTACAGCTTTTGTTGTGATGACATTTTTCTGCGGTAGATGCCATACATATGTACGCAAAACGAAAATTACATGTTCAATTTGTGACTTGATTTTTCAGCTTTTACATGTCAAACAAGAGGACCATGATGGTCCTATATCGCTCGCCTGAGTACTAAGCAGTAAAGGTCTACATTGAGCATAAATACCAAATATCGAGGTTCAAGGCCAAATGATAATAAAACAAGAGCGGCAAATTGTCGCAAGATATGCCCGTCCCACTGCCAGTTGTCAAGGAGGTATAATAATCGCAAAGGGCAGGTAATGCAATATGACTTGAGACCTCAAAGTTCCGTTCAGGACAAGCAAGAAATACTGTAAAAAAATGAAGATCAAAGTGGAATTACTCAAAATCCGCGCTAGGTACAGTTATTGTTCTTGCGCACTGTACTCCATAATATTGCAACAAACATGCATACCAAGTTTGAAGTTGTTCTGACTTGAGATGACAAAGTTATATTCCGGTCAAGCACTAAATGCTGTAAAAATGATGATCAAAGGGAAATAACTCAAAGACAGCACGAGGTAGAGTTACAATTCTTGTGCACTGCACTTCCAAATATTTCAACAAATAAGGATACCATATTTCAAGTCATTCCTAATTAAGATGACAAAGTTTTGCTCCGGACAAGCGAGAAATGCTATAAAAATGAAGGTCAAAGGGGGAATAACTCAAAATTCGTGCTAGGAAGACTCATGGTTTATGTGCACTGCACTCCGTAATTTTTCAACAATTATGCATACCAAATTTGAAGATGTTCAGGCTAGAGATGACAAAGTTATATTCCTGACAAGCAGAAAATGCTGTGAAAATGACGATCAAAGAGAAATAACTCATAGAAAGTATGAGGTAGAGTTATGGTTCTTTCGCACTGCACTCTGTATTGTTGCAACAAACACAAATGCCAAGTTTCAAGTCAATCGGACTGGAGATAACAAAGTTATGCTCCAGACAAAGAACTATTCTAAAGAACTTTCTAATTCAAGGGCAAATAACTCAAGTCGTTAAGGTCCGATTAGACCCATAATCGAACTAATCTGAGATCTTATGGTCATAAGTCCTTTGACCAAGTTTGATGCTGATTGGTTAAAAATTGTAGATGCTAGAGTGTAAACAAAGTCAAATATAGCAATTTTTCTAATTCAAGGGTAAATAACTCCAGTTGTTCTGGTCCGATTAGACCCATAATCGAACTCATCTGAGATCTTATTGTCATATATATTTTGACCAAGTTTGGTGCTGATTGGTTGATATTTGTAGATGCTAGAGTGTAAACAAAGTCAAATATAGCAATTTTTCTAATTCAAGGGCAAATAACTCCAGTTGTTCTGGTCTGATTACACCCATAATCGAACTCATCCGAGAACTTATAGTCATATATATTTTGACCAAGTTTGGTGCTGATTGGTGAAAAATTGTAGATGCTAGAGTGTAAACAAAGTCAAATATAGCAATTTTTCTAATTCAAGGGCAAATAACTCGTTGTTCTGGTCTGATTAGACCCATAATCGAACAAATCCGAGATTTTATGGCCATATATATTTTGACCAAGTTTGGTGCTGATTGGTTGATATTTGTAGATGCTAGAGTGTAAACAAAGTCAAATATAGCAATTTTTTCTAATTCAAGGGCAAATAACTGCAGTTGTTCTGGTCCGATTAGACCCATAATCGAACTCATTCGAGATCTTATGGTCATATATATTTTGACCAAGTTTGGTGCTCATTGGTTAATATTTGTAGATGCTAGAGTGTAAACAAAGAAATGTGAACGGACGGACGGACGGACGACGGACGCAGACGGACGGTGAGTGATCACAATAGCTTATCCTGAGCACTTTGTGCTCAGGTGAGCTAAAAAGGTGTTTTCACCAATTACTGCGCATCATAATTTTTTAAAAGAAATTAATAACTAAATTTCCTGTACACTTGACAGATTTTGGCACCTAATCCTTAAAGAAAGATTGTAGCGAAATATTTCAAACAGGCAAGGGAGTTGCAAAATATGTACAGTGAAAATATGTAGTAACCGGCTTTAAACTTGAGAACATGGCCTGGTACCCACTTACAAGGGAGACTACCTCCGTTGTACACATTTTTTTTTTTTAAAGTTAGGCATGCGATTTGTAATTGTGTTTAAAGATGATCGCTACAGTTCCACCATTTTATGAAAACATTCAGAATTTCATGAAACTTTGTTTGGTGATAGTTTATTATCAGATCTACAAAAATAGGAGATAAAAAAAAAGGGGATCACCAGCTTTGGGGAAATTCTATGAATATTTCTTTTAGTACACCCTGCATTGCGGCTGTTCAGGATGAAATTTCACCTATGAAAACTAAGTCGATGTATATTTTTTTAAATGACAACAATCATAACCAAATTTTATGTCATTGTATTGGTGAAACATCAAATTTAATGAAAAAAATAATTTAGAGTAACTGAGTATAAATCTTAAAAAAAAAAAAACCCTTAAATTATGGCTAAAACACCTTTATTTTGGATAAAAAACCAAAAAATACATAAAGTATCTTTTACAGTAATTTTTTTTAATGTTCTAATATTCAGATTTTTCTTATTTTTTCTATGAATAATATTCAGGTACTAAACTAAAAGAATCAGGCTTAAATAGGTCAACAGCCTTATTTTTTAAGAAAATACATTTTAAGTTTGTGGGTGGAGCACAAACTAATGAGTAAATGTAGGGTTTGTCAAAGACATAGACATTATATGAAGTAAATTATCTCAACTTTTTCAACAATACAACAATGTTTATAAGAATCAAGTTTGTTGGTCATAATAAACCAATCCATAGCATATAAATGTAATCCTGATGTTACCATTTAACCCATTACCAAATGACTAATTTTGGACTCTTCTTAAGTTGACACGTTTGCAGACGCTAAACCAAAACCTGGTATTTATGTATCACAGTTCTTTGATGGGTCAGAAATCATTGCGCGAAAAGGAGAAATCAATCATGGCAGCAATTTGTCCTTTTGACATCAATGTTTTCTAATGTTGTCTACTGCAGACTCATCAAGGTAAGGGATAACCTGGTTAAGGAGAAAGAGTTATGTACAGCTCCTCGTTTTCTGCAAGTCTTTACCAAGTGACAAAATTTTGGACTAGACCAAACTGACAGCATCTGCATCTGAAAAGATGTCTTAGCTCGATGATACGTCTGCCAGATAGAGCGCTAGTAGTAGCATCTGTGTCCATATTTCCATTGTTAGGTGACGTAGTTAGGTGATTCACTTCGACTTTCATTCCGATCTTTTGAAAGCGTAATTTCGTATTCTTGCCTCGCATATAATTATTTGGCTTGATTCAAATACTTTTTAGCTCACCTGAGCACAACGTGCTCAAGGGGAGCTTTTAGGGGCACGCTGTGTCTGTCGTGCGTCGTCCGTCGTGCGGCGTCAACAATTCTTTAAACATCTTCTCCTCCTAAACCGCTTTGCCGATTTGGACCAAATTTGGCTGGAATGTTTCTTGGGAAGTCCTCTTTAAATATTGTTCACAGAATTTGATTTCATCAAAAACTCTGGTTGCCATAGCAACCAAATGGAATTTTTCAAGAAATTCTTTAAAAATCTTCTCCTCTGAAACCGCTGGTCAGATTTTGAAATAATTTCACAGATATGTTCCTTGGGTGACCCTTTTTAAAAGTTGCTTGCGAAATTTTGATCCGTCGAAAAACATGGCCGTGGTGGAGGAGGGGGCTCTTGGCGTCCAGCGGTGTCAACAATTCTTTAAACATCTTCTCCTCCTACACCGCTTGGCCAATTTGGACCGAACTTGGCTGGAATGTACCTTGGGAGGTCCTCTTTAAAAAGTGTTCACAGAATTTGATTTCATCAAAAACTCTGGTTGCCATGGCAACCAAATGGAATTTTCCAAGAAATTCTTTAAAAATCTTCTGCTCTGAAACCGCTGGTCAGATTTTGAAATAATTTCACAGATATGTTCCTTGGGTGACCCTTTTCAAAAATAGTTCACGAAATTTTGATTCGTCGAAAAACATGGCCGTGGTAGAAGGGGGGGCTCTTAGCGTCCAGCGGTGTCAACAATTCTATACAAATCTTCTCCTCTGAAACTGGTGGTCAGATTTTGAAATAATTTCACAGAAATGTTCCTTGGGTGACCCTTTTCAAAACTTGGTCGCGAAATTTTGATCCGTTGAAAAACATAGCCGTGGTGGAGGGGGGGGGGGGGCTCTTGGCCTATCCTAAAATTTATTTGCAGAATTCTGATTCGTCAAAAACATGGCTGTGGTGATGATTGTAGGGGTGGTGACAGATTTTGAAATGATTTTTACAGGTGACCCTTTTTAAAAATTGTTCGCGAAATTTTGATCAGTTAAAAAAACATGGCCGTTGTGGACGGGGGGGGGGCTCTTGGCGTCCAGCGGTGTCAACAATTCTTTAAACATCTTCTCCTCCTAAATCGCTTGGCCGATTTGAACCAAACTTGGCTGGAATGTTCCTTGGGACGTCCCCTTTGAAAATTATTCACAGAATTTGATTCATCAAAAACTCTGGTTGCCATGGAAACCAAATGGAATTTTCCAAGAAATTCTTTGATAATCTTCTCCTCTGAAACCACTGGTCAGATTTTGAAATAATTTTACGGATATGTTCCTTGGGTAACCCTTTTTAAAGTTTGTTTGTGTAATTTTGATCCGTCGAAAAACATGGCCTGGGTGGGAATGGGCATCTTTGCACTGTATGGACTTAAAGAAATTCTTTGAAATTCTTCTTCTCCTAAACCACTTGTCAGATTTTGAAATAATTTCACAGAAATGTTCCTTAGGTGCCCCTTTTGAAAATTTATTCGCGAAATTTTGATCTGTCAAGAAACATGGCTGTGGTGGGTGGAAGCTATTTGCTCTCTGAGGACATGAAGAAATTCTTAAAAATTTTGTCTTCTCTGAAACCACTATTCAGATTTTGAAGTTATTTCACAGAAACGATCCTTATATTATACCCCTTATTTAGCTTAGCTGTTTTCAAAGAAAACATCGAGGTATTGACATAGCCCTGTTGGCGTCATCTGCATTGTTGTTGTTGTTCAAAAACTTTGACATTTTGTTTTATCTCGGCTTGCACTCAACACATGTACTTAAAACTTGGAATAATTGTTCACTAGTAAAAAGCAACCCATACGAGGGCAGTTAACTCCAAAATTGTTTTGTCCAAATTATGCCCCTTTTGCGATTTGGAATTTTATTTTACTATCCAGCAAGGTTCCAACAGCCAATCATTGACACTCTCATGAGGTGCTCATGTTCAACTTAATATTTTTAGCCACTATCGGGCATGTGCTCTTGTTCAAGATAAGGTCTTTGGGTGACCTATCCTAAAATTTATTTGCAGAGTTCTGATTCGTCAAAAACATGGCTGTGGTGATGATTGTAGGGGTGGTGACAGATTTTGAAATGATTTTTACAGGTGACCTTTTTATAATTGCTTGGCAAAATACTCATTTTGTTTCCAAAATTTCAATACTTTAAAAAAAGTTGGTTATTGTCCTCTTAAAAATTCAGGTAAGCGATCCAGGGCCATCTTGGCCCTCTTGTTTACCATTTCAGCGATTCAAATCATCATTAATTTGGTCTACATTTCATTCGTCATGTGCAAATGCTTTCGTTTAAGACAAGTCTAAAATTACATCATTTGGTAAAGGGTTGAGGGTTTGGTAGATGCTACATGCTTTGAAAGTAATGTGGGAGAAATTGGCCAGCCGATGTTTTGGACAGAACAATCTTGCCAAGAACAATTTAGCCAGCCGAAAAACGTACGGTAGGACAATTTGTCAAGATAAACGCGAGCAGCCAAAAGTAATCATTTTGATAGTCATAATACAGGCACGTTCTATACGACTTATTCATCATATCCATCATTCAATATGGATATTATTGATAATATCTGACAATATGTTACAGTATAGTTTCAAAAGTTGCAAAAGTTACAGGAAAGAATACATGTATTTATATTTTCTTAATCTTTTATAAAAAGTTGGTAGGTATTGTTCACGATGAGTGATATCTAAAGCTTGAAAATCGGTATTACTGGTCAGAATAGTCACTTACATTCTACGTTTTATTGCTGTCGATTGGCAGACATATATCTTTAGCATTCCGTTAAACTACTAATTTGTAAGGGACGGAGAGTTCCTACGTGACTCAGTTATAAAATGTCTATCCCATACATAGTTCAAACAACTGCCATTTGATTTGTGATTTCAAACCACTGTAGTTATTCAGTGTCGACCGATTACAGTGCTGACAGCACTTTGATTGTCTAAGTTGTTGACACCCATATATTTCTCAAATTTTCCTGCTTTCTTTGTTACAGAAAAATGTTCACTTTTTCATCAGAGGACAAAGTTTTATACTGGTCCATAATCTCATACTGGACAATAAAACAGATGATGAAAGTTTAGACTGGTCCATAATCTCATCCGACATCAAAATTTTAGACTGGTCCATGATCTCATCAGATAATATTTTTGACAGGTCCATAATCTCATCAGACAGCGAAATTTTAAACTGGTCCATAATCAAAGCATTTAAAGATGACAAATCAAATGTGGTACTTATGGAGGGATCCATCTTTGAAGGCATTGTGGGAAACGGAATGCTTGTAAATAACTACTCCTTCAAACAGTGTTTTTGTAAGCTTATATGCATGGTCAGTAAGTTGAAAAGCATATCAAATAGGAGTCATATAACAGCATCCTCTTCAAACTTTGAAAAACATGGGAAAACGAGAAAATGCTGGTTTCAAGCATTTTCTTCTATTCTCAAAATGTCTCAAAAGCTTTTTTTCTAAAAGGTTGATAAAAATCAGGACTGATAGGAAAAGGGTTAACCCTTACCAAACAATCAGAACATTTAACAACATGGGGGAAAAAGGCTTTGAAAACATTTTGGGAAAAGGAGAAAATGCTGGTAACCAGCATTTTCTCATTTACCCAAAATATTTTCTACCCTTTCAGAGACAAAAAATCATTGGGCACACTTAGTTTATTGGCTGCAACAACTTTGAAAATGGATGGGTCTTTGTTAGGTTAAGAGTTCAAAAAGTTTAAAGATGCTGATAAACCCCATCCACATCAATGTCACACAGAGAAACAGGAAACCAATATCCGGTCAGCTTGCAACAATTGATCCATTAGAGTACACAATAACACAAAACAGACATTTTTAACTCGGCTGTTTTCGAAGGAGGAGTCAAGGTATTGTCATAGCCCTGTCATTGTCTGCGTCATCGTCATCTGAAGCAGCCGTGTCTTCGTAAAAAAACTTTGGCATTTTATAATACCTCTATCATTACTAAATATATATTTACTTCAAACTAGGACTAGTGTTAACTTTCAAAAGGGAACCCAATAACACAGGCAGATAACCATCAAAGAATTTTAGACACGATTATGCATCTTTTTCAACTAAGAATTTTCACTGAAAATAAATCTATTGTTAAAAGCAACTACAGCAGAGCATTGTCACTAGCCTGTGATACTCTTGTTAAGTTTTACACCATTCGAAGAACAACTTTCAATTCTTGAGTCATGTTTATCTTATTGTCGGTTTAAGTTTTGATTTTGGGCAAGTCTAAAATTTCACAGTTTGTTAAAGAGTTTCATAATGGGTTAGTCATTGTGCAGTCAGTAACTCTTTCTATTTTTAAAGGAGAAAATGCTGGTTACCAGCATTTTCAACATTTCCCACAATGTTTTCAAAAGCCTTCCTGTTCAGTGTCCTTAAAACTCAAGAATAAGTGGTAAATGGTCAAAAAGTTGAATAAGGCATCTGGCATAATTTTCTGATAAGAAGTTGACATTTGTAACAAGTCTGGTAAGGTGAAGTTCAAACAGATAAGCCATAACACTTGTTTGGAAACAAGTAGCATAGAATGTGCAGTCTCAGATCTTGTATCTTCACTCTCAGATGTATAGGATCTGACATACGTTTGCATTTGAGATAAAATTTTATGTTCCCTTCACCACATACTCCTGAGTTTTCACAACCCCTCAAGGAAGGAGACTATTGAAATCATTGTAGGAAAAGAAGAAAATGCTGGTTACCAGCATTTTTTCCTTTTCCCACAATGTTTTCTACCCTTCCAAAACAAATTCATTTTTTGACTCACATTTATTTTGTCAAATTCAAAGTGCTTTCATTTTTAAATAATTCAATATTAGTTTTTTTTCATGAACATTGGCGAGTTCTGATTGGCTGAAAAAATTTTTTCATAGCTCCATGAAAAAAGAAAATTAAGCAGTGCCGGAACTACTTTTGCAGTCAAACTAATGTAAACAGACATGTATACTATAATGTTTTTCTGTCTGATTTTATATCCAGTCCGAATTTCAAATTGCTAGCTAAATTTATTTTCTTTGAACATTGAAAAAAATATCCAACAGTGAATTCAAAGAGAGAGCTTAAACTCATTGTCACTTTGCTGGGTCCTAACAAACTTATTTTCAACTTACTTCTAGCGTATTGAACTTCGAATAATAAATCTACTAAATCTGCCAATGTTCAATACTATAATGACGTCATGAATTTACGTCATTATTACGTCATGGATGAGCAGATTTACCGCGCTATGAATTATCAATAAAATAGACATTAAATAAATGCGCAATGTTGGATTTACAAAAAAAGCAGTTAAGAGTAAAATTTAAGTGCATATTTGTTGTCTGTGATATTGAATTATAAGGAATAAAGAGATTTTTTTTTTTTGTTTTCATGGAGGTATGAAAAAAAAACCCTAATCACACTTTTGTATGAAACCACTTTGCAGTTTCATACAGAGTGATAAGGTTTTTTTTTCCTACCTCCATGAAAACAAAAAAAGTTCTCTTCATTCCTTAACAAATCTAAAACGTTTGTTGTATGGTAAAAGGTTAAATAAGTCTGGCGAGCTTAATAGCAATTTTATAGACGGGTATAATAAAATTTTATCTCCATAGCCAACAAACAAGCATTTTCTCCTTTTCCCGTTACGTTTTCTACTCAATTTTAGGCAAGTTTCATCATTTGAGCCACCACTGATTTGTTGTCTGCAAAATTTATGCATTGAATTTGGATGACAATTCTAAAATTTTAACGTGTGAGAAAGAGTTCAATCCTGACCTCAAGTTGTGTTGGTGCATGACAATTGGCAGACAACTTGCAAAACATTGTGATATGCTGACAAATCCTTCCAATCTTTAATTTGCCAATGAGTTTTCATCATTCAAAATTTCACTAAGACTATCACCATTTTCTATACTTACCAAGAAGTGAAGTTAATTTTTATATTTTTTCTTCAATTTGGTTCACAACTTACTTCACTCTTTACCGAGCCACAAAATTTTAGACTTTTCCAAATTGAAAGCATTTGCGGACGACAAAATTATGCAAATCAAAAATTGAAATTTGTTTTCAGGAAGAGTAGAGAATATTATGGGTAAAAGGAGAAAATGCAGCTTACCAGCATAATCTCCTTTTCCAGCAATGTTTTCAAAACACTTCTTTCTCAGGGTTGGTAAAACTCAGGACTGTGTGGTAAAGGGTTAAATCCTGACCTCAGGTTGTGTTGGCGCATAATGGCAAATTTACGTTGGACAATACGAAAATATTGTGATATGCTGACAAATCCTTCCAATACTTTTCATTTGCCAGTATCACTAGTTTTTATGTACTTACAAAAAAAAGTCAAGTAAATTTTAAAAAATTTTTCTTCAATTTGGAAAAGTTCAACACTTAAATGTACTTAACTCTTTACCGAACGACAAACTTTTAGACTTGTCCAAATCAGAAGTATTTGCAGACAACAAAATAAATGTGAATCAAAAAGTGAAATTTGTTATCAGGAAGGGTAGAAAATATTGTGGGAAAAGGAAAAAATGCTGGTGACCAGTATTTTCTCCTTTTCCAACAATGATTTCAAACGTCATCTTTGTCATGATTGTTTGGGATTCTGTGGTAAAGGGTTAAAGAGGTAGTGTATTAAATTGCACATTATATAGAAACCGAAAAATGTCAACAAATGAGCTCATTGTTTCACCCTCTATCTCTAATACACTAAACAGCCAATTCTAACCTTTCACAAAAGAAGATCCCGTGTTTTACAGATCCCGAGGAAAAAGGTGGACAGACGATTTGGCCACAGACATATTGGCCAGCTGAAAGTACAAAGTAGGATGTTTAGGCCAAATTATTCTATTCTAAAACAGAGAACTGCAATAAATTAACTTTTTATGCTATTAGAAAAAGAAAAAGCATACAAATTTCATTTATTACATTTTTCTGCCTATAAATAACATTTTGCAACAACATACATGAAATACGAACTAAAAAACATTTAGCTGTAGGAACTTTTCAACTACAATAAACTTTCAGCTGGCCAAAAAATACATGACCAAAACCTTAAAGGTCAAAACGTCCCTCGGTAGCTGGCCAAAACGTCCTGGCCAAAACCATGAAAACGTCCGTGGCCAAAACATCCTACATTCATTTATAAACAATGTAGGGCTATTAAGATTTTTTTGTGTTTTACGCTGCTTTCAATATTATTTCAGTCATATCACAATGACAGCTCACATCTTCATATACTTCCTTAGTTTAACAAGTACTGGCCTAGGATTAGGAAGTGGCTTACCCAAGCACATACCAACAGAAAAACCAAGTGCTTCCAGTGAGGCTCAAACCGCCAGGTTTCAATGTCCTGAACCTTACCAGTTGGCCACACAGGAAAGTGCAAGGGGTTTCAAAAAGGGCTATGGACAACCACACTTAAGGTGTGGACACTGCAGCTAATAGATAACAGTACTGTCCATTTAACCCTATGCCAAACAATCCGAAATTTTTATCAAACCTGGGGAGGAAGACTTTTGAAAACATTGTGGGAAAAGGAGAAAATGCTGGTAACCAGCATTTTCTCCTTTATCAACAAAGTTTTCTAGTCGGTCAGAGACAAATTTCATCATTTGAGCCATATTTGTTGTCTGATGTTGCTTTGAATTTGGATGAGTCTAAAATTTTGTGTTTGGTAAAGAGTTTAAAGTTTTTCAATGCATCCTGGTGTCCTGTTATGCTCTTTAACACTTTCACTACTTTTTACAACCCAAAGGACAAAGACTTCTGAAAACATTGTGGGAAAAGGAAAAAATGCAGGTTACCAGCTCATTCTCCTTTTCCCACAATATTCTCAACCATTTCAAAGACATATTCCAACATTTGAACCACATTTAATGGTTGTTTTTCAATTTGGGTTTGTCTGATTTTTGTCATCTGATAGAGAATTTAAGTTTTCTCGGTGCATCCTGTTGTCCTGTTTGCTCTTTACCTCTTTACCAGATGTCAAAAGTTTAGACTTTTCCAAACTGAAAGCATTTATACACAACAAATCATAATTAATCTGGTTCAATGGATGGAAACTGTCTTTTAAAAGGTAGAAAACATTGTGGAAAATGCTTTTTGCCACAATGTTTTCAAAGGCCATTTGCCATTGGGGTGGTTAAAATACCAGTATTAATTAGTAAAAGGTTAACTCTTTACAACACAACAAAAATGGAGACATGTACAAACTGAAGGCACATTGTAGACAACAATTTAAACTTGGCCAAATTCATGGAATTTGTGTTGATAGGGTAGAAATTATTGTGGGCTTCTTCCCAAGGGTCGTTAAAACTCAGGATTGTGTGGTAAAGGGTTTGAATTTTAACACACAATCACATGTATTAAAACCCCTGATAAAGGCTTTTGAAAACACTGCGGGAAAAGCTTAAAATGCTAAAAAGCTTTGACCAAGGTCAGACTGTGCAGGCTGACCTTGATTGATACTTTGTAGCTGATGGATTAAGCTCCCTTTTCACAGAGCATGGCCTATATGGATGTAGAGATGAAAAATACAGATCTACAGATCCTTTTTTCCTGAGTCTGAGAGATTTCCCAGTTTGACATTTTGAGCTTCTGTGCTTGATTCAGTTGATTCTACCACAAGGATATATAATGTCATTGTATATTGTACATACATATATATCCTGCATAGATGTAAACAGAATCTCATGAATAATTTATAAACCAATCCCTTTGTCTTAACTCTGAACTCTTCACCAGATGACAGAATTTTAGATTTGTCCATTGAAAGCATTTGCAGACGAAAAAATAAACCCGACCAAAACGCTGAAATCAGTCTAGGGAAGGGTAGAAAACATTCTGGGAAAAGGAGAAAATGCTGGTTACCAGCATTTTCTCCTTTTTCCACGATGTTTTCTACCCCTTCAAATGAAATTTCCTAATCTGTGCAACATTTACTTTATTGTCTGCAAATGCTTTCAATTTGGACCCGTTTAAAATTTTGTCCTTTTGTAAAGAGTTGACACGACTATTTATAGGTCAAACCTAAATTCATGCAGATTTTACAGATTTACACTGCATGGTGATTTCCAAAGACATCTGGTGCAAATTTGTTATGTAAGGTAATGATCGCAAAGTGAAAATTGGTTAGGCCTAAAAAAAAATATCTGCTTTTAGGGTTTCCCTACCCTACCTAGAAAATGCCGCTGACCCTAAACTTTTTTTTGCCATGATTGAAAAAAAAAGAAATCTGTCAGGTGTGATTTCATTACAAGTTCCATGTAAAAAGTTTTTGGAAAAAAAAAATCCCTACCTACCCTACCTACATTATCTCGGACTGAAACCCTAAACACAGATATTTTTTTGTTAGGCCTTATTTTGAAGACAGTGCAGTTCAAGATGACTGCACGGAACGTGCATAGAACATGCATAGAAAATGGAGGTTGGTCTTAGATCTTTGCTGTCTGTTATTTCAAGCTGTTGCAGTGTATAACTCTTTACCAAATGACAAAATTTTAGACTGGTCCAAATTGAAAGCATTTGTTCACAACAAAATAAATTTTGCTCAAAACATGAAATTTGTCCTTGAGAGTGTAGGAAACTTTGTGGCAACAGGAGAAAATGCTGGTTACCAACATTTCATCCTTTTCCAATAATGTTTTAAAACGCTTTCGTTTTCAGGGCCGTTAAAACTTGAGATTGTATGGAAAGGGATTAAAACAACAGAGGTCTCTTTCCTTATGGTAAACTTATGGCAAACCAGTTGCTGCAAACTTTCTTTCTGGCTATTTTTTGCCTCTCACCTCAGATGCTTGTGATAAAAGTAGTCAGTGGCTTAAAAAGAGAAACTTGTGTCAGTGCTGGTGGGAGAAAGCCAGAAAACACATGCGTAGGATAAAGTGCACTGGCTGCAGTGATATGACCTAAGCTATTAAACGATGTTAAGCTCCAATACAAACATATCTAACCCTTACACTAAAAGTCCGTTTCATTTATATGGTGGAGGACCAAAAGGTAAAGATCAAACAAATTTTTCAAGCCAGGGGGCAAACAATGTTTTCGTCCATGAAAATTTCAAGTGCTGTTTTTGACATTTCAGCTATTTTTTACCATAAAAATTATATATACATAAAAAACAGCTAAGAATGTTTTTCAAAAAGGAAATACAGACTTTGCACACTACAAAATTTACAATTACCTAAATGAAACCATTTGCAGACAGCATTTGCTGGCAAGCAGCATTTTCTCCTTTCCTACAATGTCTTCGACCCTCTCAAACACAAATTTCGTCATTTGAGACACCATTGTCATCTGCAAATGTTCTCAATCTGGTTTGTTTGTTTGTATTGGAGTTTAACACCATTTTAATAGCTTAAGTCATACCACAATGGTCAGTTCAGCTATGCATGTTTTTCCTGGCTTTCTCACTCCAGTTCTAACACAGCTTTCTTTCAGAGCCACTACTTTTCTCACATGCACCAGAGGTGAGAGGTGAAAAATCGCCACACCCAGTATGGAACCAACAACCACCAGGTCACAAGTCAGATACGCTAACCACTGAGCTACCCAGCCAGGCTCTCTCAATTTGGACAAGTCCAAATTTCCAGTGTGTGGTAAAGTGTCACAACACATGAGTGTTAACATTGTAAATTTAACAATATTTTCGGTTTAATTAATACCCAAAAATAAAAACCTTGTGGCAAAAGGAGCCATCTGGAGTATAAAAGTATGTACAATTACTTACATTTTACTTTCCTCTAAGTGACAGAGATACTCGTATGCCACTTGTTGTTTTCTCTGTTGGTCCATCTGTTCTGCAGACAGATGTCCATGTTGTTCCTGTGGACGAACATGTGGTGGTGGCTCTGATACACTGCCTAGAAAGAAAGAAACGACGATGGATGGATGGATGGATGGATGGATGGAATTGGATGGATGGATGGATGAATGAACGGATGAACATATGAACAAGAAAAAAATAAACAATTAATGAAGGAGGCAAAAAAAAATTCAGATTCTTATTTTGCTAAAATGCCTACTCTTTACTCATTGTCTGACTAAAATAAGGTTGTTATTCTAGACAAATTTCACTAACATTACCAGACTTTTGTAACGATATTGGGGTCCAATATGATATTGTATCTATAGTAATTTTTGTATTATCAGAAATCAAAGATGATCAATGTCTATCCTTTGACTGTTTCATTACTAAATAAATAAACTGCATTTTCTCCGAGTCTGAGACTACAAGTACAGTTTCACTGCAAGATCAAGGCAGAATACAGTCATAACCCAGAATAAAGTAGTGGTCAGTGTAGATCAGAGATCAGACTTCACAGAATGTGCAGTCTGATCTTGATCTACACTGTCCACAAAAGCTTCTGGTGTTGTCTGAGATATGGAAAGAGTTAATCCGTTGCAAGATGACAAATTTGAGATTTGTCAAACTTGAAAGCATTTGCAGAGGAAAATTTTGATCTGGCTTCAATGATCAATTTTGTCCGATGGAGTTGAAAATATTAGGGAAAAAAAAGAAAGGCTGGATACCAGCAATTTCTCCTTTTACCGCAATGTTTTCAAAAACCTGTATTTTTCAGGGTCATCAAAGCCCAGGATTGTTTGATAAAGATTTACCTATATCTACAGGCGTGTGACAATGTAAATCTGTGACTTGATAATCACCCTATACCCATTTAATATTTTTCTTACCTTATTAGGGTCCTCTTTGGTATTTTTTTTTTGCCAAGCATCAAATCTTTTTGGGAAAAAGTGATAAACACTTCTTATTATAGTTCTCTATTTTTTTTTTAATCAAACTACAAAATTTTAGACAAGTCCAAATTCAAAGTGTTTGCAGACAACTTGGAAGTGGTTCAAATAAGTCTTGGAAATGGTAGATAACATTGTACAAAAAGGGAAAATGCTGGTATCAGAAGGCTTTTCTTCAGGGTTGTTAAAACATGAGATTGCATGGTACAGTGTTAAAGAAATGCCACTGGAATTTTTTTCTATCTGACATTTCTCTATCTCATTGGGTCCCGCATAGCTCAGTGGTAAAGTACAGGACTCATGACTTTGAGGGCCAGGGTTCGAGCCTCACTGGGTCCACTGGTTTTTTCGTTGGAGTGTCCTTGGGCAAGACACTTCAGAGCCCTAGCCTAGTACAGGAAATACATGAATATGTGAGCTGCCAGGGTTTGAGCCTCACTGGGTCCACTGAGTTTTTCATTGGAGTGTCCTTGGGCAAGACACATCAGAGCCCTAGCCTAGTACAGGAAATACATGAATATGTGAGCTGCCGCCGTAATATAACTGAAATAATGTTGAAAGCGACTTAAAACACCATTCAATCGATCTATATCTTATATATTTAGGGTTTGCACAGGGTTGCCTTACTATTCAGACATTCAGTGGTAGAACGTTTTTTGAGTTTAGCTTTATTATACAAATCTGAGTGACCCCCCTTTAAACCTTTACCAAAAGAAACAATTTTAGACTCATCAAAATTCAAAGCTTTTGAAGACAACAAATTATATGTAACTCAAATTGTGGACTTTGTCTCTGAAAGGATAGAAAACATTGTGGAAAAAGGAGAAAATGCTGGTAACCAGCATTTCCTCCTTTTCCCAAAATCTTTTCAAAAGGCTCTCTCTTTCAGGATTGTTAAAACTCAGGATTGTGTGGTAAATGGTTACATCAGTTTCGAAAATCTATTAGTCCAACCAGAAAGCCACTCAAAATCTCCTTTACAGAAATTTTCACTTGCAACAATCAAGCACACAACCACTGATGTCAAGCCATAGTTCAGAGATGTTTGGCCAACTTTTGAAAAAGTTTTGAGAAAAAGCAACACTTGCTTGTAAAAAGCTGTTCCTGCTTTCCCACCCAGTCTATTCTTGTCAGACACCACATATGACATTTCTATAATATCCAACAAAAATTTTCACCTGCCAAAATCTATTGGACAACCCTTAATTTCTATTGGCTGGGTAGGGAGTCATACTGAATGATCTTAACAACAAGGAGCACCAGCTTGCAAAAACCTGTGACTCATTCCAATGCAGTGTTTTAAAATCCTATCTGTTTCTACTACCTTTAGGTCAAAGCCCTACTTCAACAGTTGAACACTATAAACTTTATACCTGTGGATCTTTTGGCAGGCTTTGGAGCAGTCTGAGGGGGCTCCCTCCCAACCGAATTCCTTTTCGATTTGGCACCAGCATCCATATTGTCTACTCCATTCACTCCAAACACTTGCTCTTTTGACTCAATGTCATTATCCTCATCTGGAACTCTTTCACTTTTAACTTCTCCATTTTCAGAAGCCATTTTTCACACTAAACAAAATTATTTTAAAATTAAACCAAACAAAAAAAATGTATTTATGACTAGAAGTAACAGGCTGAGTAAATTAATTACTTCAGCTCATAAATCCAATTCTATGAAATGGCAGTGAATAAATCATGTTTCATAGTAAACAAACATCCCGCTTCAAAAGATTTCGCGTGCGTGAAAGTTACATATTTTCTTCCTTCAATTAGGCTATTAATACACTTAAATTATAAACAATGAATAGGCCTACACAGTCAATGAAGCGTTAATTCCGACTTTCCTTGAATAAGATTTTACAACTGACAGCTATTCATATCACAGTATGTATGCACTTTGGGTACATATAACAGCAAGGTATGAGAGGGAAAAAACATTCACTGTCGAAATAGTTCAGGAAAACAAATCAGTATGCGCTGTCTTTGCACTTAAATGTCATCGTATTAACTTCTAGACAACATCCGTCATTCTAAATTTGCGCGGGACTTGTGGGTATAACGACCTTTGACCTGTCTTATTTGCATATTGAAATGTGAAGAGCTGCGTTTGATTTCAAGATGATGTAGTGTGTCGAACTAGGTTTTTATAGATATACTCCTATGGTTTCGTCTAGTCCTCGTGACAGGCTCCTATATAGCTGAAGTGGTAGAGCACTAGACTTGTGAACGTCAAGGGGATCGACCCACACGACTGGCCACCTAATATTATCAAAGAAGTCGTCAAAATGAGATATTAAACTACCTACAGTAAGAGGCCATAAATATTTCATCAAATTCCGAATTCCTTTGACATAAATGTATTTTTCGGTGTGCAAGAAAAATACATTGCTTCTGATCAATCGATCATAATGAAAACCATACTGGTTGAAAGGTAGGTTAATGGAGCAATTCACATTATTATGCTAGATCTATTAGTGTACGTTGCCTTACATAGAAGTAGCTCTCTACAACATAGTGGTTTTATTTTGACGACGTTGCCATCAATTGACGTCAAGATAAAAGACGTTTTTCGAAAATATTGATCACTTGTTAAACATCTGTCCTTATATGATATTCGAGATAGAATAATATATTTCACTGTAAAATTCGTTTTCCTGGTAAATTTTCACGTGAGTTTTATACCTATAGCTTCAGTTTTAAATTAAGAAGTAAATTTGGAAATACATGTAAATAAATTGGGATTCGGATTTTAATACAATATTTATGGTCATTTAAGGTGACTAACTAGACTAGTAGGTTTCTTGTGGCGGTGCTATACACCGAGGACGTTAAAGAACCAGGCGTAACATACGATGGGTTTCGTCCTGTATCTTGCACTATCCCCCGTAACCTAACACTGTTCTGGAGGCGTCGCCCATGTGGAAAACCGATGGTGACGATAGAAAAACCGAAATCAGTCATTCTAGTCCAGATTAGAATTCCAATTTGGCTAGGTAGATTCTGGATCCATTAAGTTCGCATTGGAATATAGATGATTAAATGTGTATGAAATTGCTTACACTAAACTATAATCTAATTCATGATACAGAATAACTTATCATTCCAGGATTAGGCCTTCAGCTGTAAAACGCGACTCAAGGACCTGTTGCAGACAGTGGAGATCAAGATCAGACTGAACAGAACGTAAAGTCTGATCCTCGATTTACACTGTCCGACACAAAGATATTTTTCTCCAAAATATACCTTTGAAATAACAGTTGGGTTTTTACCTTTGAATGTTTAATTTCATTTATTTAGCAAGTTAAGAGTTAAGTACAGTACAATTTGGATATTCGTTATTGCTAATCATAATATTTCTTAGAAAAAAAAATGTAAAAAAAAAAATGCCCTGTTAAAATTAATTTCTATTAATGAAAATCAATTGTAAGCTGTTATCGAACGATGCTTTTAAAATACCTTTTCAAAATGAGACAGATGCCCAATTCAGACCTCGCTGAGACGGAAAGCTATGGCTGACAACCAATCTCATGTGTTACAGAGGAAAAAAATCTAAATAAAGTGAGTGCCATAGCTTTTTACAAAAGGATGAAATTTTAGACATGTCAAAATTGAAAACAATTGCAGACCAACGATAAAATACGGTTCAAGCAATATGATTTGTCTTTAATATGGTTGAAAGCATCTAGTGCAATAGGAGGAAATGCTGGTAAGGGTAACCAGCATTTCCTACTTTTCCCGCAGTATTTTCAAATACTTTCTTTACGGGGGATGTCAAAATACAGTAAAAAGTTAAACTGCCGTGTGGCATGACTGGCTGAAATGTGTTGAAAACAAACATGCGATAGAATGGTAGTGTTTGTTCATTATTAGACTCCCCCTACAAAAATTTAGGCGAACATACAATCACCGTGTTGTCCGTGCGTCCGCCCGTCCACAATATCATTTTTTTTCAAAACATTGTTCTGGCATGCTAAAGGAATTTAGTGCATAGAGATTGAAAGGTCTGTTGGTTTTTCGACTTGATGAATTCTGTTGTCTTTGCATTACATGTAATCGAAATTTTATTTTTCATTACACCGTATTATAGCCTGATACTGTTCCATAAATCCGCTTTTCAGGACTTTAAGTCTTTTGATTTTACAAGGTAACGTCCGAATATATAAAGGGGGAAAAACAGATCGGAACCCAGGCTAGACAAATGTATGCTGTTATCATGAATACAAACGTTTCTGTTTTTGAGACGTTTTTGATGCAGCCATCTGAACTATAGGCAAGGTTTTTAAACCCGGTGTATATTTGTTAGTATAAAGGGCAGCCCAAGGTTTTCGGTTTTGATTGTAAGTAATACGGATGACCAGCATTTTCTTCTTTTCTGACAATGCTTTCTACCCTTTTGTAGACAAAACTATATGCGTTCGTTTTGTGACAAATTTTGTTTTCTATATGATGTGATATATGACGGTCTTATATATTACATTGTATAGATAGCAAACTAGTATGTCACAAACGAATGCCTGTGGACAAATCCCATCAGTTCAGCCACATACAATATCTCGTCTGTTAAAGCTTTTAATTTCGACGAGTGTAGAATTTCGTCTTTTGGTAGTGTTGACTTTCATCGATGTCGTAATTCAGAATTGATAATCGATGTATGATTTGCGTAGTCAGGTGAGAAAATAAAGTCTCTTTCCTTTTAAGTAAAAACTTTAGCATCACAGCATGTTATACAGGGTGTTTCGTAATATATATCCTTATTCTAAACATGAATATTGTCTACACAGGTAAGATTGAAATAAATTGAAAGCTGCTGCCTTTTTGCAGCCATAATAAAATTTCATATGATATAATACACAGACAGTACCAAAATATTATTTGATACACTACACCTTTTCTGGTAAGTCCATTTCACAAGTGTCCGGCATAACATAAATTCAGGGACTTTAAATAACGTCAACTATTTCTTTAAAGATTATCCTAGATGCGTACAGGTTTAGAAGCTGCAAATGAGTTTAGAGCAACAGAGAAATCGGTCTTTCATATTGAAAAACTGCTACACAATGAGACAATTACCTTATGGGCCTGTTTTCAGGGCAGACGGAATAGTGGTTCCCATGTTTTTCGCAGATGGCGGGGACAATGCCGACACAGTAAATAAGGAGGGCTATCTGAACATTCTGAGGAAGAACTGCATTCCGATGCCAAAAGAAAAATGTATTAACATTGAAGACACGGGTACTAGTACATACATTTGATTTTAGCAAGGAGGAGCCACAAAACACATGACCAGCATCCTGGCAATATTTAATTTTTTTCAGGAACGGTCACATATTCTGACCCTCCGGACTTTTTCTTCCAATGTCAGGAGATACTTAGGACTTTAAGGCTGCAATCAAGAAAGAAATTTATGAAAATAGCTGGGGGGGGGGGGGGGTTTAGAAGACATGTAATGAAGATCTGTCACAATAAACTCGACGTCAGAATTGCTCAGAGTAGACGTCATTGTTGTAAAATGGACTTGTCAGAAAAAGTGTAGTTTATTAACTGTTTTAAGAGTAATGTATGTGTCTATATAATAACATATCAAATGAAATTTTATTATGTCTGCAAAAAGGGTGGCAGCTTTCAATTCCGTTTAAATTGAAATTAGTGGAAAATATTGACTCTTAGAATAAAGACAGATAGTATGAAACAACCTGTATAATTGCGCCCTGCGATTGAAATTGTAGAATGTATTCGCAAGGATAAAACTCTAAAGAGAATTGGGCTATGCTCTATTAAAAGGTGATTTAATGCATCTGCAAAATCTATCGACCCAGGTAAGCCTGTGTATTCTGCGCAGGCTGATCTGGGTCGAAACCTTTTGATATTTGTAAGTTTTCTGCACTTACAAGGATCTTTCTTTTTAAGATTCAGATGGTTTTTAGATAAAAATGGATTTTATGGATTCGTAAATATTTGATGACTTGCTTGATATGACGCATCGCGGGGATGTATTAACCACCCGTTGCCAGTGCGCAGCTCAAATGAATTGCGCTGAATTGGTTCATAATGTTATTTCATTCAAAAAGCTATTCAACCTGATGTACAACTATAAAGTGTAAACAACTTTATCGGTCTTTCATCCGAATGATTCTGTCATAAATAGGCAAAAGGCCATATCAATGTATCGCAGGTAACTGTCGATAGTGCAATGTATGATAAAGAGATATTAAAAAAACAAAACAAAACGTAAATAATTTTTATCAAGTAAATGTGTAAATGACACTAAATTGTAAACAGGATTTAATTTTAAATTTGTACTAATGTGAGACAAGGAAGTCCAGACGAACGATTCCAGGCAAAAACGAGCACAGGCGAATAAGACGAACTGGCTCTGGGACGAATAAGCCTGTTAACCAATATTACGGTATCGGAACTCTACAACAAAACAAACACACTTACTGACTGTATCTCGTACTTGAACTTCGTTATGCTATGTAGCCGTTAATTCGCAAGAATCTTGAGAACCAGTCAAAAAGTAAAACTGTTTACAAAATATGGCGGAAATCAATTAGTAACATGAATTCTGAAGCAGGTAACATGCAATTTTGACACAGTTTTGATCAATCATACGATTTACAGGTAATTGATTGGTGTAAATGGCATGACAACACCCGAAATCATTTATCTATCGCACCTTTCCTGGAACTTTTGTAGAATTATCAACAGAATACATGCCCCGTCATGGTTGTCAAGAAAATCGAAATAAAATGAAATCGGCAGTTTTTGAAATCGAAGGTAGGAATAGGGACTTTTTTGTCTTCAAACCTTTTGAAATTTCAATTTTCAGTGTCTTCAGTTACTTTCAAGGTGCCTGAGGTATTCGGAGTCACCCAGTATGTCATGTCAACACATTTTGTCTCCCAATTTACTATAGGAGCGTAAGCGAATTTCGCTAGTAATCGAATTTCGCCAACTATGTTCTTGGGCAATATTTTTGTATCTGTGACATAATCCATTCACGGAAATGATTGATATCTTAGCAGCAAAGGTGTTTTGAACTGTCATTTGAATCTAATGACAGAAAAATACCTATCAATAGGAAAAAAGTTCATAAGCGACCTCTCACATGCTTTTCCCTGCCATTTTATTATCACTTTTCAGGTGTCTCCTATATATGCAGATTTTAAAAGATTCTTTCAGCTTAAAACTTTTTTGTTTCGTCTATTTTCGGTTTGACAGGTTATCTTTTGAACTTTAATAGCCGAAATTTCGTATGGGGCACCTAAAGGGAAATATATCCATATGAATGACAGAGGGGTCCTTATTCATTTTTTCCTAAGAAAATAGATTGAATCAGGTACAAAAATCACTACAAAGACAAGAAAATACCTTTTTTCTGTGAGCTACAAAAGGTTATCTTTTTTTGGATTTACAGCCTCTTTATCCCCAGCACTGTCATCCTGATTTAGATTGTAATATTTCAGTGCCACAGCAGAAATAATTACACGAAAAATCACATAACTGTCAATTTTGTTTTCTGAGAGCTGCGTTTTGTTTTATGTTCTTCAGGTTTTCTCGAAGGAAGTAAATGTAGAGTTAATATCCAATGGAGGCAATGAATATTGCTGAAATGATGCTGTGAATTTTTTATTTCATTTTACCCTCTCTGGGGCCTCTAATTTTTGGAAAACCAGAGTTGTCGAAATTGGCTTACTCTTTTTATAGATGGCGACTTTGCACTGTCTCAATTCTAACGATGTTTTGACAGATAAATTTAGATGTTTAAGTGGTGAAAATTATTTTTACAAAAGTATTTGAATACAAGTGCATAGATATTTAACAATAAAGAAAATTACTATTGTTTTGTGCAATCCGCAAGAGCAGTTTCCCTTGCATTGGCGAAATTTGATTACACCAGTATAGTTTTAACACGTATGAAAGAGGATAAGAGGCAATATGAGGCATTTTTGACTATTTCTGTATCATCTGATTTTATTTCAAGGTTTTTATGTTCGACATGGCTGAAAGTTTGCTCATCATGTGTAAAGACTTTTACACATAGTCTATACAGTTTAAAAAAAACTGCTGAAACATTTATATTTTGACTATTCATTTCTCATATCATCCATGTTTGCAGTATTATTATACTGTCATGTGATTGTGTCTGCTTTTGTTGGCTGATATTGTACAGCATTTCCATTTACCTAAAATCTTGATTGAATTACATAAAATAAAAATCTGTGCATGCAAAAAAATTGAATGGTCATGTACATGCATGCAACCAAGAAATGGAAGACAAAGGGGGAAAAAAGCTATGGAAGACCCTAAAAAGTGTCAGATATACTTATTTTCCTGTGTTCTGAAGACTGATTAATTTGCTCACTTGATAATTAAATCATTATGACACCATTGAAGGCTCAGAGTTGTCATTCATTATTTTAATTTCGTAAGCCAAGCATGTTGGCATACATTCATAGCCAATGAGATAATTTTTGAGTTCTTTAAAAAAAAAAAAATGGTAAGTGAAATCAATCTCTGATTATAAAACAGAAAATATTTGTCAGTCTGCCTTGAAAGATAATGACCATGCACAAATTACAACAAAAACAGAGTTAGAGCTGTGGAGTTGCTTTACCAGTTTGTGGAGATGTAAAAAATTCAGATGTGATATGACCGTAATTCATTACCAAATATAATCCAATATTGTAGTTTTTTGTGGAAATTTGACTGAATTTAAGCACACAAATACTAAATTGGTATTGAATTGATATTAAATTAGTGATTTTAATATCAGTAGACGTTCTTCTGTTTTTTTCTTTTTTCATTGTTATTGTTGTTGTCTTCAGTTAACAGGTTAAGTAATAGAATAGAATTGAACAGTTTATACTGGCACTCTTCTCTGTACCCCTTATATACCTCAAATTTTCCAACTCAGGGTGTACATGTACCCCATATTGAAAACATCACTGGGCATGCTGATTATATTCTTGAAAAAGCAATGTAAAAATGTTGCAAATGAAATTAAAGAGGGAAAAATGAGACCTTAAAATATTTTAAAAGAATCTTGGAAGTGATGAGAAATATGGATTTAAAATAAAAATATGAAAAAGGTCTTAGTTTAAGGTGATCATTAAGAAATACTTAGTTTTAAGGGTTTGCCTTTTCAGGCATTCTGTAGTCTGGTAGTATTGTAGAGTAGTTTATGACACCATACAACAAACAGTTTTCAAGAAACATACTTTAATCAAACATATATGGAAGATAATAGTTTTGGAGTAGAGTCAGCCCCTCGTATATATAGGATTGTGGTACAAATAATGGGATTTTTCTTAGAATGGGTAGTAACATTGTGGGAAAAGAGAAATTGCTGTTTTCCGGCATTTTCTCTTTTTTCAGCAATGTTTTCGAAAGCCCCTATCAAGATTGTTAGAACTTGGGATTGTTTGATGAAATTCTTAACACATGATTTTTTCACAAAAGCCTATATTGTTGGTATCTAGTGGAATTACCTCATCAAGATAAGTTACCTTGATGAGCCTATTTCAACAATAAACAACATCAGTGTTTTATTTTTGGAACTCCTAAATACTTGAATATTTCTCTTATCCTTTCCTCTTGTAAGATACAGTGATAGTCCTGCTGATTTACAAAAAAGATTTGAAATGAAACAATATAAACACAAAAACTCAAAATGAAAGAACTCAAGTTTATTAATGGTATAATTTCTTTTGTGGTATGTGTTTTCAGCCATGGTGCGAGATCAATCCTACATTTAGAAGAATGTTTGAACCAAATTTTCACACCTTTATTACACTGATCAACTTTTCACAACTGCCTTGAAAACAATTTTGGAAAAGAAGCATTAGTAATTACTCCTGTTCCATCAGTGTTTCTCCTGTTTGTGAAATGTTTCTCTTGTGTGCTTCTTGTACTGGATTTTGATTGGATCTAAATTAGCCTTTACAGTTAAAGATTGCAACCACTTTTCAAACTACCAACCATCGTTTCTTTTATGGAAATTTCTAAAAACTACAGTTGTTCCTTGAGGTTTTTCATTTGGTAGTTCCATGTATAAGGCTTTCTTCACTTGACCGATTTCTTTATGAACCTGATTTGCCAAAATCTTTCGTCTTCCTTCAACAACACCTTTCATGTTTGCAAGACTTTCTTGCAGCTCAGTAAAACCATTTCGGAATTCTATTTTGGCTCTCTGTAGTTCAGCATCATTATATGCCAGGCTGTCTTGTATTGTGGCTATGACTTGGTTCTCAATGTTCTACAAAAGTAATCCTTCAGATAAAATTCCTATTTTAAATCTTTGCCAGAGAAAAAAATTAAACTCATGCATATTGAAAGCATTAAATTTTTGCAAATGACAGAATTTGTCTACAATATGCATTGAGAAAACAATTTTATTGCAGTATAAACCAGAAGGACGTTTAGTGAAAAAAAAAAAGAAACACATTTACTACAGGGCTGATTTGGTACTAGCACCTCACAAAATGATGGCCAGTATTCTGAGCAATCTAATCTTGATCAACATGTTGGCATTAGCAAAGAGAAGATCATGTCCTGGAGCAGGAATGAGGTGTTTTTAGACTTGAATATTTCACTGTTTTTTATTTAAATTGTAGCTTTAACATTGTTGCTTTATTGACAGACACTGTATTATAAAGATTGTAGTAATTTAGCAGATACAAATAAAGTGCTATACTTATTAGCTCTTGAAGATAAGTTTTTGCAGACCACTTTCAAAAATATCATGGAAAAAGAAAAATTTCTTGTAACAAGCAACTTATCCATTCGCTACCATGTTTTTGGTTGTGTACACATACTGGTAGATAACTTAAATAATTAATTCTTTACAAGAGGAAGAAAATTTTAGACTTGTCCAAACTGAAAACATTGGCAGCAACAAAGTACAAGTTCGACAGATTGGATTAATCAAAGAAAAGGTAGAAAACATTGTAGGAAATGGAAAAAATGCTGGTTACCAGCATTATCTTCTTTTCCCTGCAATTTTTGTCAAGAACCCTGATTTTTTATTTTTTCTAAAGGGAAGAACACATTGGAAAACTGAAAAAGTTTTCATCTTACCCTTTGAAGATTTTGTAAATGTCCTCTGTCTGCAGCCATGTGTTCTTCAAGTTTGGCTAAACGTGACAAAATGGACATCAAATTCTGTTCTATTCTGCTGTCAATCTGATCCTGTGTGAAAATAAATGATCTCGAGTTTAACTGTAATATATAGAGGATATTTGTTTTTTACGGTGAAAGATCGAAATTTATTTCATCGAGTGAACATCATCGGTAATATTTTCACTGGTGGCTGTGTAAAAAACAAATATTCTATTTATTTCATGCTTTTAACCCTTTCTGGGGGGAACTTAATCAAAATCCAGTACAGTTCTTTTCGGTTATTCCCCGTGGCGTACCCCCTCTGCATAGCAACGCATCACAATATTACGTCAAGCGCGAGAAATGCAAGGTAAATTACGTCATATTTCCATCTGGTTGTGAGGCATGCGCATTTTACCTAGGTAACTAGTGCGTGGGAACAACTATTTCCGCCTTCAATTGAAGAGTAAGAATATAAAAATCGGTATTTTCAATGGTCGTAACCATGAAATATTGAAAAATATTTCACCGATATTTCTCGATAACCTACCGGAAAGCATGAAATAAACTGGTCTATCCCACAGATAGATATAAATGTATAGCTAGTGTTTGGGAACACTAATACTGCCTTGGTATAGAGCTAGCTTTTGTAGCGACATGGTAGGGTTTTTGTCTTGAGACCTTGCGGTCCTGGATTCCATCCCAGCCTTGGATAATTATTTCAGAACTGTTACATTTGTTCCCACATTAAAAAAAAAAAATCACTTAGTTTAAGAAATAGAGTTACAGTGCTTGGAGGATTTGTGGACAAATCATCATAAATGGGAGAAGAGGGTAGTATACTGGTCTATTCCATAGAGTCAAGACAAGTCAAAACTTTTGTTGCCTGGTAAAAGGTGAAAGGGAAAGGTCATTATTTACCATTAGATTTCCCCACCCAGCTGTAGCTTTGTCAATCAAAGCCTTAAACTTGGCTTCCATTCTATCTAGACGATGATCAATGTTAGACTGGTTCCCGCCTAAAGCATTTTTGAATTCAACAAGAAGTAGCTGTTGTTTGTCTTCTACTTGATTGATTCGGTTCAGTAAATCCTTTCTAAGATGGCCCAGATCCCCACGTTGTTCACCAGTCTGTCTCTCCAGCTCTCCAGTCATGGAAATGACCTGAGAAATGAGTAGAACATATACTTAACTCTTTACCAATTGGCAAAATTTTAGACTTTTTAAAATTCAAAGTATTTAAAGTGGACAGCTAAGATATTTCTACATTAATGTAAAATGTCTTTAAAAGGGTAAAAAACATTGTGGGAAAATGAGAAAATGCTGGTTAACCCTTTCCCAAACAATCCCTGGTTTTTACGGGTCAGGAATAGAAGCCTTTTGAAAACATTGTGGGAAAAGGAGAAAATGCTGGTAACCAGCATTTTCTCCTTTTCCCACAATGTTTTCTACCCTATCATATAGAAAAACCATCTTTTTAGCAACTGTTAATTTATCATCTGCAAAATGCTTTCAGTTTGGTCTGGTCCAAAATTTGCCGTTTGGGAAAGGGTTAACAAGGTTTTCTCCTTTATCAATAATGTTTTTAAAAGCTGTCATCTTCAGGGTCGTTAAACTATGGGGTTGTTTGGTAAAAGGCTAACCCTTTACCACATAATTCAGACTTTTTACGACCTTTAGGAGGAAGCCTTTTGAAAACGTTGTGGGGAAAGGAGAAAATGCTGATAACCTGCGTTTTCTCCTTTTCCTACAATGTCTTTTATCCTATCAAAGGCAAGTTCCATCATTATAGTCACACTGAAGTTGTCGTCTGCAAATGATTTCAATTTGGTCTACATTTTTGTTGTTTGGTAAAGTGTTAATTGACCAGTTTTAATCAATTTAGTACTTCATAGAAGTCAAACTGGTGATAACAGTACTATGTATCAAGGATCTATCTGCATTAATCAATTTATCTGCACTAATCAATCATCATTTCTTTGTTAGGATAGTGTTTAACGTTGTTTCCAGCATTTTTAGCTTGGCTGTATTTGAAGAAAACTTAAAGTTATTGTCATAGCCTTAATGTGGTCTGCATTATCATGTGAAAATTTTGACATTTTGTAGTATCTCTGTTATTACTGAAGACATTTACTACAAACTTGGACTAGTTGTTAACTATCATAAGGGGAACCAATACAACAGGGGCAAGTAACTGTCAAAATATGTTTGGCATAGTTATGTCTTTCTTGACTTAGAATTTTCAGTAAAAGTAACAAGCATTGGCATCAGCCTGCAGTGCTCTTGTTTAATATCATAATAGCACCTATCCATGCTTTCTCGGAGTTTCATTCACTAGTGCTTGCACAATATTCTTCCCAAGCCATTGGTTGCTTTTCCACATAACCTGTGTCAAAACAATGATTAGTAGTAAGACAGAATTGAAAATATTTTCAAAAGGCTTCTTCTGCAGTTTTTAAAACTCAGGATTGTTTGGGAGGGGGGGGTATTTAGATCTTTATAATCTCACCAAACTTCAAAGATGATTCATCACTGAATTAAGAAAGGGGATAGCAGTAAAGACAAAAAACATACCCTAGAAAAAAAATTTAGCGGTATTTCTGTAATGGGCTATGATTGCACCCTCTCAATGGTATACTGGTATTGTGAAATTTTGCAATAATTTTCCAAAGGTTTGTGGGAATGTCACATGAACAATAACATATGTCAGTTATGTTGGATGTTTTCAAATAAGGATGATGATGTTACATTGATTCTACGCAGCAGGGGCAATATTTACAAATACGATGTCGCCAGCCAAATGCATAAAAGGTGGTTTGGTAAAATCATGTTTAAACATATTTTCTAAATAAGACAACATTCAAGTCATCACATAAAACGTTAAAAATTATTTGAAACAACATAATACCCAAGCTGTATCGCCAAATATATCCCTATCCCTAGTGATTTTACCTGTCGCCAGCGCACCACTGCTGTGTCGAGTATGCACTTTATTTCATTTTCACATATGGCAACACAATTTACACAGTTTAGTTTCTACAAACATTGTATAAACATAAGAAGAATAAAATTACACCGACAATTGTCGAATGCCTTGGCCATTTTCACAAAGGGGATGTCGCCAAAATCAGACCAGATACGTTACAGCCAAAAGGTGCACGGAAAAGAGATTGATACAGATGGAATGGGGAAGTAATATATAAGTAATTTTCAACAATTATATATGCTTGTATCAACATATAAAATCTGGGTTAGCTGGAACTATTACAAAAATTCCCCAGGGTCATGAATCCTCTGTGCTGACATGTTACGCTAAAAATAAACAGATACGTTACCAACCTTAGTTCTTATTTCGGACAGTATGAAATCAATGTAACAACTTAAATGTATGCCTTATAACTTAGCCAAAAAAGTGTAACTATTAATTTCAATTGGGTTGACTGGTGTTCAATATTGAGAAAATATGCACTGGAAACCGTTTTTGGAACCAGATACATGATCCAACCAGATACGTTACTTTGACATTTTAACTCTGATGTTAGAAGCGCATTTTACACTTTCTTATTACGTCATTGTACTCAAACTACGCCATATGCCTCGTTTTCTTTCCTGGAAATGACACAATAGTTCTCGCCATCTTATTTGTCATGTAATCAAGTATAATCAAGTGTAATCAACCTTTATGTAAAAGGTATGTTGGAATTTTGTCCGTTTTACCAAACCATTGACGCATTTTGTCAAGTTTTCTGTTGACTTTCTTGAACTCTTATATTTTGCTAGTCAGAAAATACAAATTCAGTGTTATTTTTTAATATGTCAGTCTGTATACTTTCCAGTAGAAACAATGGTAACGTATCTGGTCGCGAATGATAACATATCTGATCCCGTTGTATAATCTCTTTTTTCCAAAAGGTGTATGCAAACAGAGTACAAACCATAGTGCTTACCTGTTCCATGGACTTTTTCACGCGTTTGTCATGCACACTTTAAATTACATCAGCATGAAATAGTATTGTGACGCATGATTGATAATTACACAGTATGCATGTCTAAATGTACATGTATGACGCAGTAATTCGGTGTGTTAATGCAATACATTTGTGACTAGATCTCCACATTGTATACAGATCTAGTTACAATGGCATTGCACCAAGCATGCGATTAGCTTTCATGCCTGATGGTTAAGCATACTACATGTATAACAGTACTACAAATGCATATATAATGTCTAATACATTTGACTAACACACTTCCATTATGTTTGCAGGGAATGGGAAAAACGAGGGCAGAAATTCAAAAGGCCTACTGTTTTAGTTCGAAAATGGTATTCGTTACATATGAAGACTGTTCTGACATGTTTTAAAGTTCACCAGCATTCAATTTTGCCTTAGCATAGTTAACATGAATTAGGAAAGGGGGGGGATTTGTGCTATAAAATCCAGTTCAAACTGTTTTAATTTGCTGTTTATTAAACTCTTCATTAAAGCAACCATCTCAGTTACTTCATAGTTTACTGTTTTTGGATACGCTTTCCATTATAGTAAAAGTACATGCATTTGTAGATAGCTCAAACATGCAATACCGGTACTTACCAGATATCTGATCGACGATTTTTTTACCAGATACGTTACCAACTGACTCAGTCAATTTACATGCCAATTTAACAGTATTATACATGCATATCTTGATAAAACACTTCATTTTTGTGGAAAGGATATAAAAGTTGTCACAAAAAGAACAAAGGTGCCGCACATCATGGCTTTCCTTGACACAATTTAAAAAGATACTTTTAGTTATAATGGATTTTTCTAGATGTCAGTTGCATTGATTTCGTTCTCATCCTTGTATGACGGGTCTCTTCTGCATTGCCATTATCAAATTGTCCTAAATGGCACTGCAGTATCTCATTTTCAGGTTCGCGTATAGCATTTGCGACAAAAACATTGTATTACCATACTGACTTGATGTTAATAGGATATGTGTATGGAAACGTATCTGGTTTTCTCAAAATCTACATGTCCTTTTCGAACCCAAAATGTGCAAAACTGACAAGTTAGGAAAGGCGCCCTTTTTATTTACATGTCAAGTAGGTGTCAAACTATCACATAATCCCATGTAAATGTTGATTCGCCATAGTTCATTTTTCAGCATTTACGCCTTGAAAAGTTTCCCCTACTGCGTAGAATCAATGGTTTGATTTCATGAAAATAGAATAAATTACCAGTTGCAGGACAGCAATGCATTATTTGAGGCAAATTTGTACCTTTTTACTGCATGTAACCATCAAGCTTTTTTTTATGTTTGCATTTGTATTTTTTGTAATATATAAGTGTTTACAAAGAAATTTTAACTCGCAGCATAACAATCTAAAAAGGCCCATTTAATCTTGGGTATGTATTTACCAACCACTCGAAATTGTATTCTAAATTTAAATGTAGAAATTAACCCTAAAGGCACCTTTCACAACAGTAGTTGCCTTTGTGGGCAGTGTAGATCAAGATCAGTCTTACAAACATGAAAGTTTGCAACAAATGCATAGCCGATATACAAACCACACCTGATTGGATTTGAACCTGTGCAGAAAGATCCTCATTTATTGAGGTTCAAAAGACCAACACCATAACCACTGAGCTAACGAGAATTATCGCGAACACAGTTGTTAGGTATTGATTTTATAGGGGAAGAAGCTACGCAGTAAGGAAGGGGTGATCTGCCGTAACATCAGACTGCACAAAAAATGTATAGTGTGATCTTTGAACTACGCTTTCCACTTAGCAGAGACTTTTTAGACAAGAGCAACCTTTTAATTGGATTATTTGGGTCTTATTTCAAGCCTGAAAGTGTCCTTTGGGTTTATATGGGGCTCTAGGGGTTAACATAAATCTTACCAGCATTTTCTCCTTTTCCCACAATGTTTTCAAAAGGCTTCTTTCAAAGGCTTGTTAAAAGTCAGGATTGTGTGTTAAAGGGTTAAACATTTAGTTCATCCAATCAGAAGTTGTACTACTTTGAAATTTATAAAAAGTCATGAAAATGAGAACTAGAATTGAACTAAGAATGGTTGGTGAGTTTGCCCAACAGTTTAAGTACTTCAAAGTTCAATAACCTCTGCTTCCAGTCTGTGAAGGTCACCCAGCATTTTCTCCCTTGTTCCATATAGAGCAGCCTCAAGTCTCTTAATTTCATCCATCAACATTACAATATCTCGCGAATGTTTATTGATGGCATTATCACAGCGGGCAATTCTTCCCCGTAGGTCTTGTAACATGGTCACATGATGTACTTCAATTTTGTTTACTGCTTTGTTTGTTCCCATTACGGCAATATCTCGACCACGAATCTCTGCTTCTAGACCCTGATTTAGGACAAAAAATGAAATACATGTAGCTCATAATCTCCTGGAATAAATTCAAACCAAGCAACTTTGAAAATTTTTACTAAACAAGTTTTTGGACTAGACCAAATCGAAAGCACTTGCAGACTACAAATTAAATGTTGTTAAATTGAAAATATCTTTGCTAGGGTACAAAACATTGTGGGAAAAAAAGAAGATGCTGGTAATCAGCATTTCCTCCTTTTCCCACAGTGTTTTCTACCTTTTTAGAGACTAATCCCACCATATGAGCTATATCTAGTTTGTCCTCTACAAATGCTTTTAATTTGGACACGTCTTTATTTTGTTGTTTGGAAAAGGGCTAATATAGATAATGAATGCTTAATACAAGTGATTATTTTATAGAAAAGAAGAAAATGCTGTTTCAAAGCTATAATTCTATCCTTTGCCATCACTTTTTAGCTCACCTGAGCACGAAGTGCTCAGGATGAGCTATTGTGATCACTCACCGTCCGTCGGCGTCCGTCGTCCATCCGCCCGTCGTCCGTCTGTTCACATTTTTTTTTTTACACTCTAGCATCTACAAATATTAACCAATCAGCACCAAACTTGGTCAAAATATATATGACCATAAGATCTCGGATGAGTTCAATTATGGGTCTAATCGGACCAGAACGACTGGAGTTATTTGCCCTTGAATTAGAAAAATTGCTATATTTGACTTTGTTTACACTCTAGCATCTACAAATATCAACCAATCAGCACCAAACTTGGTCAAAATATATATGACCATACGATCTCGGATGAGTTCGATTATGGGTCTAATCGGACCGGAACGACTGGAGTTATTTGCCCTTGAATTAGAAAAATTGCTATATTTGACTTTGTTTACACTCTAGCATCTACAATTATTAACCAATCAGCACCAAACTTGGTCAAAATATATATGACTATAAGATCTCGGATGAGTTCGATTATGGGTCTAATCGGACCAGAACGACTGGAGTTATTTGCCCTTGAATTAGAAAAATTGCTATATTTGACTTTGTTTACATTCTAGCATCTACAAATATCAACCAATCAGCACCAAACTTGGTCAAAATATTTATGACCATAAGATCTCAGATGATCTGACCAGAACGACCGGAGTTATTTGCCCTTGAATTAGAAAGTTCTATAGAATAGTTCTTTGTCCGGAGCATAACTTTGTCATCTCCAGTCTGATTGACTTGAAACTTGGCATTTGTGTTTGTTGCAATAATGCGGAGTGTAGTGTGAAAGAACTATAACTCTACCTCGTGCTGTCTTTGAGTTATTTCCCTTTCATCGTCATTTTTACAGCATTTTCTGCTTGTCCGGAGCATAACTTTGTCATCTCCAGTCCGATTGACTTGAAACTTGGCATTTGTGTTTGTTGCAATAATACGGAGTGCAGTGTGAAAGAACCATAACTCTCCCTCTTGCTGTCTTTGAGTTATTTCCCTTTGATCGTCATTTTTACAGCATTTTCTGCTTGTCCGGAATATAACTTTGTCATTTTTAGTCTGAACATCTTCAAACTTGGTATGCATGAATGTTGAAAAATTATGGAGTGCAGTGGACAAGAACCATCTCTCTTCCTAGCACGAATTTTGAGTTATTCCCCCTTCGATCTTCATTTTTACAGTATTTCTTGCTTGTCCAGAACATAACTTTGTCATCTTAAGTAGGAATGACTTGAAATATGGTATGCTTATTTGTTGCAATATTGGGAAGTGCAGTGCACAAGAACTGTAACTCTACCTCATGCTGTCTTTGAGTTATTTCCCTTTGATCGTCATTTTTACAGCATTTAGTGTTTGTCCGGAATATAGGGTAAAGTGATAGTGAGTCGGACACCCTCACGCTATTTTTAGTGATTCTGTCTATATTTGGTAACATATCGAAGCCTGGTTTTCGCTGGTACCTTTCTTGATATTCCTGGAAGCATATGAAAGCTTTCACAGCCGGAAATAAGCCTATTTGTAGGGGAAATACGTGTTTAAAAGAGGTTACCCCATAACGATAATGACTTGGACGAAATCGATAATGAGTCGGACATGCGTGATTTTGAGTCGGACGATAAGTGCTACTACTATATTATACCTAACAAGTGGTCAAACCTTAATCAAACAATCCCGAGTTTTATCTATCCTGATATGAAATGTTGATAACTAACATTCTCTTCTTTTCTTTCAATGATTTCTACCCTTTCTCAGACAAACTTCACCATTTTTGCATATTCATCTTGTCGTCTGCAATTGCTTTGAATTAGGTCAAGTCCTAAACTTTGCCGTCTGTTATTTAGTGTTAAAACGGAGACTATGACCTATTTAAAACTTGAACAGGTGAAAGAGCGAAGGTGAGACTGTCGTTAAAAATTTATTTTTGTATCGAGTGGCCAACATCACTCGACTTTTTTGCCTCATCATATCAGTCTGCTTTTGGTTTCCAAAATAGAAGGTGGTCAGTCAAAAGCTATTACTTTTCGCTACTCGGGGTTGCGTTTGGAGAATTTATACTTGATGTACTGACCAACGATGCAACTATAAAAATACGTTAGAGTCGATCTTTATTTTCGTGAAGTCCTGCATTGCTGTCCAGAACGTAGGTCTCTAAATGCGGACATTGGAAGCAATTATGAGACTGCGTAATAAATGCCTCTGATCTTTTTATATACATAGTCAGTGTATTATTTGACCTATTTTTGGAAAAAAAAAACTTGGAGAATTCACTGAACCCAGTTTTAACATAACGGATGGTACGGCGCAAATTCACATTCCAGGTTCAGTGCAAGTTCAGTCCAATTGCTCCAAGCCGTCTGTAAAATGGCTTAAATGAGCTTAATAAGAAGTTGAGCGTACAGGCATCTTTCAAACATTGTGATAAGAAAAAAAATGGTTTAAGCTACTATAACTGAATTTTCACATTACAAAAACGTTTTCAAAATCATGTTATGATCACATTGACCTTATCACCGAATTTCATTTATTTCTTTTTAACTTTGTAATCTAGAAATAGTAGAAAGTTTGAAAATGGTGCCCGAGTTTAAATAATCTATAGAGCTAAAGTATTTTTAAAGTTTCAACAGTTTTAATCAAAACCATTTGCAGGGAATTTTGAAAAATTCAATCAGCCAAAAACGTAAGATTGATCATTTTGTTAATGGATCCATACATTGTCATCCCGGACCATATTCTTATAACATTATTACAAGAGATTTTTCAGTTCTCTCGATAATGAATCATGCTCTTTAAGTGGAGGCTGCATGATTCTATGATACGTATCGACCCTACCAGTCTGAGCAGACAGACTTCCAGTTGTATAAAACTCGAACTGTGCATACCGACAAGGTAAACTTGCATTATATAACGTTCTTGAACGATCTTTTTTGAAGAATGACATGTGCAAAGCAGACAGCAGTAGAACGAAGTAATAAGTGAACAGTTCAACTCACTGTACTAAAACTTATATAGCAACTCAACTGAGCTTGATTGGGACAATGTTAAGGTGCCATTTGAAAGGATGAATCAAGGGCGTAGCGCCCTCTACGCACAATACGCACGTGCGTAGGAAAAAATTCCACGACCAAAGTTGCAAGTCTCAATATCACATAGAGTCTACATGTACTGATTTTTCTGCAGATATACATGCGTTGTCAAACTAAAAAGATGCGCAAAAATGATGCAATGAAGGAATTCCTCTAGGCTTTTCAATAAATGGTGATGCTTCAGCTCCGTCCCCATTGGCATTTTGTGACACACTGTGTGTATAAATATTCTAAACCTGGCTACACCTATGTGAATCTTCCTTTGTGAAAAGGGTTAATGCATCTGCATGTAATAATTGTCCATGTCCTTGGGCCGATAATTTCAATAAAAAATCTAGATAGAATTTCCATGGTAAATATGTAGAATACTTATGAAAATAAAAAGTTTTCTCCAACATTAGCCTGAGCAAACTGTCAGGGCTGACACTTGTCACAGAATCATGAAGCCCACCTTTAAAGAGCATAGTTCATATCCAATCACTTTTTATCAAAAAGTAAAAGATTACGTATTGGGCTTTATAAAACACATCAAAGCGAATTACTGATGGTATTTCATTTCATGATGTTTTCACCTGAAATGATTTTGAAACGGAAAAAGGTGTACACGAAACATGACTGAGCGGATTTGAATACAAGCACAAGAAGTGCTCCATTGTAATTTTCATTATTGCGGGTAGTGCTTTGTCTATTGTATACAGGAACGAAAATGTTAAGGGATGATCTGTCAAGTTGGACTGTCCGGCTCAATATCAAATCAACACTTTTCTGTGTCCGACTCAATATCAAATCAATGGGTATAGTAAATTGGAAAGTTTAGCGTTTTCACATTGAAAAACCTTTCTCAAATGCTACTAAATATCAAGTAAACAGAAAATTCCCTTGTAATGATGTAATATGAGTGTTGTCCGAGTTGATTATCAATGTAAATGTCCAGTAACAAAATTACCAATCTTACTTTTTTGCCTCATTGAAGCTTACAAAATTGACCGAAAACGGTGTTTATAAAAACGGGTTCCACTAAGAGCAGAAATATGTCACAAAATTACAAACGACTTCTTCGCAGAGAATGAATAAAGACCTGTATTACAGAGTTCAATTTCTTATGTTTCGAGGCCCGTACCAGGTGCGAATTTACGTTAAAAAATGTTCGACTCTAGATCGTGTCCGACTCTCTATCACTTTACCCTAACTTTGTCATCTCAAGTCAGAACGACTTCAAACTTGGTATGCATGTTTGTTGCAATATTACGGAGTACAGTGCACAAGAACAATAACTCTACCTAGCATGGATTTTGGGTAATTCCACTTTGATCGTCATTTTTACAGTCCTGTTCTTTGTCCAGAGCTTAACTTTGTCATCTCTAGTCCGATTGACTTGAAACTTGGCATTTGTGTTTGTTGCAATAATACGGAGTGTAGTGTGAAAGAACCATAACTCTCCCTCTTGCTGTCTTTGAGTTATTTCCCTTTGATCGTCATTTTTACAGCATTTTCTGCTTGTCCGGAATATAACTTTGTCATTTTTAGTCTGAACATCTTCAAACTTGGTATGCATGAATGTTGAAAAATTATGGAGTGCAGTGCACAAGAACTATAACTCTTCCTAGCACGAATTTTGAGTTATTCCCCCTTTGATCTTCATTTTTATAGCATTTCTTGCTCGTCAGGAGCATAACTTCGTCATCTTAAGTAGGAATGACTTGAAATATTGTATGCTTATTTGTTGCAATATTTGGAAGTGCATTGCTCAAGAATTATAACTCTACCTCTTGCTGTCTTTGAATTATTTCCCTTTGATCGTCATTGTTACAAGCATTTAGTGCTTGTCCGGAATATAACTTTGTCACCTCAAGTCAGAACGACTTCAAACTTTGTATGCATGTTTGTTGCAATATTACGGAGTACAGTGCACAAGAACAATAACTCTACCTAGCGCGGATTTTGAGTAATTTCATTTTGATCTATATTTTTACCGCATTTCTTGCTTGTCTGGAACGGAACTTTGTCACCTCAAGTCAAATTGACTTGAGACTTGGTAAACATGTTTGTTGCATTAATGAAAAGTGCAATGCACTGGAGCCGTAACCTTACCTAATGCCCTTTTGGAATTATTCACTATTCATTATTTTTTTTTTACAGCTTTTCATGCTTCTCTACAATATAACTTTGTCTTTTCATGTTGGAATGACCTGAAACTTTATATGCATGTTTCCTTAACATTAGAGGAGACATTCATGCCTATTTCAATCACTTACATGATTTCTGCTGCACTAGTATTTTCCTCTACCTGCCCTTTACGATTATTATCCCCCCTCGACAACTAGCGGTGGGACGGGTGTATCTTGTGACAGTTTGCCACTCTTGTTACAGTATTTCTTGCTCGTCCGGAATGGAACTTTGAAGTCTCATGTCACATTGACTTGAAACTTAGTAAACATGTTCGTTGCATTACCTGCCCTTTGCAATTATTATACCTCCTCGACAACTGGCGGTGGGATGGGCATATCTTGCAACAATTTGCCGCTCTTGTTTCATTATCATTTGGCCTCGAACCTCAATATTTGGTATTTATCTTCATTGTAGACCTTTACTGCTTAGTACTCAGGTGAGCGATATAGGACCATCATGGTCGTCTTGTTTAACCCTTTACCACACAATCCTGAGTTTTAACGACCTCAAGGATATAGACCTTTTGAAAACATTGGTAACAAGGATTTTCTTTTTTTCCCAACAGTGTTTCCTACCCTTTCATTTACAAATTTCATCATTTGAGTCACATTTGTTTTGTTGTCTGCAAGTGCTTTCAGTTTGGACCAGTCTAAAATTTTGTCATTTGGTAAAGAGTTAAAAGTGGTCTGTTTCAAGATGAAAAAAATTGTTACAAGAAGTTATAACTGGTTATTTGATTTTTGTGTGACCAGGTGTTTGCAAGTTTGATACCAAGTTGAGGTAAACTTTCTTTCAGGCAATTTTTCAGCTCTCACCACTGTTAAAGGCAGTCAGTACTAGTGTGAGAAAACCAGGAATTGCATGCATAGATGCCCTGACCGCCATGATAAGACCTAAGCTGTTAAAAGCAGCGTCAAACAAATGATTTTTGTTTTGACATTAATGGCCTGGACTTCTGATGATCAGGACCTGTGCTCAACTTGCCTTTTTCATTGATCAAATCCTTTCAATTTTTATAAGCCCGTTGAAGACTGGACATATTATGGGATCACCCATGGCGTACGGGTGTCTGGGCGAGCGGCGTCAAGTTCTTTGTCTGGAGCATAACTTTGTCATCTCCACTCCGACTGACTTGAAACTTGGCATTTGTGTTTGTTGCAATAATACGGAGTGCAGTGCAAAAGAACCATAACACTACCTCGTGCTGTCTTTGAGTTATTTCCCTTTGATCGTCATTTTTACAGCATTTTTTATTTGTCCAGAATATAACTTTGTCATCTCTAGTCTGAACATCTTCAAATCTGGTATGCATGATTGTTGAAAAATTACGGAGTGCAGTGCACAAGAACCATAACTCTTCCTTGCACGAATTTTGAGTTATTCACCCTTTGATCATCATTTTTATAGCATTTCTTGCTTGTCCGGACCATAACTTTGTCATCTTAAATGGGAATGACTTGAAATATGGTATACTTATTTGTTGCAATATTTGGAAGTGCATTGCTCAAGAATTGTAACTCTACCTCTTGCTGTCTTTGAATTATTTCCCTTTGATTGTCATTTTTACAGCATTTAGTGCTTGTCTGGAATATAACTTTGTCATCTCAAGTCAGAACGACTTCAAACTTGGTATGCACATTTGTTGCAATATTACGGAGTCAGTGCGCAAGAACAATAACTCTACCTAGCGCGGATTTTGAGTAATTCCACTTTGATCTTCATTTTTACAGTATTTCTTGCTTGTCTGGGACGGAACTTTGTCACCTCAAGTCAAATTGACTTGAGACTTGGTAAACATGTTTGTTGCAGTTACGAAAAGTGCAATGCACTGGAGCCGTAACCTTACCTAATGCCCTTTTGGAATTATTCCCTATTCATTATCTTTTTTTTTTTACAGCTTTTCATGCTTCTCTACAATTTAGCTTTGTCTTTTCATGTTGGAATGACCTGAAACTTTATATGCACGTTTCCTTTACATTAGAGGAGACATTCATGCCTATTTCAATCACTTACATGATTTATGCTGCACTACTATTTTCCTCTACCTGCCCTTTACGATTATTATCCCCCCTCGACAACTGGCAGTGGGACGGGCGTATCTTGCGACAATTTGCCGCTCTTGTTCTTTATCAAGTAGAAAAAAGAGGCTCACTGAGACTTGTGCTCTTGTTTCTTTTCATATGATGTTTTATAACAGATTTAAAATGAATCATATCATTTCAACCACATTTAAGCATTTACCACAGAATCCCCAGCTTTAACAACACTAAGAAACAAGCCTTTTAAAATATTACGGGAAAAGGAGAAAATGCTGGTTACCAGCATTTTCTCCTTTTTCCACAATGTTTAATACTTTATGAAAGACAAATTCTGTCATTTGGGCCACATTCAAACTGTCGTCTGCTTCCAATTTGGACAAGTCTACATTTTTGTTATGTGGTAAAGAGTTATCATGTTGTCTAAAAAAATGCTTTCAGTGTAGATGAGAATATAATTTTATCGTCAAGTAAACGTTTAACACAGACTCGGCTATTATCAAAACTAGAACTTTAGAACTGAAAGTGATAGTTGCTTAACTCTTTACCACACAATCCCGTGTGTTAACGACCCTGAGAAAGAAACCTTTTAAAAACACTGTAGGAAAAGGAGAAAATGCTGGTAACCAGCATTTTCTCCTTTTTCCACACTGTTTTCTACCCTTCTAAAGACAGAAATCATCATTTGAGTCATGTTTAATTTATCGTCTGCAAATGGTTTCAATTTGGTTGAGTCTAAAATTTTGTTGTGTGGTAAAGGGTTAATTCTTTACTAAACAAAAAATACTTAGACTGGTCCAAATTGAAAGAATATGCATATGACACAAGTGACTGAAACAATGGAATTTGTCTGTTAAAGGCTAGAAAACATTGTGGGAAAAGGAGAAAATGCTGGTAACCAGCATTTTCTCCTTTTCCCAAAATGTTTTCAAAAGCTGTCTTTCTCAGAGTCTTTTAAAACTTGGTTCATTCCTCTCTCACTGCTGATCATTGCTTTGACGATGGGTATGTGGGAAAGCAGCCAGTGGCTGGGAAAGAATATTGTGCGGAGTACTGGTACAAGAAACTCGAGGAAAGCATGGATAGGTGCACTGGCTGCCGCGATATGACTGTAATAATGTTGAAAACGACGTTAAACACCAGACAATCAATCATGAAAACTTGGGATTGTGTGGTAATGGGTTGGTGCAGACTGCTGTATACAAGTGGGCTGTGAAGACAGAATAGACTCCATAGGACTGATTACCTCAATATCCATATTTAGCCTCTGTATAATGGCCACCATGTATCTGATGTGCTGACTTAGTAGTTCTCGTGTTCGATCCTCCCAATCTGCTCCCTGTAATTTGTTGTAAACATAATTAGTTCTTAAACTATTATTAAATTAAATTTAATAGTTAAAACCCCAATAGTAGCCAGAAGTAAACCTGGTGGGTCATAAAATGCATTAAAATTTAAATCATATCACTTTAAATCATGGAAAGAATTGTGAAGATAAAAACCTGTTAATGTATGGTCTGGCAAAACTTTTTTCGTTCGCAGAAAAATGAATGTTGAAACTAGGTTGAAAGTTGCCAGGTTGCTCTATCTTTTTACTTTAACCTGGGCCTGTATTTACCAACCATTCTTTAGAACATTCTTTATCTTTTTCTCCAAGATTTTCTAAACTTGAATGTCTTACGAATGAAGTCCGTAACAAAGAAACAAATGAACAAATGCATGGCAGTACAAACTGCATCTGGCGGGATTCGAACCCACGGCGGACAAGATCCTTGTTTTTCGAGGTTTGAAAGCCCAATACCATAACCACTGAGCTAAAGAGATATCTCTCTAACGCAGTTGTTAGGTATTGTATTTAAATTGGGACGAAGCCATGCATGAAGGAGTGGTCTCCTGTAACAAATGTAACACGACTTCTGATTGGCTAAACCAAATGGTTTAGCAAATCAGAAGTTGAGTTACTTTCAAATTTAGAAAATAATGGAGAACTGGACGAAGAACGTTCTTAAGAATGGTTGGTGAATACGGACCCTATTTTAAAATTAATTTTTGTTGTGTAGTAAAGAGTTAAAAGCTCATACCTGATTGGCCAGGCTAGCTATCATAGAGTCTTTGTTGTTGAGAATTTGTTGTAGAAGTGCCTGGTTCAGGGCGTTGTTTTGTTTGGCAAGATGGGCTGTCAACTCATCCTGGCGGCTGGATACTTGGTACTGATGGTTCATCAAATCTTGCTGAAAGAGATATTGTTAATTAATGTCAGTCTTAATTAACCTTTTACCACACAGTCCTGAGTTTTAATAACCTTGAGAAAGAAAGCTTTTGAAAACATTGTGGGGAAAGGAGAAAATGCTGGTACCCAGCATTTTCTCTTTTCCCACAATGTTTTCTATTCAATTAAAGGCAAGTGTCACCATTTGAGCAATTCTTGATTTGTTGTCTGTATTATGCATGGAATTTGGACAAATCTGAAATTTTGTTGTGTAGTAAAAAGTTAACCCTTTGCTATCATATATCGTCTAGTGTCCAGACGTCAACAACTATGTGCATTCTAGAGGTCACATTTTCAGTCTATTACTTGTGAAACTTGGTGAGAATGTTGGTCTTGATAATATCTCAAACAATTTTGAAATTGTGTAACATCAGGTCAAACAGTAGGCTACTGGGACAAATCTTAGAAAAACCTTGTGTGCACTGTAGAGGCCACATTTTATAGTCCAATAATCATGAAACTTGGTCAGAATGTTTGTTTTGATAATATTTTGGACAAATTCTAAATTTGGTCATGTCAGGTCAAAAAGTAGGTCACTTGGACAAATATTAGAAAAACCTTATGTGCACTCAAGAGGCCACATTTTCAGTCCAATACTAATGAAACTTTCCCAGAATGTGTCTTGATAACATTAGAGTCAAGTTTGAAATCAGTTCACATCGGGTCAAAAAGTAGGTCGCTTAAATCTTAGAAAAACGGTGTCTGCACCATAGAAGGCACATTTTCAGTCTGATTCTCATGAAAGTTAGTCAGAATGTTTATCTGGATAATATCTTAGACAAGTTTGAAAGCATGTTATTTTGGGTCAAAAAGCATGTCATCTGAACACATCTTAGAAAAACCTTGTGTGCACTGTAGAGGCTACATTTTCAGTCCGACACTCATGAAACTTGATCAAAAAATGTTTGTCTTGATGATAAAATGTTTTGTCATTGTTCAGTTTACCTATGTAGACTAATTGGAGTTCTATCTTTCACTTCCATCTACATAGATTTAACATTTTGATGCCACAAAAAAGAGGTCCACTGCAACTAAAATGATTTTGGTCAAAATTAAGCATCAAGCAGCAGATTGTGTTGATCAAAGATCAGACTACACATTCTATGCTGTCTGATCCTAATCTTCACCATTTGCATAAGTTATCTAAGTCACCAAAGAGTTGACTAACCTGTCTTGCCATCAGCTCATCTAGTTTTGGGTTTGAATCCTTCTCTACCACACGAACAACAGTTTGTTCTGGTGGAGGATCTGGTGCCATTGACATCTCTTGTAATCGTGGATCATCAACAGTGATGGCTGTAAAGTCTTGAACTCTACGTTGTTTAGGTTCTCGTCGAATTGTGTCTTGAAAGACTTGACTGGTTGTCGTTTTGTAGCTCATGTTGGTTTGTATTGTGAAAAACCTTGATGAGAATATGGAAAAAAAAATTAAACCTTTACCGAATGATCCTGTTTTAACTCTTTACCACAAGAGAAAAAGGTAGACTCGTCCAAATTGAAAGCATTTGCAGCAGACAATATAAATTTGGCCCAAATAATGGGATTTGTCTTTGGAAGGGTAGAAAACATCATGGAAAGGAGAAAATGCTGGTTACCGGCATTTTCACCATCCATCAGGAAAAGGAAAGGGAGAGAGTAGTAATAATCAGTATTTTCTCCTCTCTCCACAACACTTCCAACCTTTCTAAGGAAAGATGGTTTCGAAAGCCTTCCTTGTTTAGGATCATAAAGCCAAGGGATCATTTGATAAAGAGTCACCATAATTAGCTAGCTGTCCTGATTTGAGATTATAGATTTCACTCTTTACCTAACGACAAAATTTTACACTTGTCCAAATTGAAAACATTTGCAGACGACAATTTTAATTTTTTGTAAAGGATGTGATTTGCATTTGGAAGGGTAGAAAACATTGTGGGAAAAGGAGAAAATGCTGGTTACCAGCATTTTCTCCTTTTTCCCTCAATGTTTTCAAAAGCTCTCTTTCTCAGGGTTGTTAGAACTTAGGATTGTGTGGTAAAGGGTTAAGGTGTAACAGTGTTGTCACCATGAAGAAACAGATTAAGTTTTGAGTTTTCAGTTTTCAAATCAATATTTACTAGTTGATAGCTTTAAAAACTAATGAAGCAGAGCCATCTTGAATGAACTTCTTTTACAGATGATATTGATCCAGTAAATAAAAGTACAGTTTAAAGCTTATATCCTGTCATGGACAGATGGTTTAACTCTTTCCAAACGACAAATCAGACTGTTCCAAATTCAAAGCATCTGCAGACGACATATTCAAAATAGCTCTCATTTCTGTTATCGTTTTATGATGAAGAAAGTCTAAGGCATTCCCCAAATGTTGGAGGCATCAGATTGATTGTACGGTGTTTAACTCCATTGTCAACATTAATTCAGTTATATCACGGCAGCCAGTGCACCTATCCATGCTCTCCAGGAGTCTCTTTTACCAGTACTTAGCACAATATTCTTTCTAAGCCACTGGCTGCTTTCCCACATAACCATCGTCGAAACAATGATCAGCAGTGAGAGAGGAATGAATCCTGTTGCAATGACTATCATCAATCCTCGGAAAGAAAATGGCCAAGCCGGGGATCAAACCAGTGAACCCCTGTTCTTGAGACCTGTATCCTACTGACTGCACTATCGGGGCTCGGTTAGAGGGATTTACAGAGAATGAAACCTAGTCTCCCCTTTCCCCCGTTCCCTTGAGTTTTAGATGTCTTAACTTTTACCGCTTGATCTCAACTTATAGAGACCCTGTGAAAGAAGCCGTTTGAAAAAATTGTTGAAAAAGGAGAAAATGGTGGTAGCCAGTATTTTCTCCTTTTCCCACATTGTTTTCTACCCTTCCCAAAACAAATCTCAATTTTTCAGGCAAATTTGTTTTGTTGTCTGCGAATGCTTTCAACTTGGACTAGTCTAGAATTTTGTCATTTGGTAAATGCTTAAGAATGAGAGACAGTAACTGTTGGTTTTGGCTAGAGCTATGGCCTCTTACATGGGTCAGGAATGTTCTAGATTTGAAAGTAACACAACTTCTGATTGGCTAAACCAAATGGTTTAGCCAATCAGGAGTTGTATTACTTTCAAACTTATAAAATTATCACAAATAAGACTGAGAATGTTCTTAAGGATAGTTGGTGAATATGGACTTTGGGGCTCCACATTCAAATCCTGTCATGGGCAGGGTCAACCTGTATGAACTACCAACATTACGAAACAAGAAAGGGGCAAGGTTTCCATATACATGTAGAAATTATTGAAGATTGACTGATCAAAATTGTCACACACTAGTCTTGTTTCACAATAAATTTAAGATAAACAGGTTTAACTCTTTACCAAACAATCCTGTATTTTAACATCCAGAGAAAGAAGACTTTTGAAGACTCACCTGAGCAAGAAGTGCTCAATGTGCTCTTTTGTGATTGTGCTGTGTCTGTCATGCCGTGTGCATTGTGTGGCATGCAGGCATCAACAATTACCTTTTTCACATTTTCAGTCCAATACTCTTGAAAATTGGTCAGAAGGTTTGCCTTGATAACATCTCGGTCTAGTTCAAAATTGGGTCGTGACGGGTCAAATAGTAGGTCACTGGGACAAATCTTGGAGAAACCCTGTGCGCACTCTCAAGGCCACATTTTCAGTGTAATATTCACGAAATTTAGTCAATATGTTTGTCTTGATAGTATCTCAGAAGAATTTGAAATTGGGTTAAATAAGGTTAAAAAGTAGGTCAGTGGGATGAATCTTAGAAAAACCTTGTGTGCACTCTAAAGGCTATATTTTAAAGCCGATAGTCATAAAAAGTTCCGAGAATGTTTGGCTTGATAATATCTCACACTGTTTTGAAATTGGATCAATTTTGGTCAAAGAGTAGGTAACTTGGCAAAATCTTAAGAAAATCTTGTTTCTCCCCCTCCCCGCCCAGACACGTTTTCAGTCCAACATTCATGAACGTTGGTCAGAATGTTGGTCTTTATGAAAATGAGACCGAACAGGTTCTACTCAGGTGAAAAAGTAGGTCACTTGGACAAATCTATGAAAAACCTTGAGTGCACTTGAGGGGCCACATTTTCTGTCCAATTCTCACAAAAGTTGGTCAGCATGTTTGTCTTGATAATACCTCGGAAGTGTTTAGAGGTGGCCTTAGGTGATCTAAAGTTAGTTCACAGAGACAAACTTTAGAAAAACCTTGTGTGCTTTCTAGAGACCATACTAATTTATTATTGTACAAAACTCATGAAAATTATTTAGAGTTTTAACCTAACGATATCTTGTATAAGTTTGAAATTGGGTCAAGTTTGGTAAAAAAGTAGGTCACGAGGACAAGTCTAAAAAAAACCTTGTGCTTACCCTGGAGGCTACATTTTCTGTCCTATTGTCATGACTATGGGTTAGAGTGTTTGTACAAATGATATCTCAGATGAGTTTGAAAATGGGTCACACAGGGTCAAAAGGTAGGTCACTGGGACAAATCTTAGTAAAACTTTGTGTGCACTCTGGAGGCCTTATTTTCTGTCAGGTACTCATGAAAGTCTCATCTCAATTTTTTATTATGCAAACTAAATATATTCTGTATATGTGTTGTGGCATCACCACTAGGATCTCTAAGTCTATGAATCTTAGATCACTTTATTCAAGTGAATGGTTTAGGGCCAATGGCCCTCTTGTTTTCTCATTACCAGAATTTGTTCATATTTTGAAGTATGATCTGTTATTGATGAAAAAAAAATTGGGGGTCATAGACATTGTAATTTTTTTTCTATCCATAATTTGTGACATGACCAGCTGTGGGCATTAGGTTCAATTTCGGACATGATATCCCCAGAACTAAATTGTAATAATTTCAGTTGTGTGCCAGAAGTACATATAGAAAAAAATATGTAGAAGTTGCATAAACAATGTTATATTCCTTAAAAACCTATGAAAAGCTCAGTACATCTACTTTACTGATATTCTGTGGCTTTTGTTGTTGTAGCTGATCCACTTTTGGCTCAATAACAGAATTTATTCATATCTGGTATTTTTGTAGTGTGAAATATTAATAATGAAAAGCGATGAAAGAAATTTAGGGTTTCCAACTTTGTTTTTTCCATCCTATAATTTTTAACATTACCAGATTCTATTTGTAACATGAAATTGTTTTAAGTTACTTCAAATAAGCTTATATTTTTTAAAAATCTATCAGGTATAAGAAGCATTTTCTCCTTTTCTCATATTGTTTTTTATCCTTTCTCAGACAAAATCCAGCCTAAGAACCTTGTTTAACTTGTCAACTGTAAATCCTTGTAATTTGGAAAAGTATGAATGTTGTTGTCTGGTCAAGATAAACATAATATCTAACAGGAAACAAGTATTTAAAAATAAGATTTAACATTTTACAAAGCTTTAAAATTTTAGACTGTTCCATTTTGAAAATATTTGCAGACAACACATCAAATGTTGTTTAAGTCAATTTTTTGCCATTGATAGATTAGAAACCATTGTAGGAAAAGGAGAAGATGGTGGTTACCAGCATTTTCTTCTTTTCCCACAATGTTTTCCAATGTTTTCCAAAGGTATTTTCCTCAGGGTCATTAAAACTCGGGACTGAGTTGTAAGTTTCAGAAAAAATCACTTACCAGTGTACAGTACTGTATTATTCAACTACCTTGTATAGAATTCACTTAGATCACAGCTTGTATGAATATTCACACTAAGTAAACTTTAATTTATTTTTGACAAAATGTACAATAGTAAATCATAATGACCTATTATGATTATTCATTTCTGCAACAAAAATTAACATTTAGTTTGTAAAAAGTCACTGAGCTCTTTACCAGATCTGATGATACTTTAGATCTGTCCAAATTCAAAGCATCAACACTTTACCAAAGGACGTTTTAGATGGATCCAAATTGAAAGCATTTGCAGACTACAAATTATATGTTGCTCAAACTCAGGATCGTGTGGTAAAGAATTAATTTACAGATGGCAAACAGAATTTTACTCAACTGACAATTTATTTTATCCAAATGGATAGAAAATATTGTTATGGGGAAAAGGAGAAAATGCTGTTGCTGTCAACCAGCATTTTCTTCTTTTCCCCACAAAGCTTTCTTCTTCAGAAATGTAAAAACACTTGACTATTTGGTAAAGAGTTAAGAAGCTTTTTTGCAGACAATGACGATCAAGATCAAACTTCACAAAATTTCACAGAACTGCTCAATCTCTGTAACCTTTTCCGGTTTTGTACACAACTTTCAAAATGATTTGAAAATTTAACAAGTGTGAAAGTACCTGAAATTTCCAGTCTTAAATACTATAAAAACTTTACATTGCAGATGGATAAATTGATGTAGAAATAAGCATATTTTGTGGCATCTCAAACATAAATTTCATTTAATTCATCCAGACCGCCCCATCCAAAATAGATCCCATACATGTAGTTTGTGGTCATTTGGTGCTCTTTTGAAAGTGTACCATTTTGTGTTCTTCTTTAACACTTTCTAACACAATTCTGTGTTTTAATGGCCTCAAGGAAAAAGTATCTTGAAAACATGATAGGAAAAGTTTTGATTAAAGATCAGACTGTATGTTTGATAAAGTCTGATTCTGATTTACACCACACATAGGCAACAAAAGTTTTTATATGTGCTTAGAGGATTAATACTTGTTGAAAAAATGATGCAAAAATAGTATCTGTAAAAAAATCAATCCAAAAAAGGACTGCTGTAAGACAAGAAAAGTCATCATCAGTTTATAATGATTTGATAACATGATAATATTTATGAGCATTCTTAGACTGTTTGAACTGATCAAAGTTATCATTCCTCTGTGTGTTGATCAGGAGACCTTTCTTATGTGGCACAGTTCACCTGTAGTAGTTTACCAATAGATCAATAGGATTCAATTCAAATCTATAATAATGAAAGAGATATTTACCATATCATAACCCTTTCTACATATAGAAGTCAAGTGAACTTGTCCAAATATAAATTCCATTGTCGAGAAAGGCAGAAACAGCTTCAACAAATTGTCAGATCTGAAAGAAAACCCTTTAAGTGTAGTCTTGCTTTACAGAAGCAATGAATACATTTTTAAAGCATCTGATTAGAAATTGTCAGCTTGCAGATATTGCTGAAATGTGATGTGTTTGTGTTTATGGAAAAAAGGGTTTTGCATTCATACTTATTTATATTGCATTATAATAGCATTGAAATGAAAGTAAACTTTATCAAAGCGAGACATGTGAAAAGATTTGATGTTGACGATGAAAAGGATGAAATGAATGTCCACCTTTTTAAATTCAAATTTTGTGTTTTATTTATGGAGTGGCAAGCTGTAAAGCTTTTAATATCAATACCATAAATTACTGATGTTTGTATTCAATAAATGGTCTGTTGTAGGTTTGCCATCTCTGTCAAATTTTTGGACTGGACCAAATTCAAACTATTTGCAGGTTACAAATTAAATAGTGCATATAGTGCATAAAGGATGATTTCTGTCTTTGACAAAGTAAAAACCATTGTAGGAAATGGAGAAAATGCTGTTTACCAGCATTTTCTCCTTTTTCCACATTGTTTTCAAAAGCCTTCTCATTCAGGGCTGTTAAAAGTTGTGATTGTAAGGTAAAAGAGTTACGGGTCCGCTGTGGGTCAGTAATTTAGGAACTCCTGAGGTTTATACTTGATTGGAGCGTTGGTCAGTGGAGAGTGTCCTTTGGCAAGAACTGTAGGGCCCCAGCCTAGTGCTGGTAGAACCTAGGACAGATATGAATCGGAGAGGTTAAAAAACAAGAATGAAAATGTAGTAGAAAAGTAGCCTCTTTCTTTCATAAGTAAGCAGGGCATGAGTATCTCTGTCATGGCCTAATTTTCTGTTTTATTTCTAAACCCTTTACCACAGAAGCCAGAGATTTCATGACTCACTCCCCCCCCCCCAAAAAAAAAAAACACACACAAAAAAACAACACCTTTTGAAAACATAATGGGAAAAGGAGAAAATGCTGGTAACCAGCATTTTCTCCTTTTCCCACAATGTTTTCTACCCTTCCAAATGCAAATTTCAAATTCTGAATCACATCTATTTTGTCGCCTGCAAATGCTTTTGATTCAGACAAATCTAAAATTTTGTTGTGTGGTAAAGAGTTTAGGGGGCTATTCAGATTTCTGTTACCTCACATAAGTAAAAAATGATAATTCTTCACAGAATAAACCTTTACCGCACAATCCCTGGTTTTAACAACCCTAAGAAATGAGGCTCGGTGAAAAAGGGGCTCAATGCATCTATGAGATGCATGAGACCAATCAAGTCATCACATAATTATGGATCCATAAAATCCTTTTTGTTTAACAACCGACTGACCCACAAGTCACACTATACATGCACACTCACCATACAATGCCAGTGTCAATCAAATGGCAGATCAGCTCCTCCCTCTTTAACTTGAGTTTTGTATGACACCCCTAAAACTTGTAATGATACAACCCACCCTATTATGGGGCCCGGTAGGTGTCATGCTCTACACATTTTTTATTTCGAAATAACGAAATCCTAAATCATTCAAATGAAATACTATTTCGAGAAAATGAAATACTAATTCGTTAAATCGAAATGCTATTTCAATAAAACAAAATGCTATTTCGAGAAAACAAAATGGGTATGTTTGGAACACTTGGTTGTCATCGTATACAGACTGTGTAGTCACTCATCTCACATGGGCATGGCGGATGATGACAACCAAGTGTTTCGAACATGCCCATTTCGTTTTCTCGAAATAGCATTTCATTTTAACGATTTAGTATTTCGTTCGAACGATTTACGATTTCGTTATTTCGAAATAAAAAATGTGTAGAGCATGACACCTACAGGGCTCCGTACCCTATAGTGATAGAAAAACAATTGATTGATTTTGTTCACTGATGAGTCTGCAACTTGCTGGAGACACATTGAAGATTATTTGATGTCAGATTTAGAGGTTTTCAAGCAATTTGCTAGAGGTTCACAGAGCCAACTTTCTTTTTCGACCCTTTACCACACAATTCCAGGTTTCAATGATGCTGAGAAAAAAAGGCTTTACCCACAATAAAATCCCAGACTTGTCTAAATTGAAAGTATTTGCTGACAACAAGTTATAGGTGACTCAAATTACTAAATCTGGCCTTTGAAGGGTAGAAAAGGAGTTACCAGTATTTTCTCCTTTTCCCACAAATTTTGTTTAAAAGCCTTCTCTTTCAAGTTGGTTAAAAGTCGGGACTGTGTGGTAGAGAGTTAATACTCTGATTTATCTGAACATCCTGTTAACAATGTACTTGAACATTGATGGATACTAAGTGCTTGATTTGTATATAGCTCTATTTGCTTCATACAAACATATTAAAACAAAAATTATTCCCATTTTTTTCTTCCAATTTTTAAAACATTTGTCCTTGTTTTGAAAGAAGCAGATATTCTTTGTCAAAATGGTGTTTTAAGTATGAAAAACAAAGGATGTGGAGAAAATGGTAGCATTTTTCCATGGATATTTTCCACCGTTTTAAAGACAAATCATCTGAGCTTTAAATTTTTTGTGTCTCAAAATGTTTTCAATATGAATTTTGCTATCTTATACAAGGTTAAGTCTTCTCCTGCTGTTTGCACCCATGGATGAATTAAGTGGATAGTTTAAAGCAAGATCAGCTTGCACATGTGTGCAGTCTGATCTTACTCTACACTCTCTGCTGTGTTATCACAGCAGTTTTTGTCATAATTATGAACCTAATACAATGCTAAGATAGATTATGAAATCTATTGTCGTTATTGTAAGGACAAGGGTTAATGCTTTACCATACAACAGAATTTGGGACAGGACCAAATTGAAAGCAATTGCAGATGACAAGTTTAATGTTGCTGAAATGATGATTTCTGTCTTAGATAGGGTAGAATACACTGTGGGAAAAGGAGAAAATGCTGGTTACCAGCATTTTCTCCTTTTCCTTCAATGTATTCAGAATTTTTCTTCTTCAGGGTCGTTGAAACTGAAATTTGTATGGTAAAGGGTTAAGAATGGCTATTTGATGGTTTGCCATGTTAAAAACTTCCTAGACAGGATTACCCATTATGGAAATACCTTAGAAGTGAATCTGTCTATAGATCACTCTGCTATTAGGATAGAATTATAGATTGTCTCTTAATATCTGTGTTTTTCGGCATAGCAGAATGTGCTGGCTTTTGACCTACTGTGTGGTGCTGATAACAAATGAATAAACAGAATTTCGTGATTGGTCAGAAATGTAGACATGTTTATTTTAAGGGCCCCTGCCTATGTGCTTGCAAATTTATGCCGTCTATCTTTTTTAATGATATTTCTTGTTTACGAAAAGAAATCTTTGCATCAAATGAAAGTAGAGAAATCTTAGGTATTATGAACTTTTTTTTCCTTTTTTGTAAGCCTTACAGTGCTGAACTCTTTACCAAACAACAAAGATTTTAGATTTGTCCAAATTCAAAGCTTTTGCAGACGACAAATTAAATGTGGCTTAGTTGTTGAAATTTATCTCCAGAAAACATTGTGGGAATACGAAAAAATGCTGCTTACCAGTTTCGTTTAGTCAATGTTTTCTACCCTATCAAGGATAAATTTCATCATTAGGGCAGCATTTGATCTGTCATCTGCTAAATCCTTGAATTTGGATGAATCTAAAATTTCATCATTTGGTAAAGAGTTAGTATTCTTTCGAATAACACCTTGTACATTATTTTGATATAAAGGTGATTTCATTGATTGTGAATCTGTTTTTCTTTGTATAAAACTGTGTTGGATTTGTATGTGAATAAATAATACCTACCTTTTTACTCTAACCAAACAGTTTGCATTGTAACTGAGATTTTTGACAAATAGACTTACAATGTATCATTCGTGTCTTTTTTGTTTCTTACAATCTTTTTCTTATAAGCTACAACAGGTGCTTTTGTAGATAGTTTAGGTAAAGATCAGACTGCACAGAACATAATCAACTCACTGATCTTTTAGATCTGTTACATTCAGATATACATTGTATTTAGAGTTTTTCTGGTAATAACTTTCATGGAATGGCTTCAATAAAGTTTTGTCTAATAGGACTGAAGACAGAAGGTTTTATAACCCTTGGCTCTTTACCACACAATTATAAGTTTTAACAACCTTGAGGAAGAGGCCTTTTGAAAACACTGTGGGAAAAGGAGAAAATGCTGGTAACCAGCATTTTCTCCTTTTCTCACAATGTTTTTCATTCTTCCAAAAAACACATTTCATTTTTTGAGTCACAATAAGTTTGTCGTCTGCAAATGCATTAAATTGGTACAAGTCTATAATTTTGTCATTTGGAAAACGGTTAATGTCTTCAGGGTATGATATTGTTATTCCTTGTTAGATCTTATAAGTGGACATTAAAAAAAAAGAATGTTCTTGGATATTTAGAAGGTAATGTTTTGTGATTTAACTGTTTTCAAAGTGATTTAGTGCTTTAACTAACATGAAAAGGAGGGCTATTGAAAACATTGTTAGGTAAGGAGAAAATGCCAGTAACCAGCATTTTCTTCTTTTCCCAGAATGTTTTCTACCTTATTACAGACAAATTCCATTATTTGAGTCACACTTTACTGTTGTCTGCAAAGTTCTTTCAATTTGAAACAATCCCTGGTTTTCACCGCCCCGAGAAAGAAGCCTTTAAAAACTTCGTGGGAAAAAGAGAAAATGCTGGTACCTGGTACCAGCATTTTTTCCTTTTCCCACAATGTTTTCTACCCTTCCTGAAACAAATTTCAGTTTCTGAGTCGCATTTATTTTGTTGTCTGCAAATGCTTTCAATTTTATACCCAGCAAAATCATGTTTTCTGTTTCAGCTATATTAGTACAAGCTAAAGACTGATTATAAGGACAGGAGGAATTCCTTCAGAAAATTAATTATAATCTTAGACGATCCTGGAGCTATCGATAAAATATAAAACACTGGAGTTATCTATAAAACGAAATGGCAGGGAGAAATAGATCACAGCTACGCCCACCTTATGACACTGACTATGACACTTTACCTCCACCACGTCAAAATGGTCGTCAGCCAGATTACAACAACCGCTATAGTTCACCAAGGGTAAATGATGGCGGCCCATCGAGAGGTACATCGAGAGCACCCTCAAGACTTGATCTGCTGGAGGAAAGAATTGCACAGCAGGAGCGCAATTCACAGCAACTCATCGAAAGAGCATTCAAGAACAAAGAGGATGTGATTGAAAGTTTGAATTTTACGCATGGCACATGGCAAGAAGAAAAACATGCACGGAACATGTTACAGGAACACATTCGTACAATCACTGCAATTGTTAATCGATTAAACAGTGATATTGCGGTAAGTTTGTTGCAAAGTTACTTTGCTAACCTTTGACCACACAATCCCGACTTTTATCAACCCTGAGGAAAAAAAAGCGGTTAAAACATTGAGGGAAAAGGAGAAAATGCTGGTAGCCAGCATTTTCTGCTTTTCCCACAATGTTTTCTTCTCTACAAAATACAACTTCCATATTTATTGATAACATTCAATTTGTTGCGTGCAAATGCTTCGTTTTGGTGGAGTCCAAAATTTTGTCGTTTGAAGAATTAAAGAAGTTCTGTTTTTCTCATTAGAGATACAAAAATCAACTTCTTATCAAACATCAATTAAATCACATTTAACGTTCAGCTAATAGACAATATTTCTCCTTTTTTCGTGTTTATTTATTTTCACAACTCTGTGGCAGAGGCTATTGAAAACGTTGTGGGAAAGGAGCATAATTTCATGCTGGTAGCGTGCTTTTTTTCCTTTTCCTATTTCACTGATTTAACAACAGATGCCTTAATTTGAGCCATATCCCAGTATAGACAAGCCTGAAAATTGTTGATTTCAGAAGGGTTATAGAAAGTAGCCTGTTTTATGGACACTTCGTCTTAGGCCCCCAAGTCAGTGTCTGATATTATTTGCAATAAATGACATTATGGAAGACAAATATTATGCCTTGAAGTAAGTACAAGCTATCATAATTCTTACCTTCAGAACTCAAAAATAACAAGAGCTAGCTCATAGTTGTCGATAAACTTTAGCCATGCTCTGACAAAAGAGGGTTTAATGCATCTCCATGATGCATCATACCAAGCAAGTCATCGCATAATTGTGGATTCTTAAAATCAAATTAGTCTAAAAAGTGACTAAATCTGGAGGTAGAGTGGTCCTTTGTCATGCAGAAAATTTACAAATAGCAAAAGGTTTTGACCTGGGCAGCCTGCTCATACTATGCAGGCTGACATGGGTTGATACTTTTTGCACATACAATGAGCCTCCTTTTCACAGAGCATGGCTCACTTAAAAGATGGTTGTCAAATAGAAGGAGAAGGATACATATTTTCAATGATGGCTGTCAGTTGCTAATTATTTTTGTAGAAATTCAATTAGTCTATCAAAGAACAATTAAGAAATATGTATACACATTTTTATTCATAGTAAATTACTTGATGGATAATTATGTTCTTGAAAAACATGTGGAGATTTTGTTTTGCTGCTGAACTATTTTGTAGCCAAAAACCAAAATAGTGTATCTCAACTAAGCACCTGATACTTACATGTGTGTGCATTTATCCTTATAACTCTTTAACACATGACAGAAATGTTGACTTGTCCATATTTAAAGCATTTCCAAATGATACTTAGAATGTGACTCAAATGATGGAATTTGTCTTTGATAGGGTAGAAAACACTGTGGGAACTGGAGAAAATGCTGGTTACCAGCATTTTGCCATTTTCCCTTCATGTTTTCAAAAAGGATTCTCTCTTAGGGTAGTTATAACTCGGGTTTGTGGAGTAATGAGATAATGCATACAAAAAACTGCAATTTTTTTTAGTACATTAAGTAGATCTACTTTTATTTTTCTGATTTGAACTAATTTCTTGGTCGTATGTGTCTTTAAATTACAAAGCTTTTACCCAATAAGCCTTACATTTTGTACATAAAAATTTCTAGACATTGGAGGAAACAATTAGATCTAGGGATTCAGCTGCAGCGGGAACAAATTCGGCTGTGAAAAACTTGGAGGTTCATCATGTAGCCACACTCACAGATCTACGGGGACGGATAGTCAGATGTGATACCTCGATTGCAAAGCTGTCGACAGACTTGCGACAGATTGTAGAATCTGTAAAACAAACCAGCCAACAGCAACAGGACGGCCAGAATCGTTTGTTAGACAGAATACATGATCTTGAATCTAGGGTAAAATTTTGTTTGTTGTTTGTGTTTGCACGAAGATACTGAGATTTGTTGGTTAAGTCTTTACCAGATGACAAAATTTTAGACTTGCCCAAGTTAAAAGCATTTTCAGATGACAAATTAAAATGATTTGATTTGTCACCCAATGCCACACAACCTCAACTTTATTGACCCTGAAGAAGACAGGTTTTGAAAACAGTGTGGGAAAGGAGAAAAGGCAAGTAGCCAGCACTTTCTCCTTTTCCCACTGTGTTTTCTAACTTTACAAGGACTAATTTCTTCATTTTAGCCACATTTAATTTGTCATCTGCAAATGCTTAGAATTGAGACATGTCTAAAATTTTGTTGTATGGTAAAGAGTTATCTTGTCATTTATAAAGTCTTTCAATACAGACCAGTCTAAAATTTTGTTGTCTTGTCAGGAGTAACTTTTATTGAACCAGTCACAACAAGCTGCTTTTGCTGGTGTATGTAGAGCTGTTCTGGTCAAGGCAGCCTTGACAGTGCATGGCATATAGGATCTGAAATAAGTTGACATTTGAGATAAAAATTTATAATACAAGTCTAGAAAAATGTTTTTGAGCAAGCTTCGGGCAAGCTTATTAATATTTTTTCTAGATGTGTTTTATAAAATTTTATCTGAAAAGCAGACAAAAATGTCAGATTCTTTGTATCACATAACATTATCTCACAAATTATAGGACAAAATATCTAAAACAATGCACATACAGGTGAAAATATCCATGACTAAAAAAAAAATTTGCCTCACTCCTCTGAAAATAATATAAATGGAGATAATGCATAGCTTATAAACGTGTGTATGATAAGAAAATTCTTAATGACTATATAACATTGAAAACCAGAGAGGCTATATGATAAAACTTGTTTTTCGCAGATCTAGAAGTTTTATTACATTTACATGGTGCTTTAGCCCTTTACCACACACACCTGACTTTTAAAGACCCTGAGAAAGAAGAAAGCTTTTGAAAACATTTTGGAAAAGGAGAAATGCTGATAAACAGCAATTTTTCCTTTTCTCAATTTGTTTTCTACCCTTCCAAAGGCAAATTTCAATTTTCAAGTGACAGTGATTTTGTTGTCTGCAAAACTTTCCAGTTGGGCCAGGTCTAAAATTTTGTTGTTTGGTATACAGTTGATTTGTCATCTGTAAACTTTTTCAGTATTGACTAGTCTAAATTTTTGTCATCTTGTCAATGGTGATCAGCATTTACCTGCATTTTACCCTTTTCCCACAATGTTTTCTACCCTATGACAGACAAATTTCATATTTTCAGTTACATTTGTCATCTGCAAGTGCTTTCAGGTATGTCAAGTCTTAAATTGTGTTGCCCCATTAAATGTTAAGGTAAACTCTTAATCTGTTTACTCTTTACCAGATCAGAAAGTTTGAACAATTTGAAAGGATTTTCAGATGACAAATTAAATGTGGCTCAAATGACGGAGCTTGGTTGAAGACAGACAGAACACATTTTGGGAAAGAGAGCATTTTCTCCTTTTCTCACAATGTTTGGAGAAAACTTCTTCTTTTCAGTCAGCGGTTAAAGATTTAACTATTTCTAATTACAGCTTGTTACAGTGACAGGACAACTAGACCGAAATTCAAGCGAACAGAAGATGAAACTACAACATTTGGAAGGTGACACAGGCCAGCAGATGGCACAGCTCGATTCTCGTACACGCCAAATTGTTGACGATCTCAAAAACAACATAAGTACATACCAATCACATGCAGATGTTGAGCGTGAAAAACTGGAGGGAAAATTACATGCTGTTCTTGATAATCATGCACAAATACGAGATGAATTGATAGTAAGTTAAACAATTGTTGCAAGAACCTAATTGTAATTTAAATTTTTACCTAACAATCGGGTGTTTTGAGGACGCTGAGGAAAAAGGCTTTTGAAAACAATATTTGAAAAGAAGAACATGCTGGTGTAACCAGCATTTTTCTTCTTTTCCCACAATGTTTTCTTCTCTATAAAAGACCACTCCTTTCATTTCAGTCACATTCGTCATCAGCAAATACTTGCAACCCTGGCAAGTCTGAAATATTGCCATGCCAAATATGGCTGCTTAGCCCAAATTTGTGGGCTTTTGCGGACAGTGTAGATCACAATCAGAATGCACAGAATGTGCAGTCTGATCTTGGATTTACACTGTCCGATACAGTTACATTTCTCCAGTTAGCAAAATTTTTAGAATGAAAACTACAGGTTTTCACTATTGACTGGAAATCTTAAGTTTAATTTAGCAACTTAGGGATTAATATATTTTTATAAGAATCTATAAATGTTTTCTCTAGAGTTTAAAATTCTAAGGAGATCTTCAGTGGTTAGAGGAATGGATTCATATTCAGGACTTACATGTTCAATCCTTGCCAGTGACACTAGTCATGTGGAAGAATCTATGGGAACATTGACAGCTGGTAAACCTGCTACCAAAACTAGAATGTTTTCTTAGTGTGGAAAGAATTTCATGCACTGCAATGTGAACAGATACCTGAAATTCTTACAAAAAATTGTGATAGACAATATTTTATGCTTGTTCATAAAAAAACATTTGCAATAAACATTTGCAGACCATCAATCAGATATGGCTCAAATCTTCAGAGTTGACATGTAAGGGAAATGAAAAATATACCTATTACAAGCATGTTCTGCTTTTCCCATAATGTTTTCAAGGTATTTCCTCTTTAAGTTCCTTAATTCTTTACCAAACAATTCTGTGTTTTAAAACCCTAAGAAAGAAAGCATTTGAAAACATTGTGGGAAAGGAGAAAATGCTGATAACCAGCATTTTCTCCTTTTTCCCACAATGTTTTCTACCCTTTCCAGAACAATTTCTACAATTTTGTCTTCTGCAAGTGCACTGAATTTAGAAAAGTCTAAAATTTTGTCATTTAAAGAATTTAACCATTTTCTTTTCCAACAGGGTAAACTTGAAAGAAAGATTGATGAAAGTCAGTATGTTATGGAACAAAAACTTCACAAACTTGAGGAAACCATACAGATAGAGGCAGACAGACTCACAGAAATGCAGCAGGTAAAACTTATTTCATCATTTCATCATTTTTAGCTCCACTGGCTGTAGGCCAGTGGCTTATGTCATGGTCCAGTGTCTGTCGTGCGTCAGTGTGTCCGTCCGTCCGTGTGTGCGTTAACTTTTATTTCAAACATCTTCTTCTCTGAAACTGCCCATCCAATTTTGATGAAACTTCACAGAAATGATCCTGCCATGGCCCTCTTCAAAATTTCTTGAAAGAATTTGATTCCTTCAAAAACTCTGGTTGCCATGGCAACAAAACTGAAAAATATTGAAAATCTTTGAAAATCTTCTTGTCTGAAACCATAAGGCCTAGGGCATGTAGCTTTATCTAGTGGACCTCTACCAAGTTTCTTCAAATTATAGCCCTGGGGTCAAATTTGGCCCCGGCCCAGGGGTCACAAATTTTATATGGGCTTATATAGGGAAAACTTAAAAATTCTTCTGGTACCTAGCCATAGGGCCTAGGGCTACCAAATTTGGCATGTAGCTTTATCAAGTGAGCATATAGCAAGAGTGCCCAAATTATAGCCCTAGGGTCAAACTTGGCCCCGCCCTGGGGTTCGTTAAGTTTTACAAGGGCTTATATAGGAAAAACTTTAAAAATCTTCTCGTACCTAGGCATAAGGCCTAGGGCTACCAAATTTGGCATGTAGCTTTATCTAGTGGGTGTCTACCAAGGGTGCCCAAATTATAGCCCTGGGGTAAAATTTGGCCCTGCCCCGGGAGCCTCATGTTTTACAGGGCCTTTTATCAGGGCTTTCATTAAGAGCTGGGGGCTGGGGATTTCCCCCGTCTATTTTGACCGAACCCCCTGGCTACTTTTGTCCTACAAAAAATGGCTGATGGTGTTTTTTTTTTAATACACGATATAAAACTCTGAATAGAAAGGCATTATCTGAATGCTTTTACCGATTATTTTGCTTATAAAACGTTGCCCTGTCACTAAAATCGTAATGAAATTAACTGCACCTTCCGATCGGTCTCGCGAATAGTTTGTTTACAAAATAATGCTGGAAATTGGTCTTTTTTATTGCTCGTTTCGGGTCTACGTAGTTTCGGCCTTTAGTCAATTTTTGGGGAGGGTCACTGTCTTGAGGGTAATGTTTGGATCTCTATTTATTTGAGGGGTTCGAAAAGCTGAGCGAAGTGTCCCAGGTAATAAAGTTCGAATCATCCGGGCCGATGTGAATTGGATTGGTATGGTATGGTTTTGAAGTGTCTCGGAACTGTGCTATGTTGTTTACGACAATCAGAAACCGGCGATGTAAACAAACCAGCATGTCTACAAATCTTCTGAACGCAAATGCACAAAAGACTCGCAAGAGTGTGAAGCAATAGATTGAGCCGAAAAGACATGTCTTTTAAGGAATTTGCAGAGCTTGTCAGAGATGAAGTTCGTCTATATGCTAAAGCTGTGCAACTTCCTGTCGAGTCTCCACCACTCTCTGATGATGACTGGTCGGAGAGTGAATGTGAAAATGAATGGTAATCAGCAGTACCTTTTACAAGTTGTGTGATGAAAATGCCCAAAAATGCTTTTGGAAGTCAGTATTTGGTTTTTTTTTTTTCTCATTTTATGCATGATTTATGCACAAAACTGACAGATAAATCAACATAACAAATTCAAAAAATACTATAGACTCATCTCCAAGAGCCATTGTTGATTACCATTCATTTTCAAATTAACAAAATTTGGGGATGAAATAGTAAAGTTAAGCTTCGTTGAGAAAAAGTTCTGTTTTATTTGATCCTCTTCATTATATTCTTCTCCATGTTTCTAAAGAAAAGGGGGGGGGGGGTGGACAAGAAATGACACCTAATACCCCCCTGGATATGTGGTTCTCCATGTCTGCAAACACCCCATGGCCCCCGCTGGGGGAGGACCCCCAGACCCCCCTTCTACTTTTGGAAATTACCCTTCTACTTTAAATCTTATTGAAAGCCCTGTTTTATTGAGGAAACTTTGAAAATCTTTTTGTTTATAACCACACATTCCAGACCTGTATTATTTGGTATGGGGCTTTATCTTGTGGACCTCCAGCAGGATGCAAGTAATTATAGCTTTGTGGTCAAAAATGGCTTTGTCCTGGGGTCATAACTTTCTTGTAGGATTTCATAGAGAAAATTTCGTATGTCTAGTTTGAAACCAATTGGCCAAGTTACAGGGCCATCATGGCCCTCTTGTTTGTGCAAATGATGTTAACTCACCTTAACCCTCTACCAAATGATTCCAACTTTTAATGACCCTGCAGAAGAAGCCTTTTGAGAATATTGTTGGAAAAGGAGAAAATGCCAGTAACCAGCATTTTCTCTTTTTCCTACTTTGTTTTCCACCCTTTCAGAGGCTTATCTAATCATCGTAGCCACATTTAATTTGTTGTCTGCAAATGCCTTTGGTTTGGACCAGTAGTTAAAACTCAGGATTATGTGATAAAGGGGAAAGTCTATACTAAACAATAAAATAGTATACTTATCTAAATTGAAAAGACTTTAAGACGAATATAAGATATGCCACAATGAAATAATATTTATTTCTTTAAAAGAGTAGAAGACATGGTGGGGAAAGAAGAAAATGCTGGTTACCAGCTCTTTCTCCTTTTCCCACAATGGTTGAAAAGCTTTCTTACTCAAATTTGTTAAAACATTGAGTTGCTTGGTTACTCAAGGTCTTTTTAGCATTTTTACATCTCTCTTTCTCTCTTCCCCTCTCCTTCTCTGTTTCTCTCCCCGTCTTCCCCCACCCTCTCTCTCTCTCTCTCTCTTTTTCTCCTCCTTTTTTCTCTCCTTCCTTTCTCTTCCTATCTCTCTGTCTGTCTCTCTCTCAACCCTTTCTTTCTTGTCTTCTCTATTTTGTATATCAGTTGAATATACTTTTTGAAATTTTCACATCCCACAATGTTTTCAAAAGCTTTGTTTGTACTAGGTCATTAAAAGTCAAGAATGTGTGGTAAAGGGTTATGTAGAAATCATAGAGTTTGGTGAATACTTCCCCAGAACAGGAAGTTGAAAAAAAAAATTTAGGATTATTTCCATGCATTACTGATCATCTTCACTCTTTATTACAGCACATAGAAAACAAAGTTGTAACACGACTTGACCTCGCCATTCGTCAACAAACAGATGAGATCAGCAAATTAAAGAGGGACACAAGGGATGGTTTATCGACAGTTCAAGAGAGCATAAGCAACATGAAGACGGTGATGGAGGGAAAACGGAAGCTTTTAGAAGATCAGTTACGCAAAGAAATCAGCCAGATCAGAAAAATGGTTGTTCTTGTATAACATTGTGATGCTGTGTGTCCTCTGTCTGGCACAAACAAAAATGTTGCCTCCTGCTGACAAATTTGCTTAATTTTGCAGCAGATCAGGGCCTGTATTCATCAACCATTCTGAAGAATTTCCTTAGTCTGATTGTAGATTTTGAAAGAAACATAACTTCTGATTGGCTAAACCTTTCAAATTTTGGAAGTAATACAACTTCTGATTGGCTAAACCATTTGGTTTAGCCAATCAAAAGTTGTGTTACTTTCAAAAGTTTAGAAAATTATTGAAAATAAGACTAAGAATGTTCTTAAGAATGAATGATGAATACAGATCCTGGTCTGAAAATTTGTGTTAAAAGAAAATATTGCTTGTCAGGATACCAAAATGTTTTCACATGTAAATGATAATCCATCTTTCACAACGTTTTGAAAGTGATCTTCAGGGAATTGGTTCATGATTATCAATATTTTACCAGGATATTTTTAAAAGTTGTCTGCTGAAAATTTGTTGAAGGAGGTAATGAGTTAACCCTGTACCGCACAACAAAATTTTGGTCTGGTCCAAATTCAAAGCATTTGCAGACAACAAATGAAATATGGATCAAATGATGAACCTTATTTTTAAGGGTAGAAACCATTGTGAAACCCAGCATTGTCTCCTTTTCTCATGATGTTTTCAAAAGCCCTTTCTCTTAATGTCGTTAAAACTCCGGATTGTGTGGTGAAGGGTTAACCTACATTTTCCTCTCTACCAGACAGAAAATTGTAGACTCATCCATATTGAAAGCATTTGCAGACAACAATTTAATTGTGGTTCAAATGTTTGTATTTGTCTTTGAAACGGGTAAAAAACAATGTGGGAAATAAAGACCATGCTGCTTACCAGCATTGTCTCTTTTTCCCATAATGTTTAGAAAAGCTATTTTCCTCAGTGTTGTAAAAACATGGAAGTGTTTGGTATAGGGTTTTAACCATTTATCACACAATCCCGAGTTTTACCGACCCAAATGAAAAAGGCTTTTGAAAACACTGATGGAAAATGAGAAAATATTGGTAACCAGCATTTTCTTCTTTTCCCACAATGTTTTCTATATTTTCTATCCTATCACAGACAAATCTTACCTTTTAATCAATATTTAATATGTTGTCTGCCAATGCTTTCAATTTGGACCAGTCTAAAATTTAGTTGTTTGGTATAGGGTTTAAATAACTAATAGAGATAGCCTCAGGTTGTTCAAAATCTAGATGTATTTTTTACTAAAGAAACGCCAAATTAAGTATGAATACAATCGAAGAAAAGTACACGTATTAATTTTGCTAGTTAGGTACATAACATTCTTTTTGCTTTATTTGTATGATATTTTTCAAAGATATTTGTTTGTTTGTTTATCATTCAAAATTTATTGAATAATAGTGTTATGAACAATGAAGTATTCAATACAGTATGACATGTACATGTATTATTATTTCGGATAAATATGATGAGTCAGACATGAATATATCTGTGAGTGAATGGGTTTTACTATACACCAGTAAATTTTCCGGCCCAAATACTTCCATCATACGCAGATAACCCTTTACCGCACAGTGCCGACTTTTAACCACCCTAGGAAAGAAGCCTTTTGAAAACATTGTGGGAAAAGGAGAAAATGCTGGTAACCAGCATTTTCTCCTTTTCCCACAATGTTTTCTACCCTATTAATAAAAAATTGCACCATTTGAACTACTTTGAAATTGTCGTCTGCAAATGCTTTCAATTTGGACAAGGCTAAAATTTTGTCATCTGGTAAAGGGATAAAATATCACACAAGAGAAAAACATCTGTATCTACACAGTGTCAAATATGGTTCCAAATATGGTACAATGATGTATCCCACACATGGAATACATACATATTGATTTGCAGTTTGATTGGTCAAAATGTTATAGAATAATATTCAGCCACCTTTTATAAAAATGAAGTTACTACCGACTAGGCCACTATTTCTTTTAATCTTGTTTACCATTGTTGAATAAAATGTCTATAATTGCAGTATTTCAAAAGTTGTCGGAAAATAATAAAAGGAACTTTACGTTGTAATTTTCCTGGTGTTTGTATTTGCTTCTGGCTGCATGAGAAAATTTGACATTTTGCTCAACTTTAGGTCTAGCTCAATATCAAGTTTTTTCACGCTGCGTGAATCAAACAAGAGCACCAGGAAAGTTACCTCAATGTAGTATGCCATACACCTTTTTCAAAAGACTTTAAGACTACTTTTCAAAATGCTGCAAAAGGAGAAATTGCCCATAATGAACAATTTCTCCTTTTGCCACATTGTTTCTCTAATATTCAAGTGTATCTCATAATTTATGATAAATATCCGTATTTTGTCAATATGTTTTTAATTCTTTACCTAATGGAAAACCTAAGAGTTGTCCAAATTTAAAACATTTGCAGACAACACTTAAAATGTGGCTGAAATTATGAGATTTTGCTGTTAAAGAGTAGAAAACATTGTCGGAAAAGGAGAAAATGCTGCTTACCAGCATTTTCTCCTTTTCCCCCATAATGTTTTCAAAATCTTTCTTCCTCAGGGTTGTTAAAACTTGGATTGTGTGGTAAAGAAATGAAGGCCCTCTCCCTCAGGGCCATACAAAAACAGAATTATTTGTAATTGGTTGACTAAGCTGTTACAAGTAATTGCTGTTTCCCCTACAATGTTTTCAAAAACTGTCTATTAAAGGGCAAAAAATGCCCTATGTGATAATGTATTAATTTTTCATATTGGATGAATAGATAAGTTTTGCTTAAACATTTTACCCAACACTTGAAATCAAAATCATCAAATAGACCATTGCAGTGTATTGATCATATTTCTGAGTTTTGCTTTGTAAATACAAAGTTAAAATTGTAAGAGTGACTTACAGGCACTATGCATAGGGCAGCTGGCTGTAGGTCATTACTTATGTTGAATATTTTGTCAAATATAAAATGTTTACACATGTCACTTCTATTAGATTTACCCACTTAGGTGTCGGTCAGTATTACGGTAACCTGTGAAAACACCACCAGTGGATCTGGGGTCATATTTATTGACCATTAAAGTTTAAAGGAACACAATTTCTGATTCAATGCACCAAATGATCTTGTTTAGACAAGTGGAATTTAGAATTGGAATGTAATTTATTATGCTTTGAATATGGAAAACAGCAAATCAAAAGAAGTATGTATGCCAAAAAAGAAGTCATATTCTTAGTTTAGTTCTGGAGTTATACTGTTAAATTATTTTCATATTATATGTGATATCATCATTTTCATATTATATGTGATATCATTTTATTTGGGTTCGTTAGACTATTCAAATTGTATGCATTCAAACTTTATGGTTTACCTATAATATTCAAATTGTATAGTTTACGTAGGCAGTTCAACTTGTATGGTTTACCAAGACCATTCAAATTGTATTGTTTACCTAGTCAATTCAACTTGTATGGTTTACCTGGACCATTCAAATTGTATATTTTACTTCTAATATTCAAATTGTATAGTTTACGTAGGCAGTTCAACTTACATGGTTTACCAAGACCATTCAAATTGTATTGTTTACCTAGACTATTCAACTTGTATGGTTTACTTGGACCGTTCAAATTGTATAGTTTACCTCAAATATTCAAATTGTATTGTTTACTTAGACTATTCAAAATTAATGGTTTATCGACCATTTAAATTGTCTGGTTTACTAATGAAATTCAAACTATATGATATACATAGACTATTCAACTGGTACCGTTTACCTAGACCATTCAAGTTGTACAGTTTACCTAGACTATTCAAGTTGTACAGTTTACCTAGACTATTCAGGTTGTATGGTTTACCAGTACTATTCAAATTGTATGGTTGAACGTTTACCAATACTATTCAATTGTAAGGTTGAACGAGACTATTCAAATTTTGTCCATTACCAAATACAACTTTTAGCTCCACTGCAGTAGCTTTTTTAGCAATTATATTTGGAAAAGGATTGAAGCAGGTCCTTTAAAAGGAATGTTTTTTCATATCATTCAAATAAGATATCTTGTATTTCTCTCAAATATTTAACTTCGTGTCAGTCTTAGATATTGAAAGTAGGCCTGAAATGCATGATGAATGAGTTTGTTTTTTTTTACCTCTACATGAAAATTCTGAAATGGCTGAAACAAAAGTAATAATTGTACATAATGTATCACAAATCAGATGATGCATTGAATTCTTGTGAGATATTTTTCATACATCAGGAACTGTAAGTGGAAGTATTTTTTTGTCGAAGCCTCAAAGCTACAGGAAATATATTCTAACCCTTGCCATATAATCCTGTTTTTATTGACCATGCCAAAGGATTTTGTTGGAAAAGGTCAAATTGCTGGTAACCAGTAATTTCTTGTTTTTTCACAATTGTTTCTGCTTGTTAAAAGACAAGTTCCATCACTTAAGCCACTCTTGATTTGTTTTCTGCAAATGCTAATAATGTGTACAAGTCTAAAATTTTGGTGTCTGGAAAAGTGCTGTGTACAAAACTGTTTTAATGTCCTGTTCATTGTAATTATTTAACAAACAATGAAATTAAGACCAGTCCTAACTGAAAGCATTTGTAGATGACAAATTCAATGAAGCAGAAATAATGAAGTTTGTGAAAAGTTAGAAAGCATTCTGATAAAGAAGTTACCAGCATTTTCTTCTTTTCCCACAATGTTTTCTAAAGCTTTCTTTCTCAGGGTTGTTAAAACTCAGGACAGTGTGATAAAGGGTTAAAAATATTTTCTGTACATTTTTAACCCTTAGGCTGCTAAGCGCTACTCACCGACCTTTTGCAGACAGTGTAGATCAAGATCAGACTGCACAGAACGTGCAGTCTGATCTTGGATCTACACTGTTTGATAAGGAGATACTATTCCCCAAAACATAACTTTGAAATAGCAATATTTGGGTTTTTACCATCGAACTGAAATTTTCAATTCAGTTATTTAGCAGGAAAAGAGTTAAATGTAAATACATGTAACTAGAAGTATTTTTGTGTTCTAGACTAAGTTTTATCAAAATGTGTTTTACTGTGTATATACTTACCCTAAGTGCACCGAATGAAGCCCAGACATTTTAAGTCTAGAAATAAGACCAAAATAATTGCAATTTCAAGGTTCATTTGTCTATAATGTTTCAATAATCGGACAGTGTAGATAGGAGATCACACTGCATGTTTTGTACAGTCTGATCTTGATCTATACTTGCTGCAGAGGCAACTGTAGTTGTGGAAGGCACTTAAGGGTATTAAACTGATTTATGGTTCCGTCCATTCAAGGTACATTCCATTTTATAATGGTTGTTAAGTTTACACTGTTATATTTTTACATAATGTGTTTTAGTGTTTTTAACCCTTTATCAAACAATCACATGTTTTCATTGCCCTGGGAAATGGGTTTTAAAACCTAGTGGACAAAAGAGAAATTGGTGGTTTTAAGCATTTTCTCCTTTTCCCACCATGTTCTCTACCTATTGATAGACCTATCCCATTTTAGCCGCAATGTATTTGATTTTTTGTTTCTAATGCTTACAATCTGGATGGGTCTAAATTATTTTTGTCTGGTAAAGAGTTAACCATTTACCTGATGAGGTAACAATTTAATGACCTCTATTTATATGAAACACATGCACAGGTTATTTTTGACAGAATTGAACCCACCAAGGAAAAAGGAGCATTTGTCTATAATAAGCAAACACCTATTTTCTTTCTAAATTTTCCTGTATCATAAGAAAAATCATCATTTTTAACCGAGCTGTTTTCAAAGAAAACATGGAAGTATTGTCCTATCCGTGTCATCTGTGTCATGGTCGCGCAAAAACTTTGACATAACATCATTATCATTTTATAATATCTCCGTCATTACTGAAGATACTAAATTAAAACTTGGACTAACTGTTAGCTATCAAAAGGGGATTACATACAACAAAGCTATGTAACCCTTTACCAGACAACAAAATTTTGGCCTTGTCCAAATTGAAAGCATTTGCAGACGACAATTTCAGTGTGGCTCAAGTGGTGCAATTTTTCTTTGAAAGGGTAAACATCTTGGGAAAAGGAGAAAATGCTGGTTACCAGAACTTTCTTCACAGTGTTTTCAGAACGTTTCATTCCCAGGGTCGTTAAAAATCAGCATTGTGCGGTAAAGGGGTAACAATCAAAATATTTTTTAATATTTTTTAGAGTTATGCCCTTTTTTGACTAAGAATTTTCTCTGAAAATCAATCTAAGAGCAACTGAAGCCGAGCATTGGTTCCTGCATGAAGTGCTCTTGTTATATTTGGGTTTAGGGTAGCACAAATATTTTTAATTGTAACATGCTTTAAAGTCAGCTTGTGAACAGTCATTTTGTTTCATACTTTAGATAAGAACTTTTATTGTATTCTAATCAGTGAATTACTGGGATTTCATAGTGAATAACACCACTAGTGATGATAAATATAGTATCATCACTAGTGACGATGTAGTTTTAGAATGTTTGCCGGAACTACTTTTTCCTATATTGCTCATATTGTACCATTCTTGATAATTAGTAGAATAAAAAAGGGTGAATTAGGGATATAGTAAATAGGATAATTGACTGGTTTTGTGCGATATTAAAAATCTGTCACTTGAATGGAGTTTGATGTGCTTAAAAACTCGTCCTTCAGACTCGTTTTTTCAACCGAATAGCACCCCATTCTAATGAGAGATTTTTTATATCGCACACAACCAGTTGATTATCCTCTATACGCTTTCTCTGCCATTTCCTGATAATTATGTAGGTTTTGCAAATGGCACAGATCAAGATAAGACTTTACAGAACTTACAGGGTGGATCTTGGATCTACAGCATCTGCTACTTGATTTCAAGCCATGACAATTAAAGTCTTCACTTGTAGAGGATTTGTATTTTAAGCCATCAAAAAACATGCACTTTAAATGAAGTGTAGCCATGAACTTTTTTAAAATAAGGTCACATGACTTAATCCTGTACCATTCTATCCCGAGTTTTAAGGATCCTCTTGAAGGGGCCTTTTGAAAACATTGTGGAAAAAGGGGAAAAGCAGGTAACCAGCATTTTTTGCCTTTTCCCACAATGTTTTCTACCTAATGAAAGACAAAAGCCATCTGCAGTTGATTTGAATTTGGTTAAATCTAAAATTTTGTCATTTGGTAAAAAGTTAAAGAAAAGAACAGGTTTAGAGAGAAAAGTGGAATCAGGGGCAATGGTTTTATTTTCTTAATCTTTTACCAAACAATCTTAAGTTTTAACAACCATTAGGCAGATAGCTTCTCAAAACATTGTGGGAAAATGAGAAAATACTGGTAACCAGTATTTTCTTTATTTTCCTGCAATATGTTCTATTATTTGAAAGACAAATGACATCACATGAGGTACTTTTAATTTGTGGTTTGCAAATTCTTCTTATAATTTGGACAAGTCTAGAATTTTTGTGTTTGTTTTAGTCAGTTGAAAGTTGTTGTCAGAGGAACTGTTTTTAGCTCACCTGAGCACATAGTGCTCGGGGTGAGCTATTGTGATTGGTCAATGTTCATCGTCCGTCTGTCCGTCTGCCTGTCCGTCCGTAACCAATTACTAAAAAATCTTCTCCTCTGAAACCGCCAATCAGATTTCAATGAAACTTCACAGAAATGATCCTTAGGTGATGCACTTTCAGAATACTTCAAAGATTTGAATTCCATGAAGAACTCTGGTTGCCATGGCAACTGAAAGAAAAAACTTTAAAAATCTTGTCCCAAACTGTAAGGGCTAGAGCTTTCATATATGGCATGTAGCATCATCTAGTGGCCCTCTACCAAAATACCTCAAATTATGGCCCTAGTGTGGAAATTGGCCCTATGTTGTGGGTTCTCAGATTCCACATAGAGATAAAGAAGGAAATCTTTAAAAATCTTCTTGTCCCAAACCGTAATGGCTAGAGCTTTCATATTTGGCATGTAGCATCATCTAGTGACCCTCTACCAAAATACTTCAAATTGCGGCCCTAGTGTTGAAAATGGCCCTATGTTGTGGGTTCTCGGATTTCATATAGAGATAAAGAAGGAAATCTTTAAAAATCTTCTTGTCCCAAACCGTTAGAGGTAGAGCTCTCATATATGGGATGTAGCATCATCTAGTGGCCCTCTACCAAAATACTTCAAATTATGGCCCTAGTGTGGAAATTGGCCCTATGTTGTGGGTTCTCGGATTTCACATAGAGATAAAGAAGGAAATCTTTAAAAATCTTCTTGTCCCAAACCGTAACGGCTAGAGCTTTCATATTTGGCATGTAGCATCATCTAGTGGCCCTCTACCAAAATACTTCAAATTGCGGCCCTAGTGTTGAAAATGGCCCTATGTTGTGGGTTCTCGGATTTCACATAGAGATAAAGAAGGAAATCTTTAAAAATCTTCTTGTCCCAAACCGTAACGGCTAGAGCTTTCATATTTGGCATGTAGCATCATCTAGTGGCCCTCTACCAAAATACTTCAAATTATGGCCCTAGTGTGGAAATTGGCCCTATGTTGTGGGTTCTCGGATTTCACATATAGATAAAGATAAAGAAGGAAATCTTTAAAAATCTTCTTGTCCCAAACCGTAAGGGCTAGACCTTTCATATATGGCATGTAGCATCATCTAGTGACCCTCTATCAAAATACTTCAAATTATGGCCCTGGTGTTAAAAATTGGCCCTATGTTGTGGGGTCTTGGATTTCACATAGAGATAAAGAAGGAAATCTTTAAAAATCCTCTTGTCCCAAACCGTAAGGGCTAGAGCTTTCATATTTGGCATGTAGCATCATCTAGTGGCCCTCTACCAAAATACTTAAAATTATGGCCCTGGTTGAAAATTAGCCCTGTGTTGTTGGTCTCGGATTTCACATAGAGATAAAGAGGGAAATCTTTAAAAATCTTCTTGTCCCAAACCGTAAGGTCTAGAGCTTTCATATTTGGCATGTAGCATTATGGTGTTGAGTCTTCTTGCAAGTGGTTGTGGGAAAGAGGTGAATTCCTATCGCTTAATAAAAGTGTTGGCTTAATAAACGTAGTCGCTTAGTTAAGCAAGATCAACTGTATTGCCCTTTGACAAATTGGAATTCATGAACAACTCTGGTTTCCATGTCAACTGCTGAAAAAGAAAAACCAACCCAAACACAAAGCCTACAACTTAATTGGCAACAGTAGCACTCTACCAAAGTACATCGAATTGTGACCTTGGGAAAAAAAAATAAGTGCTTTGTTGTTGGATCCCAGTTTCCACATCCAAATAAAAGATCTTTTAAAATCTTCTTTCATCCAAACATTAACCCTAGAGCTTTCATATTCAGCATGGACTGGTGGATAGTTATGCTCCCATAAGGACGAGCATATAGCCGCCACTTCGTCTGTCTGTCTGTCCGTCCGAAGCGATTTCTCAACAACCACTTGACGGCTCTTGTTTGCTAATAGCATTTACCAAATTTCTTCCTTGGAATCACAAAAAGTCCTTTGTAGTCACAATGTGGGATCAAATATGTAAAGAGTGTATTCTTGGAATCCTCCTGTTCCATATTGTATGGCCCACAACATACATTTGGCATGTGATTCTGTCTGAAAACCCATTATCAGCTCACCTGAGCATAACATACTCATGGTTAGCTTTTATGTATCCTTGAATATGGATAATGCGTCGCCAAAATTCCACTGTTTATTATATAGCTATCGGAATTCCAGCATAATCTTGATCCATCACCCAGAATGTTTGTAAGGTTGTGAACATGAACATGAACACACTCAGCAACCACAATTCTGGCTCAGTCATACTCAAAATTTCTCTGGATGTTCATAATGACCTAAGGACAAATCTGATCAAAATGGGGACAAGCTAAAAGCATCAAAATAGGGGATCTTGATGACAATTCCATTGTTTACACTCTAGGGCCTGTAATTTTGGCTCTATCATTTTCTTACCTGCTCTGATTGTTGGTATTGTCATATGGATGAACCATTTTCAAAACTAAAACATTCCAGCAAAAAACAAGAGGCAAGTGGCCATAACAATGACAGCTGAGTTGCATCTCAGGTGAGCGATTTAGGACCATCGTGGTCCTCTTGTTTTCTTTTCTTAACCGGTTATCAAAAAATCCTCAATTTTCATCCTTTACCACACAACCCCAAGTTTTAACACCCCTAGGAAATAGACCTTTGAAAACATTTTGGGAAGAGGAGAAAATGCTGGTAACCTTTTTGAAACAGCTCACATCATTTGGGTAACTTTTGATATGTCTTCTGTAAATTCTTTCAACTTGGACAAGTCTAAAATATTATCATGTGGCAAAGGATTAATGTCCATGAGGTAGAATACTTTTGAAAACATTGTGGATTGTTTTCCCTATGTTTTTTGAAAGCTTTCATGTTCTGGGTCATGAAGAATGGGATTTTTAGGTGGAGGATTTTTATGTAAAATCACTTGTTCTTCCCATGTTTTTTCTGTACCCTAACAACTGAAATAAAGAAATATACTGATGACAAATTCTAGCTCGAGTTTGCATGCCTTTGTGAAAATGTTATGGCAGATCAATTTCTTTCTACCTTTTTAAGAACAAACACTATCATTTGAAAAGCATTTGAACTGCTGTCTGTGAATTCTGTCAATATGGACAAATCTAAAATTTTGAAGTGTGATAGGGTTGAAAAATAATGTTATCGAGTAATCAGGACACCTGACGTACACCCCCACCTCCTACACTGTTCATTCGCGCCAATACCTCAAATTAACTAATTAGTTCCTATAAAGTACAGGGTGTCCGGAAAGGAAGGCAATACTTTTGAACATTTATAATATGTATTCTAATTTTAGATGATTGGATAAAAATATATCCGCCTGTTCATGAAATATGTAAGTTTGTTGTGTGATAATTTTATTCAATTTTCATTACATTACACACTTTTATACAGATTTCAAAGCTGAGGTACCCTTTTGTCACCAACGTCATTTTGTTAATTATGTTTTCATTGTGACAGCTTTTTATGCTCTCTCCATGCCCAATGAAATAGTCCATTACTTACCACACATTCCAATATCAATCTTTTTGATTCAAGTATAATGTTCTCTTTAACAACATATCTGTGCTGCTTGGCTTGGGATCGAAGACCTGTGACTTTAAATAATCGCAAAGGAAGAAGTCGCATGGATTGAGGTCAGGACTATTCACAGGCTACAGTATTCTGCAAATGTATTGTAAAAACTCTGTCACAGTATGTGTGTGCCGAAAAAGACTTGTCCAAAGTGCAAGCATTTCTGGAAGACAAACACATGTCAAATGACGGGATCTTCAGATGAATAAGGTATGTTGTGAGGAAAATGTGAAATCGATGGTTATCAGCATTTTCCCCTTGTCCAGCACTGTTTTCAAAAGCTTTCTCCATCATTGCCTTAAAAGGTGGGATTACTAGGTGAAGGGATCAATTTTACAGCAGTCTTTGTGGAACAGACGGGCCAAAATTTCTTGCTCTTTACCAAACCCAAAAATTTAAGACTTGTCCAAATAGAAAGCATTTGCTGACAATGAATAGCAAGTGGCTAAAATCAAGGATATGTCATGTTTGACAGGAAGCATTTAATCCATGATAGATCTACTTGAAGACATTTCAATGAAAGGATAATTACTCCTTTTCTCCAAAAGAGGTCAGGTGCAAAGCAAGAACAAAAGTACCACATGTGGATGCAAATGCTCGGCTGCAGTAGCTTGATTTTCAGTGAAAATTCTATGTTGAGAAAGGGGCAATAACTGTGTCAGAAATACCTTTTTGAATGGGTTCCCTTTTGAAAGTTAGCAACTTGTCCAAGTTAGAAGTAAATATCTTCAGTAACAACAGAGATAAAATGCATGAACATGTATTTTGCATGACAACAACGCAGACAGGGCCAAGGCAATAACTCTACATTTTCTTTAAAAACAGTCTGCCGAAGGTATTTAGTTAACTCTTTATTGAAGAAAAAACAATTGAAGTTGACCAAACTGAAAACATTTGCAGACGACAAAATTAAAGCGGCTCAAATGATGATTTCTGTCTTTGATCTGGTAGAAAACATTGTGTGTAAAGGGGAAAATGCTGATAACCAGCATTTTTTTTTCCCACAAAGTTTTCAGAAGTTGTCCTTCCAAAGGTCATTAAAACATGAGATTGTGTGGTAAAGGGCTAACTCTTCACCAAGCTACACAATTCTAGACTTGTTCAAAATGAAAGCATTTGCAGATGACAAAATAAATGTGGCTCAAAAATTGAAATCTTTTTTTACAAGGGTGTAAAAAATTGTGGGAAAAGGAGAAAATGCTGGTTACCAGCATTTTCTCCTTTTTCTACAATGTTTTCAAAAGCCTTCTTCTTCAGGGTCGTAAAAACTCCCCATTGTGTGGTAAAGGGTTAAATGGAAAAAATCTGATAATGATTTGTTTGATGTGACTACTATTAGTTTACTCTCTCATTATTTGTCTTTAATGATCTGGCTTGCAACACAAAAATATCATAATTGGGATTATTATGTCCACTATGAAGATGATTTTGTTTCCATGGTTACCCGTAGGGCTATAATCATTAGAACATAATGGATTTTTGATATCTGTCATATTCTCATATTTCTGGACAAATTAGATGCTGGTCATTTTTTCACTTCATTTCCAATTACTACACTTGGATCTAATAGATCTTCAACAAACCAATCAAATTTGCACTAGGTCTTATAAGTTCAGGATGTCTGTGCAAAAAATGGCTGTCTTTTTCTTTTTCTGTAAACCCTTTACCTACAGTAACAATCTCGAGATTTAACAACCCTGAGGGAGAGGACTCCAGAAAACATTGTGGTAAAAGAAGAAAAGGCTGGTAACCAGCATTTTCTCCCTTTCCCGCAATGTTTTCTACCCTTTTCCAGACACATTTCACAATATCAGCCACTATTATCCTCTGCAAATGCTTAGAATTTGGACAAGTCTAAAATTTTATTGTGTGGTAAAGAGTTAACCCTTTACCACACAATCCCCCGTTTTAATGACTAAGAAAGATGGCTTTTAACAACTTCCTCCTTTTCCTACGATGTTTCCTACTTATTAAAGGACAAATACTATCATTTGAAAAACCTTTGAACTGTTGTCTGCAAATTCCTTCAAAATGGAGGAGTCTACAGTTCTGTTGTGTGGTAAAAAGTTAACTATACAAGACATAAATAGACTTGTCCAAATTGAAAGCATTTGCAGACCATGAATAAATAGAGGATCTTACACGATTGTTTATGTATTATCATTTTTATCAAACGAGTTGACTAAAATTGTATGACGCGAGCCTTGGCGAGCGTCAAATACATTTTAGTCAACGAGTTTGATAAAAATGATAATAGCGAGCAGCGCGCAAGAGGCGTCGCGGAGCGACACCTCGCGTAAGCGAGAGCTTATTGGTAGAGATGGTGTCAAAAATGTACATACCTTATGCCTCTGAAAAAGTGGTGGAGCGGAAGTAGATTTTTCAAATATGGCGGACGGAAGTGACGTAAAAGACTGGCACTTATAGCATTTCTGTCCTATAATTCCTCACACCCTTGACAATCACGTTATTTGAAACAGTGTTCCAGTCTACAAATGAGACCCTCGCGAGATCTGGTCAAATACGAAGGAACTCGAGCGTTTCCGTTATCTGTCTGAGTTACGGAAAATTCCGAATACAGAAATAAACATTACGGGAATTAACAAAGCAGCTGAACCATTTCGGGTGAGCTAATCGATCTACGCTTTCAAGTTTTTTCGCGCTCTTGCTTTTGAAAACTTTGTTCCGGTTTCATTCGGACGTTTTCCCCAACTTTTAAAGTCTTGTTCAGTAAAGAAACCGAAACAACTCGGCCAGTACTTAACTCGTGCCCAAGTCAACACGTCCCGAGCAAAATTTGTTAATCTTTGTAGCCTACCGTAGATATTGACAGATTGACGAGCGTGTCTTTCATTCTGAACAAAATGTAACAAAAAACTTTTCTCATCGAGATTTAGATTACAACTGCTTAAAAAGGTTATATTTTTTTCAGTTTAAAACAAAATGGTCTACTCGCAGCAGTGATTTTTCTTCATTTTCTTTTAACAGAGGGAATTTGGTTTCTTTTACCATCTTTTTTTTGTTTTGAATTGGATCTAGATGCCATAATAATCCTTTTTGTAAAATCTAAATCTGATCAAACTCTGTCAGCATTCACCTTGATGTTTTTGACAGTATAGATCTAGATTTCAATTTGCATAGAATATGATTTTTTGTGCAACCTGTTGTTGTACCCACACACATAATATTCTCTAAAAGTTGGTCTACATTGTCGAAACTCCTCTGATGTTATTTGTAAGAGATTTTTACCTTAAAGATAACTGTCTTTTCAACAGACCTTAACATTTTTTTTTTTTTTTTTAATGTCTTCACACTGTAGCAGTTACAGATGTGTCAAACTAGATTTTAAGCAAATATTCTTGTTCAAGAAGTTTGATAATTTACATCACCTTGAAACGACAGTGGCCAGGGTGAGAAAAAAAGACACCACCAAGATTGTCAGCACCAGGTCTCAAACTAATTACCAATCAAATGATTGTTTCTACAGAATGCCTTCATTGACTGAACCATTTATGGTATATGTCGGGCATGTTGAAATGTACTATTATTTAGAACTACCATGTTACACAGAGTCAGAAGTTTAAACATGTAAATAAAAAAAAAAAAAAACGGGGATATTTCCCTATGTATTTTCTCTAGAAATGATACTTTCCTCTAAAGGCGTCTTTTTGCAGAATGATATTGCTTATCAATTTTGTAAAGTTATTTTTGACTTCCAAAAACAAAATCTGGTATTACACCTTTTTTTCCACTCTGTTTTAATCTGCATTTAACAAATTTAAGCTTATTTCATTCAGACAAAACCATCAGCTGCATAGTCATCAAAAAACATACCAGCTTGATGACCTGACTGTTAAGCGTAAATTTATGGCAAAGTAACGGCAAAGAAAGACTTGGGAGCCACTGAAATATCTTTTATGCAGATTTGTTTTTGTGGGTGACTGTAATTTATTCCAAGGTCAAGGCAAAGGGTTTGTTCTCTTGAAATCCTGTTTAAAACCCTGATTGCCCTGCCAGTCATGTAGGAGTATCCTTGAGCAAGGCACACCATAGCCACAGGATAGCACTGGTTGAAACATTACTAAGTAAAGATGTTAATGACATTACGTAAGCTGAATTGCTATGGAAAGTAGCCTACCATAAAACTCCATTCAAAAAAAAATAATTACAAAGATTCACATCTACAAACCTAAATCTCTGAAAATTCTTAATCTTTCCTGTAGATCTATCTCCCGTTATCCATGCACGTAAACCGTTTGTTGTTCATAACTTTAATTGAGAAATACAAATACTGTGTTGTCAAACAATGACTACATGGATATCAGATAATGATCAGGCCCATGATATTTAACCAGCCTCTTTTGGCCTTATCCTTTTTGAAACTAGGACTTTTTTGGATTGATCAATTGCTGTTGTACTCCCATTTCAAAGTCATTTCAGTCGTATCAAGCCGACAGCTCACTTCATATATTTTCCTTGGTTTTACAAGCAGTCCATGTTTGGGATGTGGCTTGCCTTACCCACAGAAACCGCCTTACAAGTAAAACATTATCTTGGCTGAGGATCAAACCCAGCTCAAGATTACTGTTTCAACACCTTAAACACTAAGCCACCCAAGACAACGCGAGACTCATTGGAGGCTGATCCTACATTTCCTGGAATATTCATTTAGATAGTGAAAAGTTTTTTGAAAAAAAAAAAATCATGATAAACTTTGTTATCAAGAAAATTTTACACTGATCAGATCATATTTTAACGCAAAATTTCTCATTCGTGCAAATGGTGACATTCGAAATAAGATTATCGTGATAGTTCTATCAATTTCTCGACATCTATAAAAACTTGATTCACCATCTGGATGAACTCCGTAGTTTTTGACTTCACAAGATGGCAGTAAGTTATAATTTGAATTATTTACAATTGTAGCTTACTTGTTAAATTTTGACTACACATGAAACGACATCATCATACTAATTTGAATACGATCCCTTATGTATGGATGCACATTATTGATCAATTTACATTCCTTTATACCTTTGCCTAATTCTGAAATGAAACCTGCCTGGCCAGGTAGCTTGGTGGTTCTTCATGTGCCTGACTCATGACCTGGTGGTTGTGGGTTCGATACCCATTTCAGGCAAACTTTTTTTCCAGCAATTTTTAGCCACTCATATCTGATGCATTTGAGAAAAGTAGTCAATAGCTTGAAAGAAAGTTGTGTGAGAAAGACAGGAAACACCCCAGGGCTTGTACTTTTTTTTTTGGGGGGGGGGGTTTACCTGCAGTTGCTTTGCTTAATTATGAGATGAATTGTTTTTTTAACTTTAGGGAGATTATAAAAAATCTGAGATAGATCTAGATTTACCCCTATATAATTTGTTGGCATTTGATGAGAAGATTTACTTCTATGAAAGTAGCAAAAACTTGCAGCGCTGCTCGCCTTTAGGCTTTGCCTATATTCATATTACATAAACACGAATGTGAGATTCTATTTATCACATAAAACGAATGACAGAAAAATATCCCGCATCATCACCTTCAGCCTCTATACCGTTCACGGGTCCATTTTTACGTTGTAGCTTGGTTTCAAATGTGTACATACACAACTAGATAGTTCTGTGACATTTACACCAAAAGAAGAGTGAAATAGTTTATAGAGGGGTTAAGTCCACCTATTTCCGCAATAATATAGATTTTAAGAGACTTTCGCTGCATTTCTTGGTTTTTATCAAACATGAAAATCAAAAACTTATGACGCGTATACGTCTTCGCAACAGTGATGTCATTTTTACCCGAAACGGCGTAACAGTACAAATTCCCGCACAAACTGTGGTTGGTTTCTCTCGCTTCACGCGCTCGTGACTGAAAACTGATCAGAACCGGGACCCAAAAAACGATAATGCACTAGTGTATTATCAAAAATAAGTCATGGATTTAATACACTGCCGGAGGAGGTTTTATGTGATAAAATGATTTGATTCATCTTCATAAGGTGGAAAACGTAGTTGGAAATAGTTGCTAGCATTTTCTTTTTCCACAATGTTTTAAAAACCTTTCTGGTCAGTGTCTTAACTCTTTACCAATCAGTCCTGTATTTTAAGAACCCGAGGAAGGCTTTTTAAAACATTATGAGAAAAGGAAAAATGCTGGTTATCAGCATAGTCTCCTTTTCCAGTGTTTTCTACCCTCTCCAAGACAAATCAAACCATTAAATCCTTTACTTAGTAATCCTGAATATAAATGACCATGTTGGAGACAGCTTATAAATAATTGCGGAAAAGGAGAAAATAATGAAACCAGCATATTTTCCATTTCTATCAAAGTTTTCTATCATACAAAAGACAACACTCATCACTATCTTTCTGAGGTTCAGCCTGTTGTGTTTCCAGCCTTCCAAAGAGGCAGGTCTATTTCATTTGGCGCTAACACGTGTTAATAACGGTAATAATGAAATCTCTAAAAGCCAAAAGTTCATGATACCATTTTGTATATTCATAAATCAAGGTCAATGAGAGGGCATCCGGATTTCAACTTATTGCCGCAGCTTACTTTAGGGAATTATTAACCTTACTAGCTCTTTATTTCCTCAAATTAAATTTGCAGGAAAGTCAGAAATGTCCTAAAAGATGACTATTCAATGTGAACTTAGGGACATGAATGTGTGTGAACCCGTTACTACACAACCCCCGAGTTTTAACAACCTTCAAGAAGGCTTTTGAAAACATTGTAGGAAAACGAGAAAATGCTGCTAACCAGCATTTTCTCTTTTCCCAAAAGGTTTTCTATCCAGTTATCCTATCAAAGACAGAAATCAATTTGTCCTCTATAAATGCTTTCAGTTTGAACAAGTCTAAAATTCTGCGGTATGGTAAAAAATTATGATACTGTGACAAGAGAAGAAATTGCTTTCTACAATCAGTTTTTCCCCTTCTCACAATTTTTCTGAAAGTGGGTCTGCTGCACCTGTATGACCTAAAATAAGACAACTGCGGTTAGTAAGATGTCAACGACAAAATTTTAGATTTGTTCATCCTGAAAGCATTAATTTGGAGAGGACAAATTAGATGTGGCTCACGTGATTGAGTTTGTCAATAAAATAAGGAAAAAACATTGTGGGAAAAGGAGAAAATGCTAATTACCATCATTTTCTCCTTTTCTTTTCAGTGAATTAAAACTTAGGCTACTGTGGTGTCCATGGTTATGCGGAAGAGCGCCGGCCTCGTAACCGAAAGGGTCTGATTTCGATACCCATAAGTGGCCGTCAACTTTGGGGCAATTCATTGTCCAACATATTTGGAGAGTACTGGTGTAGTTCCCAGGAAGCAGAGTTGAGACAGATTAGTATAAAATTGCATGAACTTTTTTCTAAATCGATGTAAAATAGATATGTCAAAACTAAGCTTAGGCTGCTAAACCCGACTCAAGGACCTTTTCAGGACAGTGTAGATCAAGATCAGACTGCACAGTATGTGCAGTCAGATCTTGGATCAACACTGTCCAACAAGGAGATATCCCACCTCTCGAAAATGAACAATGTGCAGTCTGATGTTGGATCTGCATGATCTAGCATTATTTTTTATACACATCTATAATTAGGTCAAACCAGAAATTTATGCTGTTTATCTAGTATATAGGGACATAATTGAAGCCATCTACAGTTCATTCTACCAAACGAGAAATTTTACACTTGTCCAAACTGAAAGCATTTGTGGACAACAAAATAAATTTGACTCAAAAATTGAAATTTATTTCTGGAAGGGTAGAAAACAGTGTTGGAAGAGGAAACAAGAGGGCCCTGTATTGCTCCACTGGCTAATAAGAAAAAACCCTACACGCCAAACATTACAATACCAGGCAAAGTGGTTTCGAACATGAGACCCCTGAGACAGGGCTAAAATTAGTTGCCCTAGGCCTTACGGTTAGTAACAAGAAGATATCTAAAGTTTTCACTATGTAAGCCCATATAAAACTTCTGACCCCCTGGATGAAATCAAATTGGACCCAAGGGCTATAATTTGGGCATTCATACTAGAGGTCCACTAGATAAAGCCACATGCAAAATTTGGTAGCCCTACGCTTTATGGCTAAGTACAGGGAGATTTCTAAAGTTTTCTCTATATAAGCCCATGTAAAACTTGTGACCCCCCCCGGGCCAATTTTGACCCCAGGGCTACAATTTGAGTACTCTTGGTAGAGGCCCACTAGATAAAGCCACATGTAAAAGTTGGTAGCCCTAGGCCTAATGGCTAGGTACAGGAAGATTTCTAAAGTTTTCTCTATATAAGCCCATGTAAAACTTGTGAACCCCGGGGCGGGGTCAAATTTGACCCCAGGGCTATAATTTGGGCACTCTTGGTAGAGGTCTACTAGATAAAGCCACATGCAAAATTTGGTAGCCCTAGATCTTATGGCTAGGTACAGGAAGATTGCTAAAGTTTTCTCTATGTAGGCCCATGTAAAACTTGTGAACCCCGGGGTGGGGCCAATTTTGACCTCGGGGCTATTATTTGAAGAAAATTGATAGAGGTCTATTAGATAAAGCTACATGCCAAATTTGGTAGCTCTAGGCCTTATGGTTCCGGATAAGAAGAAATTCTAAAGAGGACCATGGCAGGATCATTTCTGTGAAGTTTCATCAAAATTGGATGGGTAGTTTCAGAGATGTTTAAAATAAAAGTTAACACACGTACGCACGACGGACATCGGGCCATGACATAAGCCCGCTGGCCTTCGGCCAGTGGAGCTAAAAATGCTCGTTGTCAGCATCTTCTCCTTTTCCCACAATGTTTTCAAAAGCTCTATCAGGGTCGTTAAAACTCTGGACTGTAAGGCATAGGGTTAACTCTTTAGCACATGAAAACATTTCAGGCCTGTTTAAACTGAGGGCATTTGTACATGCCAAATTTAATGTTGCTCAAAATGATGGATTTTTTTGTCTTTGAATGGGTAGCAAACACTGTGGGCAAAGGAGAAAATGCTGGTTACCAGCATTTTTTTCCTACAGTGATTTCTAAATCATTCTTTCTCAGGGTAGTTAAAACTTTTGATAGTTTGTTAAAGGTTTAACTTGTTTTGGTAGGTAATCAGTCAAATGTTGGCATATTACAGTGGTTTGTTGGTATGTGAAAAAATACAGAAACCCACAAATTTTCATATTTTCTTTTATTACCGTAGTAAAAACTTTATCTTTACGAAGTCATGACAAATATGGAATCACGCAGAATGAAAAAAAGTGGGTGGTGGTGGTTTTGGATGCTTTTGAGATTTACAGCAGCTCATATTGAAAGCATACGACAAAATAGGGTCCGTTATTCCTTCACATCCTCATGCTTTTGTCGGTTGTATTTGTCTATTCTCTCCTATCATAAGAATATCAACCCTCTACAAGAACACAAAAATGTTGAAAGGTCTGAATTCAAAGCATCTGCTGATGATAAATTCAATGTGGCTCAAATTTTTGCACTGGAAAGGGCAGAAAACAAAGCCAGAAAAGTAAGAAATGCAGGTTACTAACATTTTCCCTGTTCCCAAATTGCTTTTACTCTTTACTACAGAAAAAAAATGTAGACTTGTCCAAATTGAAAGCATTTGCAGACAACAATTTAAATGTGACTCAAATGACAGGTCGAAAACATTGTGGGAAAAAAAGAAAATGCTGATTATCAGCATTTTCTCTTTTTTCCTCAATATTTACAAAAGCATTTTTTCTCAAGGTCGTTAGAAGTCATGAATAAGTAGTAACTGTTAACTCGGGTACATTTCAACACATCTGCCTTTTCTTTGATTACACAAGCACCTAAAGTATACTAAAAATTTGGCAACTAAAACCAACAGTGCATACAAATATGTATTAAAGTCTCTTCATGATTAAATGCTGACCATACTCCCTATCTCCAGCTGATCGACATGAAGTGGTTATAGTGCTAAATTACATAAATTCTCAAATTGGAGCTCTATCAAATTACTTTGCATCTTGTATTTCATTTACAATCAAACCAATCCCGTCAAATTAACCACTGTATACTAAAGTTGACAACTTGGTAATTAATTTTGACAGTGTATGTATCCATTTGGCTCTCAATTCTCACTTGGCGGAGGATTATTTATCATGATTTTCACACATTTTGAACCTTTGTGAACAGTCTATTATCATAAAAGCTATATTTAGTCCTACAATGTTCCAGTAACTAGTACAAAGCACTCGAAGAAGAGAATTTAACTCTTTACCAAATAAAAATCTTAAAACTTGTCCAAATTATTTTGTAAGCAGTTGCAGACAAAATAAATATGACTCAAAAACTGAAAGTTTGTTTTGGAAGGGAAGAAAACATTGTGGAAAAATGAGAAAATGCTGGTTACCAGATTTTCTCCTTTTTCCACAATCTTTTCAAAAGCCTTCTTTCTCAGGGTCGTTCAAAGTTGGAGCTGTGTGGTAGATTAAATTCCAAAACATGTCCTTTTTGGAATGATATGGCAAATTGCTGGAATAGGAGTCATGGCTTTTACAGTGACTGCTCATTTTTCTACAATATTTTCAAAAAGTGCTATGGGACATGGTATAGTAAAAAATCAAATTTACATGTATTATAATTATATAACTTTACCAAACAACAAAACTTTAGACTGATCCTTACATGTGATTTAGATGATGAAATTTTGTCTGGAAGGGTTCAGACATTGTGGGAAAACAAGAAAATGCTGGCAACTAGTACTACTCCTTTTCTTTTTTTTTCCAAGGCCATCTTCCTCTTGTTCATTAAAAGACAGGATTATTGTGTAAAGGGTTAGGAACAGTGTGTAATTCAAGATAATACTGGCAAATATATGAATATCTCTTTTGAAGGTCTAATTAAGAGCACATAATTTTATCTTTAAACTAACATGTATGTAATAGATGAAAAATACACGATAAATGAGACTGGCTTCGAGGCGATGTGGAAACACTACAGAAAGTACAAACTTCATCTTGAAACTTTGAAGACATTGAATATGATATTAAGACAACATAATTACATTATGTAAACAATTAATTCAAGATTAGGGAAACTGCATTTAATACCCTGAAAATATCTTGCAATTCAATATGAACTGTATCATTTTGACAATCATGATTGTAAGTCAGCATGCTTTGTGCCTCAGAACAAACCAAAAACCCAAAAGCCTGTATCTCAATTTTATTACACAATGGCAGAAAGTTGGTAAAAAAGAGGAAAAAAAAAAACAAAACTGAAAAGATGTATCATGATAAAAGCAAACAATTAAAATGATGACAACAATGAATGGTGGAAGCTGATGACACAATGACAGTCTTGAAATGTCTGGTACTTTGTCGATGCTGCCAGCTCTCAATATATTCTTGTATTACAAAACACTATTTACAGAGGTCTAGAACTGTCCCGGCGCAGACTGCTTCACACTGAAATGATAAAGACAACATAATTTTATGAGTCACACTCTGACTAAATGGGATTCAACTCTTAATCAAGACAAAATTTTAGACTATACCAAAATGAAAGCATTTGCAGACGACAAAATAAATGCTACTGAAAAAACTGAAAATTGTTTTGGGAAGGGTAGAAAACATTGTGGGAAAAGGAGAAAATGCTGGTTACCAGCATTTTCTCTTTTTTTCACAGTGTTTTCAAAAGGCATCTTTCTCAGGGTCGCTAAAAGTCAGGATTGTTTAGGAAAGAGTTAAAGCATCTCCGCTATGCATTATACCAAGCAAGTCATCACATAATTATGGATACGTAAAATCCATTTTGAATAACAATCAACTAGATATGGAAGTAGAATGGTCCTTTGCCATGCAGAAAATTAACAAAAAGCAAAAGTATCAACCATGTCAGCCGGCGCTGACTGCATAGGCTGACATGAGTCAAAACTTTTTGCAGAAGCATTAAGTCTCCTTTTAACAGAGTATTGCTAGTAAAAGAGTTAAAAATGTCCGCAGTAAATGTAGAAATACATTAACTAAAGCGCCTGCTGATAAGCCTAGCAAGCTACATGTTGAAATAGCAAGGCAGGTGTTGAAACAGGACATACCAGTAACTGTTACCAAGATGTATATACAAGCATGAAAGCATGGATACAACCCAATATATTAGGATACAGTTAAAGAAATTGTTCAGGACATATCTTTTTATAAATCACATAACCTCCCTTATCTTAAGCGTAATATACCCATTACAATTTTTTTTTATCTTACAAATGTTTGAAATAAGCATTATGTGACATACACCATAATGCTATGTCTTTTTAAATTTCTTTCAGAAAAGTTAATCTTGATTTAGTTATAGAAATACCAACTGTAAATGTATGATTTTCCATATTCTAACCTACAATTTGGGAGATACCATTATGTGATAAAAAAAATCTAACATGAGTTGGCTTTTGAGGTACATTTTTATTAAACTTGTCCACAAAAATGTTATTAAGCTCTCCAGAGGTTCTCTTGATAACATTTTTCTAGACTCCTTTCATAAAATTTTGTCTCAAATGCAAACATGTCAGATCGTATTTATATAATAGTATATTATTCCAAGTACATTATTATCTACAAAGGTTTAACTCTTTACTAAACAACAAAGTTACAGACCTGTCTAAACTGAAAGCCCTTGTTGACAGTAAATCAACCCTTTACCACAAAATCCTGAGTTTAAACGACCTTGAAAAGATTTGTTTGTATTTGTATTGGAGTTTTACAGCTTAGGTCATACCACAGTCGTCAGTGCACCTATGCATGTGTTTCCTGGCTTTCTCACACCAGTACCGAAACAACTTTCTGTCCAAGCCACTGACCACTTTTCTCACATGCATCAGAGGTGAGAGGCGAAAAATCACCAGAAAGAGAGTTTGCCTTGACCAGGTTTTGAACACACACCCACCAGGTCACAAGTCAGACACTGAGCTACCCAGCCGGGCTGACCCTGAAAAGAAGGCTTTGAAAAACATTGTGGGAAAAGGAAAAAATGCTGGTAACCGGTATTTTCTCCTTTTCTTACAATGTTTTCAAAAGCTGTTTTCTTCTGAGATTGTTTGGTAAAGGGTTAAAAGGCCTTTTCTCTTGTAATTGCCTTGTTATCATTTCACTTCTCCTGTAATCTAATCTTGGCTTGTTCTTTCTTTCCTTTCTGCTGTATAATAATTATTTTGTGTCTGTGTCCTGTATTCATACGGTTTTCCTCTACTATTTTTTTCTTTCGTCCTTTTCATTCACATTCTGTGTTGTTATCATTTTGACAAACAATCCTGTTTATTTCCTCCACTGTTAGTCTATGGTATTTATCCTCCATTGTCCCTCCATTGCAGTATCAAACAATTTCTTTGTACCTTCGTCACATCTACCATATCAGTAGGGGAATGTACATATTTTCTGCCCTCTAACCAACTCCTTTTTCCTTTCACCACGAGTGTCCCATTCTTGACCAATTTCATCCTTAATTCCAAATCCTTTGAGGCCCCTCTTTTTAATTAAAGTAATCTGTTCAAGGATTTCTCCATTAAATATAAAGTTGTTGTAATTCTTGAATTGAACATGTAAAAGTTTGGGAAAATTTGAATTTGCTGCCTTCTAGTCCAATCAAAATTAATAGTGCTTCCATGAAGTGTCCCTTCTTGACAAAATCATTCTCCGTGTGCTACAATCTTCCTTACTTGCCTGTCTTGTAGTGTTCCTTAATTCCATGTATGTCATCCTCACAGGGATTTCTCCATGTTCTATATGCTATCCCCTAGACAACCCCTAACATCTTGTGAAACAATGATTGATTCCCAATTGATAAATTCATTCTTTTTCAACCTTGAGGCTTCTGAAAAGGGGGGGGGGGGAAGAAATGCTGGCTAATACCGTTCTCTCCTTTTCTCACAAGATTTCCAAAAGCCTTCTTTTGCAGGGTTGTGAAAACATGGTATTGTTTGATACAAGCTTAACTAATCATAAACAAGTGGGCCCTGATGGCCCTGAATTGCTCACATGAGCCTATGTATCTATGAAAACATGATTATGTACATTCAATATTTTTCTCTATGACCAACTGACCTAATTTTGGTTACCCAGCGGACCCATTTTCAAACTTGTTTAATATATCATCAAGACAAACATTCTAACCCAGTCTGACAAGCATCAGGGTGAAAAAAATATGGCATCTACAGTACATATAGGGTTTTTTCAGATCTGCCCAAGTGACTTACTTTTTGACCAGACATGACCCATTTTCAAACTCATCCAAGATACCACATGACTAACATTCTGACCAACTTTCATTGAGTATTAGACTAAAAGTTTGGTTTTTATAGAGTGTATACAAAAGTTTCATTACGATTTGCCCATATAACCAACTTTTTGATCTGAAGTGTTCCATATTTGAACTACCCTTAGATGTCATCAAAATAAACATTATGACCATGTTTCATAAGGATCAGACAAAAGATGTGGCCTCTAGAGCATAAACAAGGTTGACAATGCATGACAGACACAGCACAATTACAAAAGCTCATCTTGAGCACTTCGTGCCTAGGGGAGCTAAAAAGGCTTCTATTTGACATACTAGATCTACTGAAACATGGTTATACATTGACACAAAGGTTTAAAGACATATATTTGAAGAAAAATTGACTTTTCTGCAAAACATCTTGGGAAAAAATATTCAAAAAGATAAAAAAAACCATTTGAAATTTGTAATCAACCATTGCCCCTTTTCCATAACGTTTCAAAAGCCTGTCTTCTACAGGTATGACAAAATACAACAACTTAATAAACTGAGTGAAAAAACAATTCTTACCTTGTCAAAAAAAGATTCAAATAAAGGAAAAATACTGTTCATAACTAACAAAATACAAAATCTTATCACTTGGTTCATTTCAGACTGTGTTTTTGCACCAAAAACGCACATTTAATTTGTCTGATGTAATAAAAACTAGAGGCCCTTGAGGGCCCGAAATCGCTCTACTGGCCTGGCAGTGATTTTGCTTTTTTGCTAGCATACATATGAATTCATGATGCAAAAAGAAAAAAGACAAAAAACGCAAAACTAGCAAAGATCAAAGAAATGTGATTAATAATGAAGACTTTGTTGAGTAAACTATACTAAGCCATCAAATGGCTGCTTTTCCTAAACGGTTTACTAGATTTTCTTTACTTTTGATAGAGTTTAATCCCTTGATGAATCAAATAATCTTTGCAAGTTTCACAAGATTTGGATCAACACTGTGGACTTCATTGCCTAAACAAGAAATGAAAATTTTCAACTTTCAACTTTTCCCATACTGATTGTCAGTTTTTTTTTCAAAATCAATAGGGTTCAAGCTGTTTATGATACAAAGCAACTGTGCAAGTTTCATGATAATCCAACCACAAATGCTGACTTCATCGCGTAAACAAGAAATGGAAATTTTTAACTTTAAATGGCTACTTTTCCCATACCGTTTGTTGAATTTTTTTCAAAATCAATAGGGTTGAAGCTATTGATAAGATAAACAAACTGTGCAAGTTTCTTGAAAATCTTACCACAAATGCAGACTATCGTGTAAACAAGAAATGGAAATTTTCAACTTGAAATGGCTACTTTTCCCATACTGTTCGTTTGATTTTTTTCAAAATCAATAGGGTAGAAGCTATTGATGAGATAGACAAACTGTGCAAGGTTAATGAAAATCTGACCACAAATGAAGACTATCACGTAAAGAAGAAATGGAAATTTTCAACTTGAAATGGCTACTTTTCCCATACTGTTTGTTGGATTTTTTTTCAAAATCAATAGGGTTGAAGCTGTTGATGAGATAGACAAACTGTGCAAGTTTCATGAAAATCTGACCACAAATGAAAGCTTTACCGTGTAAACAAGGAATGGAAATTTTCAACTTGAAACGGCTACTTTTCCCATACTGTTTGTTTTTTTTTCCCCCCAAAATCAATAGGGTTGAAGCTATTGATGAGATAAACCAACTGTGCAAGTTTCATCAAAATCTGACTACAAATGAAGACTTTATCGCGTAAACAAGAAATGGAAATTTTCAACTTGAAATGGCTACTTTTCCCATACTGTTTGTTTTTTTTTCCCCCCAAAATCAATAGGGTTGAAGCTATTGATGAGATAAACAAACTGCAAGTTTCACGAAAATCTGATCACAAATGAAGACTTTATCGTGTAAACAAGAAAAAGACTAACGGACGGACAGACGGACGGAAACCACGCCATGACATAAACTCTGCTGGCTTTCAGCCAGTAGAGCTAAAAAACATGGCATTACTCACTCATTCCGAGTGGTTTACCACAGTCCACCCTTTCCTATATCCTGGATTTGTTTTTAGCAGCATCTTATTGTGCTTCTACTTTGAATTTAAACATTAATTTCAACATTTATAACGAAAATTGGATCAATCATGGTGAATTGAAAACCATGCCAAAAATTACTCAAAAGCTCAATAAATTCATAATGAGGGTCCCCTTGTGAAATATGGTTAACACACTTAACCCTTTACCAGACAAAAAATATTTTTGTCCCAGTTGAAGGCATCTGCAGACAACATATTAAGTGTGTAGCAACATTGATATTTGTCTCTGAAAAGATAGAAAACATTTGTTGGGAAAAAGAGAAAATGCTGGTTAACAGCATTTTCTCCTTTTCCCACAATGTTTTCAAAAGGCTTTTACTTCAGAGTGTTAAAGCTTGGGATTGTGTGGAAAAGGATTACAATCTACTGAGGGGCCAAGGGCCCACCTTAAACAAAAGCTGAAATGAACCCTGATATCACTTTCATTAGGAATCTGGTACAACATGCCTTATCAGGTTTGCAAAGTTTTCATTATAAAACAATATTTCTATGCAAATGTCAGACAAAAAAAAAAAGAACAATGACATTTTCAAGGATGCATTCTCCAGTTACGTTATCTTATCACATAAAACCTCCTCCGGCAGTGTATTAAACCCATGACTTATTTTTGATAACACACTAGTGTATTATCGATTTTTGGGTCCCGGTTCTGATCAGTTTTCAGTCACGAGCGTGTGAAGCGAGAGAAACCAACCACAGTTTGTGTGGGAATTTGTACTGTTACGCCGTCTCGGGGAAAAATGACGTCATTGTTGCTAAGACGTATACGCGTGGAAAGTTTTTGATTTTCATGTTTGCTAAAAACCAAGAATTGCAGCAAAAGTCTCTTAAAATCAATATTATTGCGGAAATAGGTGGACTTAACCCCTCTATAAACTATTTCACTCTTCTTTCCGTGTAAATGTCAGAGAACTAACTACTTGTGTATGTACACATTTGAAACCAAACTACAACGTAAACATGGACCCGTGAACGTTATAGAGGCTAAAGGTAATGATGCGAGATGTTTTTCTGTCTGTCATTCGTTTTATGTGATAAATAGAATCTCACATTTGTCTTTATGTATTATCATTTTTATCAAACTTGTTGACTAAAATGTATTTGACGCTCGCCAAGGCTCGCGTCATACAATTTTAGTCAACTCGTTTGATAAAAATGATAATACATAAACACTCATGCAAGATCCTCTATTTCTTTTCTGTATGACAAGCCAGATTTTGTGCTTAAAAATTAACCCTTAGAGCGCCTTTCACAACTTTTGTTGCCTTTGCGGCCAGTATAGATCAAGATCAGGCTGCACAAAATGTGCAGCCTGATCTTTGATATACACTGTCCACTTTACTGAAACACTTTAGACTAGAGCAACCGTGAAATTGTGATTATTTGGGTCCTATTTCTGTACTGAAAATATGTTTTGAGTTTACTCAGTGCTTTAAGGGTTAACCCTTACAGTGAGTATATGCAACAGACATTTTCAGCCTACAAAAAAGACCCCATTAAATGCAATTTAATCCTTTACCACACGACAAAATTTTAGACCTGTCCAAATTGAAAGCATTTGTAGATGACAGTTTTAACGTGGCTCATATGAAATGATTTTTCTTTGATAGGGTAGAAAACATTGTGGGAAAAGGAGAAAATGCTGGTAACCAGCATTTTCTCCTTTCCCCACAATGTTTTCAAAAGCCTTCTCTTTCAGGGGCGTCAAAAGTCGTCATTGTGTGGTAAAGGATTAAAGATTGCTATTGTCCAGAATATTTCAGCAAAGAGGACAATTTATATAGATCAGACAGCACATCTTGTGCAGTCTGATCTTGTTTTATACTGGCCACAAAAGCAACTGTAGTTGTGAGCGGCACTTTAAGGGTTTAAGCTCCCTTTTTACAAAGCATAGCTCATATATTTTGGTTTCAAGTCATCATGTATACATATAAACATGCCTAACTATAATTCCATGTATAACCTAACAAATCTTGAATAAGAAATTTGTTGCTTTTGCCGGACACCATGGATCAAGATCAGACTATATTCACTTCATAATTTGATCTTGGCAAAGTAACATGATACCTTGAGATATAGGGGCCAAAACTGCCTTCAAATTGACAAAAGAAAATTATTAACACAAGAAATATCTTATTTATTTAGCTCTATAAAACTTAATCCTTGTAGGTCTGAAACCTAATTTAACCCTTTCCCAAACAACAAAATTTTAGACTAGACCAAATTGAAAGCATTTGCAGACGACAAATCAAATGTATTACAATTGATGATTTTTGTCTATGAAAGGGCAGAAAACATTGTGGGAAAAGGAGAAAATGCTGGTTTCTCCTTTTCCCACAGTGTTTTCAAAAGCCTTTTTTCCCAGCATCGTAAAAACCAGGGATTGTTTGGGAAAGGGTTAATCGCTTATACAGTGTAGGTCAAGGTCAGACTACACAGCATGTGCAGTCTAATCTTTGATCTACACTGTCTGCTGCTATCAGATAGTGACAAAAACAGTTTTGAAATTGTCATATCTGCACCTTTACTACTGGCAGAGAATGTTCATTTTATCTGTGTCATGCTCTGGCAAAATAGGGTTGAATGCATCTCCATGATGCATTATACCAAGCAAGTCATTGCATAAATATGGATCAATAAAATCCTTTTTGTCTAACAAACGCACTGGTCCTTGCAGAAAAATGATTGATAGCAAAAGGTTTCGACCAAAGTTAGCCTGCAGAGACTGCGCAGGCTGACTTGAGTTGTTTCTTTTTGCAGATATGCCCTTCACCAAATGATAAGTATCTGCAGACAACAGATTAAATCTGTCCCAAATATTGCAATTAGAAAAGATGGAAACATTGTGGGAAAAGGAGAAAATGCTGGATACCAGCATTTTCTCTTTTTCCCATAATGGTCTCAAAAGCATTCTTGGGGTTGTTAAAAGTAGGGATTGTGTGGTACAGAGTTAAACCTAATTTCATAGAGCATGGCTCAGATTTTAGCACTACAAGGGTAAGTAACATGATAAAAGGTTAACTTCTAGCAAAAGACTAAAACATGCTACATATCAGCAGCTTTAAAGTGCAGGTTAATATAAATATAATAAACAAGCACTCCATTCCCAGGCTATGTTATATCCGACAGCTCCAAGAACAGCAAAGATAAAAAGTTAACCTCTAAACCAGTGTTCCATGCAATCCATCCTCAGTCCAATCCAATCCTGGTTAAATCAAACGTACAAGAAGAATTCAAGGGCAGGCAACTACAGGGAGATGCGTGTAGATGTGTAGCGTATGTGGTAAGGGTTGAGTTATGGTTATTTAGTAGTAAAGCGGTTAGTGCCCAACTACCTATGGAAGACTGTGTTTTATTGTTGAACAAATCTCACAGAACAACAAAATCACTAGTCTTCCACAGCCCGCCAGGCAGGGGTTAGGAAACAAGCATATAGTCCCATTCTCCAAGTGTAAATAAGCATTCCCAAATCTATTCCAGCTAGGTATTATCACCTAAGTTATCACTGTATCACCTGCAGAAACTTAATTTGACCCATGCTCTGTGGAAAGGGGGTTAATGCATCTGTAAAAAGTATCAACCCATGTCAGCCTGCGCAGTCGGTACAGGCTGACCTGGGTCAAAACTTCTTGCTTTTGGTAAATTTTCATCATTTCCAAGACCGAGTTTGCCTCAGGATTTAGTTGGTTGTTAGATAACAATATACATGTAATAACCTGCCTGGTATAATCCATCACAGAGATGCATTAAGGCCCCTTTTTGTCACAGCACTGCCTATTTTTTTTGTTGTAGACCCATTTAGAAAACATTATGGCTTCAAAGAGAAGTTGCTCTTACCAAGCAATTCTTTTCTTGTGCCACAATGGTTTCATGTGTATTTAAAGGTTTAAACCTCACTTTACATTGATTTCTCAGTAGTTTACAAGATAAATTTCACAGAAGTCATCCACTGCACATGTCTTTCAGGTGATATTGAAATCAATGTATAAAAACCATGTTATGTAATGTGTATAATGGCCATTGTTCACAGATCATGTTTAATTCAATCTCATGAACTTATAGAAGATATTAACCTTTAAAGCACCCAATAAGCCCAATGAAATCTAGAATAAGATAAATGCAATTTCGTGGTTGCTTTTTGCATGTACTGTTTCAGGAAGTGGACAGTTTTGATCACAGATCAGACTGCACCTTTTGTGTAGTCTGATCTTGATTTGGATTGGCCACAAAGGCAACTAGGGTTGTAAAGGCATTATGGGGTTAACTTATTCACATACAGATTTTCCTACCTATCTGGACAAGGGGTCTGCTGCCCTCAAAATTTGGAAAAATGGTTGCATAAGTATGTATACATAGTTATTATGGGGATATTTAAAATGATCTGTGAACATGGGCCCAAAGCTAGCCTAAATAAGTTATGGGGCTAAAATAATGGTAAGGTATTTGAAATGTCTGCTGTTTCTCTTTTCTCAAAATGTTTTCAAGCTTTCTTCCAAAGGGTCCTAAAACAAGATGCGTAACCCTTTACCACACAGTGCCGAGTTTTAACGACCCTAAAGAAGAAGCCTTTTGAATACATTGTGGGAAAAGGAGAAAATGGCGGTAATCAGCATTTTCTCCTTTTCCCACAATTTTTCTTTTTACGCTCTATCAAACACAAAGTCTTCGAGCTAAATTCAAATTGTCGTTTGCAAATGCTGTGAAGTTGAACAAGTATATTATGCTCATTTGGTAATGAGTTAACTGTCCTAAATTAGTAAGCATGCTGGAATCTAAAACTCTTCAAACTTATAAATCAATCAAAGCATAGAATATGCAATCTGATCTTGAATCTTCACCATCCCAAACCTTAAGTTAAATTTTTAACCAAAGCTTTGGTTTATTAGCAGCTGAACTTTATTTTTATAACTTTAAAAAAGTCTCTGCAAAAATCTAAGAGAAGACTACATGTATTATTTTACTTAAAATTCTAACGTAACACAACAATTCAGAGCAAAAGATATACTAAATGTCAAATTGATATGTACTTGTAATCATAGTATTTGCCAATTATTCTTTTAATAAAAAATATATTACAAACGGAAAATTGTCAAATTATGATTACATTTCTTTTGGATTAGTTTGAAATAAATCAGATCAAAGTGTGCTCACCGGGTTAATCCACTGGCTGTCAGCCAGCTTTAATAATTAGGTGATGTATTTAAATAAAAAAAAAAACAAACACAGCCTCTCTAGTTACAAGTGATTTTAACAGATTAGTGGTAAACAGTTGTAGTTAGAAAACTTTTTGTACATGCTAACTCTGTCATTAAACTAATTACACAAAGGAACACAATAATTTGCCTTGCAACCAACCAATTTTGAAAAACTTTATTAAAAGGGATAATCTAACAATATTTCCATGTATTTAATTTCAATTCATGTTGATCATCAAACTTCTATGCTGATGTTTTTAACTCTTTATTCAACGATGAAATTTCAGACTTTGATTTTAGAATACGTTTGCAGATAACAAATGTAGCTGAAATAATGGTAATTGTCTGTGAAAGTGTAGAAATTCTTCCTGGTAAAGGAGAAAGTGCTGGTTTCCAGCATTTTCTCCTTTTCCCATAAAGTTTTCTAAAGGTTATTTTCAAAGGGTTGTAAACTCAGGACTGTGTGGGAAAGAGTTGAATTCATGTGTTCCAGGTTAGTTTCAGGCAAAAATGAGTTAATTCTTTATAATCCTTTTTCCATGTTAATTTTATGGGGATAGGTTCAAGCAGCATATTATCACTCCACAATCATACTTACCTCTATCTAATAATTTTTAGCTCTTGCCCCAGCGGCGAGTTCTCTTGCACTAAAAATATCAAGGATATAACAAAAATAAACATGTTTTCCAGTATTCTTTTTCACCTTTCTATGTACTTAGGGCAAGTTTTAAGCGACAAAAATGAAATAGCTTACCTGTTATTTACTTATCGTGAACCCATGGTTTCTTCATAGTTTTCAGAGTATGATTTTCAATTTCAAAAAAGCCCCTCCCCCTCATATATTAAAAGTATCACCTAAAGGAAAACTATATGAATATTTTATCCTTTTAACCACCTTATTGTATATTCCCAAAATTTTCACTTACCCTTACATTCAACCTTTTACCAAAAAAAAAAAAACCCTTTTTCAACATGCCTTAGAAAGAACACTTTTGAAAAACTATGGGAAAAGAAGAAAGTGCTAGTAACAGCTTTTTCCCTTGAAAGACAAATCTCATCATTTGAGCTACATTAATATATCACCTGTGAATGTTTTCAATTGGACAATTGTAAAATTTTGTCATCTGGTAAACACTTAATACTTCTTCACAACCTGGTGAGCACACTCTTATATAAAAAATTAGGCGTTTGGGTAAGGAAGGGTTAAAGGTAATCCCATAGCAGTAACAAAATTTCCATTTTCTTACATCAAGGAATACAGGTGAAAGTCAGATTTCACATAAGGTTTCTTTGCTTAAATTTCCTTATATGTCATTCCAAATGATTACCCTTTGCCAAGCAAAACTATGGTCACTTTTAAATAGCTTTAATCAAGTTCAAAATGTGTAAAGTCAAATCTTGAATCTACACTATCCTATAGCATTATATACGGAGATGCTGACCAGAAGTAGCCCAAAAATATTGCAATTAATTGGCTTTTCACTTTGTGCCAGAGGTTTATATCTTAACTCTTAAGCTGGTAAGTGCAACTCAATGCTCTTTTGCAGACAGTGTTGATCAAGAGCAGCCTGCACAGAATATGTTGTCTGATCTTGGGTCTACAATCTCCGATAAGGCGAGTTTTTGCCCAACAAGCATTTTGTAATTGCAATGTTTTGGAATATACTAGTGGCCGAAAATCTTCATTCTGTTTACTTAACAATTAGAGGGTTAAAAAATGCCAATTTTCAATGAAGAATCAAGATTATGACTGTAGGTTTCAAAAAGGCCAATACATTGGCATTAGTATATGAATAGTGTGTTGTTGCTCCCAACATGATAGATCAAAGTGTGTTGCCTATACAATATGTAAATATAATACCTTTTTAACCCTTTACCACACAATCCTAAGTTTTAAAGACTCCCACAGGACAGGAGGCTTTTGAAAACAATGTGAGAAAAGGAGAAAATGCTGGTAATCAGCATTTTCTCCCAATGTTTTTCTACCATTTCAGAGACAAATACCATCCATTGAGCCACATTTATTTTGTTTTTTTAAAATGCATCCATTTTGAACAAGTCTAAACTTTTATCATGTGGTAGAGAGTTTACTCTTTACCACACAACAAAATTTTAACCCTTTACCACACAATCCCGCCTTTTGACGACCCTCAGGAAGAAGCCCTTTGAAAACATTGTAGAAAAAGGAGAAAATGCTGGTAACCAGCATTTTCTCCTTTTCCCACAATGTTTTCTACCCTATCAAGGCAAACTTGCACCATTTGAGCCACATTGCAATTGTCATCTGCAAATGCTTTCAATTTGGACAAGACTAAATTTTTGTCGTCTGGTAAAGGGTTAAACAGATCAAAATTGAGAGCATCTGCAAGCGACAACCTAAATGTGGCTCAACTGGTGGAATATGTCTTTCTTAGGGTAGAAAACATTGTTGAAAAAGGAGAAATATTGGTTACCTTATTTTCTCCTTTCACCACAATATTTTCTGGAGCCTTCTTTCCTCGTTAAAACAAAGAATTGTTTAACAACAGAGCTGCATAATGATTGACCTAACATATTAAAACAAATGAAAACACCCCTTTGTTATCAAATGCTTAATACAGTATCTACATGAAGTATAAAGGAAAGAGAATAGTTAACATAGAGGTGGGGTGGGGGTAGGGGAGAGGACATATTCCTGAAATCATTGTGGCATTATATTTTCCAATCACATGGTAAAACTATATACTTTCATTCAAATGTAAACAAAATTGAAATTTGAACAAAACAGACACTGCAACATAAAAAGAGAAGTAAAAACAACTCTATATATATAACTGGGTATTTACCTTGTTAAATAAACACAAGAGCACCGCATACAGGTGCAGATGCTTGGCTGCAGTTGCTTGATTTTCAGTGAAGGTTTTAAATAAAAAAAGGGGCGTAACTTATTCAAAATTATTAAGATGGTTACCTGCCCCTGTTGTATGGGTTCCCCTTTTGATTGTTTACAACTAGTACATGTTTGAAGTAAATATCTTCCATAATGACAGAGATATAAAATGTCAAGTTTTGGCACGACGACGACGCAGATGACGACAGGGCTATGACAATACCTCAACCTTTTTTTAGAAAAACAGCCAAGCTAAAATTATTCAATTAACTAAGTCGGCATAAAACTGCTTAACCCACTATGGAACAGGCAATTTTAAGACATAACAGAAGCTACAAACAACTCCACAAAGAACAAATATTTGAAGGAAGGGAAAATACCAAATTTTGAAAATATGGAGAATACTGTGGGAAAGGAAGCAAATGCTTTTATAAGCAATTGCTCCTTTTCCTTTTCCAAAGATTATTATCTGTAGGGGCACAAGAAGTCTTTTCAATTCAATAATGGGTTAAAATGGTCCCTCAAAAAACAAATAAAAAGTTTAAAGCAACATGTAAGGAGTACTGACCTCATCTGCAGTAAGTATTGTGCGTTCTGTATTTGTTCTTCGCTCCCTGTGATAGTTATTATTCGATCATTAGATCCTGGGAGTGCTTCGTCAATCACGATCTGAGCCTCAGACTGACGTCGAATTTCCATGATCCGAGAACCACCTTTTCCAATAATAGCTCCTGCCATCTGTACAAATGTAAACAGCATTACTAAAACTATGAAAGATTAACTATCTGATCCAGACTACACACTGACCATTGTCATCAATCCCAAGAGCAACAAGGGGAAAAACTATCAACAGATTTAGTCCTCCGGGTCATTAAAAACATAGATCAGTTTTGTAAAGGGTTTACATTATTCTTTCTTGTATCTTCCAAAAACTATTCAAAATGAAAGAGTGAAAAAACAATCAAAGGAAAGTACCATTTTCCAAAAGTATTAAAACATTATGGCAATAGTGGAAATTTGCTCCTTCTCCATTGTTTTCCACAGCTACCTACAACAAGGGATTAAAAATTCTTCTTTTCGTCAAAATCAATACACCCAAAAAAAAACAGCATTAATCATGGTTGTATTGTTTGTCTTCTTAATCCTTATCCTGCTGAATAAGTGAAATGAAACTTTCAAGCCGATAATAAAAACTCATGTTTTGCCATCTCGATTTTTTTTCTCCTTTTTTGGGGAGTGGGAGAAGAATATCTCCTTATTGGACAGTGTAGATCCATGTTTTGTGCAGTCTGATCTTAATCTACACTGTCCACAAAAGGTCCTTAAGTTGGGCTTAGCAGCCTAAGGGTTAATATTTTCTCTCACATCTACTTAGAAGAAAAGAAAAAGGTATCTCTGATTTTACAAGGAACTATCTGTGAATTATGAGAACAACATAAGATCTGACAGAAGTGATTGTGTTACAATGCAACCTACACATATCAACCATAAAACCCTGAGCATTAAATTAGCCCTGTTCTGTTTGGCGACAAAATAGATATATATCAAGATGGAAATGATTTGGGACCACTATCAATCAAGATCAGTCTCCACACAACATTAGTCTAATCTTAGATCTACACTGTCTGCTTTTTAGTGAAATTTTCTGACAAGAACACTCTGGAGATTGCAATGGTTTGGTCTGTTTTTCTGAGAAAGTCCATATAACTTATTTAGGGCTTGAAGGTTTGACAAGTATGACATTTTCAGCCAGGTAAGAGACCCAAATGTTGTGATTTCATGGTAGTGATGGCCATACTGTCTCACAAAGGCAATCTAGATCCACAATCAGGCCATGTGATATGATCAGCCTGATCTTGATCCATACTGTTTGCAGCAACAATTAAAGTCATACTCAGTGAGTGAAGGGTTAGCAAGTTTTATGGCTATACCATGACATCCATTACACAGTTTTATGACATATTTATTACCTTATTTTATTTATTATTCTTAGGTAAGGCACTATCAATCACTAAACCTATTGCACAAGAAAAATCAAAAGCTCCCCCTGGACACCATCCTTGTGAGCTGAAAACTATTCAACCACCAGAAAGGCTGGCTTACAGGCCCATTAGCAGCAGTATAGAAAAAGTATAATAAAGCAACTTAAAAGAATAATTTGGGGCAAATTGCAGGCTAATTTAGTTCATACCATTTAAAACTATGGATCTCTTAATTCTTAATAGGTCTGACAATGTGTTACAGTACAGGCTATCAAACTTCCATTTGCTGGTAGGAAAAATGAGTTGCAAAACTTAAGTTGGCAACTGTACTGTATCACATTGTCAGACTTATAATACTCATAATTTTAAATGACATAAATTTGCCTGCATTTGACCTCCAATCATTTACTTTTGGCCACTGTTTGGCCTTTAAGAGTTAACTTAAAAAACTCACATCTTTTGGTATGGTCACTTGTGTGCTGGTAACCTGCTCATTACAAAACATCATTCCTTGGTTCCCCATTCCACCCTAGGAGGAAAAAAAAAATCATAAATCTTAGAACATAATACATCACATCTAACCGCTTATCCTGTTTCCATGGCAAAAATTTACTGGTATCATAACCATATCATCATTGGGGGAAAAAAAAAACTTTTTAGTTTGAACAGATGCTATTTAATACCATTTTCAAAAATTCTACTTTTGTCATAAAAACATATGCAAGATGGATGCTATAAAAGTACAAACACATTAGTCAAAGTGAGTTTAATGCATCTCTGTTATGCATTGTATCAAGCAAGTCATCACAAAATTATGATGCCATAAAATCCATTTAGTCTAACAATGAACTGAATGAGACAAAATGGTCCTTGAACATGCAGAAAATTCACCAATAGCAATGAGTTCCAAACAAGGTCATCCTGTGCAGACTGACCTGGGTTGACACTTTTAGCAGATGCATTAAGCCACCTATTCACAGAGCACTGCTCACATATATATCTAAAACAAGATTTTTCTTCACATACTAATTCTAAACTGCAAAGTTAATGAAAAATCTTTTAACTCTTTACCAAACGACCAATTTTTCGACTGGACAAAATTCAAAGCATCTGCAGACAACAAATTAAATCTTGTTAATATGATGATTTCTGACTTTGATAGGGTAGAAAATATTGTGGAAAAAGGAGAAAATGCTGGTTACCAGCATTTTCTCCTTTTCCCACAATGTTTTCTATAGGCTTCTTTCTAAGGGTCGTTAAAAGTAGGGATTGTGTGGTAAAGAGTTAAATAGGTAGACAAAAGTACAATGTAATTTCAATGTTGTCTTTACACTTACGAACTTGAAAGTTCACAATAAATGCATAGCTGAAATAAAAAACACCCCTGCATAGCTGAAGTAAAAAACACCCCCAGCTGGTATTTGGACCAGTGCGGCAAAGATCCTCATTTATCTAGATACAAAAGACCAATACACTAACTACTGAGCTAAACAGATTTCTGCCCAACGCAGTTGCAAGGTATTGATTTTATACGGGAAGAAGCTATGCAGTAAGGAAGGAGTGATCTCCCGTAACAGCACTACTCAACATATCTGACACTGTAAATCAATGATAAAGCTGCACTTTCTGAACAGTTCTTGATCTATGCTGTCCACAAAGGCACCATAACCCTTTACCAAACAATCCTATTTTTTAATAACTCTAACATTACGAGTTTTTGAAAGCATCATCGGATAAGAAGAAAGTGCTGGAAACCAGCTCTTTTTCCTGCTCTTTAACCCTTTCCCACACAATCCTAATTTCAAACGATCCTGAGACAGAAGCCTTTTGAAAACATTATGGGAAAAGGAAAAAACGCTGGTAATCTGCATTTCCTCCTTTTCCCAAAATCTGTTCTACCCTATCAGAGAGAAATTCCACCAGTTCACCCACACTGAAATTGTCTCCAAATGCTTTCAATTTGGACAAGTCTACATTTTTGTGGTGTGGCAAAGGGTTAATTCCTGCATTCAGGCCATATCAAAGTTGTTGTATGAGAATGCTTTCAATATTGACAAGTCTAAAATTTGCCTGGTATGAGGTCAAGTTAATCCTCACATGTTTGAACTTAGGAGGTTTAATGCTAAACTAAACAAGGGCACTGCATGCAGGTGCCAACACTCGGCTGCAGTTGCTTTTTAAAATTGATATTCAGTCAAAAAGGGGCATGACTGTGCCAAAAGTATTTTCATGGTTACTTGCTCCTGCTGTATGGGTTTTTTTCCCTGAAAGTTAACATCTTGTCTAAATTTGAAGTAAATATCTTTCGTAATGACAGATAAACAACGTCAAAGATGCTCAAGGATGACAATGACAGGGCTTTGACAATACCTCAGCAGTGCTCCAGCCAGGGTAAAAAAAGGGCAGGGTGCTGTGGCTGAGAAGGGCACTTTGAGGTGTAAAGCGCCAGGGGGCATAAGAGTGGGAGGTTTTGTCTCTCTCTCATGGGGGAAGGGATAAGAATTTTTTTATAACCTGCATGACAGTTTCTTCTGCAATTTCTTATGTAAAATTAAGGATTTTCACAACAGACATAAATCTATTATATTGGCTTATATGGATCTTCCAGCTTCATCTAAACAAGAAAACTATTTTTCAGTATGAGTAGTTTAGCTAAGTCCAGGAGTAATACAAGTACATGTAGTTCATAAAAAATTCCTCATTAGCTCTTTACCAGATAACAGACTTGGAAAATTAAAAAGCCATTGCTGAACAGAAGGAGTTACCAGCATCTTCTCCTTTGCACACAATGTTTTCTAAAGCCTCATGCCATTCAGCTACAGACTTGATATCAATACAATTCATATCTTTATTTTTAACAGTGCTTTGCAAGACAAGCAAGCCACAAAATACTAACAAATACAAACTCTCAACGCTTTCTTTCTTTCTTTTACTGCAATGTAACTGTGTCTTTGATTTTTCTGATACTTATTTATTCAATTTAAAGGGTTTAAAATCTGTACAGTTTGGTGAAATGAGGAGAAACACGTCTTCATAGAGTAAATCATTACTTTACATGCCATTCAACATCGTGGATAAATGATAAATGTTACATAAATGTTGCATTCCTCCTATCATTGCAATTGATTCTACATGCCCCCCCCCACCCCCCGGCGCCCGAGTTTTTTCATTATAAATAATAAAGAGGAGATTTTAGCTTCTTCTTTATCTTTATTGCAGTGAATAAGCAAATCTCTTTTTAAATTCATCATTCAAGCTGAAAAGACAGTTTGAAAAGTCTGTGATCAGGTTGATGTGAAGTTGACATTTGTTCTGTCATGGGTTTCTGTGTTTTTGCATCGGTCCATTTTGCATGTATTTTAATATTTGGACGGTATTTATGGACATTTTGACATATATTCTACAAATGTAAGTCAACAACATGCTGTGGTGTTATTCTCAGTCCACTTTAGGAATGCGCCACTTTCCGACTTAGGCTACGCTAGATTAATTTGCTGACTCATCGATCCTACCCGAGTGTTAACAACTTTATCAGTTAATATTGAAACCGAGAGTAAATCTAAGAAAAAATAATTTGTTTATGAACAGAAAACACTACATAAAGGGTAATTTTACTAATCATACACCTTAAACTCTGAACATGTAACTTGATACGGGAAATTAAGCAAGATCTGCGACATTAACGATAAATCGCGATTGATAGCAAACTTTAAAAGAAAAACTAGTCCTCGGAGACAGCCTCCAATATTGTTGAATAAAAACACCTATCGTACAGATACGATAAACTGTTTAAATAGAACATAAAAGACAATGATGGATTCTCTATTGTTCTCAGCACTTGTGTACTCTGACGGACGTGTAATATACAATTGGGGTCGATCTTTTCACACTTCGCTGCCTGGAGGGGATTAGTGACGCGCTGTTAATTGGATTGTATATTCGAAGGCGGATATTCATAATGTCTTCGACATACTCTTGGCAAAGTTTAGATTAGAGGTTACAATACTGAACATAAGGCAATCCAGGGCGCAATGAAGCGGCAGGGTTTCCAGAAAAAGGGCAGGGTGTCCAGAAAAAGGGCAGGGCGTCTAGAAGGAGGGGCAGGGCGCCGCGCCCTTCTATTCCTCGGTAGCTGGAACACTGCTCAGTGTTTCCCTAAAAAAGAGCAAAGCTAAAAATCCAAAAAACTCTCTAACTTACAACATTGTCTTCCATAAAGCCCATATTATCTCCACCAAAGTTTCCACCACCACCTCCTCCACCGCCACCCATTCCTCCTCCAAATCCACCTTGGTTCATTTTACCTCCACTATAAAAAGTTTCAACATGAACAAAATAACATAACTTTACATCTGACCAAATTGAAAGCATTTGCAGATGACAATTTGAATGTAGCTCAAAAGACGATTTCTTGTTTCAGAATGGTATAAAACACTGTGGGAAAAGGAGGAAATGCTGATTACGAGCATTTCATCCTTTTCCCACATGTTTTTCGAAAGTCCTCTTCCTCAGGGTTGTTAAAACACAGGATTGTCTGGTAAAGGATTAACCCCGTATCAAACAATCCCTAGTGCTAATGACCCCATGACAGAAGGCTTTTGAGAACATTCTCATGATGTTTCATCTCTACTAAAGACAAATCCCTTCATTTGAGACACGCCAGAAACGAGAAACTGCTTTTTAAGAGCATAAAGCTCTTCACTTGTACAGCAATGGGTTTACCATACCGTACAGAAATGATCTCTACCTCTGCAGTAGACAAATGAAGTACACACTTGAGGAGAATGAAGGTCTCTTCCTACAATGGTCTACAAACAAGAGGCCCTTGAAAATGGATGCCTCAATAATCAAAAACATTTAAAATGAAACTAGAACTATGGCGGGCTGGTGAACCATTTGCCTTGTCACTGGATCAGGAAAGTGTTAACTCCTTCCAACATTCTGGACTTCTAACGACCCCAAGGAAACAGTGTTTTGAAATCATTCTAGGAAAGGAACAAAATGCTGGTAGCAAATGTTTTCTACCCCATCAAACCAAAATTTCCTCATTTGTGCATCATTTAGGTTGTTGTCTGCAAATGCTTTCAATTTGGACCAGACTAAACTTTTGTTGTTTGGTAAAAAATTAAAAGGACTATAACTCCTGTAGTAATCAAGATGAAAACTGCTCTTTCACAAGTTCCCACTGCACAAAGGATTCCATAAAAATTTCAGCCAAATTGGGTGAAGACTGTAAGAGCAAAGGATACAAAATTGCATCAATGGATTGACACACAATCTGATTCTAGTTTACTCCATCCCCACCAACCTTGTACCCATTATTACACACCCAAAGTGTGACATTCAAGAGAAAACATGCTGCTTTTCAAAGTACTCACCCCATACCACCTCCTCGGCCCATTCCACCACCACCACTGCCCATTCCACCTTGGCGACCTCCGCCCATACCACCACCTCCACCCATTCCACCTTGACGACCTCCTCCAAAATTACCTCCGCCCATTCCGCCTCCACCATATCCACCACCACTACCACCTCCCCCGAAGTTTCCTCCACCCATGTTTCCTCCTCTTCCTCCTCGTGGGCCACTGCGACCTCCACCCATGTCACCCATTCCACCCATACTTCTGCCTCCACTGAAGCAAAGCAATAAAATATTTCAATACAATCTTCAACAGAAGAAATAAACATTTGAAACCTTCACCACTCAATCCAGTGTTGTAGTGACCCTGAGGAAATGGGCTTTGGAAAGCAATGTGGGAAAAGGAGAAAATGCTGGTTACATGCATTTTCTCCTTTTCCAACAAAATTTTCTACAAAGTAAAAGACAAATTCCATCAATTGAACCGTTTGCTTAAAAGGATTTTAAACCGGAAAATCCTGGATAAACTCACTTAATAACTCCTAACAGTGTAAGTCACACAAAGTGTCCTTTGGCAAGGCACTACAAAGCCCTAGCTAAGTAAAGATCTATAGCCATAATCTGACCAAAACACTGATGAAAGAAAAAATAAAACCACAAACAAATTGTAACATATCTAGATGGGTAAATCCAAGGTTAGATATCATCAATGTTTGGCAAAGTAACCTTATGTTGTTCTTGAATGCTAAGAACTAACCCTTTTCTTGCCAAATGCAATTTCAGTCTCTTTAGTAGAGGAGATCACGGATCAGACAGCACAAAATGATCTTGATCTTCACTTTTCACAAAAGCATCTACAGCTGTTATGCTTTGGTTTGAAAGTGTTAAAATTACACAAATGGGCCCTGATCTTATTTAAACTTTTACCAAACAACAAATCTTCAGACCTGTTCAAATTGCAAGCTTTTGACAAAATGATTGTGATTCAGTAATAAAAATTCACCTTTGGAAGCACAATAAAAATGTGGGAAAAAGAGAAAATGCTGGCTACCAGCATTTTCTCCTTTTCTCACAATTTTTTCAATTGGGTCCTTAAAACTTGAGAATGTATGGTACAGGGTTAATGATGTTTAAGTTCAGATATCACTTACCCGCCACGTCCACCTCCCATTCGGCCACCATAGCCACCACCTCCTCCACCACCACCCATTCTATCACCGCCTCGACCTCCTTGTCCACGACCTCCCTGACCTCGACCGCCCTTCATGCCATCTGCCATTGTATAGCCCCCATATTCCTCGGCATAGTACTCGTCAAAGTTATCGGGGTCGTAGTACTGTGAAGGGCCTTTTGGAGGGGCCTTCAAATTACAAACATAACTCAAGATTGTCATAATGACACAAGTGATCAGCAAACTTGCAGCAGATAACATATAAAAGTCTTGTAAAAATATAGATAGTAAACTTTATGAAAACAGGAGAAAAAATTCATTGAAAAGGAGAAAAAAAAAAAATAACATTACTTATAGGTGGTTTGCTGCAAAATGTTGAACTTCATTTGCTGTTTCCTATATATTCCTGCAAACACTGATTTTGCTCAGGGTATAATCAATGCCCTATTTTTCCATCATATATTTCCAGGAAAGGGGATTGATATCAGTATTTTTCAACTACTTCACATGACCAGCTCTTTTGTACAAAAGTGTCTTCCAACATACAAGGTGACACTGTTTATATGGTTCTTTACTTTATTTTAATGTTAATTCTAATATGAATGTTACTTTTTCAACCCTTTACCACACAATTCCGAGTTAAAAAGTTCTCAAGAAAGAAGCCTTTGGAAAACATTGTGGGAAAAAGAGCAAATGTTGGTAAGCTGCATTTTCTCCTATTTTCCACACTGTTTTCTACCTTATCAAAGACGAACTCTTATCATTTGAGCCACATCTAAATTGGTGTCGGCAAATGTGTTCAATTTGGACAAATATATTTATATGTCGTGTAATAAAAGAGCCGAGAACAATTTTCAGGTAAAACTTACAGTTTCCAGAAGTTCAAAGATTGTATCAATACAGTTGACCACTGGTTCTGGTTTGCCAGCAATGGCAACCACTCTCTCTGTGGACAGTGGACAACACTGGGAATACACCTTAATGTTTGTCCCTGTTTTCTGTGGGAGAAAAATGTAAAACATATTCTTATCAGTTCCTTCACATGGTACTGACACAATAACAACAATAAAAGGCATAAAAACAACACCTAGGTATATGAAGAGGTACATTTCAAATAGAAAACAGGTACATGTATATATTAGTAAAAGGCAAAAGCAGTAAGTCTAAAAATACAGTCAAACTTCTGTAGCTCGAACAGCCAGGGGACTTCATGACTTGTTTGAATTACCAGCAGTTCGACTATCTGTACTCAAGGCAGAATATGACAATTAGAACCAGGAAAATTTTCTTTAGCTTGATACCAAAAATACTATGTATGTAGATCTACATCATAAATAGTATCAGGCAAAAATAGTCTATTTAGTAACTTGCTAACAGTCTGTCTTACCTCTCTGAGTTCCTTGATTTTAAATCCAGCACGTCCAATGATGCAGCCTGCTTGGCTCTGGTGGACAAGAACTCGAATCTCACACTGAAAGTCACGACCTTTCATGTTCTGATACTATGTGGAGAAATAAACATGTCAAATAATACAGTTAACCTTTACCTCATGGTAAAATTTTACACTTGCCCAAATTGAAAGTGTTTTCAGACAATAAATAAAATGTGGATCAAATGATTGGATTTGTCTCTTAAAGGTTAAAAAACAATGTGGGGGGAAAAAAAAATAGAAAATGGTGGTAACCAGCATTTTCTCTTTTCCAACAATGTTTTTCAGAAACTTTCTATTTCTAAGTCACTAAAAGTCTTGATTATGTAGTAAAGTGTTAAAAAGAGTTCTTACACTTTTAATATCAAGAAAGCATTTTTCCAAAGCAAGGATCAGGAAAAAGGTATATGTCCTTGTACGAACTAAAACATATAACAGTGCAAGCCATCAAAATTCAAACACATGAGATACAAAAACATTAGCTTGAAAATTACTTGAAAACCCTTTACCACATAATCCTGAGTTTTAACGACCCTAAGGAAAAAGCATTTTGAAAACATTGTGAGAAAAGGAGAAAATGCTGGTGGCAGCAATTTCTCCTTTTCCCGCAATATTATCTACTCTATCAAAGACAGAAATCATTGTTTGACTAGAGAAGTCAACTGTAATTGAATGAACAACCTCTAGATAACAAATCAGAAGCAACATTCATCGGAAACCCCCAAGTGCTTCATACAGTAAATCTTACCTCCTCCAAAGTAGGAATAACATCCAGGAGCACATCAAGGGCTGTACCCATCTCTGCACCAATTGTCAAGATTCTATTAGAAACAACAGAAACATAATTTATACTAGTGATCTACATGCATGCTTGAATTAGGTCAAAACAAATTTCAGGGAACTGTTCAACAACCATTTCAAATTCAATGTTCGCTTCAAATTCCAAGGACTATCTATCTGATTGGCAGATATACAATGAGCAGCACTCTGTTAAAAGGGGGTTTAATGCGTCACCATGATACATGGTGATACCAAGCAAGTCATCAAAATTATTGATCCGCAAGATCATTTTGTCTAACAACTGACTCCATCAGAAGGTAGAATGGTCCTTTGACATGCAGAAAATTTAAATATAGCAAACAGTTTCAATCCATGGCAACCTGAGCAGACTGCATAGGCTGACATGCGTCAATACTTTTTGCAGGTGCATTAAGTCCCCCTTTTCACAGAGAATGGCTCAGAATATATTTACACACGAAACAGAGAATTTAGCTTGGAATTTCCAAAGAGAGTAATATTTACAGTGGTTGGTAAGTATAGCCCCACAAAGCAAGGTATAGGGGCCAGTTATTTTTTACTTCAGAAAAATGTAGTATTTATCCCTCTACAGAACAATCACGTTTTTATAACCCTGTTGGAGAGGTGCCTTATTTAAATCTAGCATTTCTCCCTTTTCCTATGATCTACCCACTGAAAGACAACTTTTTCATTTGAGCCCTCTTAATTTGTTGTCTGCAAATGCTTTCCCAATGGACAGTTAAAAATGTGGTGGTCTGGAATGGAGTTATTTTGGGCCAAAAGGACCACACCTAGTTACTGTCTAGTAACAGGACCTATGGATCACAGATATGGCCAAAACTGGGTAAGTGGCAATAGTGTCATATTTACTCTTAAATATTTCTTAGTTTAAACAATGTTGATAATGTGATAGAACTTTTCCAATCATAACAATATCAGCAAGTTATTCAAATATATCAGTAAACAGCTTAGAGCTGGTAAAGTTGCATGACAAACATAAAATAATGAAGCAAATATGAGTAAGATTATTCATATTTGAATACAGTCAAACTTCGTTAGCTCGAACACCTTTGGGACTAGGTAATTTGTTTGTAATATCGGTAGTTCAGTGGATCCATATTTCAGACAAAGTACGAAGCGGTTGGTGAAGGAGTTACATGTATACCTATCCTCTATGCATCTTTATAGCTTTTGTATTTTGAAATGTCACACAGAACACTGTACATACCTTTGTCATTTACTTAGCAAATATTTAAATGTCATTTAATTAGCGAAACAAAAAAGAACCCAAGAAAATGGAAATTCATTTGCAGATAGAAAGCAACACCTAACATCATCTCGTATCTGTTCTAACTATAGCTTAATTCAACGTTACATGTGTGGATTTTGATCAAAGTTGAAGTAAATAAAGCAATAAAGTGTTGAAAATAAAACCGGGTGTGTTGGAAACCAATACCCTTCATATGACCATACCATAAAAAATGCATTCGTACTTATTCATCTCAACAGATTTAAAAAAAAAATAAAGAAGTAGCAATTATTCAATTACTGCAAGACAAATTCTAATTGACAACTTAGCAAGCGTGTATATTTTACAGTAAGTGTTAAAACATGCATCAAATCCATTATTTGACAGACAATTGCCGACATACTTAATTAACTAATATAGTTGTGAAAATCAACAACTTATTGTTGACTTACCCTTGCTCCACACCGACAAGTGAAATACATAGAAATATGAATGACGGGACCGTGATATGTGTTCAAAAGTTCCAATTACAGGTTGTGCAAGTTTTCAGAGGTTGAACAATATGAATTATATAGAGATTTTGGTAACACCGAGATCGTTGTTCGAGCTTCCTTTGGTGTTCAAAAATACCCATATTGGAGCCACCGAGGTTTGACTGTACTTAAAACATGAAATAGACTTTTCAGTATCTGTGTGCTGAAAAAAGTACAACTTCAAATGTGTATGCTTTTCTAAAAGCAATGTTAAAATTGAGAATAAAATGCTGGGTAAAAGCAAGATCATACTACACACTGTGCAATCTGATCTTGGTTTGCACTGTTTATAAAGCACATATTATACACTATAAAGGTACTGCTCAAAGAAAAAAATATCAACTGGAATTTAGCTATCATACATGTTATTTTTGAACTATGGAAAAAACACCCTCTTTTTATTTGTACTTTTTTTTTAAATTGCTTTTTGGTTGTCGTTTTTACAAGAAATCAGATGGTCATTTGCAGTTTGAGGGCTCATCTTACTACAATTTACAATAACACTCAGAACAAAACATAAAGACCAGTGTTTTTAAAATGGAGCATAAACTTGTTTGAAAAGGTATGGAGATTTGCAAAAAAAAATAATGATCTTCAGTTTTGTGTTCTTCTACTGAAAAAAGACTAGCACACATTACAGGTACCATCCCAAGTAATACCAGCCAAATTCTTAGGCTGGGTAAGATGGTGGCCAAGCTACTGGTCTCAAGTCTTTACAAGTTAGTAAGAAGTATTTCAATGGTAGCGCTATGACCAGTATACATATACTTTTTGTATTTCTAATTTGTCAAATATTGACAAATGATCCAGTGACTTCATATTGTTCGGTATGAAATTGTATGTCTATTATCACATCCATTAGAGCATCTGAACATCGTTACTGGAAGCATAAGTTGTACAAGTATCTGAATTTGAAATGATGCTTTCATATGGATAATCATAGCAATTAAATTGCTTTGCCGCATTCTTTTTGAAATAAGATTTTTTGCAAAAATAGAGACCGGATTTTTGGTTAGTTATACATGTGAAAATGATTGTTACATCGTGACTGGATTTCAAATACAGTATTACATATTTATCCATAAACTCATAAATAATGGATGATACTGCAGGTAATCCAAATTAACAATTTCCACTTTTATTTCCCTTAAAACTTATCTATCTTTACTCAACAAATCTCAATCTAAAATTTTGAGTGATTCCAAAACAATCAAGATCAAACAATAAATGTATGTGATAAACAACTGATAGTGAACACAGCATACTAGACTCAACTTAGCTAGTATTTCTAAGACATCAATATAAAATGTAATAATACAGTAGGCTAGGAAGGGAGATAATTTTACCGTTCAGGACCGTCGCTATCGGGAACCGTTACGCTTGCTTTGTACTGCAGACCATGGACATCCGTGGACAAGGAAATCATATTCAGGGAATTCAAGGTCGTTTCCATAGGGATTTCAAGGTCGTTTCCATGGGAATTTCATTCAAGATCAAGGTCGTATGGTGTATAAGATGGTCAGGGCATGGAGATATGGGGAGGAAAATTTGAGAAACATATGTTTAGTATGCATATACACAAAGATCTCTATAAATTCAAGAAATTTTTCATTTCTTGGTCAGGAATAAAAGTTATGAACTGAATTCAGACCAAGGGATATTTTATGGTTCGAAATTTCTTTGGCTTAGGTCAGAAGGTCAAGCAAAGGACTTGTGACTCTCTTCAAATCAAATTTACTCTGGCTCAGTTCATAATTATGCTGGAAAACAAGGAGATAATTATCATTTCAAGTAACACTTACAAGTAGGATAGTCAGACAAGATAAGGACAAAAATAACAAAAATCCAAAATACATGTAGCATACACTTAATCTTTTTTCTTTAAACTGAAATTTCCTCTGGTTTCAATGGTACATGTATTTCTATCATATCAGGGGATAGTTCAATTATTCATGGTTAACCAGTACATGTATCTGACTTGGGCTGTAAAGTGCCTTGCCAAAGGACATCCATGTGACTAAACTTGAAATTAAAACAACATTGTCCATGCTGTCAATTCAAAAATTTAAACAAGCAAAACAATGTATTTATATAAAAGAACAGCTTTCTTGTGAAGCCACAATTTGTATATAAGATTACTTCAAGAGCAGTAGACAAGATAATAGTTGATCCAAATAAATCAGACTGAATGTAATCTAGTATCACTGTAGATAATGGCCTAGTAAAAATACGGTTGGAAAATGAAACTATTCCCTTTCCACTTCTCAGTAACAAAAACTAAACCACATTACACCTGTATTTTGTCCAATTTACATTGTTGACTCCCATAAAAAAACCCCTTTCATTTCATTCAATTGCACAGAAATTCTAGTAGAAATGACTGTAAGTATTAAATACGAGGGTTGTTCGATATGTAATGCGTATTGTACGATATCTCAAAAGCATTCGACTCAAATAGTGAAATGAACATTACATCCCTTCAAAATATTCTCCGCAGTTTGAAATACATAATTTCAATCTCTGAATCCATTTCTGAAATGCGTCACGGTATGCTGATTTAGGTAGACCTCTGAGGCACTGACTGATGGCTGAGCCAAGGACTTGTCGGGACTTGTAACGACGACCAGATAAGAACTTTTTAAGTTTTGGAAATAGGAAAAAGTCGCATGGGGCTAGATCTGGAGAGTATGGCGTGTGTGGCAAGACAGTAACCTTCTCCGACTTCAAAAATTGCTTCACAAGCTCAGATGTATGTGATGGAGCATTATCATGAAGTAGACGAACATGCCTAAATCCTGACACAGGGCATCGTTTAAGATAATATTTCTTGAGCTTTTTTAGTATAACATCTTGGTAATACCGACCTGTAACAATTTTGCCCCGGAATTTGTACGGCTATACCATTACATGAGAAGAATATGCAATATAGAACCTTCTTTGTGCTTATGCTTCTTTTGGCAAATACAGGCCTTCTACCTTGTTTAGTTAGCCATATTTTGTTTCCAATTTTTCTTACTGGTTCGAAATAGTGAACCCATGTTTCGTCACCAGTAACAATGTTTGCAAATTGTCTTTGATTGAATTTGGGAAACATTTTGAGCAATTGCTTAGCGGTTTGTACCCGTTTTTGGTCATCTGTCAATATAATTATGCGGTATCCATCTGGCAGAAATCTTTCGTACTTTCAAAATACGCTTCAAAATGAAATGCACCTGCGATAGCGATATGCCAACAGCGTCGGCCAGATTTTGCTGCATCTTTGACGGATTCTGTGCCAGTCAGAAATTTTTATCTCCACCTACGAACTGTCTCATAAGATACCTTATCAGACCCATAAACTTCCCCCAATTCAGTAAAAATCTGCATTACCGAATGACCGAGTTTTGTGCGAACTTTTATATAAGCTCTAATTTCTTCAATTTTGTTAATCCGTTTCCCAACCATTTTTACAACAGTGGTCAACGACTAGCTCTAATGAAATGACTATAAGTTTAAAACTATGTGGAGCTAAAGGCTCGTGTTTATACCATTGGAAAGGTATTAAATAGAGCTATTCAAGCGTATCATCATCCACGAAATCGTTGAAAGCGTTATTGCGCTGTGGTACAATACACATTACATATCGAACAGCCCTTGTAAAGTAATGTAGACTGTATACACTAAAATCAGACTAAATATATGAGTAGGCTAATCTATGTCTTCACCCTCAACATCTGTATCTGTTGTACAATATGGCAAGATTTAGATACGGTACTTGTACACATAAAAAAAAAGTTTCTTTTAGACTAAGCAAGGTCTTTCAGACTAAGCAAGTAATATACAAACCAGACAAATGTTTTAAGTTTCAAATGTTCAGCTCAAGGCAAAAAGATTATTGACTTAATATAGAAATGATTAAGACCAGGTTGCCTGGTTTCACACTTGGAATTTTAAACCATAAATTATAAACATTTCATAATTATCCCTCTTCATGATTTCATGTAAACAAGAAGGTCATGATGGTCCTGAATTGCTCACCTGAGCCTGCATACCATAGATGTATGACCTCTAGCATAAAATTTTTCGAAGATATGACCTGGTGACCAACCTACTTTTGACCCATTTTTGAAGTTGTCAGTGATATAATCAACAAAAATATTCTGACCAACTTGCATGAGTATCAGGCTGAAAATGTGGCCAGTACAGTTTACACATAGTTTTTCTAAGATAACTCTTTGACTCAACATGACCCATTTTCAAACTTGTTTGAGGTATTATCAAAACAAAGATTCCTACTCACAAGTATCAGACTGAAAATGTAGCCTCTACAGCGTACAGGTGGTTTATGCAAGATTTCACCAAGTGACCTTCTTTTCGACCTGATGTGACCCATTTCAAACTCATCCAAGACATTATCAAGATAAACATTCTCAACAAATTTCATGAATATCAGACAAAAAATATGGTCTCTAGAGTGTACTCAAGATAAAATTTGAAGATGGATGATGAATACAGCAGAATTACAAAATATTGCTTTGAGCACAAAGTGCTCAGGTAAGCTAAAAACGTACTGCATACAGTTGAAGATCCGTCCATAACAACAGACAAAATGTTCTATCAGGCTAGTTACAAGCTGTTTTCTTCTGATTAAGGGGGCTATTTAGCTGAGACCTTGACAAAACAGCTACCTGTGCATGACAGACTCTTTGGAAACATCCCTCTGTCCAGAGCGTGTCTCTCTTATATAGGTTAGACTGTGATTCCTAACTGACTTTACTGATCATTTTATTTAAATGGTACATTTATGAACTGCTCATTATCACATACAAATTATAAACTTTCCATTATTACTGTACATGAATTATGGATTGTTCATTTTCACTAACAAGGCAGGCACTGACAGTAATTATCACATATAAATTGACTCATTACCCCGTGAATACTACCTGATACAAAATTGCAGCAAGCAAATTTGAAACCCTCCTGGTAAAATATGATAAATCGCTATAAATTTGTTTTACAAAATGAACATTTTGTAAATGTTCATCAACAAGCAATCTCTTCTTTTGGTGCAGTGTTTTCAAAAGAGGCTGTCAGCATTGTTACATCAATTTCTTGGTTCTCAAAGCAATCCTGACATATCTGTATAAAATATGATCAGTTAATCACGTATACTTACATCAGCTCTCAGCCTCTTAATATTGGTACCTCCCTTGCCAATGATGGCTCCCGCATTCTGAAAAACAATAAAACTCTTTTAGTATGACATACAGAAATCTTTGTGGCCACCTATGTAAAGCAGCAACCTGTATTTACTCTTTACTTGTTTAATCAGTCAAATGAAACTTTCAAGCCACTGTTAAAAACCCTAATAGTTTTTATTTTAGAGCTGGTTTTTTTTTTTTTTTTTTTTTTTTTTTTTTTTTGGGGGGGGGGGGGGATATCTGCATATTGGATCCAAGGAGTAGATCCAAGGTCAGACTATGTTCTGTGCAGTCTGATCGTGATATACACTGTCTGCATAAGGTCCTAAGGTCGTGCTTAGCAGCCTAAGGGTTAGCTCTTTACTGCGAAACAGAATTTTTGACACATCCAAGGTGAAAGCATTTGCTGACCAAACAATGTATGTTGCTGAATTTCTATGACTGGCTTCTGATAGAGTAGAAAATATTGAGGCAAAAGGGGAAAAATTACTATATTCTATTCCTATATTGTTTTCAAAAGCCATTTTTCTTGGAAATGTTCAAAATCTTCATTGTACAGTTAAGGGTAAAACTAACACTACTGAGTTTCTGGATGAAAAATGTGCTGGTTTTTTTGTGCTGTAACAAGCATCCACCTGTGTAAACCCTGTAAAAAACAATCCTGTTACCAACTTGTTCTCCTTTTCCAAAAAATGTTTTCCACTCTTTCAAAAACAACAGCGTCTTTTGATGGATACATGTATTTGTCACTAGTGCTTTCAATATGTTCAGTCTGAATTTTAGTTGTCTGGTAGAGAGTTCAGGAAGCACACTTTGCACTTTCCCTAAGGTGTTTGCTTAACCCTTTACCATACAGTCCTGAGTTTTTGGGCTCATACTGAATACTTTGACCCTAAGACTAACAAGAACATTGCTTTTACTGACAGTATAAATCAAGACCATATTGTACAATACAACTGTAGTCTGATCTTCAATCTATACTGTGAACAAAGTTAAGATGTCAGTAGTCATAAACAGTATAAATAGAACTGCAATATTTGGAATCTAAATGTCAACTGGTCCAAAAGATCTACCAGCAAGAAATGAGTGAAAGACAGAAACCAATTAAAACCAGAAAATAAGTGATAAATAATGCAGTTTCTCAATTTCAGTTTTGCTAATTGACAACATGGATATCAGAAATTCTGGTTTTGACAACCCAATCATAACTACTCATAGGAAAGAGAAGAATAAGCTGTATGCTTGGATGTGTTCTTTATCTCTATCACATGACAAAATTTAATACTCATTTAACTCTTTACCAGATGACAAAATTTTAGACTGGTCCAAATTGAAAGCATTTGCACATGACAAAATCACAGTGACTCAAAATGGAAATTTGCTTTGGGAAGGGCAGAAAACATTGTGGGAAAAGGAGAAAATGCTGGTTACCAGTGTTTTCTCCTTTTCACACGATGCTTTCAAAAGGCCTCTTTCTCAGGGTCGTTAAAAATAGGGATTGTGTGGTAGAGGGTCAAATTGGAAGTATTTGCACATGACAACTTAAATGTGGCTCAAACCAATGAATCTGACCATTGAAAGGGTACAAACCAAAGTATTTTCCTCCTTTTGCAGAAATGTTTTCAAAACTGTTCTTTATCATGGCTGGACAAAAAACATTGGATTGTTTGGTTAACCCTTTATCAGATGACAAAGTTTTAGATGTGTCCAAATTGAGAGCATTACCAGAAGAAAAGTCATATTTGCTCATTTGATGAGACTCACTGGCTGCTTTTACACATAGCCATTGTTGAAACAATGATCAGCTGTGAGAGAGTTCAGCTGTGAGAGACGAATGAACCCTTTCACAATGACTATCATCAGTCCTCGGAAAGAAATTGGCCAAGCTGGGGATTGAACCAGCAGCCCCCTGGTCTAAAGTCTTGTACTCTAAAAATTATGCATTAAGGGGCTAAGCTATTCTGTAAGAACAATTTCTTCACTTGCCTTGGTGGTTTTCAAAACAAGAGGGCCATGATGGCCCTGTATCGCTCCTCTGGCTAATACGTAAAATCCCTACATGCAAAACATTACAATACTTGGCCAATTGGTTTTGAACATAAGACCCCTGAGACAGGACTAAAATTGGTAGCCCTAGTTCTTATGGTTAGTAACAATAAGATTTCTAAAGATTTCACTATATAAGCCCATGTAAAACTTCTGACCCCTGGGGATGAATCAAATTCCACCCTAGGGCTTAATTTATGCACTCTTGGTGAAGGCCCACTAGATAAAGCTACATGCAAAATTTGGTGGCCCTAGGCTTTATGACTAAGTACAGGGAGATTTCTTAAGTTTTCTCTCTATAAGCCCATGTAAAACTTGTGACTGCCGGGGCGGGACCAATTTTGACCCCAGGGCTATAATTTGGGCATTCTTGGTAGAGGCCCACTAGATAAAGCCACATGCAAAATTTGGTAGCCCTAGGCCTTATGGCTAGGTACAAGGAGATTTCTAAAGTTTTCCCTATATAAGCCCATGTAAAACTTGTGACCCCCAGGGTGGGGTCAAATTTGACCCAAGGGCTATACTTTAGGCACTCTTGGTAGAGGCCCACTAGATAAAGCCACATGCAAAATTTGGTAACCCTAGGCCTCATGGCTAGGTACAGGAAGATTTCTACAGTTTTCTCTATATAAGCCCATGTAAAACTTGTGACCCCCGGGGCGGGGTCAAATTTATAGAAACTTGAAGATGTTTAAAATAAAAGTTAACGTACGGACGGACACCGGGCCATGACATAAGCCTATGTAAAATTTGTGACCCCTGGGGCGGGGTCAAATTTGACCCCAGGGCTATAATTTGAAGAAACTTGATAGAGGTCTACTAGATAAAGCTACATGCCAAATTTGGTAGCCCTAGGCCTTATGGTTTCAGACAAGAAGATTTTCAAAGATTTCCAATATTTTTAAGTTTTGTTGCCATGGCAACCAGAGTTTTTGAAGGAATTAAATTCTTTCAAGAAATTCTGAAGAGGACCATGGCAGGATCATTTCTGTGAAGTTTCATCAAAATTGGCTGGGTAGTTTCAGAGAAGAAGATGTTTAAAAAAGAAGTTAACGCATAGACAGACGGACGCACGACAACAACGGGCCATGACATTAGCCCGCTGGCCTTTGGCCAGTGGAGCTAAAAAATCTTATAACCAGATCAGGGAAGCTCGAAAGTTTTGGCTCTGAGTTCTCTGCAGTCTGGTCTTGAACTATGCCCCCTCCTTGTTTTGTTCGACACCATGCAGGAGACTTACCTTGCTTTGTAAAAGTATTCGTAGATCAGTGCGGTTTCCTTCTCCACGTTGTCTCTTCCTTCCCTGATCATAGTCAACATCTTCTTCCTCCTCCTCGTGGTCTCTCTTCATACCGTCTGAAAATGTAAAAGCTTGTTATGAGCAAATTCTGTTTTTGCCAAATGATGTCTTTAACTCTTTACCATACATCAAAATTTTAGACTAGTCCAAACTGTTAGAATTTGCAGACAAGAAACTAAATGTTACTCTAACGAAAGTTTTTGGTTGTGAAAGAACAGAAAAACATTGTGGAAGTAGGGTAGAATCCTGGTTATCAGCATTTTCTCCTTTTCCCACAATGTTTTCAAAAGGCCTTTGCCTCAGAGTCATGAAAAGTTTGAATTAAAAACACTTTGATAAAGGGTTAAATAATTATAATTATAGGAGCAAATACAATAAATCTATCAATAAATTTTTTACTTGGAAACTTCCTTCTCTTTTACAAGCTTCTCTGCATCAGGTTTCGATTCTTTTAAAGAAGTTAAACTTGAGCTCTTGTTTTAGATAATGTAGATCAAGATTATGATTGTAAAAAAAACTTAATAAGTAGTTTTATATTGGAACTACACAGTCATTTTACTGTATTAGTTAATATGTAATCCCACATTACAGAAAGTGGCTTTAATTGTATTGTTTTCACCCGTAACTCTTTACCAAACGATAAAAATTTGGAGCTTTCCAAATTGAAAGCATTTGCAGACAACAATTATTTAGATGTGGCTAGAATTATGCTTTTGGACTGTGAAAGGTTAGAAAACATCATGGGAAATGGAGAAAATGCATTTTCTCATTTTCCCACAATGTTTTCAAAAGCTTTCTTTATCAAGGTTGTTAAAACCCTGGATTGTGTCTTGTATGGTTAAGCGTTAAAGTCTCTTTCACAACTATAGTTCCCTTGCAGCTTGTATGGATTAAGATCAAACTAAACAAAATATGCAGATTGATATTAGATCTACATGTACACCGTCAACTTTGCCAAAGTAGACAAATTAATGCAACTTTGATTTTGCAATTATTTTGGTCTTACCTTCAGACTGAATAAGTTTATTGGCTTTATTCAGTGCTCTAAGGAATAATAATAACAACAAAGCATACCAACCTACTTAAAAATTGAATTGCAGACAATTTCATTTTAGCCAATGAAGTTACTTTCAAAACATTTACTAACCCATCTCCATCCTCTTCAATGTAAAATTTTTTCCACTAGAACAACATTCCTTCTCAAAAATAATAACCTTCACAAACTAGATCCCAAAATTTTCATTCTCTACCACAATTTTATTTCAAAGATTTTTTTTTTCAGTGAAATGCTCTTCCAATATCAGTGTAACTTCTCCATTATTTTTTGATGATCCAAAATGACTGAAACAATGCATTTATTGTTCACAGAATGACAAAATTTTGATTGTGTCCAATTTTGAGATATTTTGCAGACAACACAATAAATGTTTTCCTACTGGTGAAATTTGTCTTTAAAAGGTCAGCGAACATTGTGGGAAATGGAGAAACTGCTAGTAACCAGCACTATCTCCTTTTCCCAACATGTTTTCAAAAGCTTTCTATCTCAGGGCCACAAATCTGGGGATCGTGTGGTAAAGTGATTAACACTGGAGGTCTTTCTTGTCCAGTTTCATTTTCTAACCACAGGGCATTCAAAATAGTACCAATTACCACCCTTTACCACATAACCCTGAGTTTAATTAAACAAGTCTGAGAGAGAATTCTTTTGAAAACATTGTGGGAAAAGGAGGAAATGCTGGTAACCTGCATTTTATCTTTTCCCACATATTTTCTACCCTAGACAAATTCCATCATCTGAGTCATGTTTAAATTGTTGTCAGCAAATGCTTTCAATTTTGGCAAGTCTATATTTTTTGTCATGTAGTAAAGAGGAATCACTATATCACAAGGTGCAGGAAACTGAAGCCTGGCTGACCAGCTGTCCCAAACCAGTAATTCAAACAAAACCCATAGCTGAAGGTGTTTGTTGGTCCAATATTCCCAATACAATTATGACCAGCAGCCCTTTGTTCTTTACAAAGCATCTGTTCAGTCTGCTTCACACAATAGGCAACTGGTGACCAATTATGCTTAAAGTAATTAAACCCATTACCAACCTTTGACAACCAGGAGGAATAAAGCTTTTGAAATTATTCTGGAAAAAGGGGAAAATGCTTGTAACCAGCATTTTCTCCTGTTCCACCACAATGTTTTCAAAAGCTTACATATTTAGGGTCGTAAAAACAGGATTGTTTGGTAAAGGGTTAAAGTTGAGAGGTTTCAACATTTGGGAGACAAAAGATACAAATACAGAAAAAATTAATATATCAATTAGTATCCCTTACCCCATGACCCTGGCAGAGAAGGAAGGCTTTTAAAACATGCTAGAAAAGGGAGAAAATGCTGGCAACCATTTTCTCCATTTTAACTTTGCTGCTAAACATTTTTACCAGGTCAAAGGTGAACGCTATAACTGAACTCTTTACCATACTACAAAATTTTGGACTGGACCGACCAAATTGCAAGCATTTGCAAACGACAAATTAAATTTTACTAAATTGATGATTTCCATCTTTGATAGGGTAGAAAACATTGTTGGAAAAGAGAAAATACTGGTTATCAGCATTTTCTCCTTTTCCTTCTATGTTTTCAAAAGCTGTTCTTCATTGAAAGTTGGGATTGTATGATGAAAGGTTAAACAACATTTGTCTCCTGCAAAATGCTTTCAATATGGACAAGTCTAAAATTTGTGTTTCCAGGTAAAGAGTTAATCAATAATTAATCAATGACGCACACACAAAGCATCCCTCACATACTAAAACCAACCTTGACATGAAGCTATAGACAGATGAAAAGAAACCAATATATTGAATAGGCTATTATCCCTCCCCCATAACCCATTACTGTACATTTACAACTTTTTACAGTCTTATTAAAGTTGACAGCTTTTTAAAAAATATGGCAACAGGCGAAAAATTACATCTCTCCTTCCCAGAATGTTTTTCATACTATTTTACAACAATTTTTTCCTTTTCTGTAATGGTTACAGCCGAATATATCAGTAAACATATCAGAAATGGAGTAAAACTTGTACTGTGATGTTTTTCAAACTGTTTGTAAGATGCATTTTTCCTCATTTTTCCTATCGTTCAACTGTCTGTCCATTTTTGTATTTGTCCATATATGTCTTCTCTGAATTTTTTGCAGGTTTGAAATCATGCAGTACTGACAAATTAACAACATATCAAGAACAAAGCAGTTAGCACAGAAATACCTCTATAGGCATACAGTACTTTCCATTTGCAAACGGTTTAAAGTGTTCTAGTATTTTTTGTGTTCTGGGGTCCCTATGGGCCCAAAGGTTAATGTTTCTGATTTCAAGGAGTAACCATGAAAGAAAATCTCATCATAGTTCAATTCCCCTGGCAGGGTCAGTCACACACTTCAGAACTAGAGCTGATAGTGGAGTTAACCTTTTATAAACCACACCCAGGTTTACTGACCCAGGAGAAGAGGCCTTTTGAAAACATTTTGGGAAAAGGAAAAAATGTTGGTAACCAGCATTTTCTCAACCAGCATTTTCTCCTTTACCCATACTGTTTTCTAGCCTTCCAAAGACAAATTTAATTATTTAAGCCACATTCAATTTGTCGTCAGCAAATACTTTCAATTGGACAACTTCGAAATTTTGTTGTTTGTTAACTCTTTACCTAATCCCGGCTTTTAATGACCTTGAGAAAGAAGCCTTTTGAAAACATTGTGGGAAAAGGAGAAAATGCTGGTAACTAGCATTTTCTCCTTTTCCCACAATGTTTTCTACCATTCCAAAGACAAATTTAATTATTTGAGCCATATTCAATTTGTCGTCTGCAAACACTTTCAATTGGACAACTTCGAAATTTTGTTGTATGTTAACTCTTTACCTAATCCCGGCTTTTAATGACCTTGAGAAAGAAGCCTTTTGAAAACATTGTGGGAAAAGGAGAAAATGCTGGTAACCAGCATTTTCTCCTTTTCCCATAATGTTTTCTACTCTTCCAAAGACAAATTTAATTATTTGAGCCATATTCAATTTGTCTCATCTGCAAACACTTTGAATTCGGACATCTTTGTTTGTTAATGAGATCAACTCCATCCAAACAGATCTATAGATAATCTGTATTCTTTAATCTGGTCTTTGAAAGTCCACTGTACCATGCAAATTTTGCAGGTTTCTTTGAATGATGTTTTTGACCCTTTACTACATAATCCCAACTTTCAACGACCTTGATGAGGACGGCTTTTGAAAACATTATGGGACCTGAAGAACATGCCGGTAAAAAGCATACCTACTCCCTTTCCTGTAATGTTTTCTTCCCCTTCCAAGAAAATTTGAGCCACACTTCAACCGTCGTCTGCATAAAGCTTCAGATTTGAACAACCTAAAATTTTACTGTTTTGTACAGTAAAACAAATTTCAACACTATAATAAGAGCCCACTTTATGTGCACGGGCCTTTCAAAAACAACCCTCACATTCAAGCGCTTTCCATAGAAATAACACTAGGATTTTCAGGTTACAAATCCAATACCTTGACCCCAGACCCACAAAGGAATTCACTAAAACATTAGTGTGTTTGCTATGTTTCACTAGAACCGGGCTTGGGCTCTGTAGTGACTTGCCAAAGGACATTCCCAAAAAACTGGCATCATACATGTATACAAGGATTGAATGAAGAACCTTTTAACCCACAGAAAACTGAATTGAAGAAACTGACCGATTCAATTCGCAAAAACAACACAACTTTTGCTACTACAAAGTTGTTGTGGCAAGAAAATGTAACAAGGAAGCTGACACTGGTAGATTCAAGATCAGAGCAAAGAAAAAAATATCTAGTGCTATGTTAGACAAATACCAGTATTCGCAAAACATTAAATTTTGTAGTGTTGTTTTTTTTAAATCTTTTAATATGGACGAGTCCAAAATTTTGCCGTGTTTTAACCCATTACCACACGGCAAAATTTAAGACCTATCCAAATTGAAAGCATTTGCAGACGACAATTTCATAGTGGCTCAAATGACGCAACTTTTCTTTGACAGGGTAGAAAACTTTGTGGGAAAAGGAGAAAATGCTGGTTACCAGCATTTTCTCCTTTTCCCACAATGTTTTCAAAAGGCCTCTTTTTTAGGGGCGTCAAAAGGCGTCATTGTGTGGTAAAGGGTTAAAGGGTTAATACCCCTTAAAATACAACATATGCCAAGGGCAAGCTTGGAAGCTTGGAAAATGAAAATCAATAGATAAAGAAAGCAGGTATAATACTCTGGGTACTACATCCTATAAAAGTTCATAAATTATGAAGAACTCAAATATATCTCCAACTGAACACAACCTTCCACATTGTTCAACCCTTTAGCCTACATGTTCTTTGTTTGTTGGTTTTGTGTTCAGGGAATTTACAACATTATTTCAAAAGTCATGTATCATGGCAGTCAGTACACATATCAATCCTGGGGTTTCTTTACCAAGTGTACGGAAAATATTTCATCTCATTACGAGCAATTTGTTCTATTCTGATAATGTTTTCATTGGTCCTCAACTGCAGCCAAGTAAAAACATGCGTCTTCTTCCCCGCCACGTAAAGCCAAGGCTTCATCGGATAGAAGGTTGAGACAGTAAATCATTGAGTCAACTATCAACTTAGTATGAGAGGGCTTTGTCCAAGTGGGTTTTTGTCCTAGGTGGATAATGTCCAGGTGGGCAAATATCCGGGTAGGCAATTGGCCTACACCTAGTTACCCAAGCCCGACATTTTAACCCTTTACCAAATGCCATTTTTTTTACCAGGCCAAATTGAAAGCACTTGCATATGACAGATTGAATATGGCTCAAATGATGAAATTTGTGACTGAAAGACTTGAAAGCACTGTAGGAAAAGGAGAAAATGCTGGTTACCAGCATTTTTTCCTTTTCCCACAATGTTTTCTAAAGTCCCCTTCCTCAGGTTCGTTAAGACTCAGGATTGTGTGGTAAAGGGTTAAGTCAAGAAAGATTTTCAACATGTCTTTTTGCAATAGCTTCTCATAAAAGTATCTGATTGTGTAGATCCAGGACACAACTGTACACAGTACAGTATGACATTCTGTACAGTTTGATTTTGGTGCAAACTGTCTGCAGCAACACCTGAAGTAGTGACTTGCAGGTTAAGAGTTAATATCAGTATCATTTTGCAGCAACAACTAGAAGTGTCATAAGCCAATGGAGACCCACCACTGGGTACCCTGTGGCTGGATCACATTGACGGAAAAAGAATTAAATGGGTAATACTCCTGTAATAGTCAACTAATTGTAATGAAAATTACAGACCTGTGTATAAATTTACATGGTAGGAATGCTTCTAACAAAATTTCAGTAAAACTAGTAGAAAACTAGAAATAAAAGACAACAAAAATTTGCATCCACAGATAAACAGACAACCTGGTTGCAATACACACACCCACAACTTCATTGTGGAAGGGATAAAGATGATCAATAAAAATGAAAAATTATGACACACTCTTTCTGATTTCATGGTTAATTCTTTACTAAACCACAAAATTTCTAAATTGAAGGCATTTTCATATGACAAATCAAATTTAGCTGAAATGATGGTAATTGTTTGTGAAAGTGTAGAAAACCTTGAGGGAAAAGGAGAAAAAGCTTGATACCAGCATTTTCTCCTTTTCCAATAAGGTTCGATCTTGAAAAAGGCTCCATCATTTTAGGCTATGATAAATATTCATATTTTCTGTTGCATTGTTTCTATAGCTAGGCCATGATATGTTGTATGTAATATTTTCAACAAAAGAATGTTTATTCACTTTCCTGGCTATACTGACATTACCAGGCTGTTATCGCCATGACAATGATGTGAAAATTATTCATAAATACTGGGCTGGGTAAACATGGCAACAATCGGGTCACTTTCAATCCCTATCATGTTTAACAAATTTCTAGATACCTGTAAGGATGGTTAAACCCAACACCAAAGATCAAAATTTTAGACTTATCAAAAATGAAAGCATTTTCAGGTGAAAAACTAACAGTGGACCAATGATGATTTAAATCTATGAAAGAGTAAAAAACATTGCTGGAAAAGGAGAAAATGCTGGTTACCAGCATTTTCTCCTTTTTCAACAATGTTTTCAAAAGACTTCTTTCCCAGGGTCGTTAAACCAACAGATTGTTTGGTAAAGGGTTACGCATACCTTTAACACTCCGTCATTTAATCAATCAATCATTCATTTGGCAATCAAGATTTCTTGGTTTTCTTTGTAAGGTGCTAGTAACATTATGTACTGCAGCACCCAGTGCACCTATCCATGCCTTTCTTTAACCAGTACTTCATACAATATTCTTCCCAAGCCATTGGCTGCTTTCCCAAGTTACTATCATCGAAACAATGGAACTAGGATTACATTTGGTAGAACAACCATTTTTTCTACCCAGAGCCAATGTACCAGATCAATATATTTGAGTTCCTACTAGCAATGTACTTAATGCACGGAAATGGAGTACTGTTTATTCTGTCATTGCAGGCTACAGAACAAAACAAAAAATGTCAATTAAATCAATACACTATTGAACTAACAACTGTTCTAAGCCTTTTTCTCCCCAGAGCAACTATTTACCCTTTACAGCATTTCCAGAGGACAATATTTTGACTTTTGAAAGGGGTTAAAAACAATGGGAAAAGGAGAAAATGCTGGTTACCATCATTTTTTTTCTTTCTAACATTGCTTTCAAGAGCCTTCCTTCCATGGCCATTACAACATGAAATTGTTTGGTAAAGGCCTAACTCCATGAAATCTGCACCAACTATTTTGAGACATTATTACTTTTATGTCTTTGTTTTGATGGCATTTAACACCACTTTCCACAGTATAATACAGCAACAGCTTCCTGGTCTTTCCCGAGTTAAATCATAGCTGTGGCTCTTCAATGCCTTGCTGAAAGACACTTAAATGTGACTAGCAAATCAAATGTTTTAAAGAATATTGATAAAACTTAACCCTCCACATCCTGGTGAAACCTACAACGCCTTTTGCCATCAGTGCAGGCAAAGTAGACTGCAGACAGTCCATAGCGACTGATATTTTGTGTTCAAAATGCTCTGACCAAAACAGTGCTAAGATTCCAATAAAGGAATCATTACAGCAGTCTGAAAAAGTCGATCTTGTTTATTTAGACATTCAAGAGTGCCTTCTTAGCAAGCCAAGACCAACAGTTCATACTTATGCAGTCAATAAAAATCAAGATCAGATGATACATGAAATGCAGTCTGATATTTTGATTTACATTGTTATTGCTACAAAACATTCTGGCATTTATACCCATTACCTTGCTCAAACCTTGGTCCTCCCTAAAAACCGACATTGTCCATTTTCATTAACTCAGCAGACCCAGGGCTACCTCTGAGGGGGCATGGAACATGAAACTTATTTACAGTCATTAACTTTTACCCTTTACCACACAATCAAGATTTTTACTTACCTTGACAGAGAAGGCTTTTGGAAACATTTTGGGACAGGAAGAAATGGCTGGTAACCAGCATTTCCTTCTTCTTCTTTTCCCACAATGTTTTTAACTCTTTGGTGGACAAATTCCATCATCTAACTTCATTTGTCGTTTGCAAGTGCATTCCTCATGGATAGGTCCAAAATTTTGTCAAGTGGTAAAAGGCTAAGCTATTTCAAGGCAATTTGACAAGAAAATCTGATATCAGACAGGGTTAAGCAATGATCAGGATGCATTTTCTGTTGTGATCTATGCTGTTCCCAAAATCCCATTATGATCCTACTCTTCTCATGCCAAGTGTTAATACACAACGCTCAGTGGGCCACTGGGCTTGTGTGAATAATGCCAATACATTAGGTAGTGAAAATCGTCACCAATATCTGATAACAATAAAACTCATGTCATCAAATGGAATTGACCCTTTGCTCCCCAGTTCCTTTCACCTGCTATTTTCAGACACATCTAATTCAAACAGAGTTTAATGGAAAACTGATCAATACACCTAAATCTTTTGTTGTGAGCACAATGCCTAGTATTTCATGTTTGCTTTTTGAGTTTCCTAATTGACGCCTGCCAATACATACAGATTGATCTATGATGGATAAAGTAATGTATGAAATACTCTTGCAGTTGTTTTTAGTGCTGTTGTCCACAGTAGTCTAAAAACAGGTAAGAAATGACATGGTTAAAGGAATGTCTGTAAGGCAATATTAACATCAAAGTATTCTGTTTTGAATTTTGTATTTCTATAAAACAATTTAAATTGAATCATTTTACATTTTTGGAAGAGTAGCTAGTTCATTTTTTTGAACCACTTATAACTTTCTAGAAATCTAGCAGGAGAGATAATGTAAAAATCTTCCTCTACTTTTCTAGTTTTAAATAATACACATTCTGCAGAAATCTACCATAAAAATGGGGAATGAGGGTGGCTGAGCACATTAACTTAAAAAACTCATTTTCCATAAAAAACAATTCAAAACGATTTTATTTCAGCTGAAGTGTGCCAATATTAGAAAGTACAATGTGGCAAAATTTTAAACCTGATTATTTAACCCATTACCACACAATCCCGACTTTTAACGACCCTGAGAAAGAAGCCTTTCGAAAACATTGTGGGAAAAGGAGAAAATGCTGGTAACCAGCATTTTCTCCTTTACCCACAATGTTTTCTTCCCTTCCATAAACAAATTTCAAATTTTTACTCACATTTATTTTGTTGTCTGCAAATGCTCTCAATCTGGACAAGTCTAAAATTTTATCGTTTGGTAAAGAGTTAAAAGCATTTTGTAGGTGACAGATTAAATGTGGCTACAAATCGCAGTCTCTATAAGGATAGGAAACATTATGGAAATAGGGAGAAAATGTTGGCTACCAACATTTTTTTCTTTTCTCACTATGTTTTCAAAAGCCATGTTTTCAAAGGCCTTGTTATTCAGGGTCATTAAAACAAAGACTTGTTTGGTATAGAGTAAACTAGGCTGCCACAGACAAACATTATGGTTTAACCCTTTACCAAACAATCCCTGGTTTTCACGACCCTAAGGAAAAAGCCTTTTGAAAACATTGTGTGAAAAGGAGAAAATGCTGGTAACCAGCATTTCCTCCTTTTCCCACAATGTTTTCTACCCCTCCCAAATTAAACTTCAGTTTTTGAGTAACATTATTTTGTCGTCTGCAAAAGCTTTCAATTTGGACAAGTCTAAAATTTTGTCGTTTGGTAAAGAGTTAAGAAAAGGTCATTGTAAGTCAAGGGCAAGAGGTTCTATCTGATATTTTTCTGTGTTTAACCCTTTACCACACAATCCCTAGTTTAAAAGGCATTAGGAAAATAGACTTTTGAAATTATTGTGGGACTAGGAAAATGCGCTGGTAACCAGCATTTTTTCCTTGTCCTACAATGTTCTCTACCTTATCAAAGATATCATCATTTAAGGTACATGTTGTCTGTTGTCTGTAAACGCTTTCAATTTAGACAAGGCAAATATTTCCTCTTGTGGTAAAGGTTTAACCCTTTACCACACAATACTGGGTTTTGATAACCCTGAAGAAAAGGCCTTTCGAAAAAACTGGGGGAAAGAAGATATTTGTAACTAACATATCTCCTTATCCCACAAAGTTTCCACTCTTTAACAAACAAATTCCATTATTTAAGCCGTATTTCCCACACCCGTATGCAAATGTTTTCAATGTGGAAAAAATATTTGTATGGTAGACATTGTGACTCTTTGGACCCCTAGAGTTGATATCCACTGAAAACATGGTGTTGCAAGAAGCAATGTCTGTTAAAGCACAATATCAAATGAGTCACTTCTTTAAGTTTGATTAGGTGTTTGTCTAAAAACAGAATCGTACGGAACTAGATGAAAGATAAATCTACAAGAAATGCATTTGAACAATAACGAAACAAAATAAAATTTTTTTTTAATTGGATTTCTAGGAAAAAAGTAATTCTTACCTTAAAAAGACCTTTTCAAGCATTCCACCATCTCGTCTTTACTGTATGTTTTTTTTTTATGGTATCATTGAAAAAAATGACACCCAATCAATAAACGTCATTACATATTCTTTAACCAATGATTTTCTGATTAACCCAGCTATTAAATTACCATCTGTGACATCTGACAATGTGACATTTTTTTTTTTGATTTCATAAACATGAAGTATTAAAACTTTCTTCCTTTTAGTTCAAAAGGAACAAAGCAATTTTCTCACTTCTTAAAACTGCTTCAAATAACATAATAATTATACACAGGAATCTGCATAAAAATCATTCTATGTAACTTTGTTACAAGACAAAAGCAAATGATGCCCTTTCCATTTTCTTCAAAGAAGTGGTACAAAAACCTCAACCTTCGCCCTTTTTAAATGAGCTCAAAAATTTGCCTTTTCCAGCTACACACCTGATATCCCCACCTTCTGTTGACAGGTGGTTACCAGGCAACCAGTGAGGAACCAATCAGAACTTGCCAGCAGCTATTCTGAAGCTGCTGATGTGGAGGATCACTCCAATACAAGTTCTCGCATGCTTTAACTCATTACCTATTGCAGACAACTTTTCCATATTCAAACAGACCACTTTTAGAAAGCATTGCCTGAATTTGCTAGGCATTTTTTTTTTAATGCCGTAATGTTTCTACCAGCCCAAACTAGTTTAATTTTAAAACAATGTTTTTTCATACATCTAACCTTAATTCTTGTACCAAAGTCATCTGCAGGAAATTTGTTTCAAGAGATAAGTTAAATCTGTATCTGTATAGGTAATCATTATAATTATATGGGTTTTCTTCTCAAAACATTTTAACCTTGGTTGAGAGTTTTTCATCTGAATTTTCAGCCAAGGAAGAGAAAAAATTGTATTCTCTTCATATTGTGAAGATGACAATCTGTTATTGTATGGTCAAAGTGCTAGGGGCTGGCAGAAAAATAAATTTTAACCCTTTACCACACGACAAATTTTAGACCTGTCCGAATTGAAAGCATTTGCAGATAACAGTTTCAATGTGGCTCATACGAAATGATTTTTCTTTAATAGGGTAGAAAACATTGTGGGAAAAGGAGAAAATGCTGGTAACCAGCGTTTTCTCCTTTTCCCACAATGTTTTCAAAAGCCTTTTCTATCAGGGGTGTTAAAAGTCGTCATTGTGTGGTACAGAGTTAAAATCAGGTAAAAAGTTGCCAAGCTGTTCTATCTTGTTTACTTTTTACCTTGTTTTAAAATTAATTTTTCTGCCAGCACCTAACTCTTGGATCAGTCGTACCAAAACAGATTGTCATCTTCACAATAGTTTCCATACCTTTCAATGGTATGGTTTAAAAACTGACATGCATTTTTACACTTGCATTGTTAACCTTTGGGCCTTTTTAAATGGCCGCTACTGGGCCTTTGTGAATTGTGAGCTAGGCAGATGTAACTAAGGGAAGTAATCATCTGAAACATTCATTTAGCAGTAACACATGGTGAGACTGATTAAAAAGCAACTTTTTTCAAGTAGACTTTACAAATAAATCTTGAACAAGAATTAAATCCTTTTCTACACAAGCCTAAGTTTTAATGACTCTGAGGATAAAGCCTTTTGAAAACATTGCCATAAAAGGAGAAAATGCAGGTAAACAGCAATTTCTCCTTTTCAATCGATAAATACTACCCTATCAAAGAGAAAGATCATCATTTCAATCTATTCGTCATCAACAAAATGTTTCAAATTTGATCCAGTCCAAAATTTGTACGCATTACTGTTGGAGCTATTCTGCAGCATCCTTTGGCACACGTGACATTCAACCCTGAACTTTGTGAGGCAATGGGAATTATTCTACAGAAATATTTGTGCTTTCTTCAGGGTTTTCCCTCAGCATTAAAAATTAGGGGTCATTGTGATCCCTTGTCTCTTTAGTTGCGGGTCATTTCTTTAACTTTGGGGGTCAAAATAAATGGGTCTCTTTATCTTCAAGCATGGATTACAATACATTTTACCTTTAAACTCCAACCAAGAAAAAGTCTAAAATTTCATTTTTTGACAGACGATACATTCTCGTCTGAATTACCGAATGATCAGCAGTGCTGTAGGAAGCAGACACTAAACAATGCTGCAGTTTACTCCGTCTCTTTTTTTTTCTGCGAACAGAAGAGACAGGTAATGTGTACTTTTATCTACCAGAAGTCACATAAAATGTGATAAACAATACAGAGAACCCAAGTATGACTTTGAATGGGCCCGTATTTACTACAACTGTCCACTGTACCATATTGTAATAATGTGTAAACCAGTCTTTTTCTATAAATAAATTACCGGAAAACCACTTTTACCTGAAATAAACCATGCAGTTAAAAAAAGAATGATGTTCGTCTGATATTGAAGCAAGAACAAAAATGACGACCTATTCCATTTCCTAGATGATGGAAAGTTGCATCAACGATGGCGCACTGTTATTTATTTTTAGGGTCATTTGAAATAAAATCGTGTCACTGACGCAGGAATTATGCATCATGAAAAACCCTGTTTCTTATTTGTGCTTGTGCTACATGATTTCTTATTGTTGCAGTTATTTCTATTCCATTTCTGCACTTTCTTTGTCTTTTGCTGTCTGCAGTCCTTCTAGCCAATGTATTATTCATTTTGGTACAAATAAATTTCTTCACTTGCTGTCCTTTGGTAATGATGACAACTAATAAGGTCTTTACATAGATTTTTCTAAGATTTGTTCCACTGATCTACTTTGTGACCTGATGTGACCTTTTCATACACATACCCACGATTTTATCAGAACAAACATTTTGTCCAATTTTTATGAGTACCGGACTGCAAATGAGGCCTCTAGAGAAAACATTATGGTTTTTCTGAGATTTTTCCCAGTCATCTACATTATGATCTGAAGTGACCCATTTTCATCCACATATCATCAAGCAAAACACTCTGACAAATTTTTCATAAGCATTTGACTAAAAAGCATGGCCTCTAGAGTACAAACAAGGTTTTTCAAAGATCTGACCAAGGAACCTACTTTTTTACCTAACGTGACCCCACGTTTTTCCTCATCCAAGACATCATCAAAACAACAAGAGGGCCATGATGGCCCTGTATCGCTCCACTGGCTAATAAGTAAAAACACTACAAGCCAAACTTTACAATACTTGGCCACTTGGTTTCGAACTAGAAGGCATACAAAATGTTTTCTATAAAATCCTACGAGAAAGTTATGACTCCAGGGCAAAGCCATTTTTGACCATAAAGCTATAATTACTTGAGTCCTGGTAGAGGTCCACAAGATAAAGCCTCATACCAAATGATACAGGTCTAGAATGTGTGGTTATAAACAAGAAGATTTTCAAAGTTTCCTCAATAAAAAGCCCTGTAAAAAATGAGACCTTTAAGACGAGGCTAAATTTAGTAGCCCTAGGTCTTATGGTTAGTAACAAGAAGATTTATAAAGTTTTCACTGTAAAAGCCCATGTAAAACTTGTGACCCCTGGGGTGGGGCCAAACTTAACCTAAAGGCTAAAATTTGGGCCCTCTTGGTAGAGGCCCACTAGATAAAGCTACATGCAAGATTTGGTAGCCCTAGGCCTCATGGCTAGGTACAAGTAGATTTTTAAAGTTTTCCCTATATAAGCCCATGTAAAACTTGTGACCCCAGGGGTGGGGCCAGATTTGACCCCAGGGCTATAATCTGGGCACCCTTGGTAGACACCCACTAGATAAAGCTACATGCCAAATTTGGAAGCCCTAGGCCTTATGGCTTTAGACAAGAAGATTTCCAAAGATTTTCAATATTTTTCAGTTTTGTTGCCATGGCAACCAGGGTTTTTGAAGGAATCAAATTCTTTAAAGAAATTCTGAAGAGGACCATGGCAGGATCATTTCTGTGAAGTTTCATCAAAATTGGATGGGTAGTTTCAGAGAAGAAGATGTTTGAAATAAAAGTTAACGCACGGATGGACGGACGGCGGACACCGGGCCATGACATAAGCCCGCTGACCTTCGGCCAGTGGAGCTAAAAACTCTACCCAGCTTTCATGAGTGTTGGACTGAAAATGTGACCTCAAGAGTGCATTTGCTGATGCCAGGACCAATGAGACACACATCAAATAAAAACACAGCAAAATTGCACAACCTCACTAGAGCACTTTGGGCCCATGCCATGTGGCAGATGCCACGAAGAGGATTGATTCAGAATTCTGGATAATAGGCGAGTTGTACACTCAGAAAAGGGTGTTACATGCATCACAGTAATGCATTATACCCAGGAAGTAATCACATAATTGTGAGTCTATGAAGTCTGATTTTGTCTGACAACCAGCTGAATTAAGAGGTAGAATGGTCTTTTGACAAGCACAAAATTTACCAATAGCAAAAAATATCAACCCAGGTCAACCCGAGCAGGGTGCGCAGGCTGACTTGGGTTGATCCTTTATTTGCAGATGCATTAACTCTTTCCCTGCCAAATAAATAAACTCAACCTCTTTCGACGGCTCTAAATACAACCCATTGAAACTTACAAAGATTTTGATTGTACAGGCTTGGCTACACAAGCGGGCGGTATAGATCAAAGATCAGACTGCACGTTCTGTGCAGTCTGATCTTGATCTATGCCGTCCGCAAAGGTCACTGTTTCCGCCTATGGTGCCAAATGGGTTAAATATCCTATTCACAGTATGAGTATGGCTCAGATACATGTGTAGTGCCTTTACCAATGAGCCATAGAGATTTCCTTCAACAAGTAATATGCATAAACATCTCAAAATCTAGGACAATGTTGTGCCTGGCAGTCTGATATAGATCCTCATCGCATACAAGAACTAAGGGTTGGTAAATCATTTACTCACAGCCTTCAGACATGTTGAATTCTTCTGGAGTTTTCTTCAACCAGAAATCAGCTTCTGAAAAAAACAAAGATAACAAAACTCATGGTCAGGGTTCGACATTAACATTTTTTCCAACTAGACCAGTGGACTAGTAATTTGCAATTTTTACTAGACCACTTCAGATTTCTACTAGACCAGTTTTGCAAAATGAACAAAAAGTATAAAACAGATCAAAAGCTCTGTTGTTTCCCTTGTAATTATACCAAACTGTAACAAAAAATGACAATGTCATGATAAGTCATGATCAATGAATGTTTCCCCGTTAATTATTTCAATTACGACTTTTTACCAGAGGACAATAATTTAGACATCCATTTTGAAAGCAATCACGAACAATATATTTGTCTAACTAATCCTCAAATAACAGAATATGAGTTAAAAGGATAAAAACATTTTGGTATAATAATATCAGATCCTGGAACAAATCTTCCATTTATTAAACTGTCCGCAAAGGAAACATAACATTTTCCTCTGAATCAAACAAACCAACGGTGCGAATTAGCTTTCCATTCAAGGTCTAAAATGATCTTTTTTCTGGGAACTAGATCTAATTCTATTCATCTAGATCTACTTTTGTTTCGATTCATTTCTGTTTTTTAGCTTCATTTTATAACTTCGCTTTGCACATTCACCTGTTGTCTGCTCCATTGTCTAGGTAAACGTCTGGACGACACATTCTCGGTTGTCCTCAAAATGAAACTACGGTATTCCAAAGTAGAGGTAGACATAAGAAATTCTTGTTAAAAGATCAAATACTCTGACAAATTGATAACAGTCATGATAAAATTTATGACTTTTATCCCGGCCGACGAAATAGCGACATACCGTGGACTCCGGTCTACTAGCCTTACTCTATTTTCAGTTCAATTTGGTTTTTCCAGCGAAGTTATGGGCTACCGCGCATGCGCGACCGTCTTCCTGTGAACCATATTAAGAAGTTGTCAATGAATTAGGCCTATCGCTAGCTGAAAAAAAATCGCAAGTTTGACAAACGATCTTTATCGGCGAATGGCATGTAATGTCGATTTTCGTCACTTATGCGAAACATGAAATTGACACTTAAAGTAATTGTCTCAATTTTTGCACAAGACCATTCGGGCTAGCTGGACGCTGTCTCTACTAGCCTGAACCGATCTTTTGCTAGACAATGTCGTTCGGACGTGCCTTAATGTCGAAACCTGATGGTAAAGATGAAACAAGGGTAATGTAGATAACTGATTTTTAATTCCAAACAAACATCTGCGAGCAACTATTTTCTGTTGCTGCTGACTAAAGTCAAATTTAGAAAATAGCAAAAGGAGAAATATGGTGCATGCACTATGAGCAATTGCTGATCATCAGCAGTATCACCTGTTCGCCACACTTTTATATATTCAGACATGTAACCTAAAGATGTGTTGAATACCTAGATTTTGTTAAGATTTTTACATTTTCAATGTGGTCTGCTGCAAAAATGTTTCAAAAGGGTATGATCTAGTTCAAAGTGTTTAACCCTTTGCCACACAAAGAGATTTTTGACTCATCCAACTTGAGTGCATTTACATGTCAAATCACTTGTGACTCAAATGGTAAATTTTGTGAAAGGGAGGAAAACATTGTGGAAAAAGGAGAAAAAGCTGGTTACCAGCATTTTCTCCTTTTTCCCACAATGTTTTCAAAAGGCTTCTTCCTAAGGGTCATCAAAACTAGGGATTGTGTGGTATAGGGTTAAGCATCTTTACCAGATGATAAAATATCAGACATTACGAAAGCATTGAATTCTGCAATCAACAAATTCAATCTTACTAAAATGTTATTTTTTTTCTCAGTGAAAGGATTGAAAACATTATGGGAAAAGCTGGTCAACAGCATTTCCTCCTTTTCCTAATGTTTCCGAAAGCCCCCTACCTCAGGGTTGTTAAAACACAGCCCTTTATTAACGATTCTGAGAAAGAAAGCTTCTGAAAATATTTTTGGAAGGAGAAATGGTTAATACCTAGGAAATTTTTCCTTTTATCACAATGTTTTCTACCCATCCTAAAACAAATTTCAATTTTTGAGTCACATTTATTTTGTCATCTGCAAATGCTTTCAATTCGAACTAATCTAAAAATTTTGTCGTTTAGTAAAGGGTAAAATGGTGGTATGGTGGAGGCCAAATTAATTATTGCCATGAGCAATAATACAAATAGTTCATAGGGCATGGCTACAAAATTTCACACAGCAGTGTGAAATCTCAATATCTAACTCAGTTTGGGTGATAGAAACAATATCACACCTGGTTCGTACGACAACAATATCCTGGCAGGTGTGACTAAAATATCAACACTTATCATAGTGATATACTTTTTGAAATCACCAATTTGTCTGTCTTTTTTCAAAAAAATTATGTAATGGTGATTATGTCTTTTCTATTTAAATTTTAATTCTCATAATGACTGTCAGTCAAAACAAGGCAATTAGTCTTCTCATGGTAATTGCCACAGATGTTCGTGTTAATGCAAGCTTAATTGAATCCTGCTTTACCTCTTAGAGCCCTGGATACAGACAACAGACATTCTGGGCCAGGAAATAAAACCGAAGTACATAATTGCTACTTAAAAGGTTGCCTTTGGTCAGCATTTCTAAGAAAAGCAGACTGTAGATCAGACATCAAATCTTAACTCTCTACCATATGACACTAATTTAGACTGGTCGAAATTCAAAGCATTTGCAGACTACAAAATTATGTCTCTCAAATGATTGGATTTGTCTCTGAAGGCAAAGAAACCACAGTAGGTAAAGGGGATAATACTGGTTACCAGCCTATTCTCCTTTACCAACGTTTTCAAAAGCGTAATTTCCCTGCGTCATCAAAATTTGGGGTTTTCTGTTAATAGCTTAATTTACAGTGGCTGCAATAACAACTATAGCTGTGAAATTCCCTTTAACTCTACCAAATGACAAAATTTTAGACCAGTCCAAATTGAAAGATTTTGCAGACAATGATAATAAACATGACTCAAATGACGATTTCTCTCTGATAGGGTAGAAAACGTGGGAAAAGGAGAAAATGCTGGTCCCCAGCATTTTCTCCTTTTCCCATGATGTTTCCTAAAACCTTCTTTCACAGAATTGTTAAAACTTTGGATTATGTGATAAATGGTTAAGGGTTACTAATATTTCAGTCATATGGCAAAAGCTCCAGAATTCATACCTTTTCCAGATTTAACCAGTACCAAGCAGCGGATCTGTACTGCCCTTCCAAAGGCCACTACCCAGAAAAACCCATGCATGAGAATTGAAGCCAATACCAATAGATTACGAATCAGATGCTCTAATCGTTGAGCAACATCGAAGCAAAGATTGTGTCAAACATAACTTCTGTAATGCAAAGGGCCTGATAATCATCCGTTCATGTAATTTGAATGCGCTGACTAGCAAGGGCTCATAATGACAATATTGATCTGCAGTCATAGGTAAACAACACCCATAAACCTTGCCTGAATAATCCAGTCTTTTGCATGCTACTTTAAATAAAGAAGAAAAAAATCCTTTTGATGAAACTTATTGAGTAGTGGCTTCCTTACACCTTACAAAATAATGCTCAAGAAAAAAGCTTTTGATAACATTGTGGGAAATGGGAAAAAAGGCTGGTATCCTGCATTTTCTCCTATTCCCCAATTATTTTACCCTTTCAAAGACAATTCACAAATGGTATTATTCGAATAAATTGACCTGAAATCGACCTTTATGCAAAGAATAATAAGAGTGAATATTTGTATCATCAGGTATAATCGGACGGTATGGAAATTCTGTTAACGGTAAATGTTGGGTTTGACCCTTACTGTGCCATAGTTAAAATGAGAAGCTTTTTCGGATGACATAGACCAAGATCAGACTGCACAGAAAGTACATCTTAGATAAATGTCACCCGCCACGTACATGTATTACCAATTTAAACCAACAAAATCATGTTTATTTCAGGTATTTTAAGTATTCTTTAAAGACACGATGAATCTATTAGCTGCTAGAAGAGTTGAAAACCGCTCACATAGTTCCGCATTCAGACGACAATAGTCGAAGCTAAATTTGGACAATAATTCAAACGTGTAATGTATGGAAATAGAGGTCATTCATTTCATGTCAATTTGTTCGAGTAACAAGTCTTTAATAGGGTAGAAAACAGTGGGAATAGAGAAAATATTTGTACAAGTATTTTCTCTTCTTATGACAATGCTTTAAAGTTACTTAACTATCATTACTCATTTTAAGTCAAATATAACCCATTTTGTCAATGAATCATCAGACGATAGTCATTCTTGTGGCTTCATGTCAATATTACTCCTGGCCATTGGGAGATTGCATAGATTACGATGGATAAGAAATTCAATGCAGGATTTTGCCACACTACACTTGTTCAATGGAGGTTATCCCATGATGCTTATCATGTGACTGTCTACAACTTTTACCTTGCTCATTCATGTGGCAAGCAAGAAAGTGGAGTCGAGATACTGCACATACGAGGGCTGTTCGATATGTAATGTGTATTGTACGATATCTCAAAAGCATTCGACTCAAATAGTGAAATGAACATTACATCCCTTCAAAATATTCTCCGCGGTTTGAAATACATAATTTCAATCTCTGAATCCATTTCTGAAATGCGTCACGGTACGCTGATTCAGGTAGACCTCTGAGGCACTGACTGATGGCTGAGCCAAGGGCTTGTCGGAACTTGTAACTACGACCAGATAAGAACTTTTTAAGTTTTGGAAAAAGGAAAACGTCGCATGGGGCTAGATCTGGAGAGTATGGTGGGTGTGGCAAGACAGTAACCTTCTCCGACTTCAAAAATTGCTTCACAAGCTCAGATGTATGTGATGGAGCATTATCATGAAGTAGACGAACATGCGTAAATCCTGACACAGGGCGTCGTTTAACCCTTTATATACGAGAGACGCGAGAGAGCGTCGAAAAATACTACCCCTGAAATCCCAGTGCAGCGAATACGCGTTGTAATTTACCTGGCTTGTAATCCGAGTGACGCTATGCCGTGCTGTGTTTTCCACTCTAGGAAATCCCAGTGACGCATTTTGATAGGTTCTAGAAGACCGATGTTAAAAAGAGGCAGATTGGTTCAAACCTACCCAAAATGCAACAAATCTGAAATCATTATCCAATCAAATAATGTTTCCCATTTCTTTGGTGTGTAAAGCTACTATTTTTAGCTCAAATCAAAAGAATGCGAGGTATTTTCCGACCTTTATTACACGGCTTGTGTTTAGAGAATTTCGAAAACAATGGCGAGTTATGATAGTTGAAGTTACAGCGAATTCGAGGGGTTTTTGCACAGAGATCGACTTTCTATCGGTGGATAATATGTTTGAATAACTAAATATTGTTTTGATATTGATATTAACCCATATTTGACAAAAGAAATCGGACAATGATGAGTCGGAGAATGAGATCGACGCGACCGTGTCGAGTTCAACCGTCGGAGGTTCAAAGCGAAAGTAATTCTTTTCTGGTGACTGTTTATGCAAAGGTTTTTAACACGGAACAGCAGAGAACAAGAGAATAAATGACAATTTTTTTCTGCAATCCTTTCAAAATCATCTGATGCAATATAATGTCCCAGAGACCAATAATTGCGCTGTGAGAATGAACTCTGAAAAGGCTGACCATATTTAGCACCCAACAACTCTGGTAGAAATACATGCGCTTGTGGGAGAGTTATTTTATTTTTCATGCAGATACCTAAATTCCCCTTGCATGAAAAAATAATAAAAACAATATTGAATGTGTGTCAGAAACAATTATACTTTAAAACATGCTACAGAGTGTCAATAGTGAAAAACAGAATCCACCTGTGGATCTCTGTCAGAAGGAATTTGTACAGAATATTTGTACATAATCATTGCTTTTTTGACTGGAAACACCTTTGGATTAAAAAAGATTGAAAGTCTGTAAGTACTAAACTTTAGTTACTTTGTCAAATCATCAAAAAGCTTTGAAAAACAGTGTAATGTGAAGCTGTGTCACTTTTACTTTGGCAGCCTGTCGGAAGCCATTTTGAGGCTAGTATTCTACCTGACAATCAGCCTGCATTGCCTATCAGTGAATACTGGGCAGTGCTTAGTGTACATAACTTGTGTAGTATATAAAGGGTTAAGATAATATTTCTTGAGCTTTTTTAGCATAACATCTCGGTAATACCGACCTGTAACAATTTTGCCCTTTGGCACTGGAATTTGTATGGCTATACCATCACACGAGAAGAATATGCAATAAAGAACCTTTTTTCTGCTTATGTTTCTTTTGGCAACTACAGGCTCTACCGTGTTTAGTTAGCCATATTTTGTTTCCAAATTTTCTTACTGGTTTGAAATAGTGAACCCATGTTTCGTCACCAGTAACAATGTATGCAAATTGTCTTTGATTGAATTTGGGAAACATTTTGAGCAATTGCTTAGCGGTTTGTACTCGTACCCATTTTTGGTCATCTGTCAATATATGCGGTATCCATCTGGCAGAAATCTTTCGCACTTTCAAAATAGGCTTCAAAATGAAATGCACCTGCGATAGCGATATGCCAACAGCGTTGGCAATATCAAGAATCGTGTATCTGCCATCACTTTCAATTATTTCCCTGACTTTTGAGACATTTGCCTTGCCTGTTACAGTCACAGGTCGGCCAGATTTTGCTGCATCTTTGACGGACTCTGTGCCAGTCAGAAATTTCTTTCTCCACCTACAAACTGTCTCATAAGATACCTTATCAGACCCATAAACTTCCCCCAATTCAGTAAAAATCTGCATTACCGAATGACCAAGTTTTGTGCGAACTTTAATATAAGCTCTAATTTCTTCAATATTCTTAATCCGTTTCCCAACCATTTTTACAACAGTTGTCAACGACTAGCTCTAATGAAATGACTATAAGTTTAAAACTATGTGGAGCTAAAGGCTCGTGTTTATACCGTTAGAAAAGTATTGAATAGAGCTATTCAAGCGTATCATCATCCACGAAATCGTTGAAAGCGTTATCGCGCTGTGGTACAATACACATTACATATCGAACAGCCCTCGTAGGTAAAATGTCGCAACAGTCTAGGTCACAAGAACCTAATACCAAATCTGTTGATGATGTCAGAATTTCAAACCCAGATTGCATTGGAATGATTTCAGGTAGAAATTTAAATTTCATACATTGTACATAAACATTTTAAATGTAAAGAACTGCTGAAAGAAGGGAAAAAGGTATAGTTCTACCAGAAGACAATTAAGCCATTTCTCGCATTGAAACCAGTTCTCTTTTTCAGACAGGGGTATGCCAATGACTCTAGTAATAAACTGTAATGTCTTTCCCCCATTGTTTACAGTTTTGATATGACGTAATTTTCTCCTGAATTTCCTCAAACAACAAATGACTGAGCTGGGGATTCTAACCAGCAACCTGTGTTCTCAAATCCTGTGCGCTACCAACTAGGGGTGTAACGATACATCGGACTATCGATGGATCGCGATGGTGAGCGTGTTGATGCTACTGCATCGATTGTTACATTGAAAATCGATAACTATTGCCGATAGTTACCTCAAATATCGATTTTTTCGATAGTTTCACTGACAAGAAAGAGAGAGGAAAATACTGCAATTCGCTAATGTATTCGGATGCCCTAAAAGTTCGGACACGTTTAATTATTTACAAAAATAATTCATTTTTTAATTCTTTCTCTAAACACTTCCAAAAGCAAGTTTTCCTATATATTCGGACATTCCGTAACATTAATATCCCAAAATATTTGACGGGTAATTTTTTGAAATATGTTTTCAATAATGATCGGCTGCATAATATTCATGTCTGCATAGCAATGTTCATCGTTACGAAAACGAATCCTTCGAGAGCTGATTCAGTCAGCGGTAATTTTAAGTCATGAAATTAGACCAGAATAATTGCAACACTAAGGGTGTTTTTGTTAAAAACTTCTCACCAAAGCAAAAAGTGTGGATTTAGATCAAAGATCAGACCAAACAGTCTGCCTACAGTCTAATCTTAATCTACACAGGCCGCCAAAACCATAACCATGCGTGTTGTCCCTCCATAAGTAATAAATAAATCTGCTATGAAAAATGAATACTAAACCTCGTTCTTTCTTTTCTTTATTTATCAGTAATCCATTTCGAATGCATTCCTTTAATTTCGGCTGCAAGGAATTAGATTAATTTTTAGAAAACAGCTGCACTTTTTTATGCTGACTACACAAAACGTGACACGACTGGCATGTTCTTGAAACAGCTATATTACTAAATGCAAAAAGGCTATATCAGCTGGTGTACATGTAAATCGTGCATGAAATAGGCTTATTGCATGGTCACTTTGAATTGATTGGAGGTCGACCTGCAGCCAGATATAACTTGAGTTTCTTCTCGCAGACCAGTTTAAGTGTGTAAATTAAACAGGTGCGTTACAACTCAGTCGCTTCGAATGATTTGCGTGTTACGTCATACCCCTTATCCAAATTTTACTGCAAACATTTGTGTACCCACGACAGGCCGACAGGCATCTTGTAGACAGATGGCTTGTAATATAGATCTACATTATGGTCGTTCCGATTTACTTTGCTGATGGAAAGATGGCGATTTTCAAAGCATTGGCGGATGGTGTAGATAGACATCAGACTAAACAGAACACGCTGTCTGATCTTGGATCTATACCATCCAATTCTGTACTATGAATTAACTCGTATTAGAAAGCTACTTCTTTCTAGTGCTAAAAAAGGTAAGATAATGTTTAACAGTGTTCCCACTCGCGCAAATTATTGCGTAAATCATGTTACAGAATTGAAATTCACATAACAAATTCTGGTTACACCAGAGACTTCACGTAAGAAAATGCATGGACAAAAAAGGCCATTATACACTTTTCTTGTGAAAAATGACAGGTTTTGTAGTTACTTGTTACCCTCATTGACAATCTTTTTGTCAAATCATGTGGAAATACCTAGCCAGAAATTAACAGACATGAAAAACTGATCGGAGTAAAAAACACGGAAACCCATGACACAACAAAATGTCTCTTTGACATTGTCCGATCAGAGTCACTTCAGATCGTCTTTTCAGCTTTTTAATGACTATAAGCAGTAAATTTATACAAATATCTTAATATAACACACCTTTTGTATACACATACAACAAGGTAAAACCTATTATTTCGGCCACCCCCTTTTTTTCAGAATGATAATTTCCTAAAGATTTGCAGACTAAACAAAAAGAATTATTTTTTCTGTCTGAATATATTGGAAAATTATGGGTAAAATTAGATAAATTCTATCAACTCAAAAAAACCTTAAGGGCTCACATTTAAAAGGTGATTTCTTTAAAAGTTTAAAGTTGCTTTATAATTACTTTTTATTGGGTGTGTTTATGAACCATCAGCATTTGTCAGCATTTTGTGCTTTGCATGCTGTTGTATATCAATCAGACTTAAAAGCTGACTTCTTCAAAAGTTCAGAGTAATTAGGTATGTTAAATTGTTTGTGAGCCATCTGCATTTAGAAAAAATTGTCATTGAAATTTATTGAGCATCTTGCATTTAACTCTATTTTCCCCTTTATTTGCTATTCAAAACTATACTCAAGTAGAATTTAAACTACTCGGAGAAAGTATTAGTCTAAAATATGGTTTCAAGACGTAATTTGGTGAAATTCATCTCTTGCAATTCGTCCAATAGTATTGCAATAGTAACAGGCAATATCAATACTATTGCAATAGTATTTTTTCCAATGTCAATACTATCGCAATAGTAGATTTTGGCCTCAATAGTCAACCCTACTACCAACTGCACTACAAGAGCCAGTTTGACAAACTACAGACTATTTTGGCCAGAATAGCTTGTATACTATCAGACAGTGCAACCACAAGATCAGATGGCACATTACAGTCTGATCTTGGATCTGCACTGTCTGCATCAATAATTCAGTCTTTGATGGTACCCTAAGGGATAACAACCTGACACATACTTGAACATGATTTATCACTCTATAAAACTCATGTTACATTATTCATATATTGCATCTGCAACAACTAATAGGATTCCAAAACACTTTTTACAATCACTCATCATATCAACTTTGACCACAATCATAACAATATAAGTTCACTATTAGAGTACACACACACACACACACACATATATGGCATCATCACCAGCAACTTCTACGTTTGTATATATTTTTTAACTCTTTACCACTCAATCCAGTTTTAAAGAAGCTGATGGAGATGGCTTTGGTAAACATTGTGGGAAAAGGAGAAATGCTGGTCACCAGCATTTTCTCCTTTTCCTATTATGTTTTCTAGCCTTAGCCAAACATTTTTCAATTCTTTAATAACATTTATTTTGTGGTCAGCAAAAGTAATGCTTTTTTTTGTTTGGTAAAGACTTAAAATGGCTCCTTGCATGAAAACACCTTGTATTATACACTGCATTCAACAGTATCTCAGTCATAGCCTGGCAACAGTGAATCTTTTATCAATATCCCATCTGGGCTGGACAGGGGCTCTGGGCTAACCAACTCTAGCACACCCTAGCAATCAACACCAGGGTATAAGGAAGAATCCATGCTTCTATAGAGCTTACAGGGCTGCTCCTAGGGTGTAATTATGGTTCATAGGGAGGGGTTCAAGAATACAGAGGCCCTTATGGGCAAGCTGAATTTTTTTTTTAAAAATAAAATTTTGCATAAAAATACTGTGTCTACTATGTATTATTAGGGTTTTATTTGTGTGTGTCTGTCATCTTTATTTCTATAGCACTCTAGCTCCACTAAACTTTCAAAGATACATGTAGCATGTGTACTCCAAGAGCTGAAAAATACAAATATGTCTGTACCCCATCATTAGTCAAAGTTGTGATCGAAACTAGGTCTTCATAAAAAACTTCTGTGAAAACCTCCGCAGTAAATCGTGCATAATGGAGACCACTATATAACAACAACTGATTAGAATATAATGTGACAAAATGGAGCATAAGCTCATCAAAACTAATTTCTTCATCTGCCAGAACCATTTCAAACATGACTGCAAATGAGTCTGTACAACTTGGCATTATTATCATCATTAAAAAGTAGGGAAGTATAGGGTACCTGCTGAGATTATTATATTCCAAGTTACCATGGCAATATGACAGGTGAATAGCAAGTTATACCCTTCAGTGCATTATACCATTAAGGTTATTTAGAAAACATTGTGAAATGAGGTAAAAAAGCTGGTAACTGGCATTCCAACTTTTTCATAGTGTATTCCAGCCTTCCAACAACACATCATTTAATCAATTAAGCGAAGTTTATTGTGTTGTCTGCATAATTCTTTCCATTTAAACAAGCCTAAACTTTTGTCATCAGTCTTGTAAAGAGTTCAGCATTGATTATCTTGGATTAGATACTGCAGGAACAAAATCCTGCTAAATTATCTGATTTCCTACACAAAATTACCAGGTAAATACCAAATTTCCTCTAGAACTCCCTTTATCCCTATTCGTGACTCACAAATTTTTACCACATTCATATTTTTATACTACAATAATTGATACAGGTAATTGTATTTTTATCCATAACTTTTTTTTTTCTTAACCTTAAATTCTATACAGGCTGCTTTTTTTAAAATTTCAATTACTGAAACAAATTTGCAGCAGACAACTTGGTAAAACATCCTTACACAATACATAAAATCAAGATTAATTAAAGTTTCAAAATCAACGAGTGTAAAAACATTATTGCAATAAGAGAATTTCTTTATGGTGTGCCAGTGATCTGCATTGCATGATTACTTTCATTATACAATGTACTTTTATAATTAGCCATAACTGTACTTTGGTCCTTCAACAGCACTCCCATCGTAAGGTGGGTGGTGCTAAAGGCTGATCCAGGTCATTACAGGATTTGAAACTGGAACCTTCCATGTGAGAGGCCAACACTCTATCTCTATAACAACTGTTTCCCTATCTTTTTATATTTCTACCATTTCAAAGATGAATCGCACTATCTGGGCCATATCTAGTTTTTGTTTACAAATACTCTGAATTTGGGCAAGCATAAGCTAGAGCAAGACCAGACTGAAGACTGTGCTATCTGATCTTGGGCTTACAGAGTCAAATATTACAGTACATGTGAGAGAGGAACAAATCCTGTTGGAATGACTATCATCAATCCTCATAAAGAAATTAAAAAGCTGGGGATTCAAACCCCGGTTTCAAGTCCTGTATGGAAAGGCTTTGTTACTGGGCTCAGCATTCGCCAACAAGAAAGTTTAACTACTTCTGTCAGACAACAGAAAATTTAGACTGATCCAATACTAAAGCATTTGCAAAGCATGAATTAGTTTGGGTTAAATGAAGGGATTGGTCTCTGAAAGAGTAAAAAACTAGGGAAACAGAGAAATTGCTGGTTCTTGGCATTTTCTCCCTTTCCATTTGTTTTTAAAAAGTCTCCTTCCTCACGGTCAACGAAAGCCTCCTTCCTCGCAGTTGAAAAACATCAGATTTTTGGGATTAAATTTAATTTCTCTGTCCTTGCTATTAATGTTGCCTAAAGAGTGAGGACCAGCCTTTTCTTCTTTTCCCTGTTTCAAATGACCACCTCCTTCAGCTTCATTACAAGAGGGCAAAGGTGGCCCTAAATCACTCACCTGAGCCAATGTACCTTCAACACATATTACCCAGTATAGTCTATGTTTTCCTTTGACACGTTACACCAGACCGTCCCATTTCCAAAATTCTCTAACTCATCGAGACAAACATTCTGACCAAGTCTGTTTAGCATCAAAGATGGCCCCTAAAGATTTGTCTCAGTGACCTACTTTTCAACATAATGTATCTAAGTACGAATTTTGTCCAAGATATTATAAACACAAACATCCTGACCAACTTTCATGCACATTGGACCAAAACGTGGTCTCTAGAAGGTACACAAGATTTTTAAAACACTTCTCTCATTGACCTACTTTTTGACCAGATCATGAGATGTAACCAATTTTATCCTTCTAGATATCACTGGGTAGAAATCTTGACACAATATAACCCATTTTCAAAGTCATCTCAGATATTATCAAAGATTCTGACTTATTTTAAGGAGTATTCGGCTGAAGATGTGACCTCCAGAGTATACACATTTTTCAAAGCTTTGACCTGGTGATACACATTTTTACCTGATGTGCCCCATTTTTAACTCAAGGGAGATATCACCAAAACAAAAATTTTGATCATGAAAGTGTGACCTCTCGAGTGTTCACAGGGTTTTAAAAAAGTGAGGTGGTGAGCTCTTTTTGACCTGGCATGATTTTCAAATTTGTCCGAGACACCATTTAGGTTGAAATTCTGACCCATTTTCGAATTTGTATGTGAAATAATTAAGACAAACATTCTGACTAACTTTCATGAGTATCACATTAAAAATGTGGGGTCTAAAGTGTACACAAGGTTAAAGTTGACAACATACAATGGAGGATTCACACAGCAGGATCACTTATTCACCTTCATACTCGGGTAAGCACGTTATATTCAGGTAAGCTACAAACATTGGCACCTTTTTAGAATAGGTCTTTCCTACACTTGCTTTGAATATTGCCTACAGAGGGGAGAAGAGTAGGAAACTCCCAACCCATAAAGAACTGCAAGATCAATGAGCTGTCAATAAGTTGGAAGCATGTTACCTGGACAATGCAGATCAATATTTCCACACTATCCCTGCCACACTACCAACAATCCATATTGATTTTCTCTTTTCAAAGCTTAACACTTTACCAAACAGTCCAGTCCTTTAACAATCCTTAGGTAAAGGATTTTTGAAAACATTCTAAGAAAAATGAGAAAATGCTAGTACACTGCATTTTCTCATTTTTAACAATGTTTTCTATCCTTTCAAATACATATACCATTTAAGCCAACTTAAATTTGTACTTCAAAGTTGCTATTAATATTTAAATATCTAAAGCTTTGTTGTTTTATAAATTCTAACTCATTGCCAGAATGAGAAAATTTCCACTATTAAAAAGTGAGAGCATTTGCAATTTATGGTGTATCAAATAATTATAGTTTAGTGATGGACTTGTCTGTGAAAAAGTAAAAGTTATTGTTGCCAAAGGACACAATGCTGATAACCAGTGCACTCTCACTTTTCCACTGTGTTTTAAAAGCAGTCGTCCTCTTTACAGCTCTCAATTGCTGAAGATAGGGTTGAAACATTACCACAATGCAAATGTACAGATATTTCAACCAAAAAAAGCACAACAATAATGACTAAAGCACAATTTTTGTTTGTTAGTTGTCTTACATATAGATTTCAACATTATCCACAAAAATCACAGTGGCCAGTGCCTATCCATTTTACAATCACTTTACACAAAACTCCTATGCTACTGGCTGTTTTTCCACATATACATCACAAGAAAAGAATGTTCGGGGATGAGAGAGAAATAAATCTTGTCCCAGTAACAGTTACTATCATCAATCTGTGAAAGGAGTTTTGCATACCAGCATTTTCTTCTTTTCCCACAATGTTTTCCATCCTCTACCTTTTGAAGAGAACTGGAATCATTTTAACCACATTTAAATTGTCGTCTGCAAATCCTCTAACTCATTACCAAACAATCCCGTGTTTTAAAGACCCTGTGGAAGACGCCTTTCTGAAAACATTGTTGGAAATGGAAATAATGCTGGTAACCAGCATTTTCTCCTTTTCCCATGATGTTTGCTACAAAATGTCATTCATCAAAACGCCATTTCAAATTCAAGTATATTTTTCTCAATCAATAAACTCTTTGTAATATGGCGCACATAAGGAAAACAATTTTCAGTAACACTAGGGAAGGCATAATTTATACCGAACAACCCCATGCTTTACCACCCCTGATGGGAAGGGCTTTTGAAAAGATTGTGGACAAAAGAAGTAAATGTTGGATGACCAGCATTTGCTCCTTATTCCACAGTGTTTTCCACCTTTCCAAAGATAAATTTCAGATTTTGATATCACATTCTGGTATATTGTTTCGTACTGGACTTCCAAACTACAAGCCAGGATCCGAAAAATAAACATGATGGTTGTGTACCTGGGACCCTCAAGACTGAGATACTAAAACCATATGAACAAATGAGTATAGAAGCCTTTGTGGTCACAACAGCACAGAGACACTACACAATTGCTATGTAGTCACAGACCACTAACTAGTAAGAATCATTAGATCTTAGAATTTTCCATTAACTTTGCATGTCAAAAACCTATATATCCTTAATGTACAGTATTACTCGTAGGACAAACAGTACCAGTTTATGAAAAGCACTTAACATTTTTTTTCATTTCATGACAAATCATCAGTTACGAAGGGTTTCTAAAAACAAACTAAACAAGTTACTGTGATAAATTAATATCCCTGCTGAATCTGACAGAAAAGCAAAAAGAGATAACACAGAATATTATGTTGTAGTAACTTTCCTGGTCCTTGTAGTTGATTCAAGCAGCATGAGAAATTTAATACCGTGGCAGACTGAAGGTTGAGTGAGATGTCAAGATTTTCTTACAAAGTGAGAAGCAAATACAAGGACCAGGAAATTTACTACAACATACTGGTAATACTTATTTTATTATATAACTACAATTTTCAACAACAAAATATTGCACACAAAATTAAAATAATTTTGGATTAGTCATTAATAACTTCATTTTTATAAATGGCAAATGAATATTATAGCATAAAATTTTCACAAATCAAATCACAAATCAATCCATGCACATCCCGTGCACGAGATAAGTCATCATCTTATATTCTCAACAATATTTGACACTGTGCAGATACAGATTTTTTGTCTGTTATGTGTGTTATTTTATCTACATGCAATGCGTGTATTTGAGCCACAAAATTTTCAGGTGTATAATAAATGCAAATTCATGTATTGCTAAATATGCTTATTTTCTCCAGCTTTGGTCGTTGTTTTCTTTTCCTTCTCAGTGAAGGAGACCTTCACTTTACTATGGACTGAATCTGGCCATTACTTTGTGCTTCTTAGTGATTTTCTTCCTTTTTGAAACAGACCCATTCTAAATCTAAAAGTGGTACCAATTTTTCCAAGAATACAGCCAAAAGATTCTGAAACGAAAGTGTGTCTCACAGGATAACAGATCAGAAATATATGATCTTTGCTTTTCAAAAAAAAAAAGCTTCCTACAAAAATCACAAACAAATGGGTTTCTTCTTCGAATTAAAATACAGGGGTTTCCCCAGAAAGACGAAATATTCTGATGATTAAACACAAAAAACCTAAATAGGTATAAGCAATTGCATCAAACAAGACAGGAAAAGCATCTGACAGTTGTCAACAGCTTATTCAGTAGTACTCCATAGTAACCCAGTATAATTATATTCTAGACAGGACTGGTGCAAATGCAGGATTCTTGCTAAAATTGTCTAGATTGCCCCAATTTTGCTACGTAATGCATGACAAAGCATGCACATTTTTTGAACCAAAGAAAAGATATGAGGGAGGAAAGAAAAATAACATTTATTAACTCAAAGGAAAATGTACAAAATTTTCATGGAACAATACTGAAAAGGAGAAGGGAGGTAACCAACTTCTGAAAAACCAGATTATCTAAGAGACCTTTTACATGTACATGTATTTATAATTCTGGAAATGGGGAAAAAATCCTGTTTTTCTCCACATTCAAGCATTGTGAAAACATATAGTTGGAATATTCAGGTTTTAAAATCATTATCTTTCGACACCAGACACAATATCACAGTTCTCGGAAACGCCAAAACTGTCGTCTGAGACGACAACTTTTCCCAACCGACGACAAAGAATCTTAACAAAGGATTCCACCGCACAACAGGTTTTTTTTAGGGGAATGCATCCCAAATCATCTGCCCAGCTTGATCAGGGATCGTATATAACTTGTAATTTACGATACCCGGGTTGATTTGTTTATCAATTGATTATTTACGTGGTGTTTAGCGAGGCGGAAAATGCTCATACACAGGTAATCTCTAAAGTCGGGTGGTCGAAGAGGTAGGCGTGGCTAACTGGGAAACTAACAACCAATCGAAATGCACCATTCTTTATCACTCGCCCAACACCTGTTACACAATGGATGACAAATAGCTAATACCCTAATCACTGTCATGTTGTTTGACATCTGCAAATTGTGCATCAATCAACAGATTTCAGACTAATTTACGCTGATAATTGGTTAATATACTTGATTAAAGAAAGGTATTGAACATCTCATGATGTGATGGAGAGGTAGCAATGGAAATAGATAAATGAGTCTTGTCCGTAACCTTTCAACTTTCCGATAGACTTTTTTGGTTGATCTTTTAATTGCCACACAATGTGGCTCGAAAATCAAATCTCTTTTTACCAATACAATATTATCTCAAATACATTGTACATGTTTGATATTAACAGCAAACAAATCTGAAAAAAGAGGAATATCTGGGGATTAAAAGGAAAGCCTAGTGATCAGACTTCATGCAAGCTTTAAATTTGGACAGGTCTAAAATACTGCAGTGTTGCGTCCAGGATTTCTGCCAAGAGGGGGAGCTCCCCCATGGAATTAGCAGGGGGGGGGGGGGGCAGGATGACAAAATTTTAATCATTCAAATAAATTACCTGGGTTTCGTGTGATAGATCTACTGGAAAAACAAAAATGCCATTCCTTATTTCAGTGTTTCCACTAGCTTTTTATTTCAAGGGTACACTTACCCCCTGAGCTGTAAATCTTGGGTTAAGATTTCATTCATATTTGAGGATATGACAATAATGGTTCTCCACTAGAGGCAACGATCCATATTGATGATTTGCAGCAAAAAAGTCTGTTATATTACGATATTTGTGGAAATTTACAGCTTAAAGTCATTAAAAAGCTGAAAAGACAGTCTGAAGTGACTCTGATCGGACAATGTCAGTAAGAACATTTTGTTTTGTTATGGGTTTCCGCGTTTTTTGGACCGACCAATTTTTCATATCCGTTAAGTTATGGATAAGTATTTCCGCATGATTAGACTAAAAGTTGTCAATAAGGGTAGCAATTTACTTCAAATCCTGTCATTTTACACAAGATAAGTGGATAATGGCTTTTTTTTAACATTTTTCTTACTTGAGGTTTCCCGTATAACCAAAATTTGTTACATGAATTTCAATTCCGTAACGTGATTTATGCAATAATTTGCGTGAGTGGGAACACTTTTTTTTTCTTTCCAAACTAGATCTAGATCTATAACAAAAGTTTCAAAATCAAACAATGCTGATGATGGTTCCTCAATTTAAATGATTACCAACTGATTTACAGTTCTGACGAATCGTCCTCACTTGACCGTGGTGGTTACCGAATGACCTATGATTTGTTCTTTGCTGTTTTCACTCGATCTATCAAAATCGGGGGATTGTGTCGTCTATTGATCAAACAAATCCCTTTACAAAGTTCGTAATTCGCTTCAGTGGCATATTTAATCCTGCTTTAACACACCAGTCAGAATGTTCAACACACTTAACTACCTAACTACACATTCACTGTGCATTCGTAGAGAATAATGGTTCCCTGCTTATTAAAAAGAATTCAATATCGGACACCATTTTGAATTACTGTTCTCGAATAGTCTAAAAATAGCGTTGAGTGTAATATCGATCGATGATGTAGGGAAGCTTCGTCGGACTTTCCTTCTGTTTCACTTGACTGACTAGGGCCCAATTATTTTTTTGCGCGCAGTGGTTTCTTGTTTTTGCGCGAGTTACGTCTTTGCGCAATTTCTTCCCCATCATGTTCGGGAACTTGCGCGACAGAATAAAAAAAAAGGGGGATTCCTGCAATCGCGTGGCCTGGATGCAACATCGATACTGTCACGGAAAAGATTTAACTTACAGAACAGAATAGAACATAATTTCATTAAGACTCGTACATTACATACATCGTCTTGGCCCAACACAATGCAAAATGGTTAACATCACAGTCCATCAGACAAATAATTCTAATTCAATTCTAATTGCCAATTAAAATGCAATCAGAACTGATTTTACAAATGTTAAAGAATATGAGTCCAGAATTGTTGCCATTATCGTTATTATGAATATTTAGAATATGCATTATCATGTTGAATCATATTTATAGTTTAAATAAAAGATTTTTTAATCCACTGCGCCAGTATAATTACATGACTGTAATGTCTTAGCTAGAAATTTCTAATGTAAATTAAAGACATGTCTCCATGATACACAAATCTAAATTAATAGTTTTTAAATGCAGGGTCCAAAAAATCCACTTGTCCGCTCGTATTTACGAGTGAGAAATGGATGAGGACGAGTGAATTATCAGTCATGGTCGTCCGATAGGACGAGTGGTAAATAGGAGGTAGTAAACAAATAAGTTTTTCAGATGAATATTTAACTTACAGGAGACAAAACGGTCATTCCATTATTGAATAAGAGAATTAAGGGTATTCTGGAAATCAAATATTGAAACAGGACATAAAACCTGCTGGTACCCGCTCCAAATAAAGACCAGTTTCAAGTCAGCCTAATGATATAACCCTGGACATTTTCATTGCATACAGATGTTTTAATATGCCTTGGGTAGATCTAATTCAAAACGAGTGACTTTGCTAATTTATTAAAACGATCGATATTAACAATAATGCAAATACTTTCCCGAAACCAGGTCCAAAAACTGTGTTGTGTGTTGGCTTTATTAATTTCTAATAACTTGACCGGATAAATGATACCGGATATTCAAACCCAGTATTTAATGTTCGTTGCTATGGGAGACAATATAATTAGCGTTTCCGTTTCGTCTGAAAAAAAAAGACAAGAGTCAAATATTAGACGGGTTTTTCTCGTCGGACGAGTGAGGATCAAGGCAGGGCAAGTGTTTTTTCAAAGTCACTTGTCCTACAGGACAAGTGTTTTTTTCCGGAAATTTTTGGACCCTGAAATGTTTATTACTTGCGTATGAAAATTTATCCTGACTCTATGGGAATCAAACTTTGTCAGGCTAGAATCCAACTTTTCAGTTTGGAATCCAATTTTTCCCGAGTTGGATTCCTGGAATCCAACTTTCAAAATCCTAGTGAGAACACAGCAATATTACCTAGAAAAATCCGCACTCATTTTATTTCAGTAATTTTAGTAAAATATATCAGACCCTATATGCAATCCCATCACGAAAGTAAACAAATAACAGACGCTTTTTTCTTTCGATTGAGTTTGGGATTTTCTTTATGCCCAAAGTAATGAAGATTCAGGGGATTTTCTGCCTTTCCTCAGGGGCCGAATTTCGGCCTCATTCCCAATCAAAAATGCTGTAATTTTTTCCCAGTTCCACGATAATTTTTCCCAGTTACATGCTACAAAAAGAAAAACGCCTCGGACATTTGTGTAGTGGCCAGGGTTTTCCCTGACACTCGAACTTGTGCGCTTTGACATTTTTTTTACCTAAATGAAATGAAATTCATCTACTGCGGGCATTGGACACAAGTCAAACAGGAAATCGACAATCATTGTATTTCAGATGCGAAACCATATGGGGCCTAATAAACTACATGCTGCGTACATATATTTTCAATCACTTTGTAACATGTATACCTATTTACTTGATTATTCGGTTGTAAACCATTCTAGCTGCTCAAATTTTAGACTGTGTAAACTTCATCTGCTCATGGCATTTAGTTTCGCTTTCACATCCAAATTCACACAGACAACCATTCCCTTCTTGGCAACTGCATCATATCACAATCGAACCTAATTTTTACAGCAAAGCAAAGCTGAAAGTGGCCGAAATAAACAAGCCTGCTCCTAAGTTGATAGTCCTTTACCAGGACTAAAGCATAAGGAAAAAAAATGGCCCAATATAGACCATGAGGTTTTGTTGTCTAGAATGGTATACAATATCATGCTAATCAATCAAGAGTATGGTACCTACTTTGAACCAGTCGGGAAATGTTGGAGAATTTAGTTGCAGCCCCTATTTTCTAAAGACATGCCTTGATTCCGAGTTATAAGGCATGTATCCTGTAACCAAATCTATCACTAGCAATGTGTAATTAGCAACTAAGTAGTTGCACCTGGTTTGGGCAAACTCTGGGATGTTCTTTGACTTCCTTTCAGTGTACCGAACACAAAGATCCACTATTTGACAAGCAAAATAAGATTTTATTAAAATAATCTTTATTTAACGGCGAAACCTTACATTTATCTCCCAACCAAGCGGTTTGGCAAAGAGAACTTTATTGTTTATAGTGTTGTATGTCTGCCATAATTGTTCACTGTTCCAGCAGTATAATTCATAATGAGTTTTTGTTTACAAGTCCATTTTAATAGATGAAAAGCAGATTAAAGACACATACATCTGGCTGACAAATGACCAATAGGATTTTGGAATGTCCAGAAGCGTTAAAAGAATGGCTACCATGAAGGGTAGTAGAGAAACACACTCACAAAAATAACATTGTAGAAACCCTTCAGATGAAAATAGGCTATATTCATATTACAAACACTGCTTGCCGTGACACTTAAAAAATTATTTCCATTCCATCTACCAGGTAGAATTCATTTTGGCGGACACACTTCGGCCAGTTTTTTCATGTTGTAAATACTGTCTGCACATTATTTGTTATCGATTCGATCTGACATGACTTTTAACGTGGAACAAGCTGGGGTAATGGAGGGGGCGGCTGTCAGGAAGAAATAAAATATTTAAATGTATTTATGTGTCTCAGTATTTATGAGTTCTCTAACATGCAGTTGATCCCATCTACCTACAATATTCAATACTTTTAAAAGGGCTCAGGGTTGGGCCGACTATTCTCAGTTATGGGGGTCAAATCTTCTCAAGACCCGCAGTTGAGTACGAATTTTCTTGGGGTCGAATCTTCTGCACATGTAAATATCGCTCAACTGTTACTTTTAACTCAACGTCTCGAGCATTCATGGTAATATATAGACAAAAAATAAAATATTTCGGCAACTATTAGAGTTATAATTCGTGATTTCTACTATCCTTTGAACCCAGTTTGAAGCGTTCATCCGTTGCGCCTACGGGACCACGAAAAGACGAGGCAGCTTCATCAAACATCTTGCATATTGCAGTGATAAATCAACTCAAATATGTTAGTTGACGATTACACAGATTTCAATTATTGAACAAGTAAGTTTGCTATACCTTGAAAGAGAAGTAATTATTTTTTTTAAATAAAACCTGAGGGTCAAAGATGGCGTCTACGGCGTGGGGAAACTTGCAGACTGTGTCACGACTATTTGAATGAACGGAAAGGAAACCTAGTGAAGAAATGGAAGGAAATGGTATTAACGGGCAATTTTGGACCTCAAGCAAATCAGTCATACTCTTGGGATAAAATTATTGCCCCTTTACTACACGACACGAATTTTGTCCATGTTAAAACCACCTGTAGACAACTTTAACATAAATGGTGAAAATTCTGTATGACAGAGTAAAAACACTTTGTGCAAAAAGGAGAAATTGCTGGTTATCAGCATTTTCTTCTTTTCCCACAATGTTTTCAAACGCCTTCCTGCTCACCGGTCATTAAAACTCGGGATTTTTTGTGGTAACGGATTAACTAAATGTTCAACAGGTGTCCTACGTGTGGTGTCCGAGTATTTTATCCAGTGTACATGTACACATATTTTTTTATGTTTATTGAGCTTCCTTTTGTGTCCCATGTAAATAAATAGTTTCTCATTCCTACTGATTGTGATCAGCCCTCATAGCTGAAGTGGTAAGGCGTAGGACTCATAAACATCAAGTTTTGAGTCAGTTGAGGATGTGGGTTCGATTCCCATGGCTGGCCACCTAAAATCATCAATAGTGTTTTGGATGAGATGTTAAACCAGGGATCGTATATATTTATGATCCCTGGTTAAACCAAGGTCCCCTGTAATGGTGCTATACATCAAGCAGGTTAAAGAACCAGGCTTAACTTAGGATGGGTTTCATCCTGTATCCTGCACTATCCTCCATAACAAAACTAACAGCCTTCTGGGGGCATCGCCCATATGGACAACCAGTGGCAACGCAAATTCAAGCAATCCAACTGACTGCCCCCTTTTGACAAACAGGGAGTATAAGAAACATAAAAAATAAAAATATGCATGCATACATGTACAATAATCAAATACATGTACTCGGAAAATCCAAAAACTTGGTATATTTGCAGTAATTATCAAAATTAGGCAGAGATAATGGACATGTCTGAGATTTTGTTGTCTGACAAAGATTAAATGCATGATTGGATGCACAACAGACACAGCCTAATGATGAACACTTGCTTGCCTTCACTCTGGGAAAAGGAGTAATTACTTGTAACAAGTTTCAAGATTTTTCAAAATAAAACTTTTTCCTGTCCTTCAACTATTCTCCGTTTTTTTTTTCCAATCATCAAATTTGTCTGAATACACCACCACAGAGGTAATGTATGTTTGATACATAACTGGCACATACTAATGCGTAGACCTCTAGAGAAGAAAATAGGGCAGCAAGATAATTCTGTTCAAGCATTAGGTAAAAAACTGTTTAAAAAACATCAATTACCTGCCACAAGCATTTGCTGTTCTGATCATGTATCAGATAGCTTTTTTCTGAAAGGAAAAAAAGTCTAGAGGATCTTTTCAAGCAGAAAAGTGGAAAGGCAGAAAACATTATGAAAAAAGAAGAAAATGCTGGTAGCCAGCATTTTCTTCTTTTCCCACAATGTTTTCAAAAATCTTTTTCCTTTGGGTCATTAAAACTCCAGATCAACTGGTTAAATGTTTAGCCTGTGGGTCCTGAAACAAACTGGCAGCAGACAACTTTGAAAACATCCTTGTGGAATAGAGATAAATGGGTGAAACTTAAATACAAAGTTACTGTATATACATGTGAATACCAAGCCAAAAGGAGAATTTTTTTTTTTTGGAGGGGGGGGGCTGGGGAGGGGGGTAATTTCTTCTTTTGCCACAATAGTTTCAAAAGCAGTCAGCTGTAAATGTGAAAAAGAGTATAGATGAAATGTGTTAAGATCACAAGGACCTACTAGCCATTTTCTTCCATTTTTTAAGAGTACAGGTTCGGGACAAAAAGAACACCACAGAAATCAACATTTATCTTTTAATAGGAAAGCCGAAAATCACTTAAAAGCAATCACATAACAACTTCAGTGATATAAGATACTAAAGTGTAATGTAAACTACTGAAAATTTCTGCAGCATTGTGTTGATGTATTGGTTAGTTAGTTAACTCTTTAGCAAACATCAAATTTATAGGCTTGTCCATATTTAACCCTTTACCACACAATCCCACCTTTTAATCACCCTGAGAAAGAAGCCTTTTGAAACAAGATATCTGTTTGTAAAACAGTCATGCCCCCCTACTGCCACATTGATACAGGAAGTGGGACAGTTCATAAATTGATATCAAAAGAATTGATTGGGAAATATCGACGTCATCTTTTTGATTTATAGCCCACTTCATTTGTTAAACGTGATAATCTGACAACAGTTCGCATAATTATACACACCGCCGTGTGTATACATACAAGATTGTAAACAGTCGCCAATACACAGACTGGGTTATCGATTTTCTTTTCGGCACGGATTAACCTTAAAATCGATAGGGATCATTTACACTCCAAGATGAATATCTGTAAGAATTTGAAGGACCTAGGTCAATTCTGTGTCTAGTTATCATCCGGACAAGGTTAGGTCTAAATATCATTAAGTTGAAGGCCACTGTGACCTTGACCTTTGATGGATTAATCTCAAAATCGATAGGGATCATCTGCACTCCGAGACAAATGTCTGTGCCAAATTTGACGAACCTAGGTCAATTCTGTGTCTAGTTATCATCCGGACAAGGTTTGGTCTATATATCAACATGTTGACGGTCACTGTGACCTTGACCTTTGACCGATTGACCTCAAAATCAATAGGGATCATCTACACTCCGAGATGCATGTCTGTGCCAAATTTGACGAACCTAGGTCAATTCTGTGTCTAGTTATCATCCGGACAAGGTAAGGTCTACCGACCGACCGACGGACCGACCGACCGACAGACCGACCGACGGACCGACATTAGCAAAGCAATATACCCCCACTTCGTTGAAGGGGGGCATAAACATTGTGGGAAAAGGAGAAAATGCTGGTAGCCAGCATTTTCTCCTTTTCCCACAATGTTTTCTACCCTTCCTAAGACAAATTTCAATTTTTCAGTCATATTTATTTTGTCGTTTGCGAAAGGGTTAAAGCATTTACCAATGACAAACTAAACATGGCTCAAATGATGGGATTCGTCTCTGAAAGGTTAGAAAATGGTTTTAGGAAAACAGCCCCCTGTAAAGTGCCCCCTGGAAATCTGCCCCAGTAGGAAAAATCCCCCCCCCCCCCCGAAAACTGCCCCGCCCACTTTTAGGCATATTTAATGTTTTACAAGAAAAAAACTATTTTGGCTCACCTGCAATCCTCATCAGGGGGTTATGGGAAAACCTATCAATAGGACAGAAATTGTCATAGATATCCGTGCTATAGTTTTTTTTAGAATGATCTTATCTAATTGTTTTAGCTCTAATACTGTAATGGAAAAACGGAACATACATGCACAAAGATATAGAAGCACTTTTCAGAAATGATATGGTGCATCTACCTCTTTTTTTTCATTTATTTTCAATTCAGTGCATCTATTATAATGGGACAATATACACATCTTTTTTTTTTGTTTTTTTAGTACTGTCATCTTTAAATATTATGATTACAATGCACTTTTTAATGTTCATAGTAAAGTTTGAAGTGCAAAATTCTTTACAGTAAATTCTTAAAAACAATCAATGAACTTTATAAGGATTAACTTTTCAAAGGAATCACTTCTCCTTAAAAGGGTTAAACCTTTCAAAGGGATTCTTGAAGTCTCGAGAAATGTGTTATTAACAAAGCACTCATGTGAAATAAAAACTTCACGGGCTGCTAATTTCCTAGGGGGCAGTTTTCCTATGGGGGCAGATTTCCATGGGGCAGTTTTTGGGGTTGGGGCGTTCCAGGGGGCAGTTTTCCTGATACCTTAGAAAACATAGTAGGAAAAAAGGGAAAATGCTGGCTACCAGTATTTTCTCCTTTTCTGACGTTTTCAAAAACCTTTCTCCTGGTCGTTAAAACTCAGGATTGTCAGGCAATCAACATGATTTAAGTCTATCTTGCAACAAAATTATACACTGGTCCAAATTGAGAGCATTTACAGACAACAAATTAAATGTGACTAAATTGATGGAATTTGTGTTTGAAAGAGTACAAAGCATTATGGAAAAAGGAGAAATGCTAGTTACCAGCATTTTCTCCTTTTTCTTACAATTTTTGAAAGATTTTTTCTTAAGAGTCATTAAAATCCTGTATTATGTAGTAAAGAGTTACCAGTAAGTCTTTAACGCACCATCGAGAGTTTTAATGACCGTGAAAAACACGCCTTTTGAAAACATTGTCAAAATAGAAGAAAATGCTGGTAACCAGCATTTTCTTCTTTTCCCTCCAATTTTTTCTACCCTTTGAAAGACAAATTTCATGTTTTGAGTGAAATTTTAATATGTCGTCAGCTTTGAATTTGGATGAGTGTAAAATTTTGTGGTGTGGTAAAGAGTTAAACTGTGTTGCATGAACATAATGTACATGTGAAGTTATTGCATTAACCCATTCCCAAACAGACAATTTTAGACTCTGGGAAACTGAAAGCTTCTGCAGAAGATAATTTCAAACTTGATACACAAGAGCCGACATTCTCTGATAGGGTAGAAAGCACCGTGAGAAAAGGAGAAAATACCAGACTTTGTTTCATTTCCCACAGGGTTTTCAAATGTCTTCTTCCTCAGAGTTGTTAAAACACGGGATTGTTTGGTAATGACTCAAAACAAACTATTTCTCCTTTTGTTACAGGATCTATGTCGTCTGCTGCAACAAAAAGTTGTCTGCTGGTTGTCAGGATTTAACTCTATACCAAACAATCCCAGGTTTTCATGACCTTGGGAAAGAAGCCTTTTAAAAACATTGTGGGAAAAGGAGAAAATGCTGGTAACCAGCATTTTCTCCTTTTCCTTCAATGTTTTCTATACTATCACAGACATTTGACCATTATTTTATATGTCGTCTGCAAATGCTTTCAATTTGGACCAATCTAAAATAGTTGTGTGGTAAAGAGTTAACTCCATACCAAACAACAAAAATAAAGACTTGCCCAAATTGAAAGCATGTGGCTCAAATGATTCAATTTGTCTTTAACCCTTTACCACACAATGACGACTTTTAACACCCCTGATAGAGAAGGCTTTTGAAAACATTGTGGGAAAAGGAGAAAATGCTGGTAACCAGCATTTTCTCCTTTTCCTTCAATGTTTTCTATACTATCACAGACATTTGACCATTATTTTATATGTCGTCTGCAAATGCTTTCAATTTGGGCCAATCTAAAATAGTTGTGTGGTAAAGAGTTAACTCCATACCAAACAACAAAAATAAAGACTTGCCCAAATTGAAAGCATGTGGCTCAAATGATTCAATTTGTCTTTAACCCTTTACCACACAATGACGACTTTTAACACCCCTGATAGAGAAGGCTTTTGAAAACATTGTGGGAAAAGGAGAAAATGCTGGTAACCAGCATTTTCTCCTTTTCCTTCAATGTTTTCTATACTATCACAGACATTTGACCATTATTTTATATGTCGTCTGCAAATGCTTTCAATTTGGGCCAACCTAAAATAGTTGTGTGGTAAAGAGTTAACTCCATACCAAACAACAAAAATAAAGACTTGCCCAAATTGAAAGCATGTGGCTCAAATGATTCAATTTGTCTTTAAAGGGGTAGAACACATAGCTGGCTACCACCATTTTCTCCTTTTCCCACAATGTTTTGTACCCTATCATAGACAAATTCTATCATATGAGCCACATTATTATCTGCAAATACTTTCAATGTGGACAAGTCTGCATTTTGCTTGTGTGGAAAAGACTTAACTACGTAATTTCGGGCTAAACATACTGAAGGGCTCTTTTAAAGTTTACAAAAACAAATAGTACAATCAAATGGCACATTCAATATGGTAATTATGAAATAAATAAAGAATATCAGTGTTTTTGATACCACAATGGCATTATGAGCGACAATATCAAATAGAAAACAAGAGCACCACATGCTGATGTGATTGCTCCGCTGCTGTTGCTTTAGTGAAAATTCTAAGTCAAAAAAGGGGCATAACTGTGTCAAATATATTTTGATGGTTACCTGCCCCTGTTGTATGGGTTCCCCTTGTGATACTTAACAACTAGATCAAGTTTGAAGTAAATATCTACAGTAATGATAGAGATATTATAAAATGTCAAAGTTTTTGCACAATGCAGACTAGGACACCAGGGCTATGACAATACCTTGATGTTTTGTTATAAAGCATGGTTCATATTTACAAACATATTCTAGCTTTGTTACATTTGAATTCCGTGAGTAGTTGTTATTTGATTGGCCGAGACAGGATCTCACTATCAATCAGATGGCTAGTCTTCAAATTCAGGAGTAAAACCTAAAATGTTGTTACGGTAGATCCAAATTCCATGAGTTACTTGATTGGCTGAGACAAGATGTCACCATGGATCATATGGCTAGACTTCAAATTCAGGAGTAAAACTGAACTTACCCCATTATCAAGTGACAAAATTCTACACAGGACCATACAGAAAGTAGTTGCAGACGGCATATCAAATGTGTCTCAAATGATGGGATTAGTCTTTGAAAAGATAGAAAACATTGTGAGTAATGGAGAAAATGCTGTTTTTTTTTCAATGTTTTCAAAAGACCTCTATCACAAACTGAACTGTCTGGTTTCTTCAGTGTTTTCAAAAGAGCTCTATCTTACATCAAATTATTTGGTAAGGTGTTAAAATCCATGTATTTGGTATGTAAGGTGCCTGATCTGATAATGAAATCTTTAAGAAAGAAGCTTAACTCTATGCCAATCGGCAAAATTTTAGACTGGTCCAAATTGAGAGCACTTGCAGACAACAAAATTAACATGACTCAAAAATTGAAATTTGTTTTTTTGAAGGGTGGAAAACATTGTGGGACAAGGAGAGAACGCTGGTTACCATAATTTTCTCCTTTTTCCATGATGTTTTTATAAATCTTCTTCTTTTGGGTCACTAAAAACAGGGTTGTGTATTCAAGTGTTAACAATTACTTCATTTAATAACTAGAACTTGAACTGGGTTCCATAGGACACTGTATTATGGTACATGCATCTCTACAATGATACCTATTGACCAGTTTCTGTATTATATATTGTACGGGCGTGCGGTAAAACTGTCAGAGGTAAAACTGTCAGAGGTAAAAATGTCAGAGGTAAAAAATGCCAAAGGTAAAAACACCAGAGGTAAAAATGTCAGTCAAAGTGGTAAATATGCCAGAGGTAATAATGTCATAGGTAATGCCAGATGTATTAAGTATATGATATACAGGTATATGGGGACAAAAGCCGTACAATGTGTTTAACGCCATTTTCAACATTATTTCAATTATATCATGACAGCCAGTGCACCTATCCATGCTTTCCTGGAATTTATTTTACCATCACTCTGCACAATATTTTTTAAAAGCCACTGACTGCTTTCCCACATAACCATCATTGAAACAATGATCAGCAGTGAGAGAGGAATGAATCCTGTCGCAATGACTATCATCAATCCTTCGAAAGAAATTGGTCGAGCCGGAGATCAAACCAGCGACCCCTGCACTACTGGGGCTTGGGCTACCAGTTTCTAAAAACTAAAAAAAAAAATTCTCAAACCATTTTCACCCTTTACCAAACACTCACAAGTTTTAAGGAACCTTAAAAAGAAGCCTTTTGAAAACATTGTGTGAAAGGGAGAAAATGCTGGTAACCAGCATTTTCTCCTTTTACCACTGTTTTCTACCTATTCAAGGACCAATACTGTCATTTGAAAAACACTGGAATTGTTGTCTGTAAATTTCTTCAATATGGAAAGGTCTAAAACTTTGTCGTGTGGTAAAGGTCGAAAAGTGGCCCTAATGATTGAACTTGTCTGTACAAAGATAGAAAACATAATGAGTATAGGAGAAGTAAAGGAGAAATCCTGTTTATTAGTAATTTCTCCTTTTCTCACAAGGTTATTAAAAGCTTTCTACTACAGGGTTATCAAACCACTGGATTGTTTGGAACAGAGATGCTAACCCTTATACATGTACAGCTAGATAAGTTACTGTATATGAAACTTTCAGGCTGATGGTAAAAATCCAAATCTTGCTATGTCAAAGTTATTTTGGAGAAAAAAATATCTCCTTATTGGACAGTGTAGATCCAAGATTAGACTGCACAGAACTGTAATATGATCTTGATCTACACTGTCTGCAAAAGGTCCTTGAGCCACGTTTTGCAGCCTAAGGGTTAACATTGCCAATGATATGCCAAAGTTCCTTGTCAACATGAAAACGACAAGAGAAACTTAGTTTGAGCACAAATTTTCTGTTTTGTCACTTGGTAGTTGAATGTAGACTTTTCTAACCCTGTATGTTGAAGTATCCATGTTGTAAAAACATTATAAAATATTGTGTATAAAAACAATGCAAGCAATAAACATGTGTGACAAAAGCAGTAATTGAAGACCATACACAATTTTATCATGATTAATAAAATGGTGTTTTACACCACTTTCAACATTTTTTTCCAGGCAAATCATGGCAAAAGCTCACACATTCATGTATATCCTGGCTTTCACCAGTACTTGGCTAGGTCTCTGACCAAGGACACTCCCATGAAAACCATGCATCCAGTGAGTCAGGAACCCAGGGCCTCTAGGTTATGGGTAAATTTTTATCAAATGACTGAGGTGTATAATATACACATTTTTGTCGACTGATATTACTTCAAATATAACACAAGAGTGATGCCATTTAGTCCATTTTATTTTCAAGAGAGCACCAAAACCTTCTCAAAAATATTTTAAATCTGACTTTAATGATGGAACTTGTCTTTTCAAGGATAGAGGACATAATCGGTAAAGGAGAATTAAAGTAGAAATCCTGGTTATCAGCAATTTCTACTTTTCCCACAAGGTTATTAAAAGCTTTCTACTTCAGGGTCATCAAAACACTGGTTTGTTTAGAACAGAGATACGATACTTGACATTGCCTTTAATACGCCAAAGTTGCTTGTCAGCGAGAAAATGACAGATAAACTTAGTCTGGACACAAACTGTTATGTCACTTGTGAATTGAATGTAGACTTTTTTAACCCTGTATGTGGAAGTACATGTATCTATGTTGTAAAAACATTATAAAATACTGTTTATAAAAGTAATGCAAGCATTAGCAATAAACATGCATGATAAAAGCAGTGATAGAGGACAAAGCACTATAGTTCATCGAAGGAATAAGAAGTATTAACCTTTACAAAATTTGACAAATTTTAGACTGGACCTAATTCAAAGCATTTACACAAGACAAATTCAGTCATACTCACGAGATTATTTCTGTCTTTGAAATGGTCATCAGCACTTTCTCCTTTTCCCACAATGTTTTCAAAAGCTGTCCTCTGCTGGGTTGTATAAACTTAGGATTGTGTGATGATGGATTAATATAGATATGAGCCATGCTCTGGCAAAAGGGGGCTTAATGCATCTCTGTGATGCGTCTTACCAATCAAGTCATCACATAATTATGGATCCATGATAGCCACTTTTTTTAAAAACCAATTGAATCACGAGGTAGGCCGCTCCTTGGGCATGCAGAAAATTTACCAATAGCGAAAAGTTTTGGCCCAGGTCAGCCTGCACGGACTGCGCAGGCTGACCTGGGTCAATACTTTTCACAGATGCATTAAGCCCCCTTTTCACAGAGTATGGCTCATATATTATTAACTGATACTACATCAAACCTGACACATCGATTATGTCACTTTGTTCCTTTTTTTTTCTAAAATCTACAAAAATTACTCAAAATATTTTGTAAGAACACAAGATTTTGTCGAAAAATGATAAGTTGAATGCCACAAAAATTTGGCACCTGTTTTCAAAAAAGATAGATCAATAACATAAAACAAGAGACAGTTTCAACAATTCTCAATAACTTATTTTTGACAAAATATAAGACTTATGTCTTTGTTGACAAGATAAACTGTCAATGTAATTTCAATTTGACTAAAAAAGTCAATCAACAAAATTTTACAGATGAGAATTCAAAGTTATACAAAGTGGAATAGACTAAATCAATAGAATATCAATCTCATCATCACACTACACAAAAATATCACATAACTTTACTGCACAACAAAATTTTATAGACTTGTCCAAATTGAAAGCATTTCCAGACAACAAAATAAACGAGGCAAGAATAATGGGATTTGTCTGTGAAAGAATAGAAAACACTGTGGGAAAGGAGAAAATGCTGGTTATCAGCATTTTCTCCTTTTCACCACAATGTTTTCAATTTTTTTTCTCTTGGGGGTCGTTAAAACTCAGGACTGTGTGGTAAAGGGATGAACACATCACAAGAACCCCATCTGCACACTACAAAATGTTAATACAAAATCGCTCAAACACATCACAATGACCCTATCACAAGACAGGCTATTTTCCAAGCCTACCAAAATCATGTTTTAACTCTTTACCATACAACAAAAATTTAGTCTCGTCCTGTACAAAAGCTTTTACAGAGGAAAAATTTAATATGGTTCTCTGAGCTCCAGATAGAGGGAGTGATTTTGATTTCAAAATTCAAAATATTAATTATTCTCCACCAAACCCTACATTGTGGGTACTCATTAGAATCGTCTCATCGAGACGATTCTAATGAGTACCCACAACATAGGGTTTTGAAAAGAAATAATGGATTTAGAATACCTTAACTCCCTCTTATCTGGAGCTCTGGTTCTAATGATCAAACTTTTCTCTGAAAGGGTTAAAAGCATTGTAAGAAAAGGACAAAATGCTGGTTACCAGATTTTTTTTTCCCCACAATGTTTTAAAAAGGCTTCTTCATCAGGGTCGTTGAAACTTAGGATTGTGTGGTAAAGGGTTAAAAAAAAAAAAAGACTAGAACTTGAAAGGAAAGTAAATATTGTTTTACAATGATTAACTCTTCAACACACAATTCCGAAATTTAACAACCCAGAAAAGAAAAGAAGGCTTTTGAAAACATCACAGGAAAAGGAGAAAATGCTGGTAACCAGCATTTTCTCCTTTTCCCACATTGTTTCCTACCCTATCAAATATATAAATCATCATTTCAGCTACATTTGATTTGTTACCTGCAAATAATTTCAATTTGGTCCTGTCTAAAATTTTGTCGCGTGGTTAAAGGTTTACTCTTTACAAAACGACCTAGACTCTTCTACACTGAAAGCTTTTGCAGACAACAATTTTGAAACTGATACAAATAAACTGAAGTTCTTTTACAGGGTAAAAAACATTGTAGGAAAGGAGAAAATGCTGGTTACCAGCATTTTCTCCTTTTCCCACAATTTTTTCCAAAGACATCTCTCTCAGGGTCGTTAAAAGTAGGCATTGTGTGGTAAAGGGTTAAATAACATTGTGGGAAGGAGCAATTGGTTGTTAAAAGCAACTGCTCCTTTTCTCACCATGTTTTCCAAAGCTATCAGCTGCAAGGGCATAAAAAGTTACATATATGCAGTGATGGGGGGGTAATTATCATTTGAATGACAAAAAACATTTATTGAGATCACAACTATGCCATAGACATACTTGACTTTGCACAATAATAATATTTAATGCCTGAAATGCACACCACAAAATGCATATTACAAAAGAATCCTATTTTCATAGGATTGTAAAATTAAAACCAATTAGATAGATGAAAAAAGAATTCCATAAAACATTGGCAAAAGAACAATGCATCTTCAAAAGATAATCAAATATAAGTAATGACAAATACATAGATATGTATAATAAAAAAAAAACTGAGAGTATCAGTAAAACTGAAAGAGGCTCCCTAAAGGTCTGCAGCAGTGGAAAGAGGCAAAGAATGAGACAATACAAACCTACTCAGTAGCACAGTTTTCTTATCTTTTACAAAATCACATTAAACCATCAAACCATCACTGAAATTCAATTCTTAATCTCAATCTCAATCTTAATCTCAATCTATGTAATGGCTGATCATTATAAATGAGCCACTGCCTGTGAAAATGGGGCTTAATGCATCTGCGAAAAGTATTGACCCAGGTCAGCCTGCGCAGGCTGGGCTGAAACTTTTCGCTATTAGTCAATTTTCTGTATGTCCTAGGACCAGTCTACCTCATGATTAAGTCAGTTGTTTAAAAAAAAAGTGGCTATTATGGATCCATGACTATGTGATGACTTGCTTGGTATATGTATAATGATGCATCACTAAGATACATTAACCCTTTACCAAACAATCCCGGGTTTTCACAACCCTGGGAAAGAAGCCTTCTGAAAACATTGTGGGAAAAGGAGAAAATGCTGGTAACCAGCATTTTCTCCTTTTCCCACAATGTTTTCTACCCTTCCCAAACCAAATTTCAATTTTTGAGTCACATTAATTTTGTCGTCTGCAAATGCTTCCAATTTGGACTACCGGTAGTCTAAAATTATGTTGTTTGGTAAAGAGTTAGGCCCCTTTTGCCAGAGCGTGGCTCAAATAACTTTGGCATACTTTATTATGGTATTATTGGCTGACATAAAGTGTGAATGAGATGACAGGATGTAACAATGAAATTTCAGTGAAAGGACACTGTATTTGCAATCAATATTTTTACATAAATAAAAAATTATCTAGTAACTATGGAGGCAAAATAGATCTAACAGCCAACATCAATGTAGCTTAACTTTGTATAGGAATCGTGCATGCAGTCTGAAAGAAGGTCTGTACATGCCAGTGATAACTATGTCAATGACAGATTTAACTCTTCTTCCGAGATCTCAACAAGTTCAAAACCATTTCTGTTCCCCAGTCTTAAGTCTAGTTTCTCAAATTCAGATTGTTCCTGTAGTTTTAGCAGCCCACTCTCACTCACACCAAACATCTCTCCTACTTTACAACTATCTTTTACTACATTACCAACTGATGCAACACCTCTGCTTGCTGCCCTTCCCTTATTTTCAATCATTAAATTTGGATATCTAAGACTTCCTAATCCATGGATGGATTTTATTATACCATCACTGCTTGCTGCCATTTTGTTATTTTCAACTGTCAAATCTGGATATTTCATACTTTCTCTGACACTGGTTGTATGACTACTAGCATGATTCTCTCGTACTTCATCAGTCTCATCTTCTGTGAGATCAATGACTGGCTCTGTAGAGTTTGAGATTTCAAGACAAGAGCCTTTGGTCCTATAGAGTGTGGTATTCCACTCTCCCTTTAGTTCCTTTTTAACCTGTCCATTTAGTATACCTTTGTTTTTGACTCCTTGTTTTACAGTTCTATTTTGTCTTTCAGTCTTTAGATCTGACAGTAACTTACCATCATGAGATAAATGATCTAAATGCAGCTTCTTTGGAGTTGCTAGTGATGTTTTACCAAAATTTAGCTGCCTCTTTGTGCCTACAGTCTGGTAACTCACAGATGGTTGACTCAAAGATGTAAGGCTAACAGATGGTTGACTTGAAGATGGCTGACAAACAGATAGCTGACATACAGACAGTTGACATAAAGATGGCTGACATACAGATGGTTGACATACAGATGGCTGACTTACAGATGGTTGGCATACAGTTGTCTGAATTACAGATGCCTCATCTACAGCCTGTTTCTTGATGGATACTTGAGCCTGAGCTGATCCTTCTATAGATGACTGGCTTACAGATGTATGCCCAACAGATGACTGACCAAAAATAGATTGGCTTACAGGCAATGGAGTTTGTTTATTTACAAATTTTTGATCTGGTGATGGATGAGGTGTAAAGAATTGAGTTACAAATGGAAATTTTTGTTTCTGTAAATTCTGCTTGTCTTCCACAAATGACTGATTTTTATTTTGTGAACCTTTGCTTGAAACTGTCGTCTTTTGTGGAGTAGTATCATCTCTACCAGATGTCATGTTCTCTTTTCTCTTGACTGCAAAAAAAAATCAGAGTGAACTATCACATTCAAGTCATGCTTTGTGAAAAGGGGGCTTTAATGCATCTTCAAATAGTATCAATTCATGTCAGCCTGTTCAGTCCTTTTGCTATTGGTCAGTTTTCTGCATGTTGAAGAACATTCTACCTCATGATTCATTCGGTTGTTACTCAAAATGGATTTTATTGATCCATTTTTATGTGATGACTTGCTTGGTGTAATGCATCACAGAAATGCAATGCATCAAACTCCTTTTTGCCAGAGCACAGCTTGTTTATAATAGACAAAGTTTCAGAATCGCATGCATTAAAATTGCACTGACTTTCAAAGTGCATTTATAAAAGTCTTATAGGGTAATTTCCCTTTCCTTTGTGTTTTGGTCTTAAAGGCGCTTATGAAAGCAAGAGAACCTATTCTCTTTTTCAAAGAGAGTTTTTGGGAAAAGTAATAACATTACAGCAAGATTTGCTAGAAATCTCAGTAAGAAACATGAAAATTGTGTCAGATTGTTAATCAACACATAGTAACAAAATAAAATTTGATTTTGGCATAGGTACACACATTAATATGCTTTCAGGTATATTTTATACAACAGTACATATATTTATGCTGTTGTTGCTGGAATTACAATATAGGAGATGAAGGCAAAAAATGAAAAGTCAACAATTTTATTTAATAATGGTCTTAACGCAGTTTTGGTGTGAACAATTACTCTAAGGTGTAGGTAAGGTGTAAATAAATGTTTGTTTGATAAAGACTGTGTATATGTATGCCTAATGTCAGGATATTCCTAATCAATTAAAGCTGAACCCAAGTAAGTTGTAGAGGGCCATAAACCTGTCTTTTACTGAGAAATTAAATTCATGGACTTATCTACCCATGAAATCAATAAAAATTAGTGCTCAACAAGTAATACTGGTTTCCCAATAACAGAGATATTATAAAATGTCAAAGTTTTTGAAAATTCTAAGCTAAAAAAGGGGCATAACTGTGTCAAAATAGTTTGATGGTTGCCTGCCCGTTGTATGGGTTCCCTTTTGACACTTAACAACTTGTCCACATTTAAGGTAATTGTCTTCAGTAATAACAGAGATGTCATAAAATGTCAGTTTTTGCACTGCTGCAACAATGCACACGACGCCAGGGCTACGACAATACCTTGATGTTTTCTTCGAAAACAGCCCAGCTAAAAATGTATGTGATTCACACGCTCCTGCCTGCTATAACTAGCTTCCTCTGACCCTTCATCCAACAATACTTTCTTTCAATGATCCTGGTGATACAGGTTTTCCAAAACATTGTGGGTAAAGGAGGAATGCTGAGAACCAGCACTTTCTTCTTTCCCAACTATGATTTCTACTCTTTCAACTACATATCCCATCATTTGATCTGCATTAAATATGCATATGCTTTGAACATGGTTGTGTAGAGTTAACATATCACTTCCTGCAGTTGACTCTTTTCAAGTTACATTTTTGTAAACTTGTTGAAAATGAGCAATTTCTCCTTTAGCCCTAATGTTTTTACCAAACATCTATTCATGTATTAAACTTAATTCCTATTGATTATCAAGTGTTTGAAAATATGCTGCAAATTTATTCAACCCATTACCAATCAATCCCATGCCTTGACCACCCCAAGGAAGAACACTTTTGAAAACATTGTGGGAATACAGCAATTTCTTTTTTTCCCTCAACCTTTTCTACTGTCTGATACTGATGCTGGTAACAGCATTTTTTCCTTTTCCCAAAATGTTGTCTGATACATATCCTGTCTTTGTCACATTTAAATGACTTTAATTTGGACCAGTCCAAACTTTTTTAGTATGGTAAAGAATTAACTCTTTACCACATGAGAAAAATGCAGCCATGTTCAAATTGAAAGCATTTGCAGATGACAATTTAGATTTGATTCAAATGTTAGAATTTGTCTTTGATAGGGTTGGTTACCAGCATTTTCTCCTTTTGCCACAGTGTTTTCAAAAGCTTTCTTTTTAAAGATAGTTAAAAGTCATAATTGTGTGATAAAGACTTAAATGATCATGTGGTTTCTTTGTTAGAACAACAAACCTGCTGGGGCTTTACTAGCTGTTCTTTTCTCAAACTCATTCACAAGGTCTGGGAACCTTTTGGCAAAGAGTTTTTTCTCAACCTTTACTTCAACACAGTTTGCCATTGGCCATGTATTTCTGTCTGTGAAAGAAATAGGGCATTGTTGTTAATTCTGATGTAAAGTTGAAAATTTATTATATTGACTGAACTCCAAATCAGATATTTTAGAGCATAACTATGCCATTGGGGAAAAAATTGAATTGTCATGTTCAGGAATGAAATACCATATAAACCTTACTTTAAATTAAAACCAATTTTCTGTCTTCCATGCTAAAAAGATACACAGAAGGGTTTTTTCCCCTTCAGCTCAATGTTAGAACTTCTTGTGTTCCTGTAGTGGACAGCCTCTGAAAACAACATGGTTTGTTCTCAAACTTTCAATTACATCAGTGCAAGTTCTAACCCTGGCAGTCCAAAACTCTCTCTAAGAACTGATGAATGTTGTGGCTGTATCCATCCTTCTGCCACTTTGCAACATATGGTTTACTTAACCCTTTACCATATCAAAAGGAATTTATAGAGGACAAGCCCAACATTTTTCAAATGAAAGTATTTGTCCAAAAATAGGCATAAAAACATTGTTGGAAAAGGAGAAAATACTGGTTAAAAGGCTTCTTTCTCAGGGTTAACACCTGTATAGGATACACTCACCTGTTTTATCCCACAATACCAAATATCCCAGCACTCCACAGTGTTTACATTGCCTTTCTATCCTACAGTAGATAAAAGAACAAATCAACACTATTTTCTGCAAGTCAATGCACAAAGTCAGACAAAGGGTTCAGGAGATATGGAGCTGACAAACATGAAAGAGACATAATAGACAACTCCACCAAAAACAACAAGTCTTCACCAAATCAATTTGTGGTGAGACATAAAGAAAACACTCAGTATACATCAAGTTAACTCAGTAACTCAGCTTATTATGCTGTCACTCCTGGTTTAAGCAGTCAGCAAGGAGCACAAACAAGAGTGGCCTCCTAAGGCAAGTGACCACAGAGATCAACACATTTGAAATTTTGAAAAAAGTTGGCTTTATACAAGTAGCTCAAGCCAGTGGCCATCTATAGAGTCTTGTTTTGTTCGCCAAATATAAATGGTGTATGGTATGGTCCATACCTCAACAATTCCATCACAGTAAATCTAAAAAATGTATAGTCTGAGTTAACAGCATATCTTAATTTTTGAAAAATCACAGTTTGAAACATCCAGTATGTGTTTAAACCTTTCCCAAACAAATTTTGGAATTTGAAAGCATTTGAAACAACGAAATCAAACTTATTACTAATGAGCTGTTGGTCTCTGACAGGGTAGAAAACTTTGCAAGAAAAGGAGAAAATGCTGTCAACCAGCATTTTCTTCTTTTCTTACAATAGTTACTATCATTCCAAAGGCAAATTTAAGTTCTTGAGTCACATCTAATTTGTCTGCACAAGCTTTCAATCTGGTTGAGTCTAAAATCATGTGGTAAAAAGTTGTAAATCTCAATTCATGTTGAAAACCATATTCTACAAGGATATGCTTAACTATTTGCCACATGAAAAGATCTTGGACTGGTCCATATTGAAATCATATATAGATGTCTCAAAAATTATTTGGTTGATCTATGAAAGGGAAAAACACATCTTGGGAAAAAGAAGAAAATTCTGGTGGTCACCATCTGTCTCGGAGTTGTAAAAAAAAAAAGATTGTTTGGTAAAGAGTTACCTCTGTAACACAAAATCTGAAGTTTTAACAACTCTGATGTAGACACTTTTTAAAAACATTGTAGGAAAAGGAGAAAATGCTGGTAACCAGCATTTTCTCCTTTTCCTACACTGTTTTCTAGCCTTTCAGAGACAAAGTCCATCAAATGAGCTATATATTCTACTAAGTGTCTATAAAATTCAATATGGACTGGTCGACAATTTTGCCATGTGGTAAAGGGTTAATAGCCTATCCTTCAGCTTGTTTCAATAGGCAACATGGGCTTTTTCAATTATCAACATTTTTCTACATATGTACCATATTAACACTTGATCTCCATGAGGTACAAAACATGTAAATTATAATCAGTAAATTTTCACAACTAAAAACTTGCTGGTGTCAAAACTCTGTCACGATTTTTGTCACCAAAAAATTAAAACTAGATAGTCCGCAGATTCCTATGGAGGTGTTAATAAAAATCTGCATGATCTCTACCACTGCCACGCTTAGTTCATTTTCAAAGGTTTAACCCTTTACTTAACTCTTTACCACCCAACAAAATTTTAGACTTGTCAAAATGGAACGCATTTGCAGAAAGACAAATTGAATGCGACTCAAATCATGCCATTGTCTGTGAAAGGATGAAAAACACTGTGGAAAAAGGAGAAAATGTTGGTTACCAGCATTTTCTCATTTTCCCACATTGTTTTCAAGAACCCTATTGCTTTGGGTTGTTAAAACTCAGGACTGTGTGGGAAAGTGTTAACCCTTTCCCACACAATCCAGACTTTTAACAACCCTGAGAAAGCTTTTGAAAGGATTGTGGAAAAGGGGGAAAAATGCTGGTAACAAGAATTTTCTCCTTTCCCCTTTAGGTTTCCTAACCATCCCTAAACAAATTTCAATTTTTAAGTGAAATTCCATTTTTTGTCTGCTAATGCTTTGAATATGGACAAGTCTAAAATTTTGTCATTTGGTACAGAGTAAAGTACCTTATGTGTTTCAGGATACTGAGGTAGAAGACTTTTGAAAACATTGTGAGGAACAGAAGAAAATGCTGGAAAAGAGCTTTATTATTGATTGGCCTAGATCTGTTATTGTTTGGTACTGAATTAATGAAAGGTTTGTTTAGAAGTTGACCAATCTACAAGTTTGCACCTAAGTTTTGGTGTCAGTTAACCCACACAGTCTCGTTTTCATGACCCAGGGAAATTAGACTTGATAAATTTGTGTGAAAAGGAGAAAATGTGGGAAATGTTTTTCCCCTTTTCTCACAATGTTTGCTTACCTTACAGAAATAAAATAATTTGAGCACTATCCGATATGTCATCTGCAAATGCTTTCAATTTGGACTGGTCTAAAATATTGCTGTGTGGCAGAGGGTTAGACTGGTACTCGTTTTAACTGCCGTAACTACCATAACTGGCCAATAAACAACAGGCATCACTCAACCTTTGAATGACAGCTATTTGGCGTATTACTAACCTATCAGAAAATGAGTAGCAGACTTATTTGAGACCTGATCAAATTGAAAGCTGTTGCAAGTGACATAACAAGGGTGGTACAAATGATGGGATTGTCTTTGATAGGGTAGAAAACATTGTGGGAAAAGAAGAAAATGCTGGTAACCAGTTTTCAAAAGTCTTCTTTGACAAGTCATAAAAATTGAGATTGTGAGGAAAAGGGTTAATTGAATTCAGTAAAAAAAAAATTGGAATAATTTTCTATATGCCTGGCTAGAAACTTCATAGCAGTCAAAGATTGACTTGCCAGAATAGCTCAAGTGGTAGAGTGTACGGCTCGTAAAAGTCAGGTTTCAGGCCACTTGAGGGTGTGGGTTCAAGCCGCAGGGCTGGCCATTAATTACTATTAGACTTTTGGATGAGCCTTTAAATTGAGGTACCGTGTGAGAGTGCAATACAATACACCACGCACATTTTAGAACCAGGCATATAACTTAGGATAGGTTTTGTCCTGGGGGGGGGGGGAGAGAGAGAGAGAGAGAGAGAGAGAGAGAGAGAGAGAGCGAGAGAGAGAGAGAGAGCAGCATTTTCTCCTTTTCCATAATGTTTTCTTTCCTTTCAAAGACAAATCCCAAATTGTCTGTAAACACTTTTCATTATGGACAAGTCTAAAATTTTGTTCACTCTTTATCAACATTAATTTTTAGACTGGTTGAAGCATGTGCAGACGACAAACTATATGTGTCTAAAATTAATGGATTGGTTTCTGAAAGGTTAGAAAACATTATGGGAAAAGAAGAAAACGGTAGTTACCAGCATTCTCTTCTTTTCCGACTATATTTTCAAAACCTTCAATTTTGGAGGGTCATTAAAACTTGGGAGACTATGGCAAAGAGTTCAATAAACATTTACCTGGTTGGGGTAAACATAAACTCATCTCCTTCCTGATAAAGTTGACTCACAATGAACACTGGGGTTATGACCTCTATGACCTTGGCCTGAGACATGAACAGTTTGCAGTCAAGGTAATCCACCAGAGCTTTCATGTCGACTGGCTTCCAAACTATTTCATCTTTATTGAGATTAATGCCAAGGTCAGGCTTCATATATTCTTCTACAACCTAATAAAAACATTTTTTTTACCATTAAGGCTTCAACAGAATGACAAAACTTTAGACTAGTTCAAATTGAAAGCATTTGCAGACAACAATTTAAATGTTGCTCAAATGATGGAACTTGTCTTTGATAGGATTGAAAACATCGTGGGAAAAGGAAAAAATGCTGGTTATTGGCATTTTCTCCTTTTCCCACAATTTTTTTTAAAAGGTTTCTCTGTCAGGGTCATTAAAACATATGATTGTTTTGTGAAGGGTTAAATTGTGGTAAGGTAAACCAAAAATTCTGTTTTGACAAACTGAGCTAACAGGCTTTTGAAAAGGATCATGAGAAAAACATTTTCTCCTTTTCCCACAATGTTTTCTAAACTTTGGAAAAAGCAAAATGTTATAAATTGAGGCACACTCCCTTTTGTCATCTGTAATTATTGCTTTTAATAAAGGCTAGTCTACATTTTTTTGGTCCAGTGGAGATTTAAACCTTTGCAGTATTCATTAGAAAATATTGTGCAAAAAGGAAACAAAAGAGTTCAAGTTAAACTATGAACAAAATTTCAGGAACTTTTGGTTATTCTGTAACGTCTATCATGCTCAAGTGAGCAAAAAAAGCTCATACATATTTCACTTTTGTTTTGTAAGACGTTAAAAGATAAGACACTATAAAATTTCAAGTACTTTGTTACTCCGCTGTAAAAAATCAGTTGTTTCTCTTGACCTTTGCCTCACAGTGATCTCTAACTTATGTTTCTGTATCAGCTGATCTTCTCTGTGCCAATCACAACTGCACAAAATGTCATATGACCCATTACAGTCAGCCTCAGTTTTACAAACAGTACATCCTGCCCTCTGATGACTCGGAGTGTTGCCTGTAGATAAAATATCTAGAAAGAATTTTTTACACAATATGGTAGGTCTATCCGTTATTCAAAGAAAGATGAGCTATGCTCTGTGAAAAGGGGGCTCAATAAATTGGCTAAAATTACCGGTATCAACCCATGTCAACCTGCACAGTCTGTGGACACTTTTTGTCAGTGGTCAATTTTCTGCATACCAAAGGACCATGCTGCCCCCAGATCGAGTTGATCAAGAAACAAAATTGATTTTATGGATCCATAATTATGTGCTTAGTTGCTTGGTGTCATGGATTATGGAGATGCATTAAACCCCCTTTTGCCAGAGTTCAGCTGAAATATGAAATATGCATAAAATTAGCCTTTAATAAAGAATCCAATATTCTTTCTACCCTGCAGAAGAAAGCTTTTGGAAAAAATAAGGCAAAAAAAAAAAAAGGAGAAAATGATTGTGATCATCACTTTCTCCCTTACCTAGAATGTGTACTACCCTTCTAAAGATGAATTCTCTCATATGGGCTACATATCATTTGTCTTCTGCAAATGCTTTGAATGTATAAGAATTTTGTTGTCAGTTTAACTCTTTATCAAAGGACAAAATTTTAGACTTGTCTGAATTGAAAGAATTTGCAGACGACAAATTCAGAGATGATTTCTGTCATTGAAACAAGATGTCTGTTTGTAAAACAGTCATGCCCCCCTACTGCCACATTGATACAGGAAGTGGCGCAGTTCATAAACTGATATCAAAAGAATTGATTGGGAAATATCGATGTCATCTTTTTGATTTATAGCCCACTTCAATTGTTAAACATGATAATCTGTCAACAGTTCGCATAATTATACACACTGCCGTGTGTATACATACAAGATTGTAAACAGTTGCCGATACACAGACTGGGTTATCGATTTTCTTTTCGGCATGTGCGTTCGACTTCCGCTTTTTCCCAGTCAACTTCGATGCTTACTACGTCCCCGATAATCGCGAAAAAAATGTTGGAGCCACAAGTTGAGCCACATATGATGATTTTTGAGACACTTTAATTTTTTTTGAGCAAATGGCTCAAGTGGCGAATGGCAGCGCGGGCCCTGAATCATCTGGTGGTCACTGTGACCTTGACCTTTAATGGATTAACCTTAAAATCGATAGGGATCATTTACACTCCAAGATGAATATCTGTACAGAATTTGAAGGACCTTGGTCAATTCTGTGTCTAGTTATCATTTGGACAAGGTTAGGTCTAAATATCATTAAGTTGAAGGCCACTGTGACCTTGACCTTTGACTGATTGACCTCAAAATCAATAGGGATCATCTGCATTCCGAGACAAATGTCTGTGCCAAATTTGACGAACCTAGGTCAATTCTGTGTCTAGTTATCATCCGGACAAGGTTTGGTCTATGTATCAACATGTTGACGGTCACTGTGACCTTGACCTTTGACCGATTGACCTCAAAATCATTAGGGATCATCTACACTCCAAGACGCATGTCTGTGGCAAATCTGACGAACCTAGGTCAATTCTGTGTCTAGTTATCATCCAGACAAGGTTTGGTCTATATATCAACATGTTGACGGTCACTGTGACCTTGACCTTTGACCGATTGACCTCAAAATCAATAAGGATCATCTACACTCTGAGACGCATGTCTGTGCCAAATTTGATGAACCTAGGTCAACTCTGTGTCTAGTTATCATCCGGACAAGGTTTGGTCTACCGACGGACCGACCGACATTAGCAAAGCAATATACCCCCACTTTGTTGAAGGGGGGCATAATGACGTGTTGAAGGCCCAAAGATACAAAAAACTGTCATAATATGAAAAACTTTCACCCACATTAATCCTTCAGCATTTTCATCCATTCCTTACAATGTTTTCTTACTTTTAAAAGATAAATCACACCTTTTGGCCAATACATGATTTGTACGCTTTGAAATGCTTTCAATTTGGTTTAGTCTAAAATCCTGTCATTTGGTAAAGTGTTATCCCCATTTATGAATCAGTTCAATCCTAGGGTTAACCCTTTACTACACAGTACCAACTTATCACAACCCCGGGTGAGACAGCTTTTGAATACAATGTGGGATGGGAAAGAAAATGCTGGTAACCGGCACTTTCTCCTTTTCAAAAACAAATTTTAATTTTTGAGTAACTTCTGATTTGTTGTCTGTAACTACTTTCAATTTGGACCAGTCTAAAATTTTGTCATTTGGTAATGAGTTAGTATTTAATTGACGATGTCTATATAGTTTTACCTTTATGGCCACACTTTTTACAATGTGGATCTTTATGACTTCTACTTTTAGTTTTTAGCTCAGCCTCATCCAGTTCTTTGTTATCTTGCCACCCCAGTATTCTGTAAATAGCGCATACAGTGTTGTTGTATATCAAAAATATCTATTGAGGTTTGGGGAATTGATAGTTGTCGAGCCTTCGTGAGACAATTATTAATTCTCACTATCAAGTTAGATATTTTTGATATAGAACAACACTATGTACAGATATTTTTCATATATCACAACACTATGTACATACTATATTTTTATCAATTTTTAACAACAAAAATTTAGCAGTGATTTCAGATGAATATGGATTAGGTGTAATAATGACGTCATGAATGACACTGACTATGTCATAAAATGAGACTTTGATATGCTCTAAATTTATGAATGTTCTAGAAATACCTTTGGTATATCAAAAACTAATATGGCATTTTTATCTACAAATCTCTATATGTATCATATCCACAGTTCTTACCTCTTCAATGGATCAATCCCTTTCTCCTTCCAAATCTTTATCAAAGTCACAGCTTTATCTTTGCCAACATTTTTTACCCCACCTTGATTATAGTCACATCCTAGCAACAACGCCATGGCAACCAAGTCTGATCGATGGTAACCTAGTTTGGACTCAATGTCACCCATTTTGAACAAGTCAAAAACATAAAGCTGAAAACACAATGTTAACTCTTCATCAAAAAAAGAAGACAATATATCTAAAGTGCTAGACTACTCGTTCAAAAGTGGGAAAAAAAAAATGACTTGCATGTACAAAAATCCAAATCTCAACCAATTATAATCATAAAGGGTTATAAAAGAGTCACATTGAGATGACATGTGTGTCTAAGTTTACAATCAGAAAAGTACCGAATGCTTTTGGCTTGGCATACTGATATCAAAGGAATACTGATTAAACCCTTTGCCAACATTTTTGCCTAAAAAATAGCTACATGTATGTATAATCTTGTCTAGATAAAATGAAAGTATAACTGGTTTCTCTGTCTTTTATACATAGATCATCATTTGAGACTGAAAATGAAAGAGAAAAAAGTATGGGTGGTAATGTAGAGGGTGGTATATCGTCTTTACCTGGCTTTAGGTTTTAATTAATAAATATTGGCCATGCTCTGTGAAAAGGGTTCTTTTTCATCTGCAAAAAGTATTGACACATGTCAGCTTGCACAGTCTCTTTGTAAGTTCTTTGCATGACCAAGGCTCATTCTACTTCATGATGCAGACCGGTGTTAGACATAATAGACTGTATGGATCCCTGATAATGTGATGACTTGCTTGGTGTAATGCATAATGGAAATGCCTTAAGCCCCCCTTTGCCAAAGCATGGCCCATATATTAAATTACAGAGACTAATAAGTACAAAGTAAGTTCTACCAATGAAGGAACCTGTCATTTGTGTTGAAGCAAACACAAAGTCTGTGTATACATGGCTACTTGAAAAAGAAGAAAAACTTTATAAGGCTGACTTTTCAATAAGACTTTATAAATAACATTTTTGGAAAAAACTGTTTTTTTTTTTTAATAAGAGTTTTGTTGATTCACAATTTATTCGAGGGTTATTTGAACTAATCACACAAGAGAGATACCGGTATTTACCAGTATTCAATAAATCATGTCAACTTAAATGTGAAAAAAAGGAAAAACAAAAATAAATAAATAAACAACCTTGAAAAACATGCAATGACTTTTCTAAATAATAATCATATTTATTTGTTTTTTTAATTAAAATGGGTATTTACTGCCATGGTTGAAATTCTGGAAAAACTAATGCAAGTATAAAACCATGACTCCAAAATACATGTAATCAAATATTTTCTATCTTTTTTAACATAAAATTGCCCTTTGTGTCAACAACTTTAATTTGTGTCACTTCCATAATCTATGTCTTGAAATCACGGTTTAAACTGGACGCCTGTTATCAATCTTCGTATCAACTAGAGGCGCTTGAGCGCCTGTATCGCTCCACAGGCCTGATATTTCTATAATGGCGAAAGGAATTTTTTAACAATTATCATTCAATCCTGCATTTTAGCTCACTGAAGAAACAATTTGGTAGACAACCACCATAGGAACTTACCTGCAAAACAACAATGAAATCCAATGAATAGTTTTAGAGAAGAAATTTTTCAAAGATTTTACTTTATACCATAAAAGGAAAATGAGTCTTCCATAAAAGCCATGTTTTTTGACAGATCTTTTTTTTTTTAAGGAATTCTGTAAACCTGTATCTAAGGAACATTCCTGCAAAATAATAATGCTATCCAAATAGCGGTTTGGGAGGAGAAGATTTTTAAAGGTTTTTTACTTTGGTTGCCATGGCAACCAGAATTCTTCATGGAACACAATTATTTGAAGGAATTTGAAAGAGGACCACCAAAGGAACATTCCTGTGAAATTTGGTAAAAATCCAGTCAATAGTTTCTGAGGAGAAGTTTTTTAAAGAAAAAGTTTACGGACGCACGCACGGACGAACGAACGGACGGACGACGGACACAACGCCATGACAATAGCTCGCTGGCCTTTGGCCAGTGGAGCTAACAACAGGTAAAACCAAATGCTTACAAGTCAGGTTTCTGCCTTGTATGAGATAACACAAGACTTGGAAATTAAAATTGTGGTTTTATTTATGCACGGAGATAGACCTCATCAATAAACATGTAATTTTCTAGCGAGTTTGATGAATTGATCACAGTCAGAAAAAATCTTTGTTATGAAAATCTTAGCCAAAGAATGAATATTGCTTGGTTATTTTGAAACAAATTAAGGCGTTCTGTTATTGGCTATTGGTGGATTTGGTACATAATTATGAAAACCAATACCTGCCTTTCATAAATCGGGTATTGCCTGTTGTCTATCGGACAGGTACAAGAGATACAACGGGTACCAGTTTAATCATAGTTGTAAGGATTAATTATGGATATCATCACTAGTGTTATACAGAGGATTTGTTTTCAATTATATACCTATGCATCTATATATAATTGTAGCTGATAAAGATTCAGAATGTGCAAAGAAAATATTGGCAAGAAGGTTTCTGATCTACATGGAAAAAATGCTGATTGCTGATTGTGTTACAGATTTTTCTGATTGACAGCTGTTACTTTTCAACTGCTTGAAAAGAGGAAGGTTTCATTGCACTTCAGAGGGGAGGGCACTTGTCCAATAAACTTGCACAAGAAGGAGACTTTCATAAGACAAAATTAATGTGCTTAACTCTTTACCAAATGACAAAATTTTAGACTGGTCCAAATTGAAAGCATTTGCAGATAAAACATCAAAGCTTGCCTGCATGTCAAAATTTGTTCTTGAACGGGTAGAAAACATTGGTTACCAGCCTTTTTCTTCTTTTCCCACAGTGATTTTTGAAATCCATCTTTCTCAGGATTGTTAAAAGTAAGGATTGTGGGTTAAAGGATTAAGATTACCAGTAATCATAAGTACAGATAACTGTCCCCAAAGGCGATGTTAATTTTTGACTGGTCGCCTCTGGGTAGAGAGACAATCAAGACAAAAATAGTTGAAATCTCCGCACAGATTTTGTGTGCAAGTTTGAACTCTCATAATTTCACAAATAGAGCACAAAACTAGGATTTGAACATACCGGTTGCTTGCATATTCAATAAACCTTTGTTTGAAATACAAATATCTTTAATTTAAACGCTGAACATAATAAAAAACAGTTCATTTCATCTGTTACTCGAGTAATTTACGTTCCCGAAAACAAAAAAAATGGCCGACACACACGATGGAATTCGTCAGTTTTTTCCTGAGATTTACACATTATAAACGATTTCTTCATGCTCTTTAAGAAGTGAAAGGTCTGATAATGTGTCTTTGGTCATGTTTGTTACTAAAAGTTAATTGCATTTCATTGCAATACAGATTAAACCCACAAAACAGAAAGTCAGTATAGAGCTCTATCTTTGCTACCGGAAAATTTACGATGGACTTGAGATGGTACGGTGCACAATAAATGTCCAAATATGAAAAAAAAAAATCACCGTAGCATCTCATTATTGAGACTAGATTAATCATCACGTAAGTTTGAACGGGACAAAGTCCCACCTGTGTGCATTATAATAGCACTTTTTTTTATTCAATGGGAAAACATCCCAGAATCCTCCCCTTGGTAGAACACTGGGTTTTCCCTATTCATATTCAGCCAATGTTTTCACTTACTATTACTCTATCTCTCTTGCTAAATAAGTTCTTGTTTAATTCCTAACATGACAGAAGATGAAAAGAAGAATGTCAAATGCATGAAAAACATCACTTGAGTGTTTGCAGTGTATGTATAATTTAATAAAATTAGGAAGTATAATTCTGCATTAACCATTTCCCAAATAATCCAAATTTTTGACGATCCTGGAGAAGACAGCTTTTGAAAACATGGTGGGAAAAGGAGAAAATACTGGTAACCAGCATTTTCTCCTTTTCCCATAATGTTTTACATCCAAACAAGGACATAAATCATCATATGAGCTAAATTTGTCATCTGCAAATGCTTTCAATTTGGTTGAGTACAAAATTTTGTTGTTTGGTAAAAAGCTAAGAAGAAAGATGGTACTCCAACCTTGCACTCTCTCCGTAAATTCCTGTAAATAGTTTTCCCACCATAGCAGAAGAAATCACTATCCTTTGTAATACATCCATCAACAATCTAAAATTACAAAAACAAATTCTACAAATTTCAGCATGGCTAACAACATTTTCTTCAACCCCTTACCAGGTAATTCCATTTTTTGTATAATCCTGAAGTAGTCTGCTTCCGATAACATTGTGAAAAAACAGCAATGAAATGCTTTTTCATACATTTTCTACACTTCAATAAACAAATCTGATTATTTTGCCATAATTCAGTTGGTGTCTTCAAATGCTTTCCAGGGTTGGGGTAATCATAATCAGTAATCGTAATCAATTGTAATCAATTACAATTTCTCCAGTCATAGACAGTAATTGAAGGCATTTTCAATTACATGTAATCGTAATATAATCGATTACAGGCCTCAAAATTGATGTAATCATCGATTACATTTTCGATTACTTGCAGAAAAATTGTTATGAATCAAATTCAAATATGATGAAGAAAAAAATTAAAATTTTAAAGTATTCAGAAACGTTTAGAAACACCACGACCTCAATTTCAGAAATATTGGTATTTATCGATTGAAATACACTGTGTAAAAGTTAAAATGTTAAGACATCATTAACTCAATTAAAACTCTTTCATCAGTTATAGTTGCAATAATCTGCAAAACATATTAAATATGTAAAAATTTTGTACTGCTAATAATAAGTTATATGTGTTATAATCTGCTTGGTTGGGGTTGCAAAACAATGCATTTTACACCTTTTTCACATAAAGTACAGTAATAATTGCTTAATAGTTGCCCTATTGTGAAAACTTAACAAAAGGTGTTTCACTTGTTGATCCCCTAAAGCTTACATGGGTGTTATACAAAAGTATATAACATACTTACTAACTTAAGTTAAACTTTAAAGCTGTTCTTTGACAACACTGTATTATCATTTTGCAACCTTGAATGTTATTTCCTGAATAGATTTTGCAGTGTGATACAAGTTTTGATTTTATTTAAGCAAGTAATCGAATGTATTCAATTACATGTGAAAATTAGAGTAATCAATTATTAATCGATTACATGACATTACCCAATGTAATGGATTAATAATTGATTACAGGTAAAGTAATCGAAATCCCACCCTGTTGCTTTCACTATTGATGATTCTAAAATTTTGTCGTCTAGTAAAGAATTTGCTGGTCTTCCACATTTAAGAAATAGACTATAAAATACTCTTAGAATAAATGCTAACAGGTACTTGACACATTGTACAGCATTGGTTTCTTAACTCTTTACCCAAAAAAAAAAAAATTTTATGACTAGTCCAAATTGAAAGCATTTACAGACGACAAAATAAATGTGACTCTAAAATTGAAATTTGTTTTGGGAAGGGTGGAAAACGTTCTGGGAAAATAAGAAAATGTTGGTTACCAGCATTTTCTCCTTTTCCCACATTGTTATCAAAAGCTTTCTTTTTCACTGTCGTTAAAAGCTGAGATTGTGAGGAAAAGGGTTTACCTTTTATAAAACACAGAGTTTTAAACAACCTTGAGAAGAAGGCTTTTGAATACATTGTGAAAAAAAACAAAAATGGAATGTTTTTTCTCACATTTTCTACCCTTTCATGAACAAATCCTATTATTTTGGCCACATTTCATTAGGTGTCCACAAAATCAATTCTTTCAAAATGTATGATTCTGAAATTTTGAGTAGAAATTAAAAAAACTAGAACTGTCACAAAAGTGCCTCATACCCCCACACAGCGCCTTGTCACAGAACAGGTGTCATTTTATAGAAAAAAATATCATTAAAGAGCCTTAACTCAGTGAAAAATCATTACACTGTAACAAAAGTTTCAAGGCAATCATATTTATACTTTAAAAGATATGCTAGAGACAAAAATCGAAATTTAAAATTTACAAAGTGCAACAACTCTAAAACAAGTGGGAATAGAGTTATGGTTCTTGTACACTGCACTTCTCGTTAATGTGGTCTACCTGTATATGAAGTTTGAAGTCACTAGCTTTTATACTTTGGAAGTTATGCCCCAGACAAAAGTCCAAAGTTAAAAGTTACAAAGAGCAATAACTCTGGAAATAGTGGGAATAGAGTTATGATTCTTGCACAGTGCACTTTGCTTTAATGTGATCTTCCGGTAATTGTAAATGAAGTTTGAAGTTACTAGCTTTTGTACTTTGCAAGTTATGCCCCAGATAAAAATCCAAAGTTAACATTTACAAAAGGCAATGACACTAAAAATAGTGGGAATAGAGTTATGTTTTTGTACACTGCACTTCTCGTTAATGTGGTCTATCTGTATATTAAGTTTACAGTTACTAGCTTTTTTACTTTGGAAGTTATGCCCCGGTCAAAAATCCAAAGTTAAAATGTACAAAGGACAATAAACCCAAAAATAGTTGGAAAAGAGTTATGGTTCTTGTACACTGCACTTCTCCCTAATGTGATCTATCTGTGTGTGAAGTTTGAAGTTACTGGCTTCTATACTTTCGAAGTTATGCCCCAGACAAAAATCCAAAGTTGAAAATTTACAAGGGGCAATAACTCTGAATATACTGAAGACTGAGTTGTGGTTCTTGTACACTGCACTTCTCCTTAATGTGACCTATCTGTATATGAAGTTTGAAGTCACTATCTTTTATACTTTGGAAGTTATGCCCCGGACAAGCTTTTCATGACACACAGACTGACAGACAAGGTGACTCCAGTATACCCCCCCTCCCCCCCAACTTCGTTTGTGGGGGTATAACTAAGTTAACTTCCTTATTAAAGAAACAGACCAGAAAATACTTTCAGAATGATTGCTAACAGGTGAAACCATACTAGTACTTGCGTTGAATGTGGGGGTCAACTAGCAGTCCTAAAGTTGACACCCGATCCAAAGAATGTGACTCGGAACCTTATGGTTGCAAGGCCAACATTCTACCTCACAACTATGGACACCGCAAATTTTTCACATCACTAACAGTACACACAACTAAACAAACACAACATTTTACTTTCCTACTTTTGGCAACTTCGTAAATTATGGATGGAAAAAATGACAAATTGCTTGTAAAAAATGTTGCTACTTTTCCAAATTTTAAAAACAATATTTAAAACACGAGACTGTTTAGTAAAGCGTTAATGATGATAAGGATGGGTGTCATCATGAGAACAGAACTTACTCCTTTTTTATCTAAATATGCACACATTTCTTCTGCCTCACCTGGACTGTTTATCCATGGTAACCCCAGACATTCAATCAGTTTGACACACTAAACAAATTGAAAATAGGTCAGAGTTACTTATGTTTATATATGGTAATCCAAGACACTCAATCAGTTTGACACACTAAATAGATTGAAAAATAGGTCAAAGTTACTTTTGTTAGGCCTTTACCACACAATCGCGAGTTTTAACAACCCTGTGGAAGATGGCTTTTGAAAATATTTTGGGAAAAGGAGAAAATGCTGGTAACCAGCATTTTCTCCATTTCCAACAATGTTTTCATCTGTATGAAGAACAAAGTTCATGTTAGAGTTACTCATCTGTATGAAAAACAAAGTTCATGTTAGAGTTACATTTAACTCATTACAAAACAACGAAATTTTACACTCAACCAAGTGGAAAGCATTTGCAGACAACAAATTCAGTGTACCTAAAAAGATTATTTCTGTCTTTGATGAAGCAGAAAATATTGAGGGAAAAGGAGGAAATACTTGTTACCAGCTTTTTCTCCTTTTTTCAACTTTTTATCAAAAGCTTTCTTCTTTAACTCTTTAGACTAGTCCAAGTTGGAAGCATTTGCAGACGACAAAATTAAGGTGACTCAAACTTTGAAATTTGTTTTGGGAAGGGTAGAAAACGTTGTGGGAAAAGGAGAAAATGCTGGCTGCCAGCATTTTCTCCTTTTCCCACAATGTTTTCAGAGGGCTTCTTTCTGAAAACCTGGGATTGTTTGGTAAAGGGTTAAGGTAAAAAGGGTTAACCCTTTCCCACACACTCCCAACTTTTAACGACCCTGGAAAAAGGCGTCTTTGAAAACATTGTGGGAAAAGGAGAAAATGCTGGTAACCAGCATTTTCTCCTTTTTCCGCAATGTTTTCTACTCTATTAAAGACAAATTCCATCACTTTCAACCTCTTTTAAATCATCAAATGTATATGCTTTCAATTTCTACAAGTTGATAGTTTGTCCGTGTGGTAAAGAGTTAACTTGTTGTGCAGATCCTTTCGATTTGGACAAGGTAAAAATTTTGTTGTTTGGTAAGGAATAAATGATTTCGAAGACAGGAAAGTTCTAGACTTGTCCAAGTTAAAAGCATTTGCAGACAAAATGTTTCTTACAGCTAAAATGATGGATTTGTCTTTGAAAAGGGTAGAAAACATTGTGTGAAAAGGAGAATATGCTGATTAAAAGCATTTTCTTTTTTTCCTAAAGTGGTTTGTCAAGCCTCATTCCTTCAGAGTTGCTTGTATGGTGTTTAAGGCTATTTTTAACATTATTTAGGCTATATCACGGTGGCCTGTGCATCTATCCATGCCTTCCCTGAGTACCTTTTACCAGTACCTTTGCACAGTATTCTGTCTAAGCTACAGGATGTTTTCCCACATGAACATCATCAAAACAATGTTCAGCTGTGTGAGAGGCATGAATCCTGTGACATTGTCTGTCACTGATCCAAGGATAGAAATTGGCCAAGCTGTGGAATCAAACCAGCCAACCCCTGTTTCAAGCCCTGTATATTGCAGACCAAGCTACCTGGCATGGCTCAGGTACTTAAAATACAGTACTGTTTGCTATAGGGTTAATCATTTATTTCTTACAAGACAACAGACTTTTGTCTTCCCTTGTCCATCTTACATTGCAGACAACAAATTAAGAATTTGTAAATTACATACATATAGAATTCATATCCAATATTTCCTTCTTTTAGCTCTTCAACAAACGATAGAATTTGCACCAGGCCACACTGAAAGCATTTGCAGACGACAAAAAAAAATTGTGGCTCTAACAATGGGAAATGTCACTGATCAGGTGGAAAACATAGTGGGAAAAGGAGAAAATGCTGGTCAGCAATTTCTCCTTTCCCACCATGTTTTCAAAAGACTTATTCCTTTGGGTCATTAAAACCCGGGCTTGTTCAGTAAAGGTTTAAGAATTTCAAGTACTTTTGCCAACACATACATTAACAAGCAAAGATAGTTACCTCCGTTGAGTATCTCTCCAAGTATGGCCTGACAGACGTATCAGGGTCAAGGTCCATTTCAAAATTTATGTTTTCTCGTTGTTTTTTCAACTTGTCATGTTTTATCTCCGGCGCCAAACCATCCAGTACAAAAATTAGCTGCACACCATCCTTCATGAACTCTAGGGTCCTGTAGAATAAGTTCCTGGAAGAAAATTACAAATAGCCTTTTAGTCATTACTTCATCCATTGCATAATTAATGCTGAAATTTCAGTCTATCATGTTTACTGGTTTCACATGATGAAGTTATAAGACCCTGTATCTCTCAAAACCCCTTTCACTACTTTATTTGCTTTTGCTGTCAATGTAGATCAAGATCAAGCTGCACAAAACCATCAGCCTGATCTTTGATCTACACTGTCTACTTTGCTGAAACAGTACAGGAAAAAAGTAACCATGAAATTGCAATCATCTCGGTCTTATTCCAGGGCTTAACTTTGAGAGAGTTGTGTAGGGGTGGAGCGTCTGCCTCTCATTTTAAAGGTTCTGGGTTCGAATTATGTGATGAGAGAGGTCAGCCTGTGGAACTTACCACATCCATGCATGTGTGCTCAACTGGTTGAGGTTTCCAGAAAGCACTCATTGAGAGTGATATACACAAATTGTAAAACCTGAAAGATTCATCTGAACTCGTTTTCAGCCATTTTTTAAACCATTTCATCCATATTTTATGAAACTATAATCGTTCTCGCATCTTCATGCAAAATATTGTCCCTAATGACTGCAAGGGTGCACAGATTACAAAGGACAGAAAAAGCATTTCATGTTTTGGAGGCCTTCAAAGCAATCACTGTTGTCACTTCCAATTTCCAATGAGGACAAATCCTTTGAGTTTTTCAATCCCTTACACCATATATATTTGTTTTTTATATATGTTTACACAGCTGTGCCATTCTACACATTTTCAAGTTTTAATAGTGTTGATTTCTCTCTAGTTGTAGGGATGATTCTTTAATCGATGTAAAATAAGTATGTTTTAAAACCACATTAGATTAAAATTAGCTCTAAATTAGAGAACAAAAATTAAAATCTGCATAAAATTGAAAGCATTTGCATATGACACCTTTAAGGCCCTGACAGGGGCCAAAAGTAAATGATGCAGCTGTTAAAATGCATTCAAATTTAGATCATACCATTTAAAAGTATGGAAGTAATTGTGAAGATGACAATCCGTTACTGACAATCCATTACTGTTATGTTGGTCCAATGTTAGTTGCTGGCAGAAAAATTAATTTTAGGAGTAAAGTTGCAAAGTAGCTCTGTATTTTGTATTACTTTTTACCTGATTTTAAGTCATTTTTTCTGCCATCCATTAACTCTCGGACTGTGGCAACAGTACACTAACAGAATGTCATCTTCACAATAATTTACTTGCTTTTAAAGCTACCATTTAAATTCAGATGCATTTAACACCTGCATTGTTTACTTTTTGGCTGATATTGGGACTTTAAGTGATTGTCTTTGATAGGGTAGAAAACATGGTGGGAAAGGGAGTAAATGCTAATTACCAGTATTTTCTCCTTTTCCCATGTTTACAAAAGTCATCTTTCTCAGGAGTGTTAAACATGGGATTGTTTGGTAGAGTTTACAAAGTGTAACAAGCGAAGAAATATTTTCTTGAACAAACCTGAGATACAGATTGTACAAATGCTGCGTTCCCTCACATTTTCGAAACTCCAAAATCCACATACTGAGATCAACGGCCACAACTTTTCCGCTCAGCTCCATAATCCTCTTCCCCTTGTCACCAGTGGAAGACAGAATCTCCCACAAGTGTAGGACTCCCATTGTTGTTTACCTTGTGTGCAAATTTGAAGAAAAAATACTTTTGGTGAATAATGTCTTCCTAAAGACAACCTTAACGACCATTTCTGAAAAAATTGTGGCATAAGATGCTAAGGTTTATGTTGATTATACAAACCCCAGGGAGGTTATATCTGTCTCTGAAATTTAAAGGGCTAATGTCAGCTTGTGAGATTCCATGAAGGGGATAGTGTCCTCCATTTCAGAATTAAGAAGGGAGTTTTTTTCCCTTGCTTATTTTAAAGGTAGATGATGATGGATGGAGAGGCTTTTGACAGCCACTCAAGCAACAGATATCATACAGGTAACTGGGTTTATATTTCATTTCCCTTTAAATTATATTTCAAATACTGAAGCATTGTGATTACTGGTAAATTAGTTGGAAAAGGGTATATTTTGATCATAACCCTCTGCTAGGCGTAGCCTCATCATTTCTAGTGAATCCTTTTCTGCCAGGGAGACAAATCTTTGGACTGACTGCAATGATAGATCTGCAAAAAGTGGAGAGAATTTTTATCTATCCAACCCACAGTATGAAATTTAGACTTTACATCATTGTATTGATAATCAGTTGCATGGATATTGAGCTGTCAAAGAAGCTCAGTGGTTATAGCGGGTTCAAATCCAGTACAGTCTGCATTTTTCCCCTTTAACAGAGTTATTGCTTCTAGAAGTGGTTGCAAGGACCAAAAGGGTCTGAAAAACCTCTGAAGCAGTGACTCCTGAAAGTCAGGACAGGAAAGAATCTAGCTATAATAAGGCCTAACAAAAAAAATAATAACTGTGTTTAGGGTTTTGGTCCAAGATGCTATAGGAAGGGATTTTTTTTTTTCCAGAACATTTTACATGGACGATGTATCGAAATCAAACCTGACAGATTTTTTTTTTTCAATCATAGCGAAAAAAGTTTAGGGTCAGCAGCATTTTCTAGGTAGGGTAGGGAAACCCTAAACACAGGTATTTTTTTGAAAGGCCTCAGTAGCATGGATATCAAGTGGTCTGGGTAGCTTGGTGGTTAGAACACTAGTCCAGTAAGCAATACCTTCATACAGATGGGTAGCTCTGATGTTATTTCAGTGATTGTTTCTCTGCTACTTAACCAAAGTGGAGACACAGTCACAAAAACAACATAAGAGCTAACCTCCGAATCTGGGGTAAGATAGTAAGGGCCCCAGGTTCGATTCCCAGGTTCTTTGGGTGCAATTTTCATCTAAGGATTTACCTTATTATTCTCAAGTTTTGATATTTACATGAAATACCGGGAAAGATACATCTGCAATTTGAACAAGTGAGTACTTTAATGGGTGCCAATACTGGTAAAGTGACCTGTTCCACTATATCCTATGGTTTATCGCTCGCCGACATTGCAATTTACCTTCAATCTGAAGGGTTGCTCCGATTTTATTTTTGTGACTGGGTCTCCGCAACCTAAACCCTAGCGGAGAAACAATCACAAAAATAACATCAGAGCTAGTCCCCGAATCGGGGGTAGCGTAATTGCAATTGCATAAATAGTCCGACAAATACGCTACGTCCGATTATTAGCTACATTTCAACAGAGTCCGCTCTTTAGCCTGTTTCGTTGGCTGCAATTCATTTCATGTCAAAAAAATTTTATGAATAAAATTTGATTTAACAACTCGCCATGCAGATCACTGCATTTCGACATCAAAATTTGCACTAAATGCATATTTAATTTACGCTGACCTAGTTTTGTTTATATTGTGTTTGTTTTGAACTTAACTTTTACAGTGTTTGAGAACATTGTTCTTATTCTGTTACGAGGAATTAGGGTAAAGTGATAGAGTCGGACACGATCTAGAGTCGGACATTTTTTAACGTAAATTCGCACCTGGTACAGGCCTCGAAACATAAGAAACGCAACTGTGTAATACAGGTCTTTATTCATTCTCTGCGAAGAAGTCGTTTGTAATTTTGTGACGTATTTCCGATCTTAGTGGAACCCGTTTTTATAAACACCGTTTCGGTCAATTTTCTAAGCTTCACTGAGCCCAAAAAGTAAGATTGGTAATTTTGTTCTTGGACGTTTATATTGATAATCATCCCGGACAACACTCATATTACATCATTACAAGGGAATTTCCAGTTTACTTGATATTTAGTACCATTTGAGAAAGGTTTTTCGATGTGAAAACGCTAAACTTTCCAATTTACTATACCCATTGATTTGATATTGAGTCGGACACAGAAAAGTGTTGATTTGATATTGAGCCGGACAGTCCAACTTGACAGATCATCCCTTAACATTTTCGTTCCTGTATACAAAGCACTACCCGCAATAATGAAAATTAAAATGGAGCCCTACTTGTGCTCGTATTCAAATCCGCTCATTCATGTTTCGTGTACACCTTTTTTCCGTTTCAAAATCATTTCAGGTGAAAACATCAGGAAATGAAATACCATCAGTAACTCGCTTTGATGTGTTTTATAAAGCCCAATACGTAATCTTTAACTTTTTGATAAAAAAAATGATTGGATATGAACCACGCTCTTTAAGGTGGGCTTCATGATTCTGTGACAAGTGTCAGCCCTGGCAGTCTGCTCAGGCTAATGCTGGAGAAAACTTTTTATTTTCATAAGTATTCTACATATTCACCATGGAAATTCTATCTAGATTTTTTTTATTGAAATTATCGGCCCTAACACACCCCGAGGGCATGGACAATCATTACATGCAGATGCATTAACCCTTTTCACAAAGGAAGAATCACATAGGCGTAGCCAGGCTTAGAATATTTATACGCACAATGTGGCACAAAATGCCAATGGGGACGGAAATGAAGCATCACCATTTATTGAAACGCCTAGAGGAATTCCTTCATTGCATCATTTTTGCGCATCTTTTTTAGTTTGACAATGCATGCATATCTGGAGAAAAATCAGTACATGTATACATGTGATATTGAGACTTGCAACTTTGGACGTGGATTTTTTTCCTACGCACGTGCGTATTGTGCGTAGAGGGCGCTACGCCCTTGATTCATCATTTCAAATGGCACCTTAACGTTGTCCCGATCAAGCTCAGTTGAGTGACTATATAAGTTTCAGTACACTGTTCACTTATTACTTCGTTCTACTGCTGTCTGCTTTGCACATGTCATTCTTCAAGAAAGGTCGTTCAAGAACGTTATATAATGCAAGTTTACGCTGTCGGTATGCACAGTTCGGGTTTTATGCAACTGGAAGTCTGTCTGCTCAGACTGGTAGGGACGATACGTATCGTAGAATCATGCAGCCTCCACTTATAGAGCATGGTTCATTATCGATAAAACTGAAAAATCTCTTTTAATAATGTTATAAGAATCTGGTCCGGGATGACAATGTGAGGATCCATTAACAAAATGATCAATCTTACGTTTATGGCTGATTGAATTTTTCAAAATTCCCTGCGATTGATTTTGATTAAAACAGTTGAAACTTTAAAAATACTTTAGCTCTATAGATGATTTAAACTCGTGCACCATTTTCAAACTTTCTACTATTTCTAAATTACAAATTTAAAAAGAAATAAACCCAATTCTGTGATAAGGTCAATGTGATCATAACATGGTTGTGAAAACGTTTTCGTAATGTGAGAATTCAGTTATAGTAGCTTAAACCATTTTCTTCCTTGTCACAAAGTTTGAAAGATGCCTGTACGCTCAACTTCTTATTAGGCTCATTTAAGCCATTTTACAGACGGCTTGGAGCGATTGGACGGAACTTGCACTGAACCTGGAATGTGAATTTGCGCCGTACCTTCCGCTATGTTAAAACTGGGTTCAGTGAATTCTCCAAGTATTTTTTTTCCCAAAAATAGGTCAAAAAATACATGGACTATGTATTTAAAAATCAGAGGCATTTATTACGAAGTCTCATAATTGCTTCCAATGTCCGCATTTTAGTGGCCTACGTTCTGGACAGCAGTGCAGGACTTCACAAAAAAAAAAAGATCGACTCTAACATATTTTTATAATTTTTATAGCTGCATAAGATTAACTATAGGATACATTAACGTGGAGGAGCTGAGATACAGAGCAGGAAAACTTGAGTTGTCTTTGGTCAGTCCATCATGTAAAAATTCTTCAAACGCAACCCCGAGTAGCGAAAACTAATAGCTTTTGACTGACCACCTTCTATTTTGGAAACCAAAAGCAGACTGATATGATGAGGCAAAAAAGTCGCGTGATGTTGGCCACTCGATACAAAAATAAATTTTTAACGACAGTCTCACCTTCGCTCTTTCACCTGTTCAAGTTTTAAATAGGTCATTGTCTCCGTTTTAACGCTTTGATAGACCTAATTCAAAGCAATTGCAGACAACAAGATGAATGTGCAAAAATGGTGAAGTTTGTCTCAGAAAGGGTAGAAATCATTGAAAGAAAAGAAGAAAATGTTAGTTATCAGCATTCTTTATCAGGATAAATAAAACTCGGGATTGTTTGATTAAGGTTTAACCACTTATTAGGTATAATAAAGTTGTAACACCTATCGTCCGACTCAAAATCACGCATGTCCGACTCATTATCGATTTCGTTCGAGTCATTATCGTTACGGGGTAACCTCATTCGGCACACCTCGGGTGATGGGAGCCATCATATCCCTCGGCTGTATCTGGTGGATTATTATGCATCAGATCGATACATATCCGGAAGTACACCGCTTTACTACTCGTAATATAAGACTACACTTGAAAAAAAATAACCCCCCCCCTCGTTAGAATTTTTTCGGATCTTAGCAGAGTTATTTTGACACACGCTTCGTTAAAAACGTTTGCTGAAGGCATTTTTATAACGGGTCACACTCATTCGGCATACCTCGGGTGATGGGAGCCATCATATCCCTCGGCTGTAACTGGTGGATTGATATGCACCAGATCGGTACTTACCCGGAAATACGCCGGTTAACCGTTCTGAAAATTGTAAGGCTCCTCTTAAAAAAAGAAAGCTTGAGTTTCAATTTTCTATCGAAATCTTTCTAACTATGTTTCAGTTGAGTTGGCAAACAGTTCGTACATTCATAATTTATCAATTCCGATTAAAGTTTTCACCGACAGATAAACAGATGTGGATAACTTCATCGAGGTTGTTTATGTCGTTGCTAAACGACTAACAGTGGCGCGCCATGTATAAGATCACGTGATTCGCAGTTCAAATGGAAACGACCGTTATACGGACGAGGTTAGATGTAGGTACGGAATCGGCCGAGTTGTGACGAGTGGGGTCACACTGATTGTCAAAAACTCAGCCGCAAGTGTAGTGAATTATTCCAGCAAAGGCTTCAAAATTATCTTTCAATATTAAAGTTAAGGATGTGTTCAACAGCATTTCTTTATTAACGTTTAATGGACTGATAAGCAGATTTCGCTTTCGCCTTGACATATTTAGAATCATTATATTACTAATTATATATACGTTACACGGCACGTACTAGACAGAAAAGAATGGCAGAGCGGTTACGCTGAGGCCTCGCAAGCTAATGATCTTCCGTTCGAGTCACGTCACAGATTTAAATTTTTTTGTATGCATTTTTTTTTAACATCTTTTTTTTAATAATATTAGGACCATTTAGTTTTGATCTGCCAACATTTACAAAGTATTGAGAAATTTCTCTCGCGTTTTAAACCTGACAAATTTGTAAAATCCAAACCAGAGTATTTCATTCTCTTGAAAAGTGATACAATACTTCTCTTGTCTTAAAAAAGCTGGAAATCCATATCAGGAAAATTCTATAAGGAATAATAATATGTTTCGTTTATCACAGTAAAGCTAAACATGAATATCTACGCGTTTAGCATACATCGAGATCAGGCTGCAAAAATACAGTCTGATCCCTGATCTACACCACCACCAAGGTACAATACAATATTTACAGAGCGATATGGCTCATATGTCAAGACAAGACAAAACAAATATCATTTGTGTTTGGTGTACATCAAGATCAGGCTGCATAAAATGCAGACTGATCCCGCCCCACACCACCACAAAGAACAGTATGACTCAAATGTCGCATACTGCAGAAAAACAGACTAATATTACTTGTGTGTCACTATAAGACTAAACATGGGTATCCTCTGTGTTTGGCGTACATCAGGATCAGGCTGCAGTAAGTACAGCCCGATCTCCGATCTACTCCACCACGGAGGTACGATACTTGATTACTCTATCCTTTAATTTACATCAAGAATATACCAGTTATAACAAAAACATAGCTTAATCCTCAATCTACACCCCATACGAATACGATGAAATCAGTGTATCACAACAAGTTTTCAATTTAAAAAATATTACTAATAAACATTCTGTAAAACATTGTACATTGAACCCTTTGACCAGCAATCCATAGTTTGAATGGCCCTGAGGAAGAAGTCTTTTGAAAACATTGTGGAAAGCGTGGATTACTGTGAACTTATGGCCTGGTATACATTTACATTTTTAAACTTTTAAGAGCTGTAAGAATACTTCTACAGGTCAGAAATGTTTGGTCTGGAAAGCATTCCAAATGATGATAAAATAACATCAAATGGTTAATTACAAAATTACTGACCATCTTTATTTATAAACCCATCACCATAGTAAAGCTACTGAAAACAGCAGGATACACTACTTGGTTTTTGTAGAGGTTAGTTTGTTTTACATGGTAGAGGTGCTAGCCCTACGCATAACCCTCCTCCTTTTGCATCCGGGCTTGGGACCGGCAATGGCGGAGTTACTACTCTACTTGAAAAAATAATCAAAGCGTTGAGAACCTTGAAGTGGTATTTGTCAAGGAAGTCATTGTGTGGAATTAATAATTTGAAAGAAAAAGAAAAATATTATTCAAATATTGGCTTGAAAGTCAACCTACTAAGCAAATGAATACCTTTTTTGGTTGAAGGGAGAGTACTCATGACAAAGTTAGGATTATTTGTGTATTGATGGTCTCCCTTTGATCATTAGGAGTCAGGATTAACGTCCCTTGACAGTAGGATGTATGATGGATAGAGAGAGAAACCATGTGAATATCGAATAAAGTTTGTACCTGAAAACTATGATTTTGAAATATCTTTGGCCGTTAATATTTAATTCCCAATATTACAATCAATTATTTCGATCTATAAATATTCATGCCCAATCAAATGGAGTAGCGCGCAATCATTGGATGAACAAGCCATGGGACGAACTGGTTTTGGAACGAAAAAGCCCCGGACCAAGTGATCGGTAGACAAATTTTGTATCATTGCGCCAATAGAAGGCTATGAGCGAGTGAAGCTATTTTCAATCAAAAATTAGTATTTCCACGATCGATGGCCTCACCTAGTGTATTTTAACATGCCATTTCCAGTTACATATCTGAGTGCTACCGAAAAACTCATTTGCCTGAGAAAAATTGAGTTTAATTGGGTTTATTTCCTTCGGCTTTGCACAAAATACGATACATGGTCTTCAAAATTCAATATTGAACTCATAGTGGTATTGTCTTCGACAAATACCACAAAAATTGGCAGGCAGATTTACGAAGCACTCATTAGATGTAGGTACGGAATCGGCCGAGTTGTGACGAGTGGGGGTAACCTAACTCGTCACAACTCGGCCGATTCCGTACCTACATCTAATATGATGGCTCCCATCATCCGAGGTATGCCGAATGGGGGTAACCTCTTTTAAACACGTATTTCCCCCATTCGGCATACCTCGGGTGATGGGAGCCATGTACGGAATCGGCCGAGTTCTGAAGAGTGGTATTTCCCCTTAAAATAGGCTTTTTTCCCGGCTGTGAAAGCTTTCATATGCTTTCGGGAATAACAAGCAAGGAACCAGCGGAAACCAGGCTCCGATATGTTTCCAAATATAGACAAAATCACTAAAAATAGCGTGAGGGTGTCCCACTCACTATCACTTCAGTTAACCTACGGGCGTTTCGTACCATGACCATTTCGTACCTGTAACTTCGTACCATAATTTTACCGCTTCGTACCATAGTCATCCCATTTCGTACCATGTTTTTGGGACCTATGACAAAGTTTTAACTAAGAAAAACCTTCATTATTATGAATTTAAAAGAAGCAAAAACAAAATAAAAAACGATATTTATTAAAGTTAAATTTATACTGAAGCAATTAGGGTACATCGGCGTGACGTCACATTCCCAAGCAACGAGCGGCTGCCATTTTCGGAGGTGAAATTGATAACATAGCAACCATATATTGCAGTGCTGTTCGCAATTTTTTTCGTTGAGAAAAACTACATTTTTTACGAATCAAAGCTATTGACAGTTAGGATAACTGTTAGGAATATACTTTAGAATACGTATGACGAGTTGTCAATTCTTCCTTTAGACGATTTTCATTAAAAGGGCCTACCACAAATAGACCTACCATTTAAATATAAAGTGGGTCCAGAGCCTTCAGACATGAAATGAATATTCCAGACTCAATCTATGTAGCTTTTTCTCTTTGTCTATTTCATGTCCGAGCGTAAAAAAGTGTAATCTACATTATGTTGTTCATCAGATTAAAAGAAAGGTCGGAGAAATCCATGCTTCCCGAGGATTTCTCTCTCTCTCTCTCTCTGACCAAAGCGATTTCCTGAATGTTCAAAGGCTGATAAGCTATTAAACCTCTCAAGAATCGTCATAAAAAATTACTTTACCTGTAAAATATCTATGTATTTGGTGGTGATCATTTTAATAGTCTAATATTTGAGCGAAAAAAGAGTAGACTGATAAAACTTTTTAAACATTGCCCCGAGACAGACTTAATTAAATCTAACCCAGCAAAAAAAAAAAAAAAAAAAAAAAATCCAGGGTTTTTCCGACAATGAAGAGAAAGAATTTTAAAAATATTTCAGTGAAAGGAAAATACTAATCAGCATCCTTTTTTTTTTCCCCACATTTTCAAAGACAAACATCGCTTTGGTATGTCTCGTTCGAAAATTCTCCCTAATTTTGATGAACATATTAGTTTGAAGAATGAACTTACCATCTGTAACCTGCGAAAATTTCTAAATCCTAATCACAAATGATCATCTTAAGGGTGAATTAAGATCAGTGACAGACAAAAACAGTCAGTGTAATGTGACACGTGTGCGTTAATTTCTATTTCTACCAAGCAATTACGTTATGTACAGCTCTTTGGTCGTCCACCCTGCAGTGCGATACCGAGATCAAAGGAACACGGAGTTACACCCTTCACCCATTTTGTGAAAATTCATATGACACGTACAAAGTATTTCTTAAAAACTTTTGAAAACTTAAGCTGGAATATAAATATTTCGTGAAAGGGGATGGAAAATTAAATATTTAAACTGAAGCTATGTTTCTTATGTCATGAAATTGACTTTATTACATTTATTCGTCCTAAATAGGAACATGACTAAGTTATGCGCAACATAAAGTTCGGTATTTTTTTTTTTAGATCGGGCTTTTCTTAATATTCAAAGTATGCTTGTCGCGCTGTAATTTCAGTGAATGGACTGTCCCTGTTTCTTTGAAGGCACTTGGAAGCCTATTAACCCTTTACCAAACAATACTGAGTTTTAATAACCCTGGGAACGAAGGTGCTTGAAAGGAGGAAATGCTTGGAACTTGCATTTGCTCCTTTTCCCACGATATTTTCTACTTTTTCGAAAACCATTTTAACAATTTGACCCACGTCTAAACTGTCGGCTTCAAATGCTTTGGATTTTGACAGGTCCTAACTTTTGCAGTTTACTAAAATTCTTAGTCAAATAAGTCATCACTCTTATTGTTCAAATCCTTTTAGCAAAGTTTTAAAATACTGACTTTTAAAGACCCTGAGGAAAATAGCCTTTGAAAACATTGTGGGAAAAGGAGAAAATTCTAGTTACAAACATTGTCTCCTTTTACAATGTCTTCTACCCTTTATGAACAAAATTCCATTTTTGAGTCACACTTATTTTTGTTGTCCTCAAATGCTTTTAACTTGGACAGCTCAAATTTTGTCGTTCTGTAAAGAATACATTTATAAAAACTGCCATAGATGGTCTGATTGTTCAACAGGTGCCGTTCAACACATGTCAGACATTGCCAAGTTGGTGAAGTACAGGGCTTGAAACCAGAGGATCTCTGGTTCGATTTATTTTAACTATTAACCTTTTACCCCACAATTCCGAGTTTAAAAAGAAAGAAAGAAAAAGAAATCTTTTGCAAACATTGTGGGAAGAGTAGAAGGTGCTGGTAACCAGAATTTTCTGCTCTTCCCACGCTGTTTTTTATTCAGTTTCATTACTTGAGCCTTATGAAATTGAAGTGTGTAAATGTTTTCAACTAGGAGAAGTCTTTTTTTTATTTTCATTTTATTTTTTATTTTTTATTTTTTTTTTTGTAAAAGATTAGAGTGGTGATAAAATTTTGTAATAAGAAAAAAAGTGATTTATTGTGTGCAAAGAGACACCGACAGACCATTTCTTGAAAGCTGGAATAACATAAAGTTTGAGTTTCTTGAGCAAATTCTGACCGAAGAAGATATCAAGTCTTCTTAGTTGCATTTTTTTACATCCCTCTTAATCGATGACTATCGTAACGACGAAGGTCAGTTCAAATTTTAAACCTTCCTTTCCTTATAAAAATGGTAATTCAAGTTTCATTTTTAGGAGAGAAATATGTGCTAAAACTGTTTTCATTATAAAAATGGTAAAGGGTTAGCCGGGTGTTCCTTTGATCTCGGTATATCACTTCCGTAGTGGGTGACACACAGTCTTTGCTAAAGACAGACTAACACGTGTCATAAAAATATGTCTGCCCTGTTCAATTCTAAGTTGATCATTTTGTAAATACAGTATATAGGATTTGGATTTATCAACTTTTTCACATAGGGTAAGTCCATTCTCATTTTTGAGTTCAAAAGATCCATAAACTTGTCTGTCCGAACGCTTTTGTTTTTGTTTTTGTTTTCAAATGCATTAAATGGAGCCTTGATTTAACTGCAGCTTGCAATTCATTAATTCTTTTAATTCTTGTCTTTTAAATCTAAGGCAGTTTGCTAGAAATTAATTATTTCTTTCTCGGGTGTTCATAATGTAGTCTGCATACGAAAGTTTTTATTAAAACCAAAAGGAGGCAGGGCTTGTGTTATAACTATTTTCTGTAGGATACCGAAAAATTGATAAATTGACAGTTTGTGCATCTTCGAAAGTGATAATTGATACAACTACCGACACAGCCGATTTTAGGCATATTTATCGTTTTTACGGTGAATTCCATTTCTAAAATGTCACAAAATAACTATACGGGTATATTCACGATAGCGTTTGTTTTCACCTCGGCCCTTGTTGCTATCAGGTGATCATCGAAAATGCCCGGATGTCCGACGTTATCTATATGTAGTCTAAAAATACGCAATAACATTTTCCGGTTATCTCCTTTTCCCATTATGTTTTCAAAGTAGTTTCTCCAGGGGTCATTAAAAAAACGAATTGTTTTTGTAAGGTGTGTAATGTTAGCAATTTGATATTGTGGAAAATGATGTTTTTACAAGGAATAAAATTACACACTGACCTTGACATTTAACCTTGTCCTTGCCTTGGCATCATAAAAGGCTCACCTAATTTCAAAATGTATCTAGAGGCAATCTTGTCTATCAAGGGTAATAAAACAATTATAATTCTTTGATTAAATATTCAGTTTAATGTAATCAGTTTGATCCCAGTTATAATTAACCGACCTGCAACAAACATGTAACAGACAAACAGACCAATTACCCATCTTCTCAGTTGCATACTAACAGGTTTAATTGATTTATGATAATATCCCGTAATTTTGATTGCCAAAGCATTGGGTTATACTAAGTAAATATATGTTAAATGCCACTTTTTGTCACATTTATTGGTACTTGCGAGATGGTATTATCATGGTACGAAGTGGTAACGCTATGGTACGAAATGGTAAATTTATGGAACGAAGTGGTAAATCTATGGTACGAAATGGTCATAAACGGACTGGTATGAAATAGTTATGGTACGAAGTGACTGCATACCATTACAAGTAACCCACGGTTGAGCTTAACGACTCCAAGGAATAAGGCTTTTGAGAATATTGTGGGAAAAGGAGAAATGCTGGTAACCAGCATTTTCTCCTTTTACCACAATGTTTTCTTTCCTTTCTATGACAACTCCATCATTTGAGCCACATAGAGTTTGTCATCTGCCAGTGCTTTCAATTTAGGCAAGTCTAAAATTTTGCCATCCGAAAATTGGTTAAAAGACAAATAGGGTACATGTGCCGTAACTTGGGTAAAATTGAATTTGTCGTCTGCAAGTGATTTCAGTCTTGACATGCCAAAATGAGAGTTAGTTAGTCATTAAGCCAATAAAAATATATATGCCCTTGATCAATCGAGGAACACAATTTGGAATTAAAAACACAGAAATTTGAGGTAAAAATCAAACGATCTGACAAACAAGTATCTTAACTTTATTGTTTTCTATCAGAAATATATCATCCCCATGGCCTAGTATTTAGGGCATCTGCCCTCTGAGCACATGGTCAAAAGTTGGAGTTCCAGTAGAAGCAGGGGTCTTTTAGGCAGTTGGTGTGCTGCCAGCAAGTTAACTCTTTACCAAGTGACAAAATTCTAGACTTGTCCAACTTGAAAGCATTGGCAGACAACAAAATAAACGTGACTCAAAAATTGAAATTAGTTTTCGAAAAGGTAGGAAACATTGTGGGTTACCAGCATTTTATCCTTTTCCCACAATGTTTTCAAAAGCCTTTCTTCAGGGTTGTTTAAACTCACGATTGTGTGGTAAAGGGTTAAATAATTGAAATGAAAATGCTTGTCAGTAAATATAATGGGTTGGCACTGGGGAAGTAAATGTGCATGACAGAAGGTGTCAGTTAACACCTTAATAAATAATCCGGAGTGTTTACATCTGTGCAGAAGAAAGCCTTTGAAAACATCGTTGGAAAAGGAGAAAATGCTGGAAACTAGCATCTACTCTTTATTCCAAATTGTTTTCTACTATTTGTCAGAGAGAAATCATCTTTTGAGCTAAATTCAATTTTTGGCTTGCATAAACTAATGCTTTGAATTTGGTCTAGTGTAAAATTTTGTTGTTTGGTAAGGAGTTCAGTGACATACTGACTGAACTTTTTGAATTATAAAAGGTGACATTTATACACAAACACTTTACTTTATTAATTTTTATTCACAAATGTAAAGACAGTCAACTAAAGCACTTGAAGAAAACAAGTTGAGTGTGGCTTCAATTATCTGATTTCTCTTTGAAAGGGTGAAAAAATTGTTGGAAATGAAACAAGGCCAACACATCTGGGTGCCAACACTCTCATGCAGTTGCTTGATATTCAGTGAAAACTTTCGAGTTGAAAAAGAGCATAACCGTGTAATAGATATTTTGATGGTTACCAGCCACTATTGTATGGGTTCCACTTTTGATAATTAACAGCTAGTGAGAGTTTGAAGGAAGTATCTTCAGTAATGAACAAGATATTATGAAATGTCAAAGTATTTGCATGATGACATCTACCCAGAAGTCGACAGGGATATGACAATGCCTTAATGTTTTCTTTGAAAACAGCCGAGCTAAAATCAAGAACATAAAATAACATTTGCTTAGCCCATTTTTATAACAAGAACTGTCTCACTAAACAGCAATACAAGTATAGTGTATTTCCTTACAACTCTGATATGAATTGAAAAAACATCAACACACAAAAATAATAGTGAATTAAAGGCCCAGTAAAGGCCATAATATCAAAGCAGGTGTCATAATACATTTAAATTCAAATCATACCATTTAAAAGTATGGAAAATATTGTGGAGATGACAGTCTGTTATTGTGTAGTGGGGCCATATGTCTGTCGCTGGCAGAAAAAAAAACAAGAGGACCATGATGGTCCTATATCGCTCACCTGAGTACTAAGCAGTAAAGGTCTACAATGAAGATAAATACCAAATATCGAGGTTCAAGGCAAAATAATAATGAAACAAGAGCGGCAAATTGTCGCAAGATATGCCCGTCCCACCACCACTTGTCAAGGAGGTATAACAATCGCAAAGGGCAGGTAATGCAACAAACATGTTTACCAAGTCTCAAGTCAATTTGACTTGAGACTTCAAAGTTCCGTTCCAGACAAGCAAGAAATACTGTAAAAAAATGAAGATCAAAGTGGAATTACTCAAAATCAGCACTAGGTAGAGTTATTGTTCTTGCGCACTGTACTCGGTAATATTGCAACAAACATGCATACCAAGTTTGAAGTCGTTCTGACTTGAGATGACAAAGTTATATCCCAGACAAGCACTAAATGCTGTAAGAATGACGATCAAAGGGAAATAACTCAAAGACAGCACAAGGTAGAGTTACAATTCTTGTGCACTGCACTTCCAAATATTTCAACAAATAAGCATACCATATTTCAAGTCATTCCTACAAAAGATGACAAAGTTTTGCTCTGGACAAGCAAGAAATGCTATAAAAATAAAGGTCAAAGGGGGGTAATAACTCAAAATTCGTGATAGGAAGAGTTATGGTTCTTGTGCACTGCACTCCGTGATTTTTCAACAATCATGCATACCAAATTTGAAGATGTTCAGGCTAGAGATGACAAAGTTATATTCCTGACAAGCAGAAAATGCTGTTAAAAAATGACAATCAAAGGGAAATAACTCATAGACAACACGAGGTAGAGTTATGGTTCTTTCACATTGCACTCTGTATTATTGCAACAAACACAAATGCCAAGTTTCAAGTCAATCGGACTGGAGATAACAAAGTTATGCTCTGGTCAAAGAAATATTCTAAAGAACTTTCTAATTCAAGGGCAAATAACTCCAGTTGTTCTGGTCCGATTAGACCCATAATCAAACTCATCTGAGATGTTACGGTCATATATATTTTGACCAAGTTTGGTGCTGATTGGTTGATATTTGTAGATGCTAGAGTGTAAAGAAAGTCAAATATAGCAATTTTCCTAATTCAAGGGCAAATAACTCCAGTTGTTCTGGTCCGATTAGACCCATAATTGAACTCATCCAAGATCTTATGGTCATATATATTTTGACCAAGTTTGGTGCTGATTGGTTGATATTTGTAGATGCTAGAGTGTAAACAAAGAAATATGAACGGACGGACGGACGACGGACGGTGAGTGATCACAATAGCTCATCCTGAGCACTTTGTGCTCAGGTGAGCTAAAAATCTAAAATCAGGCAAAAAAATAAACAAAATACAGCTACCTAGCAGGTTTTAACCTAGTTTTGAAATTAGTTTCTCTGTCACCGACTTATACTTGGACTGACCGCACAATGACAGATTGTCATATTCACAATAATTTCCATACTTTTAAATGGTATTATATAAATTCAAATGCATTTAAACACCCGCTTTGTTTACATTTGGCCTTTATTGTTAGTTTAAGTTTTTTTTATTATATTCCTATCAGTGAATTACTGGGATTTCTCAGTGACTATTTTTTCAGTTTTTTCACAGTGAATAACATCACTAGTGATGATATGGTATCATTGCTACTGATGATATAGTTTTAGAATGTTTGCCAGAACTACTTTTTTTCCTGTAGAGTGCTTAACTCACAGTCTAATGTTTCTGTTTCTGCTTCAAACATGTTTAGTAAACAATAGCACATTGAAAAGATTTTTGGTACAGTCTTTCCAAACAATCCTGAGTTAACGACCTTGTGGGAGAAATCTTTTTAAAACATTTCCAGAAAAGAAGGTAGCTTCTGTGGGAGAGAGCTCTTGGAAAATATTATGGAAAAACGAGGAAAAAAAAAACTGCCAACCAGCATTTTCTCTTTTTTCCATAATGTTTTCTATTCTATCAGAAAACCTAAAATCTTTTGTACCAATTTAGTATTTGTCATCTGGAGATGTTTTTAATTTGGGAGAGTCTTATAATTGTCATGTGGGAAAAGGTTAACTGTTCCTTCTCCTAATTTTATATGGCTGGTTTTAAATTGTACAGGTGCAAAACCATGCATGCCTTCAAAATGGAGAGATAGATGACGTCATTTATGCGCAAACCCTTGAGCATTACGTCAGCTGCTTCTGCCAAAAATGGATCATGTGTTTGTATAGAAAAGTCCCACATACAGTTCTTGATAATTATTAGCAAACAAAGGGTGAATTAGGAATATAATAAATAGGATAATCAACTGGTTGTGTGTGATATTATTCTGTCACTCAAATGGGGTTTGATGCGGTTAAAAAACTTGTCCTTTGGACTTATTTCTTTTTCAACCTCATCACACCCCATTTTTAATATCACACACAACCAGTTGATTATTCTCTATATCCCAAAATCTTAAAAATTTGAATGACATAATATGAATGATACCGTAACAAATAATTCCCTGGACAACAGTAGCTTTCACAGACAATGTAGAATAAAATCAGACTGTACAGAAGATGGTCTGTCTAAGCTTGGACCTACATTGATAATTTGAAAGGTACATGTACTCTAAATCAAAACACTTCTCAAGTTCAAATATCTTGTTTTTTTCTTTTTCACCTCTTTATCACACAACAAAATTTAAGACTTGTCCAAGCCTGGCTGGGTAGCTCAGTGGTTAGAGTATCTGACTCGGCACCTGGTGGTTGCGGGTTTCATACTCAGTTCAAGGAAACTTTCTTTCAGGCAATTTTCTGCCTCTCACCTCTGATATGTGTGAGAAAAGTAGTCAATCACATGGAAAGAAAGTTGTGTCAGTACTAGTGTGACAAAGCCAGGAAACATATGCGTAGGTGCACTGACTGCTGTGATATGACCTAAGCTGTTAAAACAGCGTCAAACTCTAGGACAAATAAATGATAGACTAGTCCAAATTCAAAGCAGCTGCAGACGACAAATCAAAAGTGGTTTAAATGATGAAACTTGTATTTAAATCGGTAGGAAATATTGTGGAAAAAAATAGGAGAAAATGTTGCTTATCAGCATTTTCTCCTTTTCCACAATGTTTTCAAGCTTTTTTTCTCATGGTTGCTAAAAATTGGGCTTGTGTGGTAAAGGTTAACACTTAACTACTCAACACAATATTAGTCTTGTCTGAATTGAAATTACTTGTAGAAAACAAATTAAATTCAGCTAAAAAAATGATTAAGTCTTCAAAATGGTAGAAAACATTCAGCCAAAAAGGAGAAAATGCTGGTTGTCTGCATTTTTTTTCCTTTTCTCACAATATTTTTAAAAGCCTTCCAGATCAGGGTTGCTAAATATCTGATTGGTAAAAGGATAAACTGACTGAAAATGTGCGATTAATTTTGGTCCATTATCTCTGAAACCACCTCTAAGCTGATAGGTCAGAGACATTTTTTTTCACATTACCTATTCCCTGCAAAAATACCAGGCGAGAAATGAAATTTAGTTGGGTTAGGCAAAATATATGTAAGGGCTAGCATTCTGATTTTTTATTTTTTGCATTGGACAAAATACATGTACATGTAAGGGCTGGCATTTTAATTTTCATTTTCTGCTTTGGGCAAAGTACATGGAAGGGCTGGTTTTTTGATTTTTATTTTCTGTGTTGGCCAAATACATGCAAGGGCTTACATTTTGATTATTATTTTCTGCTTTGGACAAAATACATGGAAGGGCTGGCATTCTGATTTTTAGTTTCTGCTTTGGCCAAATACATGTAAAGGCTTGCATTTTGATTTTCATTTTCTGCATTGGACAGAATATATGGAAGGGCTGGCATTTTGATTTTTAGTTTACTTTCATTTGATCATAAAAAATAGCACAGTCAGTGGTTTCATGGCAGGGTAGGTGAGGGTTGGGAAAAACAAGACAAAGGGATTTTGGGATTCATATTGAAATAATACCATGAAAATTTGGAGCTCAGCTCCCTCCTAAACACACACAAAAAAGGACAAATTTCCCCCAAAAAGTTAAATGGCAGTGAAATAGTGGAATCCTTTCAGCTAAGCTGACACAAGATGACTGACAACTGCAAGTTCAACAAAAATGAAATGTTATCAGAAAAAGGAATAGAGTGACAATCATCACAAAAATTACAATTAGTACCAGGCCTTTCTTTAGAGAGAGCAGTGAATATAGTTGAACAATGTGAACTAGTGAAAAATCAAATGAAAGATCAAGCAGCACCACAACATATCAAAGGAGTACAAGAACAGAAACTACTGTTTCCTAATGAAATCAAAGAGGCCAAAATTTCAACATGAGCAGAGTCTAAGAGATAAAAGGTTAAAAATGTCCAACAAAATTCATCAGAAGGGACACTGTTTAGCAAGAAATAAACAATACTGTTAGTGCAACACATCTAATTACATTCTTACGAACAAAGTTCGTAACAAAGAAACAAATGAACAAATGCATGGCAGAAATAAAGGGACCGGGCAGGATTCAAACCCTAGAACGCCCGGACGAAAGGCCAGTACCATAACCACTGAGCTAAAGAGACATCTCCCTAACGCAATTGTTAGGTATTGTATTTAAATCGGGACGAAGCCATGCATGAAGGAGTGGTCTCTTGTAACACACCCCCTCTTAAAGTCATCATTTATTGATGACTCAAAGCCTTATTAGGCAGTAAGTCTATTATTCAGACAACAAATGTCTGCTTTTGGACAACAAATGGGATTAATAGCTCAATGGCCAATCCTGGACCAGCCCCCATCTTACGAACGAAGTCCGTAACAAAGAAACAAATGAACAAATGCATGGCAGAAATAAAGGGACTGGGCAAGATTTGAACCTAGAACTCCTGGACGAAAGGCCAATACCATAACCACTGAGCTAAAGAGACATCTCCCTAACACAGTTGTTAGGTATTGTATTTAAATCGGGACAAAGCCATGCATGAAGGAGTGGTCTCTCGTAACACACCCCCTCTTAAAGTCATCATTTATTGATGACTCAAAGCCTTATTAGGCAGTAAGTCTATTATTTAGACAACAAATGTCAGTTTTTGGACAACAAATGGGATTAATGGCTCAATGGCCAATCCCGGACGGGCCCCCATCTTACGAACAAAGTCCGTAACAAAGAAACAAATGAACAAATGCATGGCAGAAATAAAGGGACCGGGCAGGATTCGAACCCTAGAACGCCCGGACGAAAGGCCAATACCATAACCACAGAGCTAAAGAGACATCTCCTTAACGCAGTTGTTAGGTATTGTATTTAAATCGGGACGAAGCCATGCATGAAGGAGTGGTCTCCCGTAACAACATGTAACTTGCAGTATGCTGTTGGACAAAATAGACTAAATGTAAGGAAATGTTCTATACATGTATGCTTAATTACTACATCTTGAATTGTTTGATAGAGACTATAGTATACCACATGTATCTATGTCCATGCACATTAATCATGTATGTAGAGTTGGTCTGCTTGACAATTTTCTTTAGTTCTTGTATTAAGTTTTTTGTATAGAATCTTTCCAGATACATCCCAAGACTCAAATACAACATGGTGTCACTATAAAAGGATGCAAAAAAGTAATGATAATGATAGTAATAATGTGAGATTGTTAGTTCATAGAAAATGGATTTAAGCAGAATTCCTCATCCAAAAATCAATTACTAGTACTAAAAAAAGGAGAAAAGCTCAGGATGGACAAAGCCATTCAAATAATGCAAAATTTTGAATACTGTAAACTTGCCTTGGACATTCTAAAGAACAATGGTGATAAATCAAAATGGCAAACACTACTTAATGACAGTTTTAAGATACTGGCAAATGCAATACATAATGTGCTCTAGAAAGAGGAAGGCCATGATAAAGCCAGGAATACCAAGTAAATACAAGAAGGTTTGCAACATGGAAACTCCAGTCACAGGAAATTTGTTTGGAGATGACCAGGATGCAAAGGTGGATGAAATCAAACAGGAGAGAAGGATCAATAAATTAGGACGCTTTAAATCTCCTTTTTTATGGGAAAAGAGAGCCAAAAAGGGCACAGGGAAACCAATTCAAAAGGGATGATAAAGGACATCAGAGTCAAAGGAGCATGAATCAGGGAAATTGGCACAAAGGGCAGAGTTATAGAGGGAAACTCTTAGCTCCACCAATGGGAAAAAAAGATTATATTAACTGTAAGTAGACACTTCAATACTGCAAATACAACTGCAACTTTTGTGGGTGGAAAATTACAACAATTTCTCCCTTACTGGAAATCCATCACATCAGACTCATGGATATTGGTAACAATTACTGGTTATTGATTAGAAATTTAAAAAAAAACATGGCAACTCGTTATCCCAAGGCTTGTTGAGTTCAACCTACAAGCTACAGTACTATTAAATGATGAAATTGAAAAATTTCTTAAAAAGGGAATCATTAAGACGGTTACAACTTGTGACATAGGTGAATTTTATTTTAATATATTCATATACCCTAAAAAGGTTGGAAACGTACGAGTTATTTTGAAATTGAAAAAATTCTTTGATTATGTGGAAAAAATTCATTTCAAGATGTAAACATTAAAATCAGCTATTGCAAATGTACAACAGAGTGATTTCTTTGGTTCAATAGATCTGAGAGATGCATACTTCAGCGTGCCAGTGCCAAAATGTGACAGAAAACTCTTGAGATTTATATGGAATGATACAAGATACCAGTTCTGTATGCTTCCCCAAGGATACTAGGGTAGCACTAAAGTGTTTATAAAAATAACGAAACTTATTTTTTCCTTGCTCCGAAAATTCAGTCATTTCAGTGCTCCATACACTGATGATAGCTTGTTGAGACGACAAAGCTATCAAGATTGTCCAGAAAACATGAATGATTCAGTAACACTTGTTGACAAACTACAATTCACAGTACATCTAGAATTTTGCAATTATCTGTCTCAGACAGCCACGAGAAACTTCATACTTTCCTAGGGATGCTTAACTATCTTGCAAAATGTGCCCCAAGTCTTTCTGAGGTGACTAATCCTCTTAGGTTAATTATTGTTGAAAAAGAATCAGATTTCATCTGAGACATGACTCAGTTTTGGGAATTTACCAAGGTCTAACACAAAATTATTGATGCACATGTTCTATGTTATTATGGAACTTTGATAAAATGCAATACTCAAAACTATAATACTTAAAAAACATACATGATATTTTTCCTTACAATTTTCACTTATGACGTCCAAACTTTGGGATGCTGAGCACATAGGTGTACAAAATTTCATATAGTATAGATGTATTTGCTTTGCATTCAAATGTTTTTTACTTATATTTCATATTCATGTATGCTTACAGATTCATTGGTTTTACATCTTGAAGATAACACAGCCTCTGAAAAAGTCAATATTCATGACTGGGCCAGAGGACGCAACAAAAAGTGATGAAGATAGCTGTGGTGAGGATATCGGTGGTAATATAAACAATTCAACTGGAAACCAACTACATGCAGACGATAAGTTTCAAGATGCAGGATGTATTGGGAACAGCAACTGCCAATACTAATCCTATCAAGGATCAGCTGCAATGTGGCATGATCTTCATCTGATATTAGAACTTCCTCTATCTCCAAATTAGCTCTACTTTGACATTCTTTTCACTATTGCGAAGGTTTTGGATTGACTGACCAAACTTGGAATTAGAAGAACTTGTACACTGTGATCAGACCGAATTGAAAAGTGCCTTTTGACTCCTACACAGCAGATGTTTAAAATTGGTCAAGGAGTTTTTTATTTTTCGTTTTGATGAATCTGAGCAATATGACAATAACATTGCCTATCTGGGAATGAACTATCACAATGTTATGCCAGCAAATAGAGTTTAGCTTTGGTCAAAAAGGGAAGGGAAGATCAAAGAAGCACAGCTGCCAAACATAATTGCAGAGCACAACCAGTGCAAAGGGGGGGACGGGGGCAGGCACTAATCGTATGGATCAGAACATGAACTCATACAGAATAGGGATTACATTAAAAAAGTGGTGTTAGGCACTGTTCACGTTTGTTCCTGACATAGTGGTGCAGAATGCTTGGATACTGTACAGCCTATCTACCACATTTCAAAGGCAGCACCTTGATCTGCTAGATTTCAGGTAAGAAATAGACAAAACATATCTAATGCAGTATTAGAAACGAGCAGAGCCAGGCTGGCTGTTAGGAAAGGTCTTGAACATAACCACAAAATTCCAGCTTCTGTCTGCCAAGACAGCCGCAGTCACTACAAAGCCCCAATCAACACACAGAGAAGATATGCCTATTGTGAAGGGAAGTCAACAAGGATCTGTGTGACTTCATGACAGATGTTTTATAGCATTTCGTTACCCGTGATAGAGGAAAGAACTGTTAACTGGATAGACAGTCAAGAGTGTGTTTTACAGTTTTATAATCTGTTAGATAATTATTTCTCACAGCATTCATTACGACAGAAAAAAAGGAATTTTTTGCTAATATTGAAAACTGCAGTTACTAGAGTCCCAAATATGGGCATTTATCAACATAATTTAAGAAAAATTACTAATTATTCTTTTACTTTTTATGATAACTTTTTTTTATATCTGTTAGTTTTTCGTTAAAATGCAAAAAATAAAAATAATGTGGTCAATAACAGATTAACGTTGACATACAGCAAGCACTTGGCAACCTATTGTCTCTACTGAGGGAGAAACACAGATATTGAACAATACATGCAGTGTGTACAGGAACACCTTTGCTATAAGTTCTAAAATGCTAGATCACAGTGCCAAATGATGATCTTTCTATCATCTAATATGACACAGTACAGATAAGGCTCACACAGGCTTACATAATTTCAAAGACATCAAGACAGTTCTCTGGAACACATCCCTTTCAAATTCTGGTGTTTTAAAGGGCTTAGAAAAAAAGCTGAAAGACAGACAAGAACTAAATAAGCAGATAGGTGACTAATAACCAGAAGTGGGTAGGAAACAGCAAACATTTCCCTCAAATAACAGTGGAAATGTCCTTGGTTGGGTAAGGACAGACAATATCCAAACAATCAAAAATGAAAGTTGCAGTATAATCAAGGTTCCTCATGTACAATTCAAAAAGTTTTTTTACTGAAGCCTCGAATTGGCTATTGCAACTTTCTTTTGTGTCAGATTTTAATTAAATGACTTGTGAATGCAAGAGATTCTTGTGGAAGATTGCCTGAAATCCTTTGACCAAAAAAGGGAAGAAATAACACAAGAGAAGTGGTCTTAGTCACAGTTCTTTCAGGCTACAAACTGCGTTTCAAGGAGAATGTTTGTCCGAAGCTGAACCCCATCTTTGCCCTACTTAAGTTCCACAAGGTAGTCAAAGGCGCAGATATGATCAAATCATTCTTAACAATGCTGAGACAGTGCGAAAGACTGAATACAGTGATCAAACGAACAAATTGATTACGGATTGAACCATTTTTCCCCACAACCTCTAGCAAGATATGGGACAAGCTCATTAATGTTGGGAAAGAACTTGACTTTAGACAAAACCATAAAAATTGCCCAGAGCCAGGGATACTCCCAGGAGTACTTAAACAGTGCTCGCGCTGCCAATCGACATTATCGACAATTGTCGATTAATTAATTCAGCTGTCGATTAATTCTTCCAATTATCGATAAAAATTGTTGATTAATTTATTCCCCCCCAAAAAAGTCGGGTAAAATTCCCTTTACTTGCCTGGATCACGCGCTAATTTGCACTGGAAATGTAGTAATCGCTAGTTTCACACCTTGACGGACGCAACCTTAGGTAATCGACAGGTCACAGTTGGCTTGTATATTCCACAACGCGTGTCATGTTATCAGTTGTTATTCTAAGCCGTTAATTGGAGAACGCGATTATTTGTTTATTTCACGTTAAATTTTGATTGAATATTTTACTCGACGCAGTGATAGAATGCCTTAGATTTCAATACCGCCAGAAACGGCGATGGCGACTACAGGAAACCAATTAGATATCAATTCGTTTACATTGCTAACGTAAACCGGCGCTGTTTAAATGTCGGCGAACAAAAAGAAAACAATAATTCATAATTGAATTTAATTGACATGTTGACATTATTCTAATAAATCTTGTTCTTGAACCCTTAAAATCTTATCATTCTTCACTTATACGTCAACATGGGTCGTCCTAAACGAAAACTAAAAACTATCGCCAATTAAAAAAGATAATAAACTAAGGAAAATTTAACTGCATTTACAGTATTGGATTTAGCAGTGGTACCAGTAAATAGCAGTATGAAAATTCAAATTAAATTTAAAGGCTTAGGTTTATAACCTCGTCCACTTCACTGTTTCGGTACTATCGAGTGAATGACTTTATTTAAGACATTTTATCCTCCTCATTGACCTTATTAGAAAATAATTAAGGTCAACAGATAATAAAGGGAGGTAATTCATCATGTAATAGAAAATTTTCTCCTTTACTTGTGCACATCATTTATTACAATAAAAAAGAAAAAATGTTGTTTGGTAAAGAAGTAACCATTCATCAATTAATTGTCTGTATGCTTTTATACAAATAATGTGGGAAAAGGAGAACTATCCTAAGGAAATGGTGTAGAACAAATTTTCCTTTTCCTACAATATTTTCTACAATGTAAGATTAAAATGAAATTTTGTCTTTTGGTAAAGGAGTAACCATTCATCAAAAGAAACTAGGACCTAAAAGCCTTTATGCTTTTATGTAACTATTGTGGGAGGGAGCACTATCCCAGGAAATGGTATAGAGCAAATTCTCCTTTCCTACAATATTTTCTACAAGGTAAGATTAAATATATATGACCATTTTTTTATTATTATTATTGTAATGGAATTGATTATGTGAATGAAAGTTTGAAACTATGAGTAAAAAACAAAGTTAATGCTACATGTGCATGTCTTTTCTTTTAAACCAAACTTTGCGCGCTTAATTTGTCTATTAATATTTTCAAGAAAAAATTGTTGGCCATTATTTTACTTGGGCCAGAGCTAGCACTGCTTAAAGAGTATGTCAGTAGATGTCAACTATGGTACAACCAATTTGCTGTTGTTTGTAGGTCTGCTAAAGATCAAATTTTCAATTTACATCCTGTAATTCAAACACAATCAGACTTTGAGAAGTCCACCTACTTTGTTCATTTTAATGATTCTGCTTCTGTTTACACAAAATCAAGGTAGGAATAAATTCAAACTAAGTAAAATCTAGAATTGACACAGGCTCTCAAGTCAATGTTTTATCTTCATCGCTTTATCATAGCTTTGGGATTAAGGGTTCTTGAACTGAAAGGGACATTTAAAGTTCCTAAGGAGCTACTAACTCAAGTAAAAAATTGCTATGTGAGAATATACTTGGATAACACTATTGCTGTATTGTATATTAATAATTTCTGGGGACATATTGAATCTGTGCAAACTAAGATGCCAAGTAAGAATCTGTGTTAAGATACTTTAAGGCGTAGCCTCTGCCTTTGCACTTCTGGACAATATTTTGAAGAATGGACGTGCTGAAAAAGCAAATAAGCTAGATCCAGATCAACAACACTGGTAACTTCCTGTGTCTGTTGTATTTCATCCACAAAAACTAAATCGGGTAAGATGCGTCTTTGACTTGTCTTCGAAGTATGTAGGGCTATCCTTGATCAACGCTTAATCAATGGCCCAACCAATAGTTTGTCAGGTGTACTGATGAGATTCCACAAATTTTCCACAGATTTCCACATTCAGCAATGGCAGATTTACAGCAAATGTTTTACTCCTTCTACATAAGAGATCACAAATACTATTTACAGTTTCTCTGGTAAAAAGACAAGGACCCAGATAAACAGATGATCAAGTACAAAATGTGCCAACATGTTTTGGGGAACAATCTCTCTCCCACCATTGCAATTAATGGTCTTCTAAAATCTGTCAAAATTGCTAAACCAGACATTACAGAATTTGTAACAAAGGATGTCATCTTTGACAAGTTGGTTTCAAGATTTTTCATTTTAAAAAGAGATTCTTACATGGGAAAAAAAACTCAGTCAGTGCTTAAAAAACCATACATTGACAATTCCACAAAATAGAATCCAATTGTCTTAGGAAAATGAAGACTCGGCCAAAGAATTCAAGGACCTTGACCTTTGCTGTGAAGATTTACCATGTCAAAGAAGTAAGGGCTAAAATGGGAGCCGCAGACAGACAGTTTTAAATACAATGTAGTTCAAGCCTCTAAACCATACACCAGACGTGGTGTGTTGGCAGTAGTCAAGAGCATATTTGACTTACTAGAATTTTTAGACCCAGTAGTCATCAAAGGCAGGTTAATTCTCAGAGATCTTATGGCTAGTACCTCTGGATGGGATGAGCCTTTCCCGGATCAACTACTTCCAGTATGGAATGTTTGGAGAGGTTCATTAAGCTACATCAAGGAAGAGATTATCCCAAAAAATCTCTTGCAGTATTTAGCATGGAGATATTGCAAAGGTGTATATGTATTCTGATGCTTCAGAACAAGCCATTTCAGCAGTTAATTACCAGTACTTAGTTTCACTAAAGAAAACAAGTTTTCTGGTGCAAAGTCCTACTTGGAAAAAGACCAAGTTTTCCGATGCAAAGTTCTACCGTCAAAAGGACATACAATGCCCTGTATGTAACTCTGTGCAGCTGTACTTTCAGTGGAAATATCTCTGAATAGCTAGCCATTCCATTGGAACTGTTCCAATTTAATTGTGATAGCAAAGTGGTCCTTGGCCGTATAAATAATCATAAAGATTCCATTCTTACCTTTGTAACAGAGTGGCTAGGCTTCTATGATCAACAAAAGCATGCCAATGGGTTTATGTACTCACCAATTCTAATTCTGCAGACTGTGGTACAAAGGTCATACATGCAAAAGATATCCAAACCAGTATATGGTTACAGGGGTCCTTCTAAGCTGAAACACTATGCCTCTACCAAAGAAGAGAAGTTTCCACTAGTAGAACCAGACACTGATAAGGAAATTAAACCTGAAGTAAATACTCTATAAACGTAAAAACTCTATAAACAAGTTAAGTGTCAATACTTGGTACAGTAAGATTTACTTGCTTTTCATTGTGGCATCACCTATGTTTTCTTGAGTCGCTGGGAGAAAGAATACCTGCAATCTTTACAGCAGAGGCGTAAATGGATTCATGGTAGACCGAATGTTTGTTATGGCAATGTTCTTCTTCTTTGTGATAAGAGCGTTAAGCATATTTCTTGGCTAATTGGGAGAATGGCTGAGGTTTTTCGCAACCACTGATGGAAAAACTGCATAAAGTAAAAGTAAGCTTTGTGAAAAAGGCTCAGTGTATGGTATGAATATATAATCACTAAATAAGGGAAATTGTTGTTCTTTTCAGTATAAAATCAGATTAGTACTAACAATGATGTTTATGTCAGTTATACACTAACAGAGAACTTTTTCTTTTGATCACATAAAGCATACAATCAAGTCGGTCAGTATCTTCTTAGTACTGATGTCATTAGAGTTTGGTCATAAAGATTTTTAAACAATTTGCTCAAAGTACTGTTTGTCTTGCAACATCTAAAATAGGTCAACTGTATTTTGTACTATTGCCTTTACATATTGACCCTTTGATTTATACCAGTATTATGCTTGATATGCTCGGAGACATTGCATTTAGAATTAAGCGTGTAAGATTCCTAAAAAGTGTCACATTTCTGAAGCTCTTTTGTTTAATCATGAACAAGGGAAGTTGTTAATTATGATAACTTTCAATATCAGATGGAGTATGTTTGTTTTTGTGTACAAACAACTTGTACGTAATTGGTTGCGTTGGAGCCTTGTTAGAGCAAATCATTTTGGGTTTATGAGGTTTGTTCCTTGATAGACTCTTTGAAAAAAACATTTTGCAAGCGTACACTGCCATTTGTAATGAAAAGTCTGAATTCATATGCAACAAGATTACTGCCGTCATACCGAGCACAAAGCACATTGATGTAGGTATAATTGTGTCTACTGAATCTCGGATACAGAGTCTGTATGATGTATAACTTTCTCCTTTGGCCAAAAGTATTTCTACTGCTGTTTTTCCCAGAAATCTTTAACATCTATTCATAAATAAAAAATGTGATAAACCCTTTACCACACAATCCCGAGTTTTAATAACCATGAAACAGGAAGCTTTTGAAAACAGTATGAGAAAGGGACAAAATGCTGGTACATGTAACTCTAACTTGTAATGTGAAATTTCTCAAGGAGTGATAGACATGATCATAAACATGCATTGTGTTCTACAACATAATCTACTGAATGTTTCTCAGAGAAACAACAACTATATTTGACTAAGATTCAGCCATTCTTCAAGGGCAAACTTAGTTCCAGTACTAACACGACCCCTAAGGTCCTTGTCATCGCTGGAAACTTTCAGAAGGTCAGCTAAAGGCAAGTTCATATGTACTTGTTCTTCATTCTCGTTGAGCAAAATGGCCCTGAAATAGAAAGGTCAAGTTTGACTGGTAACTCATTCCCTCCCTAAACAAATATGCAGCCCATGACTGAAAACATCCTTACAGAATATGAGAAGTAGTAGATAATCTACATTAATTAGTTTCATTCACAAATAAACACAAAAGCATTATGGTGAAGGAAGAAATAACTTCTTTTGGGGGTTTCCTTACTTTTGCCTTAATGTTTTCAAAAGCTATTTGCTGCATGACACAAAAAAGCTGTATGTAAGTGGTTATGTGTTACAATGGAAAACCACATTGCAAATATGCATTAGTTTAAAGGCGGCTATTCAGATTTTCATAATGTTATCAAAGTTAAAAAATGATTAGTAACCGAATTAAGTAAGGCGATAAAGCTGGCAAACCAGTGTAAGATGTGCGGATTTTTGAGTAATATTTCCTACATGGGCTACGTAGTCACCTAAGGTTAAATTAGATTTCATGCCAAAATTTCACAAAGGTTTGTGGAAATGTCATGTGATCAATAACACACATGAAATGGCACTCAAATAAGTATAATAACATCAAATTTTATCTCATAAAAGTAGACAGTTACTTATTGCAAAACATCCAACCCATGATTTTTGAAGGCCTTTTAACCAGCATGTTCAGCATTTCCTGAAATGATTTTTATCCTTGCACGGATAGATTTCATCAATGGAGCAATGGCTAGTTTGTCGTCAGCAAGTCTTTTCAGTTTCGACAAGTCTAAATTTTTGTTGTAAAGTAAAGTGATAAATTGACATTATTGTGTTGACTTATTAAAATTTTTTATCTAATGTTTAAATTGCTATGGTATTTTTATGTTTTCAATGATCTTTTCTTTTGGCCCAAGCAGAAATATTTTTAACAAATGTTAAGTCTGAAAGTATGGTATGTCATTTTCAGTATGTAGATGCTGGGTATGAGGGTGACAAAAACCTGCAGTTTGATACCTGCAGTTTGATGCTTAAAGGCTTGGTAAGACCGGCTAACGGATATGTAACGGGGGGAAACGGACAAAAACATGCAGAATTTGGTTATCCGGTGACAAAATTCATCTCCTCTGCCGCTCGAGGCTCACGCGATCGGTGTGTGGAGAGAGGAAGCCACACAATGACCGCACGAGTATCACACATGTAACGGAAAAAAAACGCACGTTTAACGGATATGTACAGGATAATAAACGGTCTATTAACGGATATCACCGTACGAGTAAGGGACTTGTACCGGATAAAACGGAAGTGCAACGCATGAGAACCGGACAAAACGTACGATGAACGGAAATGTACCGAACACCAACGTACGAGGAACGTACTGGTCACGTGACATGCCGAGGGTATAAATTGTCAGATGCACCCAAAGTCTATCATTTGCATGTCTCTGTCCGTTTTGTCCGGTGGAAAGTTTTGAACATGCTCAAAACTTCCCACCGGACGGAACGGACATCGCCGGACAAGTAGCGGATTCACCAGATAAGAAACGGACATAAAATGGATACGAACAGACACGAACGTTACTCGTCCGTTAGCTCGGTGTGACCAAGGCTTAAGTCTTTACCACAAAATCCTGAGTTTTAACGACCCTGAGAAATTAGACTTTTGAAAACATAGTGGGAAAAGGAGAAAATGCTGGTGACCAGCATTTTCTCCTTTTCCCACAATGTTTTCTAACCTTTCAGACACAAATCCAATCATCTAAGCCATATTTAATTTGTTTACTGCAAATGTTTTGAATTTTGACAAGTCTATAAAATTTTGTCGTTTGGTTAAGAGTTAAACATTACCTAAAAGTGGCAGTTGATAGTTTCTGAATATCACATCTTGGTACTGTTTGACCTTCACCTTCCTTTACAGATGTTATTGCCTCAATTTGAGATCGATCAAACCATGCAGCAGCACCTACTTCAACAGGGTCAATACTAATTTTATCATTCAGAGACTGAGCTGTAATGTTTTGCTTTAATTTGACATGTAAGTAGATTACTGCATGGTGACGTTTTGGATGTCCCAGTGATAACCTAGGTGGAAAAACTGACTGGAAAGATACATAAACAGAAAAAAAACATACATTTGTGTAAGTTGTATAATGCATAATTTATAACAAGAGCACTACATGCCCTGATTGCGTTATTTTAATAAAAATTCTAATTCAAAAAAGGGTATAACTGAATCAAAAATACATTTGAAGGTGAACATTTCTTGTTGTATGGACCCCTCTTTTAATGGTTAACAACTTGTCCAAGTTTTATGTAAATATATAGAGATATTATGAAATGTCAAACTTTTTGCACCACAAACACACATATGATGATGATGCCAGGGCTTTGACAATACCTCGACGTTTTCTTTGAAAACAGCCTAGTTGAAAATAAGTACAATGTATCATACATGTAACCTCTTCTTCAATTCTTGAATTGGGTGTTTTGGATGCTTCAACCCTTTACCAAGCAATCACGAGTTTTAACAACCCTATTGAAAAAGCCATTTGAAAACATATTGGGAAAAGGAGAAAATGCTGGCAACCAGTATTTTCTCCTTTTCCCATAATGTTTTCTACCCTTCCAAAAACAAATTCAAATTTCTGAGTATTTTGTCATTTTGTCAAATGCTTTCGATTTGGACCAGTCTAAAATTTTGTCGTCTGGTAAAGAGTTAACCCATTACAACAGAAATATAAGTCTTTACATCGCTGCAGAAGACAGCTGATGAAAAATTTTCAGTGAAAAGGGGCAATTATTTGTAACAAACAATTCTTCCTTTCACCGTAATGTTTTCCATATAATTAAAAAACAAAAACAAAAAAACTGATATTTATCTAGTCATAAAACTTAAAATATAGTAACAGACCTAATTATAAAATATGGTATGATCTGTTACTGGTTCCTGTAGATCTGATTAGGCTACTAGCATGTCCAGTACCTATAGAAAGCAAGGATTGTGTACATGTTTTCTGAATCATACAGAAACAATGAAATAGTTATTCATTATTCACCTAAAACCACTTAACCCTCTACCCACAGTTTCCTGATTTAACGACCTGAATAGGGCTCAACAACACATTGTGGGAAAAGGAGAAAATGGTATGAGAGCATTTTCTCTTCACCCACAATGCTTTCTACAGTTTCAAAATCAAGTTCCTTCAATTTGGCTCAATCACTTTTTTGTGTCTGAGAGTTTAACCACTTACCACACAACCCTGACTTTCAATGAATCTCAGAAAGAAACCTAATCAAAATATTGTAGTAAAATGAGAAAATGCTGGTAACCAATCTTTTCTCCTATTCACACAATGTTTTCTACCCTATCAAAGACAAATTCCATCATTTGATCAGCATTTAAACTGATATCTGCAAATGCTTTCAATTTGGACAGGTCTAGAAATGTGTCATTTGGTAAAGAGTTAAGACAAAAAGCATAGTTGTTGAGGCTTACCTCCCACATAGCCATTATATCTATGTTATTATCACAGCACATATCAGGGGTCACAATGAGCCCTGTTTCCTCTTTAAGTTCTCGTAGACCTGCCTCCTGCAACTATAGAGAATACACAAAAAGTTGAATGTCATGCTTGTCTCAAATCAAATGAGAAATAGAACAACTGTTTCATCCAAGAAAAATTCAAGGTTCTGAACAGGTGCACCAGCTGTATTTGTTAGGTGTACCTCCTAGCAAAAAAAAGTCAATCAAATTATATTTGAACCATGCCCTGGCAAAAGGGGGTTAAATGCATCTCTGTGTTGCATCATACCAAGCATGTCATCACATAACTGACCAGAGATAACTCCACCTATCGCCATATATTGATAGCTGATAAATTACTTATTATCCAATCAAAATTTATAATCTGTGCGCACCTTTCTACATAATCTACATCTGGGTGTTTTTCCAAGACAAACATGCTGCAGTTCTACCTTAAGAATATACCTACATTCTTTTCCTGTTTGCATCAAAGATAAAAATGCATCTAAAATGATTAAATGATGTCAGTTAGATTATCATGGGGTAGAATCATACTTTTGCTGTGCAAAAATTTACCCATAGCAAAAAGTTTCGACCCTTGCCAGCTCAGCCTAATATCGAGGAGTGAATGCGAAACTATTCCATCTGCGTTTTGGACAATTTTACATATGAGGGAAAAAAAACTTCTCATTTCTCTGAAAAGCATTGTTAGATCGTTTTTTTTTTTTAGATATGTTGTGTTGAATTCATTTACACAATTCAACACAACATGGCTAAAAAAGATGATCTATCAATACTTTTCAGAGAAATGAGAAAAATTTTTCCTCACCTGTAAAATTTTCCAAAACGCAGACAGAATAGTTTCGCATTCACCCCTTGCTATGCACTCTGTGCAAAAGACATGGGTCATCACATTTTGCAGATGCATTAAGCCCCTTTACCACAAAGCACAGCTCATTTCTAATCTTACATCCAAATGAGGCTCAACAGCAATCTGTTAATCTTTTCTATGTTGGAAGCAGTGACTAACCCTTTATCACATGATTCCGACTTTAACAACCCTGAGGAAAGAGAATTACAAAAACATTGTGGGAAAAGGAGGAAATGCTGGTAACCGGCATTTTCTTCTTTTCCCAATGCTTTTTCTTCCTTTACAAAAACAAATCTCATTTATTGAGCCCTTCTTTGTTTCTCCTCTACAAATACTTTTATAATACATGAGTCAAAAACTTTGTTGTGCTGTAAAGGTATAACAGAAAGCTATCATTATATCAAGATTTGACGCCCTGCTGGGTAGCTCAGTGTTTAGCATATCTGACTTGTAACCTGGTGGTTGCGGGTTCGACATCTGGTTGAGGAAAACTTTCTTTCCGGCGTCTCTCATATCTGATGCATGTGAGAAAAGTAGTCAGAGGCTTCAAAAGAAAGGTGTGTCAGTACTGGTGTGAGAAAGCCAGAAAACACATGCATAGGTGCAATGACCCCTGTGTCCTAAGCTGTTAAAATGGTGTCAAACTCAAATACAAAATCGAGCATATTTTATCACAATGTTTTCCTACATGCTAGAAAAAGTAAATAAACCAACATAAAAAACGACAGACATCATAATACTCACAGTTTCATTTTTTTCTATGTGCCCACCTGAAAATAAAACCAGAATTCTTTTTTTATTTAACTGAAGGTATGAACACAAATAAATTTAAAACTGCAATAACATGAACTTTATGGCAACAAAATTTTACATTGTAGATTCCATATTAAAAGCATTTGCAGACAACAAATGATATCTGTCGCACATGATAGGATTTGTCTTTGAAGGGGTGAAAAACATAATCAGAAAAGGAGAAAATGCTTTTGAACTTCAGAAAATTATTGGAATACGACATATCTATCTGAAATACATGTAGCTAGTTATCAAGCCTTTAATTCACTCCTGAGTACAACAAAACTAAAATCTAATCAATTTAACTAGATTTTGCTTGGCTTTGCAAGCAGGCGTGTCAAATTACAGTTTAAGTTTTGAAGAGAGCAGCATGAGCTAATACTGTATAAATTAACTGGCTAATCTTGGCCTGTCCTTTATACACTGGACATTACAGGCTGTGATACAAAGGATATAGGATAAATAAATACATGTACAAGTGTCTGGCTACCTGGAGGTACCCATATTCCTGGAAATGTCCGAAGGTGATTCCCTCGTCTTGTCAACAAAACTTGGCCATCTCCTGATTCTAGGATAATGGCAGCACCGCAGTCAATACCACGAGTCCTTATTTCTGGAGGTAAACTTTTCTTGTCCATTTGGGTCATGTTATAGATTGGACAATATGGGGGATGCTGAGAAAACAAAATTAGGATCAAATTTGATGACAAATATATGAGTAATGCTCTAGCAAAAGGGGTTTTAATGCATTGTCCATGATCCATGATATTAAGTAAGTCATCATATAATTCTTGACCAAACCAAAATCTATTTTCTCTAACAAATGACTTAATATTGGGGTAAATGGTCCTTTGACACGCAGAAAATTGACCAAAAGCAAAAAGTTTTGGCCGACTGTGCAAGCTGACCTGGGCCGATACATTTTGCAGACGCACTTTTCACAGAGCATGGTTCATATGATTATGTCTCACTTTCAGTGTCAATAAGAAAGGAGACAGATTTGTTTTCATTTAAGAACTACAGCTTGAATTGTCCACTTTGTTCATTTGGTGCTCTAAGTGTTATGCTTCAACCTCTATGATTTATTGTTTTCTTATTTAGTCCATATTTCTTTACTGATCAAAGACAATTGAATCCTAACAACAAGAGGGCTATGATGGTCTTTTATCACTCCACTGTCTTTAAAATAAATGTACCATACACTTAATTGGCACTGACAGAGACATTAAATCATAAGAATTCTGTATGGCAATGAACTTTCATTCAAAGAATATAACTTAGCTCCTCCCAGCAACAGTCATATCTTTTTGAAATACTAACAGGATGTCAGTGAATACAAACAGGTTTAGTCAAATATTCATACTACATATCAATGAAGTGTAACAAATAGTGCTCTAATAAAAAGATTTCCAAAACTCAGGTAGCAGAAAACATTTTTTTCGATGGCATGAATAGTAAAGTTATGAGACAAAAACAACAAAACCTAACTTTAATATAAAGATACCCATTTACTCATTTTAGCCAAATGTAGAAATGTCTTTAAATCTATAAATTAGTAATATCTATGGCCCCAAAGAATGAAAAGAAGTTTCAGATTCATTATTTGAATGAATTTTGTTCAGTCTTTTGTTAGGCCTCACATATTTAGAATGCCAAAAAAAATACAAATAAATACTTTTATAAGAATGGAAATAAAAAGAAAAAAACAACATATAAATACCTTTATTTTGACATTTGTGGCACCTCTCCCTGGTGCTGATATGTGAAGTCTGTTTTCATTCAAGGCCACTGTTACTTCAGTTACACCATTTGCACTTAATGGGTCTATAAACTTCACAATACACTGAAATGTTGAAAATAGAAACAATGCACTCCTGACATAGACAGGCACTAAATGTTAATTGCAGACTGATAAGTTCTTTACCATATTTCAAATTTTAAACTTGCTTATATTGAGAAGATGGCCTTTTGAAAACATTGTGGGAAAAGGAGAAAACGCTGGTAACCAGCACTGTCTCCTTTTCCCACAATATTTTCTAGACTATCTGATACAAATCCCATTATTTGTGCCATATAAATTTTGTCATCTGCAAGTGCTTTCAAATTGGACCCGTCTTAAATATTGTCGTTTGGGAAAGAGTTAAACGTATCTCCAGACAACAAATGACGTGTGGGCTCAAATAATAGAATTTGGAATCAAAACGAGTAGAAAATATATTGGAGAAAAAACAGAAAATGCTGCTCTCTGCATGCCAAGTAAATAAAATGCACTGTTCAAAGTTATAATCTGAACTCAGCATTTTGAAAATTTTAAGTAATTTATCTCTGGATTTTCAAGAAAAGGCTTTTCAACAATCAGACTGTATTTTGTGAGCTGTCTGATCTTCTCTTGTTAAAATATGACAAAGCTTTACACTTGCCATTTTTGAAAGCAATCAGAAACATCAAATCAAATGTGGCTTAAATGATGGTAGTTGCCTTATCAAGGGAGTAAACCTTTGTGGTAAAAGGAGCAAGTGCTGGTAACCAGCTTTCCTTCCTTTAACCCTTTACCACACAATCACGACTTTTAACGACCCTGAGAAAGAAGCCTTTTGAAAACATTGTGGGAAAAGGAGAAAATGCTGGTAACCAGCATTTTCTCCTTTTCCCACAATGTTTTCTAACATTCACAAAACAAATTTCAAATTTTCACTCACTTTTATTTTGTCGTCTGCAAATGCTTTCAATTTGGGACGGTCTAAAATTTTGTAGTTTGGTAAAGAGTTATCCCTTTACCAGACAACAAAATTTAAGCCTTGTCCCAATTGAAAGCATTTGTAGACAACAATTTCAATGTGGCTCAAATGGTGTAATTTTTCTTTGATAGGGTAGAAAACATTGTGGGAAAAGGAGAAAATGCTGGTTACCAGCATTTTCTCCTTATCCCACAAAGTTTTCAAAAGGCTTTTTTCCCAAAAGTTGGCATTGTGCGGTAAAGGGTTAACACACATTGTGGACCCACATTTCATCCATAGCTCTAAAAAGTTAAGATTTATATGCTACAAAGTTGGTCTGGTGTGCTTCTAAATTGACTGTTCTAAGTTTACGAACAATGTTGTCAAATCAATTCATGTACTGAACCTTGACACTCACTGGTTGTCCCTTGATTTTTTGAAAGTATTCCTCTACCTCTACCTACCTGGGTGAAATCAGCTGGTTGGAACTCCGTCATTCCATCTTTCCACAACATCACTGTAACTCTCTCTGGTAAACCACTCATTCCTGGCTTTCTCAATGTCTGTTCATATAAAATGAAGCTTTTAGCAGATGTGTGCATGTACTGGTATACTGTCACTTTTTTTATGTCACATGATTTCATACACCACTTGCACAAACAATAATTGAAGATATCACATTTTGGAACGCTCCTGAATGGCTTCATCAAAATTCTCTGGATAACTCAAAGTTAATTAAACCTGAGCCATTAACAAAATCATTAACTCTTTAACAAATGACAAAATTTTACACTCGTCCAAATTCATCCGAAGTTGTTGCAGACAATAAATTAAATGTTGCTCAGTAAATGAAACTGACTTTTAAAGTAGAAAACATTCTGGGTGAAGGAGTAAAAGACCTCTTCTACAGTTAAATTGGCCTGTAAAGTTTATGTCGCCACGTTTACTGCCAGCAACATTCAAAAAGTCTGGACTGTACCCATTTAATCCAAATGTCACATCTGATCCCGAAGTTGCTCCAAGCATTTCTTTTTAGAAAGATTTAAAACACATTAAGTTTACATTGATTGAGAAACAAGTTCTCACAATTTTACACTAATTTCTCTCTATTCTGTGTCTTGGAAACTACACCAGTACTTGCGCCAAGTGTGTGGACCAATGAACAATCAAAAAGTTGACACCTGCTCCCAGCTATCTAACTCCAGACCTTATGGATACGAGGTCGACCCTCTACCTCACAACCACGGACACCACACAAATAAAGCTGATAGAAACCTGCCTGATGAATCTAAACAAGAAAAACCTGACATAGCTGCTGTGAGATCTTTACAGAAGAGGGAAGGTGAAATAGAGCAACCGTGGGTATTATGGACCATCGGAAGTTATTGTCAATTCTTTATTTAGTACTTTAAATCCATGAAAGATGAGTGAATTCCATAATTATGATTTAACGTATGATGTCATCTTTTTGTATGTTCATCTTGCAGGAGGTAAACAGCGGTCACCAAGTCCAAAAGAAAAGGAGAAATTTATTTAATAAACTAAAATTTCCCTACATTAACATGTAAGTAATAATAAGGAGGGTGTCTTTTTGCCAAAACACAAATCACAAAAATAACATCGCAGCTAGTCCCTGAATTGAGGATACCCCAAATTATGTAAACATGTTCTATCCACACACTATATTTTCATCCATTTTATCTTCGATCATGTCTGCTGACTCCAGTATTACCAATATACTCTAAACCCTCTAAATAACCCAGATACCCTTCCAGCATACCCCTGAGACAGTATCAAATGTTTGTTATGCAAATTTGGGGTGTTTTCCAGCCTTTTTTGGCGTTTTCCAGCGTTTATCTGTCATTAGGTGTTTTTTGGTCTTTCTAGGGACCCTTATTTTCTCCTTTATGTAATGTGGGACTACTATCTTATACCCTCAGATGAATACAGTATCCACCAAATAAACCTCTGATAACTGTTGTTTGTATTGTAATGGCTGCCATCGACATGGTACTGAAATGTATGAAGGGAGAAAAGAGTGCCTGACCTGGGACTGGAACCCACGACCCCTGTACACTAGCACTGAGCTAGCCGGGCATCTGGTCGTGAGTCCAACCAACGTCAACTACAAGAGTACTGTCCGATTTCTTAAAATAATGACCATATCCGGCGTTGCTCTGCTCCAGAATGTGAAGGCTGCGCAGAAAAGAATAAACACATTGGTTGGCTTGTAGACTTGAGCAAGAACAAAACCAATAGGCAATCGCTGACACTGAAACCATGATACGGTATGATGAAATGAGCAAAAGCATCGATGATCAACCGTAGATGACACTCTCATTGAGAGACTGACAGATTAGTTTATTATCAGAAAGTATGTGGAAATTCCATTGGCAGACTAGATCTACCTTCAATCCGAAGGGGAGCTCCGATGTTTTTTTATTGTTTCTTGCGGAGACACAATTACAAATATAACATTGGAGCAAGCCTCCGTATCGGGGGTATAAAGCAGACGACAACAAATTACAAGAGTCAGGATCCTTAAAATCTCATGACATAAGTTGCATGGAACCTGGCACCTCTAAGTTTGAAACACTTGTGGTACCAATGTGCCTCAGACTATTAAAGAACAATCTAATGAATGATCTTCAAACAAATGACGCAAGATTTTGTCCGAATTGATTATTTACAGTAACAACATTACTCGTGTGGTCACCTAAAAATATGGTCTTTATGCTCCTGGTAAAGGTTAAAGGCAATCGCTACAGTTTCACCATTTTTTCATAACATTCAGAATTTCATGAAACTTTGTGTGGTGATAGTTTATTATCTGATCTTCAAAAATATGAGATAAAAAAAGGGGGTCACCAGCTTTGGGAAATTTCTATGAATATTTCTTTTAGTACACCCTGAAATGCGGCAGTTCAGGATGAAATTTCACCTATGAAAACTAAGTCTATGTATATTTTTTTAAATGACAACAATTATAAGCAAATTTTATGTCATTGTATTGGTGAAACATCAAATTTAATGAAAAAAATAATTTAGAGTATATTGAGTATCAATATTTAAAAAAAATACCCTTAACTTATGGCTAAAACACCTTTATTTTGGAAAAACAAAAACAAAAAAACAAAGAGCATCCTTTAAAGTTATATTTTTTTTTTTAATGTTCTAACATTCAGATTTTTCTTATTTTTTCTATAAATAATATTCAGTTACTAAACTAAAAGAATCAGGCTTAAAACAAATAGGTCACCAACCTTATTTTTTAAGAAAATACATTTTAAGTTTGTGGGTGGGGCAATAACTAATGAGTAAATGTAGACGAAGACGAAGACATTATATGAAGTAAATTATCTCCATTTTTTCAACAATTCAACAATGCTTATAAGAATCAAGTTTGTTTGTCATAATAAACCAATCCATAGCATCTAAATGTAATACTGATGTTAGCATTTAACCCATTACAAAACGACTAATTCTGGACTTTTCTGAATTTGACGCGTTTGCAGACGCTAAACCATAACCTGGTATTCATGTATCACAGTCCTTTGATGGGTAAGAAATCATTGTGCGAAAAGGAGAAATCAGTCAGTAGGAGTAATTTCTCCTTTTGACATCAATGTTTTCTTATGTTGTCGGCTGCAGACTCATCAAGCTAAGGGATAACCCGGTATAGGAGAAAGAGTTACAGCTCCTTGTTTTCTGCAAGTCTTTACCAAGTGACATAATTTTGGACTAGACCAAACTGAAAGCATCTGCATCTGAAAAGATGTTTTAGCTCGATGATACGTCTGCAAAATAGAGCGCTATTGGCATGTGTCCATATTTCCGTTGTTAGGTGACTTAGGTGATTCACTTTGACTTTCAGTCCGATCTTTTGAAAAGGTAATGTCGGATTCTTGTCTCGCATGTAATTATTTGGCTTGTTTCAAACACTTTTTTCTTCGTTTTGCTGACATGAAACGACCCGTTTTAGATCTTGGTTTATCCATTCTACAGACATTGACAAGTGTGGCAAGATCAACTGTTTTAGGTGCTCATCGTTTCGAGTAAAAAGGTGAGCGCGATAGTTACACGAAGCGTGATAATAGAAACTGTCGCGAACGTCGTTAAACGTCCACCGAATAAGTCTGTACACCGTTTAAGTCTGATGTCTATTTTTATCCGATACCGCCTATGGGCGGAGTTTATAGTTACACAAATCTAGTCAGGAACTGTGCATTAAGCGGGCGCCCAATTTGACATTTTCAAACCACGTTTGTATTGAAATAATATATAGTTGATACTATGGACACTGATTAGTCCTTAAGGGAACAGACTTAAACGGTGTACACATTATTTAATGTATTGAAATCATATATAGTTGATACTATGGACACTGATTAGTCTTTAAAGGGCCAATTTCACCGAAAAATCTTCTCTGAAGATTGAGTTGCGATCTCAAAACGTGGCTTGATCGCCGCTGATCGCAAGTAATCGCACAAGGTCGAGGGAAGGTATTCCCAAAAAGAAATCGAAACTAGGTTTTTTGACATGTCAAAAAACTAAGCTGCGACCTGTGCGATCTGGAAAATCGCAGATAGATTGCCGAAAGATCGTACAAGATCGAAGATAGGTCGCATTGGTCGAGGGGCAATCGAGGCTATATCATAGATGAGCGAGGCTCAGTTTTTCGGAGCGAGAATTGATCGCGTGCATAGTCGTCCCGTAAGTAACTATATTTTCACAGTTCCAGGCCTCTGACCCAATATCGGTTGTTTCAATTAGACATAAACACACAAATTGACGAAAAAGATTACAGATAGACGGACACATTGACAGTTGGACAGAAATAGGTAAAATGATAAGCTCCCTATTATACGGTTTGGGAGCATACAGTGCTGGGCAACACGAATTGTAAAAGGTCCGTAGTATAACTGGCATTCTATTCAAAAAGCCTAGACCAGAGCTCCAGGAAAGAAAGGGGAAGATTTCATAGGAATGTAATAAAATTATTTTCCATGTAAACCTATACTATTGGCACTCTTTCCTTTTGAATGCTGGTGAAAATTGTACATCGACTACAGATCGTATTGTATTTTTTTTACGCTCGTACTGGGTCGTGAGCAAATCTGGGTGACTATGAAGATTTCCACGTCGCTCGGTCGAGAATCTGTCGAGAAATGATCGAGGATTGAGCGTCCAAGACAGACTATATCGTTTAGATCGAACGTAGATCGTCTTGATTGCAAGTATGTTGAGTCTTGGTCGGGTGAGATTGAGTCTTTGTCGGTTGACGCAAGTTGATCGCATGTGCAGCGTATTTAGAACGTGTATTGTCGTAGGTATTTTAAAGCGTATACATCGACGGTCAATCGAGAAATGGTCGAAAACTTAAAGCGTACACAGAGGAATTTTGGGAAGATCGCAAGGATTTGGCCTGCGACCTTGGGGAGACAAACCTACGACCATAGGGAACAGACTTAAACGGTGTACACATTATAAAACGTATTGAAAACAAATATAGTTGATACTATGGACCCTGCTTAGTCTTTGAGGGAACAGACTTAAACGGTGTACACACTATAAAATGTATTAAAATCATATATAGTTGATATAATGGACCCTGATTAGTCTTTAGGGAACAGACTTAAACGGTGTACACATTATAAAATGTATTGAAAACAAATACAGTTTATACTATGGACCCTGATTAGTGTTTTAGGGATCAGACTTAAACGGTGTACACATTATAAAATGTATTGAAATCAAATCTAGTTGATACTATGGACACTGATTAGTCTTTAAGGGAACAGACTTAAACGATGTACAGATTATAAAATGAATTAAAATCATATATAGTTGATACTTAGGGGTCAGACTTAAACGGTGTACACATTATAAAATGTATTGAAATCATATATAGTTGATATAATGGACCCTGATTAGTCTTTAGGGAACATACTTAAACGGTGTACACGTTATAAAATGTATCGAAAACAAATACAGTTTATACTATGGACCCTGATTAGTGTTTTAGGGATCAAACTTAAACGGTGTACACATTATAAAATGTATTGAAATCAAATCTAGTTGATACTATGGACACTGATTAGTCTTTAAGGGAACAGACTTAAACGGTGCACAGATTATAAAATGAATTAAAATCATATATAGTTGATACTTAGGACCCTGATTAGTCCTTAAGGGAACGGACTTAAACGGTGTACACATTATAAAATGTATTGAGATCATATATAGTTGATACTATGGACCCTTATTAGTCTTTGAGGGAACAGACTTAAAAACGTGTACACATTATAAAATGTATTGAAATCAAATATATTTGATACTATGGACCCTGATTAGTCTTTAAGGGATCAGACTTAAACGGTGTACACATTATTAAATGTATTGAAATTAAATATAACTCATACTATGGTGGACGTGGTTTAAAAGTGTTTAAAACATTTAGAAAGCTGTAAGTATAGACCCCAATCAGTCTCCTAGCCATCAGACTTAAACGGTGTACGTGGTTTAAAAGTGTTTAAATCATGCAGAAAGCTGTAATTATAGACCCCGATCAGTCTCCTAGATTTCAGACTTAAACGGTGTACGTGGTTTAAAAGTGTTTAAAACATGCAGTAAGCTGTAAGTATAGACCCCGATCAGTCTCCTAGAGAACAGACTTAAACGGTGTACGAGGTTTAAAAGTGTTTAAAACATTTCGAAAGCTGTAAGTATAGACCCCGATCAGTCTCCTAGCCATCAGACTTAAACGGTGTACGTGGTTTAAAAGTGTTTAAAACATGCAGTAAGCTGTAAGTATAGACCCCGATCAGTCTCGTAGATAACAGACTTGAACGGTGTACGTGGTTTAAAAGTGTTTAAAACATTTAGAAAGCTGTAAGCATAGACCCCGATCAGTCTCGTTGATAACAGACTTAAACGGTGTACGTGGTTTAAAGGCATTAAAACATTTAGAAAGCTGTAAGTATAGACCCCGACCAGTCTCGTAGATAACAGACTTAAACGGTGTACGTGGTTTAAAACTGTTTAAAACATGTAGAAAGCTGTAAGTATAGACCCCGATCAGTCTCCTAGATAACAGACTTAAACGGTGTACAAATTGATTCAGATTAGTCGTGGATTAATTATATGTGACCCGTCACGCGAAAAGGGGCCTTTTGAGCAGTCCGTTAAACCATTTTTTTTTAAAAGGGATCTTATCCAATTCAGATTTACTTTGAGAAAACCTGCTATTGGCGAAAAGTTTCAACATGGTTAGCCTGCACAATTCCTGCAGTCTGACCAGATCGAGATGGTCCCTTTTCATGTGACGAGTCGCATATCATGAATTGATACTACTAGACATTACTCTACCGAAATACCTACGCGGCAGATTCTGGGAGGTCATATTGATGTTAATGTAACAATGGGGGAAATATCGAGTTCCGAGGACAGAAATCCGTAATCGACTCTAATCAGCATCATAGATAGGCTTACATCGACATTTTTATTAACCTCGCAAAGATTATGAAGGATCCCGGTTCCCACGCCAAGCCAGTGTTCGAACCAGCGACCCAAATGTTGACAACTCACACATTTTAACCCATTACCACACGATTCCTGGTTTTGACACCTTTGCAAAATATTATTTAGGAAAACATTGTTAGAAAAGGAGAAATAGCTTTTTACAAACTATTTCTCTTTTCTCACAATGTTTTCTACTCTATATTACACTTAGATTTCAATACACACTTTGAAATGTCATCTGCAATTTCTTTAAATTTGGACAGTCTTTTATTTTTTGTCATCTCGTGATGGGTTAAACGTGGTTTGAAAATGTCAAATTGGGCGCCCGCTTTATGCACAGTTCCTGACTAGATTTGTGTAACTATAGACCTTTTTAGGACGCCGTTCGTTGCCAAGGAAATTCGATCCCAGAATTCCGCTTTACGCGCATGCGCACTGCTTGTAGGGCAAAAAGTCCAGTATCATACTGTTGAAAGTCTGTTATATTGGGACTTGTCAAAAGAATTTATCGATAAATTCTGTGAAGAATAATAGTGTCACAGGATGGTGTCGTCATGCTGTGCACTGGGATGAATAAACAGATAAACTTCCCACAGTCAAAACACCCCACTTTTAATTTAAATGTCCAAAATTTCCATTTCGAATCGGTTACACTTTCCCCTTAACCGTCCCCGTATTTTTTTTTTCAAATTATTTGTTCAATATTGTATCGTCCTTTTTTTAAAAGAGATTCTATAGAATTCTTGTTTTATATTTTAGGCCTATTGTTATTATTTCATAGGTTATCGATTATTAAAGCATATCCTGCCGAATTTATATTTTTGACCAGCTTGAAAGGAATTTGCGTTGAAGTTCGCGTCATTTATCGTAATCAGTATCACTCAAACCCGGTTCATAAGAACTTGTGAGGATTCAAGATCAGACTTTCCCTATGTACGAACTTTTCTCTTATTACGCTTTTCGCGGAGTCCATTACAGATAATGCACTGCAGGCTAAGGGTTACTTATCATATTGTCTCCCTCCATAATTATGTATTCGACACGCTCAAATGGCTCCTTGTGTACAGTGATCTCACTAATTACTGTTAAACGTCCATCTAACCTTTTATCAAACATTTACAAATCTTGACGACTGAATCTAATTAAAAAAAAATCACGGTGAGAAAATCAGAAAAATGCTTTTAGCCATTATTTCAACCTTTCAACAATGTTTCCCGGGAGTTTTTTGTTTCTGTGAAAACCGGGAACATAAATTACATATTACATAGGGCTTACCATCCCTCGTGAAGAACAATTATGGAAAAAGAGCAACCATACACGACAACAGGACTTGTTCTATGTTCTAAAAGTTCTATGATAAAACTAACAAATATGTGATATATTTGGTGGGTACTAAACTAACAAGTATGTGATATATTTGGTGGGTACCCTTTATAAACCCTTTACCTTACTCTCCCTCGTCTTAATTAACGACCCTACATAATATGGCTCGAGGAAACATTATGGTGACGGTAAAATGCTGGCAACAAACATTTTTCCTTTTTACACAGTATTCCAGCCCGTACTTTGCAGGGTTTGTCTGTTACTGCCTGGAATCGGTTAACCTTTGCTTTGATGATGTAGCTCGTATAGATTTGACGTTCGCATGTAACAAGCAGGTATGCAGTCACTTCGTACCATAACCATTTCGTACCATTTCGTTTATGACCATTTCGTACCATAGATTTACCACTTCGTACCATAGCGTTACCACTTCGTACCATGATAATACCATCTCGTACCATGACCAAAAGTATCAATAAATGTGAAAAAAAGAGACATTTAATATATTTACTTAGTATAAACCAATGCTTTTGTAATCAAATTTACGGGATTATCATATATCAACTAAATTAGTTGCGACTGAGAAAACAGGTAATTAGTCTGTTTGTAATGCTTGTTGCAGCTCGGGTAATTTTCACTAGGATCAAACTGATTATATTAAATTGAACATTCAATCAAAGAATTATAATTGTTTGATTACCCTTGATTGCATAGATCAGGGATCTTATACACCCCCATCTGTCATCCATTCCATTTCAATTATTATTATTTTTCTAAACATGATGCCAAGACAAGGACAGTGTCAAACGTCATGGTCAATGTGACAATTTTATTTCTTGTAAAAACATCATTTTCCACAACATTCATTTTTTAAACTACACACGTTACAAAAGAAATTCGTTTTTATGACTCTCTGATAAACTACTTTGACAACATTATGTGAAAAGGAGATAATCAGAAAGTGTTATTGCCTATTTATTATATATTGCTTCACTTTCAACAATATAAATTTAACTTGAATTTGATTTTGTTTTTCTTCTTTTAAGATAGTCATAACGGACATTTTTCATAGTCAAAACTTTGTCATATGTCCCAAAAATATGGTACGAAATGGTATCACTATGGTACGAAGTGGTAAAATCATGGTGCGAAATGGTATAACCTATGGTACGAAATGGTCAAATTATGGTACGAAGTGACTGGTACGAAATGGTCATGGTACGAAACGTCCGTTATTCAACAAGTACATGTAAGAACCCAACCATTAACAAAAAAAGGATTTGTAGGCGTGCATATTATTTCTCTGAAACTGTTCTGTCAGTTTACTAGATAAAGGCATATTGAACCAAATTACACACTTGGCCATTTAGAATATTATCGTTAATCCGCAACGTCGACGCGTTTTCTTGTTTTTCCTTTGACGTCTTCGTCTTATTGTCACTTTAATACGGATCTATTTTTTTTTTTCAACATGGTTGCACCCATCCTCGGAACCCAGATTTAAGCATTACGTTACTCTCCAAGCATAACCCCTGGGAAAATTGACTGCAAATTCTCGTTTCTAATTAATATTCATATGGTCGGGAAGTACCCTAATAGCCAATCGAAACATCGGTAACATAGTAAGGAGGACAATTTAATTTCGTCATTTACTAAAAATAACCTTCGAAAAAACCCAAGGTTGTCAACAAATATGGCGGCCGTCGGCATGCTGGTCTCCGGTGAGGTATGCCATTCTGCAATGAACAGATGCAATCACACTGCTGCTCTCCTGTTTGCATTAGAAAACTAGGTAATGGAGTTTAATTATGATACACCTAGCTGCACGAGCAAACTGTGTGGGTGGAACAAGGTGGGGGGGAGGTGGCGGGCTATAAACGAAACGTGACCCTAAGGAATGCTTTACATTACCAGGGTTGTCAAAATGTTTTAAACCAACAGATCAAAACTGAATTTTAACAGATCAGGCCGGGGGTCAAGGGGGCCGCCCAGGCCCCCTTGTGGGTTCAGGGCAAAATGAATTTCGGCAATTCTAAACACCTTGGAAGCCATCTCCTTGCATCCAAATCTCTTCATTCTTCTTTCTTAGTCTTTGCCAAAATACATTATATTTGCTCTTTGGAGACAATAATATTAAACTTTTTTTAATAAAATAGATCATTTGTAATATATTCTTAAGATTTTTGCACTGGGGAAAAAGTGGATTTTTAGAGAAAAATACTGCCATTTGATATAAAATACACGTGAAAGAATTTTTATTATCGAGTGTTGTTTAAATATTATCTGTTATAGACTCTAGTTTTGTCATTCATTTGATTTGCATTTCTGTTGTGTAGTGTCTTTCATCTTTGTTGTTATAAATGTATATTCTCATGCCGACATATGTATAAAAAAAAAATAAATGAATGAATAAATCGGAATCACCCTTGAGGTTATAAGACATACATGTACTTGGTCAAGCTTTACTGCCGCCGAGATCGAACTGGGAAAGAAATGTGTCGGTGCGGTTATATATGCCTTGAAATGAGTTGTATATTTGTGCAATTCATTTCTGGTTTTTTGCATCTGCTTGTGAAAAAAATAAGCAAAACTTTAAATTTCTGACAACATACATGTACCTGAGTCATAACAATCCACTGTATAGCTGAAATTCAGCAAATTCATCGCCTTTCCAGGGTTCGACACTAATTTTTTTCTTTGGGATCCAGCAGGAATCCCTAATTTTATTATCTGGGTGCCCTCCTGATTATCAGGGATCACTCCGAAGTTACAAAAAAGTAAGTTTTGATTGAGCAACTTGATTTTGATATTTCATTTGATTTTTATTGAATAAATTAGATTCATCAGCATTTTGTATACTTTGTTTTGTAGAATGGCTCGTCATGAGCCAACAGATCATCATCCTGCTCCTCTGCATCAATAATCTATTGTACTTTTAAACAAGAGGGCCATGATGGCCCTGTATCGCTCCACTGGCTAATACGTAAAATCACTACATGCCAAACATTACAATACTTGGCCAATTGGTTTTGAACATAAGACCCCTGAAACAGGACTAAAATTGGTAGCCCTAGTTCATATGGTTAGTAACAAGAAGATTTCTAAAGATTTCACTATATAAGCCCATGTAAAACTTCTGACCCCTCGGGGTGAATCAAATTCCCCCCTAGGGCTATAATTTACGCACTCTTGGTGAAGGGCCTTTAGATATAGCTACATGCGAAATTTGGTAGCCCTACGCTTTATGAATAAGTACAGGGAGATTTCTTAAGTTTTCTCTACATAAGCCCATGTAAAACTTGTGACCCCCGGGGCAGGGCCAATTTTGACCCCAGGGCTATAATTTAAGCACTCTTGGTAGAGACCCACTAGATAAAGCCACATGCAAAATTTGGTAGCCCTAGGCCTTACGGCTAGGTACAGGGAGATTTCTAAAGTTTTCCCTAAATAAGCCCATGTAAAACTTGTGACCCCCGGGGTGGGGTCAAATTTGACCCAAGGGCTATAATTTGGGCACTCTTGGTAGAGGCCCACTAGATAAAGCCACATGCAAAATTTGGTAGCCCTAGGCCCCATGGCTAGGTCAAAGAAGAATTTTAAAGTTCTCCCTATATAAGCCCATGTAAAACTTGTTATATAAGCCCATGTAAAACTTGTTACCCCCGGGCAGGGCCTAATTTGACCCCAGGGCTATAGTTTGAACAATCTTGGCAGAGGTCCACTAGATAAAGCTACATGCCAAATTTGGTAGCTCTAGGCCCTATGGCTAGGTAGAAGAGGAATTTTAAAGTTCTCCCTAAATAAGCCCATGTAAAACTTGTGACCCCCGGGGCGGGGCCAATTTTGACCCCAGGGCTATAAATTGAAGAAACTTGGTAGAGGTCCACTAGATAAAGCTACATGCCAAATTTGGTAGCCCTTGGCCTTACGGTTTCAGACAAGAAGATTTTCAAAGATTTTCAAAATTTTTCAGTTTTGTTGCCATGGCAACCAGAGTTTTTGAAGGAATTAAATTCTTTCAAGAAATTCTGAAGAGGACCATGGCAGGATCATTTCTGTGAAGTTTCATCAAAATTGGATGGGTAGTTTCAGAGAAGAAGACGCTTTAAAAAAAAGTTAACGCACGGACGGACGGACGCACGGACGGACGGACGCACGACGGACAACAGGCCATGACATAAGCCCGCTGGCCTTCGGCCAGTGGAGCTAAAAATTTGGATGCAGATCATTCAAATCCTGCAAATACGACCTAGACATTTATGGATTTTTTTTGTGTGTGATACAATCAAAAAAGACTAAATACAGTTTGGCTATCAGCAAAGTAGGTATGTATACATGTGAAAAGAAAGGAGATTTAGGCCTGTGTCACAAGAAATTCAGTGCTGACAACTGTACAAGTAACTTATAGTGCAATGGCCACTTTTCCTACAAAGCGCTCAAAACATCTGCCAAAGCATGTCAGACACATAGGATCTGAAAAACAGAAATATGGATGAGTGTCCTAAGAGTGTCAAACTAAATAGGAAAAAACGGGGTCTAAATGGTCAGGGTCAAAAGTCTTGGTATTTCTCCCACCTCTTATACACCAAAATTTATGACAACAGACAAAAAGTAACAACTGAGCAGCTGTAGAAATGGTAGAAATACAGTATATCATGTTTTTTAATAGTATGTACATAGCTTTAAGTTACTTCATCAATCCATTGACGAAGGGGCCTGATGATTGAAAATTCGTCATAAAGTATCCTTTTGAAATCGTCCTTCCAATTTTGCTGCCAGGGGCCCTAGCGCTTTGTTTCATAAACGCTTTGCGTTTCAAGACGCTCTTCGTGTGTATTCTTTCTTTTTTCAGCAAGCTGAGATATGTTCTTAAAATAAGAAAAAATCCGCGCCACGAAAACTCAAGACAATTATCAGCCAAAACCGTAACAACTAGACACTTGACAAAGTAATTTGATTTTAAAGAGCGTCTCAATGACTTAGTAGGTTACAAGACGTTGCGATTGTCATTCAAGCTGCATTTATTTTTAGACTGGTTTTTCCGAAGATCGTTAAAGGGCACGGTGTGTAAAGGTGTCTCGTGAAGCTTGCATTTGCTATAAAACGTCTTACAAATTCAAGGATCCCAACGGCAAAACTAACTGATCCAAACGCGATTTTAAGCGATGATTTCGATCACCAATCGGCTTATTTTGACAACACTGATTACGCAAAAAAAAAAAGCCTGAAACCGGACAGGATACTTCAGCATTATCCAAGACTGACAGACTTTATTCAGAATTAGGAAGCATTTGTTAACAATTTCATTTTATCATTACCAAATAAAGGAACTGACTTGATGCTTAAAAGAGTGATGGGGGTAAAATACCATGACTTCAAAGTTCACACCATATTCCTACATAGGCAAACACAAACTGCCTAACTGCATTGAGAGAACATATATATATTACAGGTGATGTCTCTATGGAAATCATAGGAACTAAAAATCAAACCGATTCAGTTAACTGGCATTTACACAGATACTTGAGAATCACGGCATCAAATGCCAAAGTATGTAGTGCTGTGACAAAAAGAGGGCAGTATTCTCTACTGAAGAGACCATTGTGGGGATAGGGGCCACCAAGACTTAAATCATTGAAGTATGGAATTGATAATGGACAGATTGCTGATGCAAGCTTTTGTGAAATATATCTTAGCCCAGGACAGCATGCAACAAGGAGTGAATTTTGGGTAAATCCAAACTCTCCTGAATTTGAATGTAGCCCAGATAGCCTTATTTATGAAGAAGGTAAATTAGTGAGCATTAGTGAGCATTCTGGACGTCAAGTGTCCCTATTATTTGCAAAGTTTGCATCCTTTGGATATTGAAAACTTTCCAGAACCACAGAAAAATCAACTTTGTTACAAATTAAAGCATGGGTCAATGCATCATAAAGAGAACCATGCATTTTATTATTAAGTTTAAATGCAAATGGCTGTCTGTAATGTCAGTTATTGTAACTTTTTTTGTGTGGACACTTACAGGTTAATATCATCAAAGAATTGACATGGGCTATACTTTTTGGAATAATCTCAAATCAAAATTGCTGAAATTTCATCATAACATACTTTTACCAGAGTACATCGTGTTACGGGAGACCACTCCTTCATGCATGGCTTCGTCCAGATTTAAATACAATTCCTAACAACTGCGTTAGGGAGATATCTCTTTAGCTCAGTGGTTATGGTATTGGCCTCTCGTCCGGAAGTTCTAGGGTTCGAATCCTGCCCAGTTTCTTTATTTCTGCCATGCATTTGTTCATTTGTTTCTTTGTTACGGACTTTGTTCATAAGATGGGGGCTCGTCCGGGATTGGCCATTGAGCTGTTGATCCCATTTGTTGTCCAAAAACGGACATTTGTTGTCTAAATAATAGACTTACTGCCTAATAAGGCTTTGCGTCATCAATAAATGATGACTTTAAGAGGGGGTGTGTTACGGGAGACCACTCCTTCATGCATGGCTTCGTCCCGATTTAAATACAATACCTAACAACTGCGTTAGGGAGATATCTCTTTAGCTCAGTGGTTATGGTATTAGTTCTAGGGTTCGAATCCTGCCCAGTTTCTTTATTTCTGCCATGCATTTGTTCATTTGTTTCTTTGTTACGGACTATGTTGGTAAGATTTGAAATGGGGGTTCCAAGGCGGCTCATGCCTGTAAATCTTTAATAATTTACTAAACAACTCTGAGTGTTGATGACACTGATGTTAAAGGCTTTAAAAAACAGTGTGAAAAAGGAGACAGTGCGGTTAACCAGCGTTGCCTCCTTTTTCTACAATGTTTTCCATCAATTGAGCCACGTATAATTTGTTATCTGCAAATACTTACATTGTAAACCAGTCTAAAAGTTTTTCATGTGGTACAGACTTGGACCTTTGAGTTCTTGTAATGAGACTCTTTACACCTGTAGCATCAACTTTTCTTAACAAAGATATACATGTACGTGGAGTTGCAGAATAGGGATAAAATAATGTCTGAAAGAAGGTAACAAATTACCTTGGTTCCTGTAAACTACAGTATTAGTAAAATTTGCAGGCTCTAAGTGCTTGCTTAACTCTTTACCAAACGACAAAATTTTAGACTGGTCTAAATCCAAAGCGTTTGCAGACGACAAAATAAGCGTTACTCAAAAATTGAAATTTGTTTCCAACAGGGTATAAAACGTTGTGGGTAAAGGGGAAAATGCTGGTTACCAGCATTTTCTCCTTTTCCCACAATTTTTTCAAAAGGCTTCTATCTCAGGGTCGTAAAAACCAGGGATTGTTCGGTAAAGGGTTAACTCATTACCACACAATCCTTACCTTTGACGACCCTGAGAAAGAAGCCTTTAGAAAACATTGTGGGAAAAGGAGAAAATGCTGGTAACCAGCATTTTCTCCTTTTCCCACAATGTTTTCTACCCTTCACTAAACAAATTTCAAATTTCATTCACTTTTGTGTTGTCCTCTGCAAATGCTTTCAATTTGGACCAGTCTAAAATTCTGTCATTTGGTAATGAGTTAAAGCCTTTCCTTCATTGTTATCAAATGATCATCTACAATATCATAACCCTTTACTAAAAATTGGTCTTTTTGTTACCGTATCAAAAACAGATTACAGAATGGAAAAAGGGAAGAAATGCTTGCAATATCCAAGTCCTTCAGTTTTTCTTAAAATTTTATTTTAAAAATGTATATTACAGTACAATCAATAATGCATGTTGACCACACAATCCTACCTTTTAATCATTCTAAGGAGAAAGGCTTTTGAACCAGCATTTTCTCCGTTTGCCACAATGTTTTTACCTGCTGAGAGCCAAAATCAATTATTTTAGCCACATACAAGTCATAAAAGCTTTTCACCATTTACCACACAATCCCAACTTTTAACAATCCAGAAGAAAAAAGGCCTTTGAAAACATGGTGAGAAAAGTAGAAAATGCTGGTAAACAGCATTTTCTCTTGTTTCCACCATGTTTTCTACTTATACACAAACCAATTTCAGTTTTCAGTAACATTGATTTTGTTGTCTGCAAATGCTTCAAAATTCAATTTGGACTAGTCTAACACTTTGTCATCTGGTAAAGCGTTAGATTATGACATGTGTGAAATTGTGTTATCTGGTAAAGATTAAGTTCATGTTGATAATCCATACTTGTAAATGTACTTTTCAAGAATGTTCCTTTATGGTAAACTTGCTGTATGAATCACCAAGGTAAAACTCCAGTACATGTAACTGTTGTACGTAAATAATTGATGAAAAATAAAACTTGATTGTGAAGCATATATTTCTTGTTCCAACTTTATCTTTTTTTTAACCCTTTACCAAACAATCCCTGGTTTTTACAACCAAGAGCAAGAAGCCATCTGAAAACGTGGGAAAAGGAGAAAATGCTGGTAACCAGCATTTTCTCCTTTTCCCACAATGTTTTCTACTCTACTGAAGTCAAATTTAAATTTTCAGGTCACATTTATTTTGTCGTCTGCAAATGCTTTCAACGTGGACAAGTCTAAAGCTTTGTTGTTTGGTAAAGAGTTAAATAAGCACTCTCAAAAATGTCATATCATTGAACTTCCACAAGATGACATTTCAGTCTTTATTAAAGGCATTCCTAGAGTTGGTAAAGTAACACAAATTATGAGGGCATTTTTTTAACACTCATGCAAACAATCCCAAGATTTAATTATCCAAGAGACTTCGTAAATTGTAGTGAAAAAGGAAGAAATGCTTGTGATCAGCATTTTTCCTCTTCCCACAATGTTTTCTAAGAAACTAATTTCAATTTCTGAGTCACATTTATTTTGTTGTCTGTAAATGCTTTAAATTTGGACAAGTCTAACATTTTGTTGTTTGGTGAGGATTTAAAACAATGGAAAACATTGTATGAAAAGGAGAACAACTAGGTTTCCTACATTTTCCCTCTCACAAATTTAATGCATCACATTCATGAATGCACCACATTCATGTATGCTCTGAAACAGAGGCAGAAAACATGAATGTTTAATTGAATTAGTTTTCTGTATCTCTGAATCATGTTTTTGGTAACTCTTCAAAACAACTCTGTTGTATCAAGGCAACAGTTTGCTCATTTATTAAAGTTTCTTTATTGCTTTGGCTTTAAAATGCCCTGCCCTAGAACACTAGCACAATACCAAAAGACAATAAATTTATGGCACTGTGTACATAGTTTTTTTTTTTTAGGACCATTACATCTATTTCTCAAATAGAAGTTGTTGTTATGCAAGAACAACACTGTGTACTTTTTGAGCAGAACAGCACTGTGTATTTTTTTAAACTGTAAGCCCTATCACAGTGATAGATGGAAAATCTTCAGAAGATCTACATCTAAATGAGTTGTATTTCCTAAATATTTCACAGATTTTAATTTGGAATAGGAGCTACAATTCACAAATACAATCTCCATTCTCAAGTCTGCCTAGTTAAAACTGTCTTGCAAAGAATGAAGGGCTTCCACTGCTTCAAAAAGCTGTCTCTTACCGACAGGTGCGGCTCATGCTGTTGGGGCTTTCCTTTTGCGTGAGAAATGATTGAACTGAAATATAAAACACAATTTTCATTGACTGATTATTCTACAGAAGTTAAATAAAACTGTCAAGCTGATAGTAAAACTACCATTTTGGTGAAAAATATCTCATTGGACAATGTAGACCCAATATCAGAATGATTTTTTACATAGTCTAATCTAAATCTATTCTGTCAGCAAAAGGTCAGCAAGTCGTGCTTAGCAGCTTAAGGGTCAATATTTTAACAAGACTAGATCTATAAAAATTTTGACAGATTCCATAGTTTAACATATTTTCATGGAACAAAATTATGTGGCTTAAACCACATAAAAGACAGAGTAAGTGGATGGAAAACTATAAAATGCTGGTTTCCAGTATTTTATCATTTTTCTGCAATGCTTTCAAATCTTCTATGGATTTTACCTTTACCAAACAACAAAATTTTAGACTTGTCCAAATTTAAAGCATTTGCAGATGACAAAATAAACTTGACTCAAAAGTTGAAACTGACTTTAGAAGAGTAGAAAATATTCTGAGAAAAGGAGGAAATGCTGGTAACCAGCATTTTTTTCCTTTTCCCACGATGTTTTGAGAGGGCTTCTTCATCTGGGTCGTAAACCAGGGATTGTTTGGTAAAGGGTTAAGCAAAGAGAAAAAAAAAATCAAGCTTAGGGACATTCTAGAAGAGAAAAATAATGAATATGATAGCTTGATATGAAGTTAACATGATACATGTGTAGTAGTATGGTCCTAGGGTGAGCATGAAGCTCCAGCTAGCTACTATGTCGATACAAGTAAGCTGAACTCTGTGGGCTTGACTAGAGTCAAAACAACACTCGCAGTGGTTACTGTTTAATAATTACAGTTGAATCACACATCAAAGTAAAGTCAAGATTAAACTTGAAGTTACAATACAGTAATAGTACAATAACAGTAGTAAGTTGCATCTGAAAAATATACAAATAAAACAAATTAAATACACAGAAAGAAATCGTCTGCCTTTCTCTGAAAAAAGAAATAATGTAGTTCAGACATGCAGGAATTCCTTTTAATTATCCTTAGCCTTGCTCCTAGTCCTAGGACAAGGCAAAAGACAATTGAAACACTAAATACAACATATAGCTAAACACATACAGTTCTAGTGCCCTAAACACAGAGAAAGGATAGTTGAGAGGAACATAAAAGCATACAAACATACACTTTCAAACACAAATACATCCACATTCCACTCAACAGTTTGAGGAACTGAGTACATGTCCAAATACAATTACTCTCTCCAGGTCAACCACTCTTGTGCTGCTGTGCTGTTACACTAGAAACTGTAATTAAAATGTGCATGTGTTATAGTAAACTATAAAAACCTCCTTTTCCTATTAATGAAATGTTAGAAATTTAAAAGAGAATGAATGCTGCCATTTCCAACGACGCGCAAAGCTATTGACACGAAAACTCATTACAATCCAAAATAAGCTGAACAAAAACGCGTATAAATAAATGCCAGCGTATATAAACCTAGCTGCATGAAATACATACAAATAGAATACCGAATGTAAAAATAAGAAGCAGTAATTTAACAGAAAAGTATCTAAATTCAATGTCTGCTCGCTCTGACTGTCTTTGCCGCTCTGCCAAATTCACAGGGGCTGCGTGAGTGAATCTCATATGTAAGCAAAGGAACTCAATGGAAAGAAATGAAAGGAAAGGAAGGAATGTAAGAATCAAAGTACTGAAGTACTCAAAATATAATCGTGCGACATACTTCCCCTCTGTTGAAAATGACGTCACGTCATTATCCTCAAGCCAACAAGAAGCACACAAACCAAACTTTTCTGTCAATGTAAGTCAGTACAGTAGTGTCACGTACAACTAGTAAATGTATCTATATACATCTAACTACAACTACTGTACAAAAAAGGCAATACTATGTCATAGATGTATCTACATAACTCTAAAGTACTTATTTACAAAACGGTGACACTACTACTACTACTACGACTAACTACAAAACATAACTTTCAAAGCATGTTGACATTACAACCCACATCTCCTCCCCCTCTTTCAAAAGGTCTATGACCTTAAAGGTCAATGAAAACAAAAACTGACATATTGAAAAAAAATTATTTAAATAAAACAATATGATACAAACTGTAAAAAGGCAGCAAACAAAACATGTAAAATCATTTCATGACTGCTTGTATTAATCTATGTGCTGTCAAACTGTCAAGCTCACTCAGCACTCCCGACTTCACCAGAGTATCCAGGGCCTGAACTCTACTATCGACCTGTCGGTCGGCCATTCGATACATAACATAGTCGCCAAACCTGTCTGGTGGCTTTCTCTGTCTGGTCGGTCTATGTACGCGAGGTGCTGGAATGGGTCTAGCTGCAGTCTCAAAGTCTGTATTGGTCTCTGTAGTAGGTGTCTCTTCTTCTTGAACATTTTGTTCTTCAGTCTGATCTTCGGCCGGCTCATCATCCTGAAAAGAGAAAGAAAATTCATTATTAGCACTATGAATATGCTCTGCATTTTCATCTATAGAATCTTCTGTAATCTCTTCCTGATCAGGCTGAGCATCTTCCAGTGAATCTGATCTTTCATCCAACTCTGTCTCATCTCTCACTTCCACAGTTTGGAGATCAACGTCTTGATCCGGACTCGACTCTACATGGGCGTCCCCATCTAAGTATGCTTCAGAAGCAAAACCAATCATCTCGCAGTCAGAGTCCTCCTCAAGTTCTTCTTTGGTGACGTCACCTTCATTTGTAATACTCTTTTCATCCCTGGATGCACCCCTATTACATTCAATAGATGGATCTTCATCATCACAATCCTCCTCCTCACTAACATCCTCATCACAGCTCTGATGTGACACCAAAAGCAAGTGATTGCGATGTAAAGTCCTTTCTATATCAGTCTCTTCTGATCTCAGTCTAAACACTGGAATGTCTGGCCTTGGTTGTTCTACAACAACAAATAAATCTGGTTCATATTTGTCCTTTATCTTATGTTTCCTGTCAAAAGCTAATTTCTTGACTAAAACTTTATCACCAGGTGATAATTTGACGGATACTGCTTTTTTATCATAGTAAGCTTTCTGCTTTTTCTTGGACTTCTCTGCATGTTCCGCGACTATCCTGGGGGTTTTCTCTAGACCATTTTGTAGGTCTTCTAGGTATTGTTTTGTGGACTCAGGTGCTACGGACTCTTGTCTGGCCTCCTGAAAAAGAACATCTACAGGCAAGCGAGGGGTTCTACCAAAGAGGAGTTCAAAAGGAGCAACTTTAGTGGTCCCATGCGGTGTACAGTTATAGTAGTAAACGAGAGAATTGACATACTTCTTCCAATCTCCTTTCTGGTCTTCCTCTAATGTGCCAAGCATACTAAGGAGAGTTCTGTTAAAGCGTTCTGGGCCAGCATTACCTTCCGGGTGGTAAAGAGAGGTGTGACTTTTCTTGATACCCATCAGTTTACAGAGTTCATGGATGAGGCTGCTTTCAAAATTTGCTCCTTGGTCCGAATGAATCCTTGTCGGAATGCCAAAATGAATGAAAAATTCATTGAACAAAGCTTCTGCTGTGGTATGGGCAGTCTGGTTTCTTGTTGGCACAGCTTTGGCAAATTTTGTATAATGGTCAGTGATAACCAGAATATTTCCAATATTTCCTTTGGAAGGTTCTAGAGTAAGGAAGTCTATACAGACTAACTCCAAAGGATAAGAACTCTGCACATTTACCAGTGGTTCCTTTTGGATAGTCTTCTTTCTTCTAACACACCTGTCACAAGTCTCTATCCACTGGGTTACATCTGAACTTACACCTGGCCAGTAAAATCTTTCTCTGATGAGACGTAGGGTTCTATCTTGGCCTGGATGTCCAATATCATTATGAATACTTTTAAGAATATCATTTCTATAGGACTTAGGGACCAATAACTGTTCAATAACCCTGTCATCTTCTCTAAGATTTCTGAATAGGATACCTCTTTTGATACTGAAGTTTTTATACTGCTTTCACATAGCAAGGTCATCCTTCAGATCAAGATATTTTGGGAGTCTCTTATCTATACAAGCTATTCTCCACTTATCAATTAACCTGTCTTGATGCTGAGCAGTTCGTATTTCACAAAGCTCTTTTTGTGCAAGTGGACAGCCTGGTTCCTCAATAATGTGAACCAGATTGACAGTCTTTGATGGGATGAGCTCAATGTAAGCTGGGGTCATAGCAGTACAAATGGCTTTGACTGTGTTATCAGGCAGGTTAACCCTTTCACAATCACTGGAATCCAAAATCTTCTTGTAAGGGTACCTACTCATACCATCAGCATCTGCGTTTTTCATACCAGATCTATACTGGATGTCAAACTGATAATGACCAAGAGCTGATGCCCAACGCTGTCCAGTTGGTTGGGGGACTTCGACGGTCTAATAACTCCCGCCGCAAGTAAGCCTTCAATATGTTGCCTAACTTCCTCAATCATATTCGAAGGAATCCGTCGATGTCTCTGTTTAAAAGGTATATCTGCGACGAGATCAATTTGGTGTTTGATTCTGTTGCAGACACTAATATCTGTGTCGCTGGTGGAAAAAATGTTGCCATGTCTTTTCAAAAGATCAGTAAGTCTCTGCTTAACACTGGGATTTAGCAAATCTTCCTCGTCAATGTTTAATTCTTTCAATATCTCATCCCTTGTGTTGTCCTCAATCTTAGTAAACACTTCTTCCTCAACAGTCACTGGTTGAATTTCACAAATGATGGCTCTAGGAGCTATGGTTACTGTTTGGGTACTAAGGTTGGACAAGGATACTACCACTTGTTTCCTCTGTCTGGAATCAAACTGTATGACAGAAGGAGTAACATCTATAGACTCTGGTAACTGACTATCTTTGCTTTCCTGGATGATAGCAATAGTGCATGGGAAGTCTAAAACTTTGTCGGTTGTGCCTATAACTTGTACTGTTTGGTTAGGACTAATACTTACCTTTTTGGTTAAGGCACTTCTAACCACAGCTAACCTATTTTTATTTTTCTTCAGGTCTTTTTTGTCGAATGACAATGGACCTAAAACTCAGGTACCATGGAGTGAAGAGGTTGGCTTTTTGAAGAAAATGTTCTCCATAACAGGATTTGCAGTCTTCCATCAACTCTTGAAGAATGTTGGTCCCTAAAATGACAGGAGTCTTTGCTGAATATTGTGTGTCTGGAGTTACCAAAAATAAACATGGTATTGGTTTAGCATTCGGTAATCCTTTTGGAACAGCAATGTCTACTTCAATATATCCTGTGTAAGGCAAACTTTGACCATCCGCACACTCAATATTTAAAATATCACCAACTGGATATAACTCACAGTTAAGATTAGAATCATAAAAAGATTGTGACACAAGGCTGACACAACTACCTGTGTCTAACAATGCCTGAACAGAATGAGTGCCAAGAAGTATGTTTGCCTCATTCACATCTCCAATTTGGGATCATTGTTACTAAAAGAGGTGCTAAAATCAGATCCCGCGACAGGAGCACACACTAGTTTGGGCAGTCCTTGGGAGAATGACCTTTGGATTTGCATTTAGGACAAACAAGTTGCGCCAGTATAATTGTACATTTATACTGAACATGACCTCTTTGGTTGCACAGGAAACAAGTTGGAGCAAATGTATCCTCTGCCTTGGGGTCGGATGGCTTGTTCTGTTTGTTGTCATTGGACTTCTGGTTCCCTCCTCTCCTATGCCTCCTATTCCTCCAATTACCTTGCTGGGTTGCTTGGTTCGAAGTCTGATTTTGTCCTTTTTCAAGCTTGTCGATTCGTCCATTGATCTGTTTCAACAACTGCTTGATTTCCGAATCTTCTTCCTTCTTTTCAGGTTGGACAGCTGGTTTACATGGTCTCTTATCCGGGTCTGTATCCTTTAAGTCAGCTTCTAATCTCCGGAGTTCTCGCTTGAACTCATCATATGAAGAATCTTTATCGCATTGATATGCCGACATAAGTTTTAAATCTCTGCGCAGGCCAGAGTGCAATACCTGCTTCAAAATGTCCGTGTCATGTCCAGCAAGGCCTTTAAGTTCCACTGCCTTGTCAAACAACTCTTCTAATCTTGCTGCAAAGGACTCAACACATTCACTGGCCTTTTGTTCGCATGTATAAAACTTCTTCATGATGCTCTCTGAAGTCTCGATAGTACCATAGTCGCTCTGTAGCTTTTCTAAGACTTCCATTAGAGAGACTCTTGGGCCTAATCTACGCAGCTTATCACTCGCACTGCCCTTTAACGCTCTCCTACCAAATAGGATCTGTTCCTCGCTAAAATTTCTAGTCTCCATGATTGAGGTAACTTCATATTTAAATGTGTCCCAATTTACCTCTCCACGCCCTTCCTCACCAAAGAAGATAGAGAACTTTGGGTAATGGTGTATCTCAGGGCGAGGTAATTGTTCAGTGGTTCTACCAGGGAACTCACGAGATGGAGTTTGAAGTTCACTAACAAGTCGTGACAGTCTGACAACATCAGCCATAGAACCAACCTGAGGCTGAAAACCCAAAGTACGTAGAGTCTGAATCATCTGTACCTCAGCCTCTGACATGCCTCCAACAGCCTCTCCCATCTTATCAGACTCGTCAGTCTTAACCTCTTTAGAAGCCATGAGTAAGTAACACGAACAATCCAAAAGCTGAAGTTGGGACAACCAAGTAAAAAGGTACAAGTAAAAAATAAAAAAGAATGGCAGGGGTAGGCTAGCTTTGTCCACTAACACCTGCCCAAGACAAAACATTTGTCAACCCCAAAATACTTTCACTAAAGTATGTGTGCAGAAATACAAAGTATTATTTGGCTGCTTGTAATACAAAAGAATTAACTTCTCTTAGATGCTGAAGTCTACTACAGGGTAGGCTGAAATGCAAAATGCTAGCACTGAAGTTCAATGACTAAAGTGTGTGTCAACCTGTAATCAGGTTTGTGTTCCAGTTAAATCATGTTAACTGTGTGAAATGCAATGTATAGTTTATCAATGTTTTGGTAAATAAACATCAAAGTCAGTTTGAACAATTGTATTGATATAAACAAGAAAAATACAAGTTATACACAAATAATCAATTTCTAGCAAAAGAAATACAACACCTGTAGTTTGTCACCACAATGACTTAATGTGAAAGGGTGCACTATACAATCACAATAAATAACACAAAATTATGTCCTTTTGTCAAAATGTTCTCAAACAATACAAATGTTTTTCACAATGTTTTCGAACAACGTAAAAGGATGAACTATGTATGCCTTCAAGTCTTATAACGGCCAATAATTAAATGGTTCACTGCATACTCAATGAAGATAACTAAAATTTTCCTTTTGTCGCAATGTTTTCAGGCAATGTACCAATATGAAGTATATGCAATACTGTAATGCACAAAGATCAAGATCAGCTTGCCAATCTGTACAAATACTGGGATACTCTGAAAAAAAAATTCACAAACTCAAACCTTCAACCAGTTTCAAGTAAGTCGGTGACTTGTGAGGCTGTCTCCTTTCTAGGCTGTTTCCAAGTTGGTTCCGTGCAAAGTTGAAAAAAAAATCTCGCGATATCAATACAAGAAATTTATAGTATTCAGAACCAAGCTTTTATAAAAATTGCCAACAATGTGCAATTTAATACAAGAAATTTCCGGTATAAACTTCCAGATTTACTTCTACTGTACAAAGTATTTCTGGCTGAGCAATCACAATATCTTGCCAATATAAACAAAGAGAGCAAGTCCTTCTGTATATTGGTGTATGAGTATTTCAAATAGACCGTATTTCTACTAAATACAAGAAGAAATACTTTAATTATTGCAAATAAGAGATCAAGATCAATTGCAATATTTTTTTTTAGGGCAACCTTATGCCATGAGCAATCACATCTGTTGCCTAAAAATGTTTATGTGAGCTCCAAATTCTATGAACGTGGTTTCTTGAATAAATGATATAAATTAGAAATCAAAGGTTCCTTGAATTCTACTTTCTAAACTACCATGACCCATATTACATAATAAAAACAGGTGTCATTTTGTTGAAAAAGGGGGGAGGGGGGTGTTTATGTAAGAAAATTCAAATGATGACTATATGACTAGGTGTACTGGTACACGAACTAAGTTGAACTAATAATAGCTGTCTACAAAACTAACTACAAATTCTACATAGTGAATTCTATCTACTGGTTAAATTGGATAAACAGATTACATGTCAGGAGTCAAGTCAAGGTCAAATTCTTCAAAATAAACAGAAACAGTGTGGAACAGGGACAAAAAACTGAATCTTCAGATAAAGTGGGTAAAATTGGATTCAAATCAACATATGCAATGACTTTCAAAGTAATTGATTGAGAAATATGCTGTTTCAACTCTCAAAGTACTCAGATCAGAATGTAGAGGCTGTGATCAGGTTACATAAGAGCAAAGAGCAAAAAGAAGGGACGAACCAACCAGTCAAATAAGTAGTTTCAAGTAATGCTAGATAGAATATACTTTGATGAAGGAAGAAAAATTCAGAACGCCGCGCAAGAAAGTATCACGGGTCGCAAATAGGTGTAATCAATGAAACAGATGACTACATTTTCTTGTCTTCAAAATTTCAGTGCGAAAATGGCAACACTCACTGAATATATATTAATGTGAATTTACTCTAGAAAATAGTGAAGAAACGTACTAAATGTCTACTGTGAAGCAAAAATTACTTAACCTACACCAGATTAAAGCATGCAAGGTGAGATTTCTCTCAGACTACAATAACACTCTAAAGTCTACTCACGCATACTTCAAGTGAAAACAACTGCAAAGATGGCAGTAAAACTGATAATCAGAGATTGGCAATGTCTGTAGTAAACTTCAAAGTTTCTAAAATCACATGGTCACTGTATCATGAAATAAATGTTCTGTTCTTGCAAAATGTCACTGAAGCCGAGCTGGTCTCTCTGCCTCCAAAGAAAAAACGTCCTCGTTCCAAGTATTGGTCGAATGTTAGGGTCGAATGTAAGGATCAAGTGTAACCACAGTCCTCTTAGATGATTTACGTTGGGCGCCAGATGTAGTAGTATGGTACTAGGGTGAGCACGAAGCTCCAGCTAGCTACTACGTCGATACAAGTAAGCTGAACTCTGTGGGCTTGACTAGAGTCAAAACAACACTCGCAGTGGTTACTGTTTAATAATTACAGTTGAATCACACATCAAAGTAAAGTCAAGGTTAAACTTGAAGTTACAGTACAGTAATAGTACAATAACAGTAGTAAGTTGCATCTGAAAAATATACAAATAAAACAAATTAAATACACAGAAAGAAATCGTCTGCCTTTCTCTGAAAAAAGAAATAATGTAGTTCAGACATGCAGGAATTCCTTTTAATTATCCTTAGCCTTGCTCCTAGTCCTAGGACAAGGCAAAAGACAATTAAAACACTAAATACAACATATAGCTAAACACATACAGTTCTAGTGCCCTAAACACAGAGAAAGGATAGTTGAGAGGAACATAAAAGCATACAAACATACACTTTCAAACACAAATACATCCACATTCCACTCAACAGTTTGAGGAACTGAGTACATGTACAAATACAATTACTCTCTCCAGGTCAACCACTCTCGTGCTGCTGTGCTGTTACACTAGAAACTGTAATTAAAATGTGCATGTGTTATAGTAAACTATAAAAACCTCCTTTTCCTATTAATGAAATGTTAGAAATTTAAAAGAATGAATGCTGCCATTTCCAACGATGCGCAAAGCTATTGACACGAAAACTCATTACAATCTAAAATAAGCTGAACAAAAACGCGTATAAATAAATGCCAGCGTATATAAACCTAGCTGCATGAAATACATACAAATAGAATACTGAATGTAAAAATAAGAAGCAGTAATTTAACAGAAAAGTATCTAAATTCAATGTCTGCTCGCTCTGACTGTCTTTGCCGCTCTGCCAAATTCACAGGGGCTGCGTGAGCGAATCTCATACGTAAGCAAAAGAACTCAATGGAAAGAAATGAAAGGAAAGGAAGGAATGTAAGAATCAAAGTACTGAAGTACTCAAAATACAATCGTGCCACATACTTCCCCTCTGTTGAAAATGACGTCACGTCATTATCCTCAAGCCAACAAGTAGCACACAAACCAAACTTTTCTGTCAATGTAAGTCAGTACAGTAGTGTCACATACAACTAGTAAATGTATCTATATACATCTAACTACAACTACTGTACAAAAAAGGCAATACTATGTCATAGATGTATCTACATAACTCTAAAGTACTTACTTACAAAACGGTGACACTACTACTACTACTACGACTAACTACAAAACATAACTTTCAAAGCATGTTGACATTACAACCCACATCTCCTCCCCCTCTTTCAAAAGGTCTATGACCTTAAAGGTCAATGAAAACAAAAACTGACATATTGAAAAAAATTTATTTAAATAAAACAATATGATACAAACTGTAAAAAGGCAGCAAACAAAACATGTAAAATCATTTCATGACTGCTTGTATTAATCTTTGAGCTGTCAAACTGTCAAGCTCACTCAGCACTCCCGACTTCACCAGAGTATCCAGGGCCTGAACTCTACTATCGACCTGTCGGTCGGCCATTCGATACATAACATAGTCGCCAAACCTGTCTGGTGGCTTTCTCTGTCTGGTCGGTCTATGTACGCGAGGTGCTGGAATGGGTCTAGCTGCAGTCTCAAAGTCTGTATTGGTCTCTGTAGTAGGTGTCTCTTCTTCTTGAACATTTTGTTCTTCAGTCTGATCTTCGGCCGGCTCATCATCCTGAAAAGAGAAAGAAAATTCATTATTAGCACTATGAATATGCTCTGCATTTTCATCTATAGAATCTTCTGTAATCTCTTCCTGATCAGGCTGAGCATCTTCCAGTGAATCTGGTCTTTCATCCAACTCTGTCTCATCTCTCACTTCCACAGTTTGGAGATCAACGTCTTGATCCGGACTCGACTCTACATGGGCGTCCCCATCTAAGTATGCCTCAGAAGCAAAACCAATCATCTCGCAGTCAGAGTCCTCCTCAAGTTCTTCTTTGGTGACGTCACCTTCATTTGTAATACTCTTTTCATCCCTGGATGCACCCCTATTACATTCAATAGATGGATCTTCATCATCACAATCCTCCTCCTCACTAACATCCTCATCACAGCTCTGATGTGACACCAAAAGCAAGTGATTGCGATGTAAAGTCCTTTCTATATCAGTCTCTTCTGATCCCAGTCTAAACACTGGAATGTCTGGCCTTGGTTGTTCTACAACAACAAATAAATCTGGTTCATATTTGTCCTTTATCTTATGTTTCCTGTCAAAAGCTAATTTCTTGACTAAAACTTTATCACCAGGTGATAATTTGACGGATACTGCTTTTTTATCATAGTAAGCTTTCTGCTTTTTCATGGACTTCTCTGTATGTTCCACGACTATCCTGTGGGTTTTCTCTAGACCATTTTGTAGGTCTTCTAGGTATTGTTTTGTGGACTCAGGTGCTACGGACTCTTGTCTGGCCTCCTGAAAAAGAACATCTACAGGCAAGCGAGGGGTTCTACCAAAGAGGAGTTCAAAAGGAGCAACTTTAGTGGTCCCATGCGGTGTACAGTTATAGTAGTAAACGAGAGAATTGACATACTTCTTCCAATCTCCTTTCTGGTCTTCCTCTAATGTGCCAAGCATACTAAGGAGAGTTCTGTTAAAGCGTTCTGGGCCAGCATTACCTTCCGGGTGGTAAGGAGAGGTGTGACTTTTCTTGATACCCATCAGTTTACAGAGTTCATGGATGAGGCTGCTTTCAAAATTTGCTCCTTGGTCCGAATGAATCCTTGTCGGAATGCCAAAATGAATGAAAAATTCATTGAACAAAGCTTCTGCTGTGGTATGGGCAGTCTGGTTTCTTGTTGGCACAGCTTTGGCAAATTTTGTATAATGGTCAGTGATAACCAGAATATTTCCAATATTTCCTTTGGAAGGTTCTAGAGTAAGGAAGTCTATACAGACTAACTCCAAAGGATAAGAACTCTGCACATTTACCAGTGGTTCCTTTTGGATAGTCTTCTTTCTTCTAACACACCTGTCACAAGTCTCTATCCACTGGGTTACATCTGAACTTACACCTGGCCAGTAAAATCTTTCTCTGATGAGACGTAGGGTTCTATCTTGGCCTGGATGTCCAATATCATTATGAATACTTTTAAGAATATCATATCTATAGGACTTAGGGACCACTAACTGTTCAATAACCCTGTCATCTTCTCTAAGATTTCTGAATAGGATACCTCTTTTGATACTGAAGTTTTTATACTGCTTTCACATAGCAAGGTCATCCTTCAGATCAAGATATTTTGGGAGTCTCTTATCTATACAAGCTATTCTCCACTTATCAATTAACTTGTCTTGATGCTGAGCAGTTCGTATTTCACGAAGCTCTTTTTGTGCAAGTGGACAGCCTGGTTCCTCAATAATGTGAACCAGATTGACAGTCTTTGATGGGATGAGCTCAATGTAAGCTGGGGTCATAGCAGTACAAATGGCTTTGACTGTGTTATCAGGCAGGTTAACCCTTTCACAATCACTGGAATCCAAAATCTTCTTGTAAGGGTACCTTCTCATACCATCAGCATCTGCGTTTTTCATACCAGATCTATACTGGATGTCAAACTGATAATGACCAAGAGCTGATGCCCAACGCTGTCCAGCTGGTTGGGGGACTTCGACGGTCTAATAACTCCCGCCGCAAGTAAGCCTTCAATATGTTGCCTAACTTCCTCAATCATATTCGGAGGAATCCGTCGATGTCTCTGTTTAAAAGGTATATCTGTGACGAGATCAATTTGGTGTTTGATTCTGTTGCAGACACTAATATCTGTGTCGCTGGTGGAAAAAATGTCGCCATGTCTTTTCAAAAGATCAGTAAGTCTCTGCTTAACACTGGGATTTAGCAAATCTTCCTCGTCAATGTTTAATTCTTTCAATATCTCATCCCTTGTGTTGTCCTCAATCTTAGTAAACACTTCTTCCTCAACAGTCACTGGTTGAATTTCACAAATGATGGCTCTAGGAGCTATGGTTACTGTTTGGGTACTAAGGTTGGACAAGGATACTACCACTTGTTTCCTCTGTCTGGAATCAAACTGTATGACAGAAGGAGTAACATCTATAGACTCTGGTAACTGACTATCTTTGCTTTCCTGGATGATAGCAATAGTGCATGGGAAGTCTAAAACTTTGTCGGTTGTGCCTATAACTTGTACTGTTTGGTTAGGACTAATACTTACCTTTTTGGTTAAGGCACTTCTAACCACAGCTAACCTATTTTTATTTTTCTTCAAGTCTTTTTTGTCGAATGACAATGGACCTAAAACTCAGGTACCATGGAGTGAAGAGGTTGGCTTTTTGAAGAAACTGTTCTCCATAACAGGATTTGCAGTCTTCCATCAACTCTTGAAGAATGTTGGTCCCTAAAATGACAGGAGTCTTTGCTGAATATTGTGTGTCTGGAGTTACCAAAAATAAACATGGTATTGGTTTAGCATTCGGTAATCCTTTTGGAACAGCAATGTCTACTTCAATATATCCTGTGTAAGGCAAACTTTGACCATCCGCACACTCAATATTTAAAATATCACCAACTGGATATAACTCACAGTTAAGATTAGAATCATAAAAAGATTGTGACACAAGGCTGACACAACTACCTGTGTCTAACAATGCCCAAACAGAATGAGTGCCAAGAAGTATGTCTGCCTCATTCACATCTCCAATTTGGGATCATTGTTACTAAAAGAGGTGCTAAAATCAGATCCCGCGACAGGAGCACACACTAGTTTGGGCAGTCCTTGGGAGAATGACCTTTGGATTTGCATTTAGGACAAACAAGTTGCGCCAGTATAATTGGACATTTATACTGAACATGACCTCTTTGGTTGCACAGGAAACAAGTTGGAGCAAATGTATCCTCTGCCTTGGGGTCGGATGGCTTGTTCTGTTTGTTGTCATTGGACTTCTGGTTCCCTCCTCTCCTATGCCTCCTATTCCTCCAATTACCTTGCTGGGTTGCTTGGTTCGAAGTCTGATTTTGTCCTTTTTCAAGCTTGTCGATTCGTCCATTGATCTGTTTCAACAACTGCTTGATTTCCGAATCTTCTTCCTTCTTTTCAGGTTGGACAGCTGGTTTACATGGTCTCTTATCCGGGTCTGTATCCTTTAAGTCAGCTTCTAATCTCCGGAGTTCTCGCTTGAACTCATCATATGAAGAATATTTATCGCATTGATATGCCGACATAAGTTTTAAATCTCTTCGCAGGCCAGAGTGCAATACCTGCTTCAAAATGTCCGTGTCATGTCCAGCAAGGCCTTTAAGTTCCACTGCCTTGTCAAACAACTCTTCTAATCTTGCTGCAAAGGACTCAACACATTCACTGGCCTTTTGTTCGCATGTATAAAACTTCTTTGTGATGCTCTCTGAAGTCTCGATAGTACCATAGTCGCTCTGTAGCTTTTCTAAGACTTCCATTAGAGAGACTCTTGGGCCTAATCTACGCAGCTTATCACTCGCACTGCCCTTTAACGCTCTCCTACCAAATAGGATCTGTTCCTCGCTAAAATTTCTAGTCTCCATGATTGAGGTAACTTCATATTTAAATGTGTCCCAATTTACCTCTCCACGCCCTTCCTCACCAAAGAAGATAGAGAACTTTGGGTAATGGTGTATCTCAGGGCGAGGTAATTGTTCAGTGGTTCTACCAGGGAACTCACGAGATGGAGTTTGAAGTTCACTAACAAGTCGTGACAGTCTGACAACATCAGCCATAGAACCAACCTGAGGCTGAAAACCCAAAGTACGTAGAGTCTGAATCATCTGTACCTCAGCCTCTGACATGCCTCCAACAGCCTCTCCCATCTTATCAGACTCGTCAGTCTTAACCTCTTTAGAAGCCATGAGTAAGTAACACGAACAATCCAAAAGCTGAAGTTGGGACAACCAAGTAAAAAGGTACAAGTAAAAAATAAAAAAGAATGGCAGGGGTAGGCTAGCTTTGTCCACTAACACCTGCCCAAGACAAAACATTTGTCAACCCCAAAATACTTTCACTAAAGTATGTGTGCAGAAATACAAAGTATTATTTGGCTGCTTGTAATACAAAAGAATTAACTTCTCTTAGATGCTGAAGTCTACTACAGGGTAGGCTGAAATGCAAAATGCTAGCACTGAAGTTCAATGACTAAAGTGTGTGTCAACCTGTAATCAGGTTTGTGTTCCAGTTAAATCATGTTAACTGTGAAATGCAATGTATAGTTTATCAATGTTTTGGTAAATAAACATCAAAGTCAGTTTGAACAATTGTATTGATATAAACAAGAAAAATACAAGTTATACACAAATAATCAATTTCTAGCAAAAGAAATACAACACCTGTAGTTTGTCACCACAATGACTTAATGTGAAAGGGTGCACTATACAATCACAATAAATAACACAAAATTATGTCCTTTTGTCAAAATGTTCTCAAACAATACAAATGTTTTTCACAATGTTTTCGAACAACGTAAAAGGATGAACTATGTATGCCTTCAAGTCTTATAACGGCCAATAATTAAATGGTTCACTGCATACTCAATGAAGATAACTAAAATTTTCCTTTTGTCGCAATGTTTTCAGGCAATGTACCAATATGAAGTATATGCAATACTGTAATGCACAAAGATCAAGATCAGCTTGCCAATCTGTACAAATACTGGGATACTCTGAAAAAAAAATTCACAAACTCAAACCTTCAACCAGTTTCAAGTAAGTCGGTGACTTGTGAGGCTGTCTCCTTTCTAGGCTGTTTCCAAGTTGGTTCCGTGCAAAGTTGAAAAAAAAATCTCGCGATATCAATACAAGAAATTTATAGTATTCAGAACCAAGCTTTTATAAAAATTGCCAACAATGTGCAATTTAATACAAGAAATTTCCGGTATAAACTTCCAGATTTACTTCTACTGTACAAAGTATTTCTGGCTGAGCAATCACAATATCTTGCCAATATAAACAAAGAGAGCAAGTCCTTCTGTATATTGGTGTATGAGTATTTCAAATAGACCGTATTTCTACTAAATACAAGAAGAAATACTTTAATTATTGCAAATAAGAGATCAAGATCAATTGCAATATTTTTTTTAGGGCAACCTTATGCCATGAGCAATCACATCTGTTGCCTAAAAATGTTTATGTGAGCTCCAAATTCTATGAACGTGGTTTCTTGAATAAATGATATAAATTAGAAATCAAAGGTTCCTTGAATTCTACTTTCTAAACTACCATGACCCATATTACATAATAAAAACAGGTGTCATTTTGTTGAAAAAGGGGGGAGGGGGGTGTTTATGTAAGAAAATTCAAATGATGACTATATGACTAGGTGTACTGGTACACGAACTAAGTTGAACTAATAATAGCTGTCTACAAAACTAACTACAAATTCTACATAGTGAATTCTATCTACTGGTTAAATTGGGTAAACAGATTACATGTCAGGAGTCAAGTCAAGGTCAAATTCTTCAAAATAAACAGAAACAGTGTGGAACAGGGACAAAAAACTGAATCTTCAGATAAAGTGGGTAAAATTGGATTCAAATCAACATATGCAATGACTTTCAAAGTAATTGATTGAGAAATATGCTGTTTCAACTCTCAAAGTACTCAGATCAGAATGTAGAGGCTGTGATCAGGTTACATAAGAGCAAAGAGCAAAAAGAAGGGATGAACCAACCAGTCAAATAAGTAGTTTCAAGTAATGCTAGATAGAATATACTTTGATGAAGGAAGAAAAATTCAGAACGCCGCGCAAGAAAGTATCACAGGTCGCAAATAGGTGTAATCAATGAAACAGATGACTACATTTTCTTGTCTTCAAAATTTCAGTGCGAAAATGGCAACACTCACTGAATATATATTAATGTGAATTTACTCTAGAAAATAGTGAAGAAACGTACTAAATGTCTACTGTGAAGCAAAAATTACTTAACCTACACCAGATTAAAGCATGCAAGGTGAGATTTCTCTCAGACTACAATAACACTCTAAAGTCTACTCACGCATACTTCAAGTGAAAACAACTGCAAAGATGGCACTAAAACTGATAATCAGAGATTGGCAATGTCTGTAGTAAACTTCAAAGTTTCTAAAATCACATGGTCACTGTATCATGAAATAAATGTTCTGTTCTTGCAAAATGTCACTGAAGCCGAGCTGGTCTCTCTGCCTCCAAAGAAAAAACGTCCTCGTTCCAAGTATTGGTCGAATGTTAGGGTCGAATGTAAGGATCAAGTGTAACCACAGTCCTCTTAGATGATTTACGTTGGGCGCCAGATGTAGTAGTATGGTACTAGGGTGAGCACGAAGCTCCAGCTAGCTACTACGTCGATACAAGTAAGCTGAACTCTGTGGGCTTGACTAGAGTCAAAACAACACTCGCAGTGGTTACTGTTTAATAATTACAGTTGAATCACACATCAAAGTAAAGTCAAGGTTAAACTTGAAGTTACAGTACAGTAACAGTACAATAACAGTAGTAAGTTGCATCTGAAAAATATACAAATAAAACAAACTAAATACACAGAAAGAAATCATCTGCCTTTCTCTGAAAAAAGAAATAATGTAGTTCAGACATGCAGGAATTCCTTTTAATTATCCTTAGCCTTGCTCCTAGTCCTAGGACAAGGCAAAAGACAATTAAAACACTAAATACAACATATAGCTAAACACATACAGTTCTAGTGCCCTAAACACAGAGAAAGGATAGTTGAGAGGAACATAAAAGCATACAAACATACACTTTCAAACACAAATACATCCACATTCCACTCACCAGTTTGAGGAACTGAGTACATGTCCAAATACAATTACTCTCTCCAGGTCAACCACTCTTGTGCTGCTGTGCTGTTACACTAGAAACTGTAATTAAAATGTGCATGTGTTATAGTAAACTATAAAAACCTCCTTTTTCTATTAATGAAATGTTAGAAATTTAAAAGAGAATGAATGCTGCCATTTCCAACGACGCGCAAAGCTATTGACACGAAAACTCATTACAATTCAAAATAAGCTGAACGAAAATGCGTATAAATAAATGCCAGCGTATATAAACCTAGCTGCATGAAATACATACAAATAGAATACCGAATGTAAAAATAAGAAGCAGTAATTTTACAGAAAAGTATCTAAATTTAATGTCTGCTCACTCTGACTGTCTTTACCGCTCTGCCAAATTCACAGGGGCTGCGTGAGCGAATCTCATACGTAAGCAAAGGAACTCAATAGAAAGGAAAGGAAGGAATGTAAGAATCAAAGTACTGAAGTACTCAAAATACAATCGTGCCACACATGTACACAAACAAGAGGGAGGATGCAGATGCAATAGCATCGGGGCCAAAATATCGTATTTGCTTTAATAAGGAGACAAAACTGCAAGTTGTTTCCAGGATCCTACCTCTTGCGGTGTAAACGTAGCTGGTTTGGGATCAGGATGCTCATCGGTAGGTCCAACCCAGCCAATGAAATGCTAAATGTACAAATATATGTCCATTTCTTTATTTTTGCAACTGTGAAATCCTTAAATCCGAAAGCAGGAAGCCATCTTTCACATTATTCCTTATTGGTTTTCGGCTTTTGGAAGGGCATCTATCCGACCATTTTCATGTGTGGTCTTTCAGCATATCTGCTATCACTGTTGCACGTACCATAGCAGAAATGTCGAGGTGTGCCCGAATTTAATTTAAATATTTGCACGGTGTTTTCCTTTCCGTCGTCCATTTCTACATGTTGACTGTTGCGAGAGTCGGTCAGTTTGTACGACGCTAGGCGCCACGCCAATAAGAGTTTAGGTAATTTAAAATACTTCTTATCTGATGATCTGTGCTATACAGGGACGACACTATCAAGCTGTGTGTGCGATTTTAACAGACAATCTTTCGGTGCTACGCCGAAAATCTCTTATAATCGCTTCTCGATTGTGGTGTTGATGGGCGTCGCCATATTTAAAGCATCGCTAAGTTTGATTTGCAACGAGTGATGTGATTGGATGTCGACAAGTAAAAAGCAGAAATGACGTCGTATATGTGATAAAGATAGTTAAAATTTTCTCAAGGAAAAATTGAGATTACCAATCAAAATGCTTCATGAATTATTCATGACAACGAGAAAACGCCAGTGAAATCCAGGGTCGACTAAAGAATGAATCGAAACTGGGTCAACGAGGATGGGTTGAACCCTAAGCAAATAAGTTTGTCTATGTATCGTTTCTTTGCCTCTGGACAGAACGTTTTTCATGTAATCATTCATGATTTAACGTTTTTGTGCACATAATCAATAATCGGCCACTGTTTTCTTTAGCCTTTTTGCCCTACACGAGTGAGCATGCGCAGTTTTCCAGTTTCGTTACCAGGAAGTGGTCAGAACCTACAAGGATCTATAAACTCCGCCCATAGGCGGTATCGGATAAAAATAGACATCAGACTTAAACGGTGTACAGACTTATTCGGTGGACGTTTAACCTTTACCTTACGCTCCCTGATCTGAGTCATATGTTTGCTTGTAAACACATTTCTAACACAGACTGGTAGTATGACACTGTTAGGCCTTATGGATTTTTCTCCATCACTGGACGCTCTTAACACATATGACCTAAATTTTTCTCACCTGTATATATTTTGAGAACCATTCCACAGAATATAGAGGTTGAACTAAAACTCGAAAGAGTTTGAGTAAGCTGTCTCGGTATAGACTCTAAAGAGTTCGCGTACGCTATAACAAAATGGATATTTTGGAATATTTAGAAATATGTATTGTATAGAAGATCTGCAAATCAAAATTCAAATAGAAATATTTTCTTGGATGGCTGTAACTTATGAAGAAAACGGCGGCATTCTTGATATTATTTCGAACTACTTTATGCCATTTTTTATATCATTGCGCTAAAGCCCGGGACCTTTCGGAAGCAGGTTAATTTGTTAGTCTTCTACGGCCAACTTCTTTTAAAAAGGGCTGAGTTAATATACTTGAAATTGTGTTTGTCAGCCCATCTGTTTTTGCGATGAAAGAGCATATAAGTTCTACTTTGTCTGTTCATATGTGGTTAGTACATAGAAAACAGTAATGATGTATTCCAACGTGTTAAGGTACCTAGAAAGCAGTATATACTCTAAAGCGTTTAGGTATATACATGTATAAACAATAGCAGGTTTAGAGTAGAAATGCATATGTTTCCCTTTTGCCAGCGACAACATTAAATGGCTAAAACTTAATTGATATTTAGATGTTTTTAACCAAAATATGTTCAACAGACACTTTAAATTCTGATCCCACATTCATTTACTTCGCCATCCGTCAAATACTCGTACAACCAATTTTTTCAGCACCATTCAAAGCGTTAAATTGGCATGGCCCTCTTAAGAGATTAGGTACATAGACAACAGAAATGAGGACTCTAAAGAGATTAGGTACATACACAACAGTGATGAAGACTCTAAAAAGATGAGGTACATAGACAACAGAAATGAAGACTCTAAAGAGATTAGGTACAGAGACAACAGAAATGATAACTCTAAAGAGATTAGGTACATCGACAACAGAAGTGATGACTCTAAAGAGATTAGGTACATAGACAACAGAAATAAAGACTCTAAAGAGATTAGGTACAAAGACAACAGTGATGAAGACTCTGAAGAGATTAGGTACATAGACAACAGAAGTGATGACTCTAAAGAGATTAGGTACATAGACAATAGTGATGATGACTCTAAAGAGATTAGGTACAGAGACAACAGTGATGAAGACTCTAAAGAGATTAGGTACATAGACAACAGTGATGAAGACTCTAAAGAGATTAGGTACATAGACAACAGTGATGAAGACTCTAAAGAGATTAGGTACATAGACAATAGAGATGATGACTCTAAAGAGATTAGGTACAGAGACAACAGAAATGAAGACACTACAGAGATTAGGTACAGAGACAACAGTGATGAAGACTCTAAAGAGATTACGTACAGAGACAACAGTAATGATGACTCTAAAGAGATTAGGTACATAAACAACAGTGGTGACGACTCTAAAGAGATTAGGTATATAGACAACAGTGATGATAATTCAAAAGAGATAAGGTACATAGACAACAGAAATGATGACCCTAAAGAGATTAGGTACATAGACAACAGTGATGACAACTCTAAAGAGATAAGATACATACACAAAAGAAATCAGGACTCTTAAGAGGTTAGTACATAGACAACAGTGATGAAGCCTCTATAGAGATTAGGTATATAGAAAACATAAATCAGGACTCTAAAGAGATTAGGTTCATAGACAACTGTGATGATGATTCTAAAGAAATTAGGTACAGAGACAACAGAAATGATTACTCAAAAGAGATTAGGTTTATAGACAACAGTGATGAGGGCTATAAAGAGATTAGGTACAGAGACAACAGAAATGAAGACTCTAAAGAGATTAGGTACAGAGACAATAGAAATGAGGACTCTAAAGAGATAAGGTACTTAAACAACAGAAATGAAGACTTTTAAGAGATTAGGTACATAGACAATAGTGATAAAGACTCTTAAAGAGATTAGGTACATAGACAACCGAAATGATGACTCGTAAGAAATTAGGTACAGAGACAATAGTGATGAGGACTCTAAAGAGATTAGGTACATAAACAACAGAAATGAAGACTCTAAAGAGATAGGTACATACACAATAGTGATGAAGACTCTAAAGAAGTTAGGTACATAAACAACAGAAATTATGACTCTAAAGAAATTAGGAACATAGACAATAGAAATGAGGACTCTAAAGGGATTAGGTACAGAGACAACAGAGATGAAGACTCTAAGGAGATTAGGTACAGAGACAACAGAATGAGGACTCTATAGAGAGATTAGGTTCATATACAACAGTGATGAAGACTAAAGAGATTAGGTACATAAACAACAGAAGTGAAGAGTCTAAAGAGATTAGGAACAGAGACAACTAGAAATGAAGACTCTAAAGAGACTAGGTACAGAGACAACAGTGTCGAAGACTCTTAAGAGATTAGGAACAGAGACAACAGAAATGAAGACTCTAAAGAGATCAGGTTCATATACAACAGTGATGAAGACTCTAAAGAGATTAGGTACATAAACAACAGAAATGAAAACTCTAAAGAGATTAGGTACATAGACAATAGTGATGAAGACTCTAAAGAGATTAGGTACATAGACAACAGAAATGTAGACTCTAAAGAGATTTGGTACATAGACAATAGAAATGAGGACTCTAAAGAGCTGAGGTACAGAGACTACAAAAATAAGGACTCTAAAGAGATTAGGTATAGAGACAACAGTGATCAAGACTCTAAAGACATTAGGTACAGAGACAACAGAAATGAGTACTCTTAAGAGATTAGGTTCATATACAACAGTGATGAAGACTCTAAAAAGATTAGGTACAGAGACAACAGAATTGAGGACTCTAAAGAAATTAGGTACAGAGACAATAGAAATGAGGACTCTTAAGAGATGAAGTACAGATACTACAAAAATGAGGGATCTAAAGAGATTAGGTATAGGGACAACACTGATGAAGACTCTAAAGACATTAGGTAAAGAGACAACAGAAATAAGGACTCTAAAGAGATTAGTTTCATATACATCAGTGATGAAGACTCTAAAGAGATTAGGTACATAAACAACAGAAAAGAAGACTCTAAAGAGATTAGGTACATAGAAAATAATGATGAAGACTCTAAAGAGACAAGGTACATAGAAAATAATGATGAAGACTCTAAAGAGATTAGGTACATAGACAACAGAAATGATGACTCTTAAGAGATTAGGTACAGAGACAATAGTGATGAGGACTCTAACGGGATTAGGTACAGAGACAACAGAAATGAAAACTCTAAAGAGATTAGGTACACAGACAAAAGTGATGAAGACTCTGAAGAGATTAGGTACATAGACAACAGAAATGATGACTCTAAAGAGATTAGGTACATACAAAACAGTGATGAAGACTCTAAAGAGATTAGGTACATACACAACTGTGATGAATACTCTTAAGAGATGATGTACATAGACAACAGAAATGAAGACTCTAAAGAGATCAGGTGAAAAGACAACAGTGATGAAGACTCTAAAGAGATTAGGTACAGAGACAACAGAAATGATGACTCTAAAGAGATTAGGTACAGAGACAATAGAAATGAGGACTCTTAGAGATAAGGTACATAGACAACAGAAATGATGACTCTTAAGAGATTAGGTATATAGACAACAGAAATCAGGACTCTAACGAGATTACGTACAGAGACAACAGAAATGAAGACTCTAAAGACATTAGGAACAGAGACAACAGAAATGAGTACTGTAAAGAGATTAGGTTTACATACAACAGTGATGAAGACTCTAAAGAGATTAGGTACATAGACAATAGTGATGAAGATTCTAAAGAGATTAGGTACATAGATGACAGAAATGATGAATCTAAAGAGATTAGGTACAGAGACAATAGAAATGAGGACTCTAAAGAGAATAGGTACACAGACAACAGAAATGAGAACTCTAAAGAAATTAGGTACACAGACAACAGTGATGAAGGCTCTAAAGAGATTAGGTACATAGACAACAGTGATGACGATTTAAAGAGATTAGGCTCATAGACTCTTTAGAGTTAAGTTACATAGACAATACCAGAAAATTGACTCTAAAACATTTAGGACAACATTACCTATTAACTCCGAAGAGTTTGGGTACATACACAACAGCTTTCCGGAACTCTGGATAGTTTAGGTACATAGAAAACTTTTGAAGTTGATTTGAAAGAGTTAAGGTACAGAGACAACATACCGGTATGAGTAGTATCTAAATAGTTTTAGTACAAATGAAAAAGAAATGGTGTCCTAAAGCCTTTAGGTACATAGACAACAGTAATGATGAATTCCTAAGAGTTTAGATACATGTACAACAGGAATAATGAACTCTAAAGATTTTTTTCATTTACATAGACAGCAGTACTTATTTACTATAAAGAGTAAATGTATAGAGAGAACAGTTATAACAATCTCCAAAGAGTTTAGGTAATTAGAAAACAGTTAGTACGTTCTCTAAAGCGTTTAGGTACATTACATAACAGTAAGAATGAGCCTTAAAGAGTTTAGGTACATAGACAACAGTAACAGTTTACTCAAAAGCGTTTAAGTACATATACAACAGCAATTATAAACAAATATGATTTTAGTACATCACAACAGAAGTAATGCTCCCAAAAGCGTTTAGGCACATGGGCAACAGAAATAAGTAACTCTAAAGAGTTTCGGTATATAGACAACAGAAATAATCAAAGCACTGAAAGCACTGCTAAGTTGGAATGCGGTAAATGCAATACAAACTTGTTTCTATGTTTTTTTAACGATGTCTTTGAAACCTTTCTTTCTTATGGTATTCCTACTTTTCATGAGGTCTATAGATACCTCAATTTATTTGAAATGAAAGATTGCTTCGTTGGTGATTAGAGTAGTTTGGTTCAAAGTGAAACATTTTCATATTACATGGCTGAAAGTGAGGAATTTCGAGAAACCTGGTCAGACATCTGACAATTTTTCACACGGAAAACAAAAGAAAATGTGATATTTTGGAAGAGTTTACAACCTGAACTTCCAGCACATGCCTGCTAACTTTTGACCATGATATTTTTTGCAAAACAAGACCTTTTTTTTTTGTGAAAAACAAATGCCTCTGTAACAGCCAATTATCTGGTGAATGGCTTTGATGTTTGACTTCGACCTTGTCAGATTACTATGACCTTGTCATCAGCAGATCTCTATCCATGACTGTTTCTGTGATAACTTTTGAAGAAAGGATCAAAATATTGACATTGACATTGGACTTGTGACCCTCATTATATGCATATTGACAAGAAGTACATTCTCACTGTGATCTGGGTTAAAAGTTGACTTTGGTCTAGGACATGTGACCCTCATAAGGTGCATATTGACGAAAGAAGTCTACATGAAAAATATGAGCATTGTTCAATGTAACTTGAATAATTGTAGAGTAATAGGGAAATGCTAAGTTTTTACCAGATGGACGCCAAAACGACATTGTAACGCTATGTCTCACTCACCACAAGCGGGCTCGACAACAATATGCTTCCGATCTTTCGATGTGGGGCATGAAAATCATATCCGATGTAGATAAACAGTTGTGCAACACTGTTAAGGTATGGTCCGATCATTCCAGAGAAAATGGACTTGCGAAGATCATTCAAGTCAAGATTTTTGACAAACCTTAAATTGTGATTTTAAAGTTTTAAGCCAAGGAGCTACTGCTGCAACAAGCACAACTATAGCTGACCCCTATAACATGTATTATTCTGCCTAAAAATTGGATGTATACTAATAGAGACTCAGTCAGCAAGTCAACTGTGGACAGACAGAAAGTACAGGCTTAAACAGTAACAATTGAAAATTGAAAAAGGGACAAAATTCTTACAAAATGCATTTGGAGTTATTTCCCTTGATGGCATAGGTTGCTGTTTTGATAGTGAACATATATTCCGAGTTTCAAGAAAATACAATTAGTAATAATAAATCGCGTGAAATCAAGTAAACGCTACTGCTCTTGAAATCGGCAGTTTGATTTTTATACAGTGACCTCTTGAGACACAATTTTCACGCCAGTCGCAAACTTAAACTTCATTCCTGCAACCTTTATACACGCGACGATTGATACATCGACTCGATATTTATTGTTCGTGATCCAAAATTTAAAAAAATTCATCGATATTAAAACTGTTTACTTAACCCCAAGATGATTCTGTGCATCCACCAACTATCAAATGAAGTCAATGCGCGCTGTAGATACTTGATTTCGCAATATTAAGGGAAGTAATGAAATGCAAATAGTTTTAATCGAAAGAGTTTTTTATGTTAATAAATATTCACAAGACTTTGTCTCCCTTCAATGACGTTTTTAACAAAATTATTGACAAAATGTATATGAACTATTTTCTTAAAGTGTGCAATAAGGCCGTTTAGAAAGTGAACTAGGCCGTTTGGAAACTGAAACTTGTTTTCTGAGAAATAAAGATTATGTGATTACCAAATAAGCAAACACCGAAGCACAGCGACATATTCATACGCTGTCTTTACTTTCTTCTTGAATCTTTTAAAAACAAGTCTACGAAGGTTTTGATGGCTATTTATGCATATTTGTCCCGAAAGTAATACATGTCCCATATTATTATCTTCGGTTATTACAAACGGGTCGTCCATGGCAAGTTGAGATCATAGGGGTCCGTAGTTTGATTCCTTGCACCCATAGACTATATGTTATAAACAAGGGATTTAACTGTATGCAGCCCGTTACTCGCCCCCGGTTACAAAAAACAACGTATCTTTTCTATCCCATCAGTTATTCTCCTATTTTTTTCTACAGCTGAGAGCTAAAACATTTTTCTACCAGAAAAACACAACTGTTTGTCAGTGGCTAATGCAGTTTGGCTGATACATTCGCTCAAACTTGTAAACTCGCTCAAAAATCTGCGCCATTGACAAGGGTTCGTACATCCGTTTTCAAGATATAAAATGCACTTTAGATCCAATGAAACGCAGCATTAGCGGCACCCACCCTTTAAACATGTTTAAAAATACTACTGACCTATAGTCTTTATCTTCAGTAACGACAAAACGCCTCAGAATTCGTTGAATTTGTGATCCACGTTCTTATTTCGAACAGCTGCAGCCATCTTCTGTCATGTGACATTGTTTGGAACGAGAAATTTCATTTGTTGATATGTACTAACAGTCGTGCATTCAACCAATGAAATTTCGTACAGCTGCTCACACCTTTTTGTCACGTGACAGTACGGTGACACTGTTGGAACGAGAAATTTCATTGGTTTATACGCGCGAACGTCAGTATGGAATGTACGAACCCGTGTCAATGGCGAAGATTTTTGAGCGAGTTTACAAGTTCGAGCGAATGTATCAGCCAGACTCATAGGGGTCCGTAGTTTGACTCCTATCACCCATAGACTAAAACAAGGGATTTAACTGTATGCAGCCCGTTACTCGCCCCCGGTTACAAAAAAACAACGTATCTTTTCTACCCCATCAGTTATTCTCCTAATTTTTTCTACAGCTGAGAGCCAAAACATTTTTCTACCAGAAAAACACAACTGTTTGTCAGTGGCTAATGCAGTCTGGCTGATACATTCGCTCGAACTTGTAAACTCGCTTAAAAATCTTCGCCATTGACACGGGTTCGTACATTCTATACTGACGTTCGCGCATATAAACCAATGAAATTTCTCGTTCCAAACAGTGTCACCGTACTGTCACGTGACAAAAAGGTGTGAGCAGCTGTACGAAAATTCATTGGTTGAATGCACGACTGTTAGTACATATCAACCAATGAAATTTCTCGTTCCAAACAATGTCACATGACAGAAGATGGCTGCAGCTGTTCGAAATAAGAACGTGGATCACAATTTCAACGAATTCTGAGGCGTTTCGTCGTTATTGAAGATAAAGACTATAGGTCAGTAGTATTTTTAAACATGTTTAAAGGGTGGGTGCCGCTAATGCTGCGTTTCATTGGATCTAAAGTGCATTTTATATCTTGAAAACGGATGTACGAACCCTTGTCAATGGCGCAGATTTTTGAGCGAGTTTACAAGTTTGAGCGAATGTATCAGCCAAACTGCATTAGCCACTGACAAACAGTTGTGTTTTTCTGGTAGAAAAATGTTTTAGCTCTCAGCTGTTGAAAAAAATAGGAGAATAACTGATGGGGTAGAAAAGATACGTTGTTTTTTGTAACCGGGGGCGAGTAACGGGCTGCATACAGTTAAATCCCTTGTTTATAATATATAGTCTATGGGTGCCAGGAATCAAACTACGGACCCCTATGGCCAGACTGCGTTAGCCACTGACAAACAGTTGTGTTTTTCTGGTAGAAAAATGTTTTGGCTCTCAGCTGTAGAAAAAATTAGGAGAATAACTGATGGGGTAGAAAAGATACATTGTTTTTTTGTAACCGGGGGCGAGTAACGGGCTGCATATAGTTAAATCCCTTGTTTTAGTCTATGGGTGATAGGAGTCAAACTACGGACCCCTATGGTTGAGATGAAAACCAGTCCCTGCTGTATTCATATCCTTGTGTTGTGTTCTTCCGGTACCCGGAATGAATTATTCTGTTTTCATCTTCCGGTTTTGCTAAATCTAAGTTTGCATGCTTCGCATTCCAACTTAAAAATGATGTCTAAAGAGTTTAGGTACATGTGAAACAATTCATAAGTATTTACTATAGAGCGTTTTGACGACAAGAGGGGCATGATGGCCCTGTATCGCTCCACTGGCTATTAAGTAAAAACCCTACACGCCAAACATTTCAATACCAGGCCAATTGGTTTTGAACACGAGACCCCTTAAAACAGGGCTAAAATTGGTAGTCCGAGGTCTTATGGTTAGTAACAAGAAGATTTCTAAAGGTTTCACTATGTAAGCCCATATAAAACTTCTGACCCCCAAGGTGAAATCAAATTCGATCCTAGGGCTATAATTCGGGCATTCTGAGTAGAGGCCCACTAGATAAAGCCACATGCATAATTTGATAGCCCTAGGCTTTATGGCTAAGTACAGAGAGATTTCTATAGTTTTCTGTATATAAGCCCATGTAAAACTTGTGACCCCCGGGGCGCGGCAAATTTTAACCCCAGGGCTATTATTTGAAGAAACTTGATGGAGGTCTACTCGATAAAGCTACATGCCAAATTTGGTAGATATAGGCCTTGCGGTTTCGGACAAGGAAGATTTTTAAAGATTTTCAATATTTCTAAGTTTTGTTGCAAGGGCAACCCGAGTTTTTGAAGGAATCAAATTCTTTCAAGAAATTCAAAAGAGGGTCATGGGAGGATCATTTCTGTGAAGTTTCATCTAAACTGGATGGTTAGTTTCTGAGAAGATGTTTAAAATAAAAGTTAATGCACTCACGGACGGTTGCACGTACGGAGGCACGACGACCATCGGGCCATGACATAAGCCCGCTGGCCTTCGGCCAGTGGAGCTAAAAATGAACTCTAATGTGTTCAGGTAGATAAGCAGCATTCGTTAAGTTAAAGTTATACCAAGTAAAATTCAATGTCATTATTAATAACGAATTCTGAAGAATTAAGATATATTAGCAACATTTAAAAGTAACTATAAAACGTTTTGGTAAATAATCAACAATAAAAATTAACGAATTATAAAGTGTGTAAGTATATTGACAGGAATGATTATCAACTCGTAAGAGTTTCGGCGCAGATGAGCCATTTTCAAGCTGCAAACAGCCGGGGTATTCCGGCACAATTTATGCCGGAACTACTTTAAGTCAAACTCTTTAGAGTGCTATCAACTTAAACTCTTTCGACTTTTAGATTCACGGAATAATGAAGCAACTTCGGTTATCGATTTCAGAAAACTGCTTTTCCTGAAGTAGTTTCCGACAAAAAGGAAATGGGATACCTTTTCGACAGGTAAGATAAGTTTTCTTGAAGCGGGGAAATAGTAGAAAATTGCGATAAAATATCTTTCGCATAACTGACAGCATAGTTTCACTTTGTTCGGTTTGTCATGTTGGCTTAAATATAGAAACCAAAAGAATTTCAAATGTGGGTGTTTTAAAAATGACTAATCACTTGATTTAGATATCATTGACTTTTTTGTGTTCAGTATGTGAAAATTGAGTTACAGCCTTTAATATTTGCGTGAAAAGATTAAATCTGTTGCTTTCCAAATAGGTGGGTGCTTTGTAAACTGGACAATGTTGTAGGTCCTTACGTCTTTATTATCATATGAAATTGACATGGTCAGATTAAAGGACCAAGGTTGTCATCGACAGTCTGAAAGGTGTGGCGAGCGCCAGACCACTTTTTTGACCGAGTATGAAATTGACCTTACCAATTATAAAATATTTGTTAATGACCTGGAGACTTACATTTATTCTTATTTGTGTTTAACTAGCTAAACTACCAAAATTACTGAAATCTGGTACAAAATGCATTTAAAAAAATGTTCAATGTGGTGCATATAAATAAAAAAATTTGTTGGGAGGGGGGTGGTCCCAGACCCTCCTTACAAGAAAATCCCCCTTCTTGCTCTCCCCCCCCTCTGGTGCCTTTGACACACTGCTATCGTATGCCAGACCACTTTCTACTACAGCATGACAGGCCAGAGGACCAAGATGGATCCAATGCAATTCCATGGCTTTCTGGGGTAGGAGTAAAAATATATATACTGAACCAAAAAAGAAACTTCCCCTGTGCTTAAGTGCAGATATACACAAATATGAAAATCAGGATTAAACTAGATTTATATGCATTGAAAGAGTATTTTATTGCGACTTTGTGTGAAAAAAATTATTGCTGAGGGTTTATCCAAAAGTAGTGAAATGGTAGTTAAAATGCGGAAGGGGTCGCTCACCAAAATCACAAATTAATACCGGGTATGACCACCTTCAGCATGAAGGACTGCCTGGCATTGTTGGCGCATAGAACGGATAAGTGTATTGATTTCGGCTTGTGGAATGTTGTTCCATTCCTGAATTAAGGCTTGTCTTAGCTGAATGACGTTTGACGGTGGAATAGGGCGACGTCTAACATGCTGGTCCAAATTATCCCAAAGGTGTTCAGTGGGATTCAGATCAGGGCTTTTGGCAGGCCAGTCATTAATAAATGCAAAGTTATTCGCCCTGAGGAAATTCACATTGTCCCTAGCTGTATGGCTTGTGGCATTATCATGCTGAAAAAGAGTGATATTGGCATTATTTTGAAACAGTGGGATAACGTGCCTCGCAAGAATTTCATCTCGGTAGCGTTGGGCATTCAAATTCCCTTCGATACCGATGAGATTAGTGCGAAAGCCATGTGCAATGCCAGCCCAGACTAAGACAGAACCCCCACCCCCCAAAACGATCTCGTTCAAGTACGCAACAGTCGGCATAACGTTCATTTCTCCTACGGTATACTCGAACCCTGCCATCACCTCGATGAATGGAAAACCTGGACTCGTCAGAGAAAAGAACGCTATTCCATTGTTGTCTAAGTCAGCGTTGGTGTGTACGTGCCCAATTAACACGATTTACGCGGTGACGTTGCGTCAAAACACAACCAACGTATGGACGACGTGCACGTAGCTCACCCTCGCGCAAGCAATTGCGCACAGTTTGGGCAGATATACGGTTGTTATGTGTACCAGGGGTGTTAGCAGCAGTGGCTGTGGCAGTTTAGAAGCGATTGCGCTGGTGGGTGTTCCGAATATAGAGGACGTCCACTACGTGGTCGATCTTCTGTACACCCTGTTGCTTGAAAACGTTGCCTAAGGTGTCGAATAGCACAAGTAGAACATCCAATATTCACAGCAACAGCATTCATCGTCATACCAGCATTAAGCATGCCAATGGCACGTTCGCGTAAATTTTGCGGAATTCTAGGCATATCAAAAATAAAGAAAACTAAAAAGAATTTAATTTTTTTCAACGTCTATTTCTTATTGACATGAAAGTCTATAAAATTAGACTGAAAGGTTTCAAAATATATACACGAATTATACTGGTCCGTGCATGCACGTGAAAATCGCTTTCAGCGGGTTTCTTCTGCAAAATGCTTTCAATCGAGTTAAAATTTGTTTTATCGGACACATAATCGTTCGCCCGAATATATGTAGGTCATCTGATATTTTGATTTTTTTTAATAACATTGCATTTGCACTTAAACACAGGGGAAGTTTCTTTTTTGGTTCAGTATATCCCAAGTTATTGGAGGAAAGATATGAGATCAGACTGCATTGACTGTGATGTCTATTTGTTATTGTTGCAGTGAACAAAGGCTTACAGTAACTGTTAAAATTTGATTGATTGAATTTGTGCTTATTGTCGCCACCAGTTGCCCATATGGGCGATACCCTCTGAAGACTGTTAGTTTTGTTAAGGGGGATTGTGCTGTGCAAGATACAGGACAAAACCTATCCTAAGTTATGCCTGGTTCTCTAATGTGCTCGGTTACCATCACACGTGACCTGGGTTTAACGTCTTGTCACAAAGGCTATTGGTAACTTCAGATGGCCAGCCATGGGGCTCAACCCCACACCCTCAAGTTACCAAAGACTTTATGTTAACAAATCCTACTCTCTATCACCTGAGCTATGCAAGGTGGTCTGTTAAAATTCTAGAGAGGTTTCCTTTTCATTGTGTCAATGCGAGCTACCCGGTAACTGTATTTACAAACTGCATTAGCCTGTGTATAGTCATTCCAAAGATAACTATACATGCAGGTAGATGTAAACCTGTTTACAACCTACCAAACAAGTTTAACCCTTTACCACACAATCCTGAGTTTTAACGACCCTTGGAAACAAAGCTTTTATAACACATTGTAGGAAAAGGAGAAAATGCTGGTAACCAGCATTTTTTCCTGTTCCCCTTATATTTTCTGCCCTTCCAAAGAAATATCACATTATTTGAGTAAGATCGAATTTTTCTTCTTAGAGGCTTTCACTTTGGACAAAAAGTTATCTAAGTTATTCAGCAGGTTAACCCTTTACCACACAATGAGATCTTTTAACGCCCCTGAAGAAGAGGCCTTTTGAAAACATTGTGGGAAAAGGAGAAAATGCTGGTAAACAGCATTTTCTCCTTTTCCCACAAAGTTTTCTACCCTATCAAAGAAAAGTTGCGTCATTTGAGCCACTATGAAATTGTCGTCTGCAAATGCTTTCAATTTGGATAGGTCTTAAATTTTGCCGTGTGGTAAAGGGTTAAGGGTTAATAAGGAGTATTTTTCTCCCAAAATAACTTTGGAAGAATAAATTTGGGCCCATTATTATCAGCTTGAAAGTTTCATTTCTTTTATTTAGCAGATGAAAGGTTAATTACAGACCTGTTTACTCTTTTGCATGTGGCTATAGTAATTCAGTGTTATCAGGGATTTGGCTATCTTTGCAAACCATATATAGTCTCAGTTCTTCAACTCATCACTTATCTGGGGTCATTCAAGTTCTGAATTCATTCAACACTGGATTATCATATTTTATCTCAACTTATCTTCTTTATTGGAAAAACAGCAGCAAGTATGTTTGCCTCTGTATTTCTCTGTCTGTCTCTGTTCTGTCTGTCTCTTTCTCTCTCTCTATATCTCTCCCTTTCTTTCTCTGTCATCCTTCCTCTCTCTCTCTCTCCCTCCCTCCCCCCCCCCCTCCTTTGAGCCTTGTAGCTAAGACTGTTTTATACAGAGCCAATACTTTATGGGTTTTGAGCATAGGCATATGTTTTTCCACAAGTTTCAGACTCTTTCAGTCTCTACCACACAATTTCGAATTTTACCAAGCAGCATTCTCTCCTTTACCATCAATGTTTTCTACCCTTCCAAAAATGAATTTAAAAATCTCAAATTTTGAGTTGAATTTATTAATATTACAAGACAAGGTGTTCAGCTGTATGATTTACTATTACCTGCTGAACACAGTCAATTATTGTTAGTATTTTTTACATATTTCTTAACTAACCATAATGAAAACATGTTATTGTTATCATGTTCTGCGATAATTTATCTTCAGTCTGGTACACAAAACAGAACAAACGGATCAAAACTGAGAGGGTAAATTACCTAATAAAGGTATAAACTTTGGAAGTAGACACAGTCTTTCTCTATTTCAGACTTGTGCAATTTTATAGCATTTGCAGACATGTTAAATGTGACTCAAAAATTAACAATTGTTTTTGAGAAGGGTAGAAAACATTGTGGGAAAAGGAGAAAATGCTGGTTACCAGCATTTTCTCCTTTTATTACAATGTTTTCAATAGGCTTCTTTTTCAGGGTTGTTTAAACTGAGGATTATACAGTATAGGGTTAAATGACGGAAACTTTGTTGTCTGGTACAGAGTTAAGAGAGACACAAATCTAAAAGATGGTAAAGGGGTTCACCTTTTGTCCTTCCCGTGAGGTATAACCCTTAGGGCTCTAAACTGATAAAATGAACCTTTACAATTAGGAATTGAAACCAAATAGTGCTATTTCAAGGTTGGTATACCCAAAATATATTACAAAATTGCAGATAGTGTAGATTCAGGATGAGACTGTATGCTTCTTACAGTCTGATCTTGACCTACATTGCTTGCAAAAGCAAAATAAGGTTTGGCTAGGTGCTTTAACTCTTTACAGAAGGACAAAATTTTAGATTGATCCATACTGAAAGCAAATGCAGACAAAAAACAGAATATTCCTTAAATGTTGAGATTTGTTTTTGATGGGAAAAATAGAATATGCTGGTTACCAGCATTTTTCTCCTTTTCCCACAATGTTTTCAAAAGCCTTCTTGCTTAGTGTCGATATATCTCGGGATTGTGTGGTAAAGGGTACCAGATTCACATTATCAGTTCCATTAGATGTGCAAACAGATGATTTATAATCTTGTATCTTTTGTTTCTGACAGTTTCCTATTAATCCTTTATAAAAATTTTAGGCTTGTACAAATTGATAGCATTTTGCAGACGACAGATTATTTTTAGCTCAAATGGTCAAATTTGTCTTGGAAAGGGTGGAAAGCATCTTTGAAAAGGGATAAAATGCAGTTGACCAGCTTTTATTCTTTTCCCACAATGTTCTCAGGGATAGCATAAATGAAAGTATCTGCAAAACAGGGCAATACACCATTCTACTGAGAACAATCAGATTTTGTCATCTAACATTGTTTCTCCCAGAGCGCATTTCTTGTGTTTTTGACACAATGATTTCTTAGCTGAAGCACTAAAATTCATCGTATGCGTCTTTCCTGACGCAACCAAAAAAATATCAGTTCAATCAAAACAACAGTTTATAATGCACGCCATGATGTCACGCCGAAATACTAAGGGGCAAAATAAGGTTCATATGCAGACGACAATTTGGTACACCATGATAATTTTATACTGAGAGTTTATGATACGGCGCCCAGTGTCTGAAACCGATTTTATTGATAATTTATTGATAAATATCTGCCAGTACTGCACAAAAAAGAATTAAAGAACACGAATTGCTACCAACTGGCTTCTTTCTGACATAGTCACACATTTGAAGCTCTTGTTTAGTAATACATAATTAACTAGGTATGGAATAACTGTAGGAAGGTCAATTTGTCGCTCCATTTTAAACGTGTACAGTCTGTGTATTCTAGATGCTTTCCAAAACAGAATACCAGATAAACCGAAAAAGAAAAACAGAAAGGACTTGCAAACTGTTTTGTTGTCCCTTCCACAAATAAACTTCTCAAAAACCTGAAAAAAATGAAAAATCAACAGATGGCCGGGTCTTGTCAGACTAAGAAAAATAGTTTCAGTTTCAAGTCGGCAGAGTCACAGGGAAGGTCCCAAAACGTGAATTTAAGTAGCTTTAAAAAGGCATTTAAAAAGGTGACCCTCAAGATTTTGTATGAGCCCCAAAAATTAGGAATAGGGGTCACAAATGACCCTAAAAAATTTGAAGCTGGGAGAAACACTGATCTAGCATGCCCTAAGTTATCTTAAAACCAAAATTTGAAACAAAGGCATAGCTGTAATTAACACATAATAAATGGCTCATTTTCTCAAATTGTTTTCAGATGAAATCATTGGAAAATACTCTTTTTTTTTTTTTAACCTTCCAAAGTTAAATTTTAATTTCTCAGTCACAGTTAGATCTACTTTTGTTGTTGCTGTCGGTTTGGACAACTCTAAAATTCTGTCACTTGGGAATGGGTTAGATACATTTAAGTAGGGGTAAAGAAGTATCCAGAAAACATGGGAAGTTGAACTGAACAACATAATGTAACTGAAATGCTGTTCACAAAGATGGCATCAACCCTTTACCACACAGTCCTGAGGTTTAACAACCCTTAGAAAGAAGGCTTTTGAAAACATTTTGGGAAAAGGAGAAAATGCTGGTAACCAGCATTTTCTCCTTTTCCCGCAATGTTTTCTACTCTTTTACAGACATTCCATCATTTCAGCCAATTTTTACTTGTCGTCTGCAAATGACTTTAATTTGGACTGGACTAAAATTTTGCTGTGTATTGACTTGGAGTGAAACACCATGTAAATGCTCTGTCAATGATTTCTTCTACGGTATTTTTTTAAATGTAATATACACTGAACCAAAAAAGAAACTTCCCGTGTTTAAGTGCAAATGCAATGTTATTAAAAAAAAATCAAAATATCAGATGACCTACATATATTCGGGCGAACGATTATGTGTCCGATAAAAAAAATTTTAACTCGATTGAAAGCATTTTGCAGAAGAAACCCGCTGAAAGCGATTTTCACGTGCATGCACGGACCAGTTTAATTCGTGTATATTTTTTTAAACCTTTCAGTCTAATTTTATAGACTTTCATGTCAATAAGAAAAAGACGTTGAAAAAAATTAAATTCTTTTTAGTTTTCTTTATTTTTGATATGCCTAGAATTCCGCAAAATTTACGCGAACGTGCCATTGGCATGCTTAATGCTGGTATGACAATGAATGCTGTTGCTGTGAATATTGGATGTTCTACTCGTGCTATTCGACACCTTAGGCAACGTTTTCAAGCAACAGGGCGTACGGAAGATCGACCACGTAGTGGACGTCCTCGCGTCACGACGCGCGGCCAAGACTGCTATATTCGGAACACCTACCTGTGCAATCGCTTCTAAACTGCCACAGCCACTGCTGCTAACACCCCTGGTACACATAACAACCGTATATCTGCGCAATCGCTTGCGCGAGGGTGGGCTACGTGCACGTCGTCCATACGTTGGTTGTGTTTTGACGCAACGTCACTGCGTAAATCGTGTTAATTGGGCACGTACACACCAACGCTGGCTTAGACGACAATGGAATAGCGTTCTTTTCTCTGACGAGTCCAGGTTTTCCATTTATTGAGGTGATGGCAGGGTTCGAGTATACCGTAGGAGAAATGAACGTTATGCCGACTGTTGCGTACTTGAACGAAATCGTTTTGGGGGTGGGGGTTCTGTCTTGGTCTGGGCGGGCATTGCACATGGCTTTCGCACTAATCTCGTCGTTATCGAAGGGAATTTGAATGCCCAACGCTACCGAGATGAAATTCTTGCGAGGCACGTTATCTCACTGTTTCAAAATAATGCCAATATCACTCTTTTTCAGCATGATAATGCCACAAGCCATATAGCTAGGGACAATGTGAATTTCCTCAGGGTGAATAACATTGCATTTATTAATGACTGGCCTGCCAAAAGCCCTGATCTGAATCCCATTGAACACCTTTGGAATAATTTGGACCAGCGTGTTAGACGTCGCCCTATTCCACCGTCAAACGTCATTCAGCTAAGACAAGCCTTAATTCAGGAATGGAACAACATTCCACAAGCCGAAATCAATACACTTATCTGTTCTATGCGCCAACGATGCCAGGCAGTCCTTCATGCTGAAGGTGGTCATACCCGGTATTAATTTGTGGTTTTGGTGAGCGACCCCTTCCGCATTTTAACTACCATTTCACTACTTTTGGATAAACCCTCAGCAATAATTTTTTTCACACAAAGTCGCAATAAAATACTCTTTCAATGCATATAAATCTAGTTTAATCCTGATTTTCATATTTGTGTATATCTGCACTTAAACACAGGGGAAGTTTCTTGTTTGGTTCAGTATATATATATATTGTATTTCAAAGGCTCTTGTACCTATATAGATGCTTTGTAGAAGACGGGCTGTTATTTTGGTTATTTATTATGAATATAATTATGTGAGGTGTTCATGTGTAACATAAACAAGTTTTTTTCCCTTTGACATGTGTTAACTTATTAACAGACAATACATTTTTAGACTTGCCCATTTTGAAAACATTTGCAAATAGAATTAAATATTACTCAATTGATGGCATTTGTCTTCAAAAGAGAAGAAAAAATTATGAGAAAAGGCAAAAAAATGCTGGTTACCAGGAATTTCTCATTTTCCCACAAAGTTTTCAAAAGCCTTCCACCTCAAGTGAGATTGTTTGGTAAAAGGTTAACTCTTTACCATACAACAAAATTTTGGACTTGTCCAAAATGAAATCGTATTTTTGTAGATGACAAATCTGACTCAAATTTTGTCATTTGTCTATGGAAGGATGGAAAACATTGTGGGAAAAGGAGAAAATTTAGCATTTTCTCAGTATTCTACAAAATTAATGCTTTCAGTAAATTTCTTTCTTTTGATCATTGAAGAGATTGTTTTGTAAACACTTAAATATGTACAAAAAAAGCTATTTTAACAAATTTAGTGATGGGTGTAATTGGTTGGGTAAAAGCTTTGCTTCTTGAAATAGATACATGTATTTTTACCATATTTCACCTAATTAACATGCCGGGGCGCCATTCAAAACGCCCATAGGGCACTCTCTATTTCAAAGCCAATTTCCTGAAATTTAAAAGCCGTCACTAAGATTAAGTAAGTGTTTTCTAGAGGCTTCTTCTTCAGGGTCATGAAATCTTGGGATTTTGTGCTAAAGAGTTAAGCCAAGTCCAAAATTTTGTCTTTTGATACAGGATTAAGCCACTACAGAAAACAAAACTTCTAACTTGTCCCAAACTAAAGCATTTTAGATGTACTGTAATGTGTCTTATTATGGCTCCCCCTCTAATTAACGTTCCTCCCGTTTTTTTCTAACACAAAAATAGGCGAACCAGATGGCCAATCCATCTATAAAGTTGAAATAAATCAGCTGGGGTAAACTTGCAGCATCGAAATCATCCTAATTACTTCACAAATCAATGTTGTAAACACCTGACTGTCTAAATAACCATGCATGCACTTCCTATAATGTTACAAACTTTTGATAACACAAAATTTGTCAACAAACTTGAAAAAACTTAAAGAAAGCAAAAAAGTGTCGAAAATGAATGTCCCATGTTGAATGCTATTGAACATCCAAATGAATCATGATCGGAGGTAAAATAGATATTCTGCATTAGTATAGCGGCTTTCTCAATTAGCAATCACTTCGCAGACTGCACTGACTGAAACCCGGATGGTAATGTTATCGTTGTCTGTGGAAAATTCTGTCTGTTTACCTCTGTTATTTGCCCCCCCCCCCCCCGTTCATATTCAGGAAATGTTACATCCCCATCCCCCGGGCATCATAAAGAGACTACTCGGTATGGTTCAAATGATGGGGGTTTGTCTTTGAATTAGTAGCAAACATTACGAGATACCCTTTCAAGAAAATTAACCTGTTTTCTTGTTCAGTATGAGTGGTGATCATGTCAGGGTTGATGTATTTTACTTGTAAACAGGCCAGATATTTTGAGAAAAAAGATTTGGCAAGAAAAAAACAGTGAACATGATCTACGATACTAGTCAACTTGTTGACAAAAGTATTATGTGAATGAATCCAAAATATATGTGCCATGCTCTGTAAGGAGGGGACTTAATGCCTCTGCAAAAACTATCGACTCATTTCAGCTGGTGCTTTCAGCACAGACTGACATGGGTCAAAACTTTTTGCTATTGGTCAATTTTCTGCATTTTCAAGGACTGTTCTACCTTAGGATTCAGCTGATTATTAGACAAAATGGCTTTTATGGATCTATACTTATGAAATTTTTCACAGGAAAAGGAGAAAATTTGCTGGTTAACAGCATTTTCTTCTTTTTCCAAAATGTTTTCTACCCTTTCGAAGACAATTTTCACGGTTTGAGCTCTAATTAAGTTGACATCTGCTAATGCTTTTGATTTAGACAAGTCTAAAATTTTGTTATTTGGTAAAGAGTTAACTGATAGGCTGCCTAGCGGCACTTGGTGTGATGTTGCAGACAGTGTATATCAGACTATATAAAACATGTAGTCTGATCTTTGATCTAGACTGCCAGGTATTGTATTTTCTTCCGGTAAAATTCAACTTGAAATCACAATATTTTTGTTTTTACTGTTGGGTTGAAATTTTTGTTTCATTTATTTACCAGTTTAAGGCTTGTTAAGTGTAGAATACTAGAGATACATGTATTTTGAATGGACAGACAATTAAGATGATACCTGAATTATCTACTAAACTACATAGACTGTTTGAAAGCTGGGATTATTGTCCTTTGTTGGACCATGGTAATCCAGACAAGTATGTGACCGATCAATAAAAACCTACTGAGTGACTGCCCTCATGATCCTTATCTCAACATAAATATTCGCATAAAATACTGGTATGTCAGCTTGCAATCAATACTGGGTAAATTGCTTGCTTTCGAATTGTTAGAATACAGATAACAAATTTAGACAGTGCAGATCAAGATCTGAAAGAATCATTGAATTGATCCTGCATTCTAATGATGAAACCCATTACATAACATACTGTATTTAGACCTTAAAAGCTGATGGATGGATGGATGGACGGATGGACGGATGGATGGATGATGGGGATGGATAGGTGGATGGATGGATGGATGGGTTGGTGGGTGGAAAGGTGGATAGGTCAATGTGTGGGTGGCTGGATGGATGGATGGATTGATTGGTGAGTGGTGGGTGGATGGATGGATGGATGGATGTCATTTGGCCAGTTTATGTCGGAGTTACTCTGACATCCTATATTTGACCCATTTGAATGGGTCAGAAAGCAAGCTAGGGTTTATTTGCAGAAAATAAACAGGAGCCATGACATGTGAAAAGGGAATTTAATCCTTTACCAGACGACAAAATTTTAGCCTTGTCCAAATTTAAAGCATTTTCAGGGTCCAAAAAATCCACTCATCCGCTCGTCCTTACAAGTAAAAATTTGGTGAGGGCAAGTGGATTATCCTTCTTTGTCTAACTGTAGGACGAGTGCAAAATGGCAGGAGGACAAGTAAGAATTCTGAAATTTTTTGGACCCTGATTTTCAGAAGACAATTTCAGAGTGGCTCAGGTGGTGCAATTTTTCTTCGATAGGGTAGAAAACATTGTGGAAAAAGGAGAAAATGCTGGTTATCAGCATTTTCTCCTTTTCCCACAACGTTTTCAAAGGCTTCTTTTTCAGGGTTGCTAAAAGTCAGCATTGTGTGGTAAGGGGTTAATGCACCAGCATAAAGTATCGACCTGTGTTGAAACTTTTTGCTTTGGTAAATTTTGCACATGCTCTTAGACCATTCCACCTCAGGATTCAGTCTGCTGTTAGACAGAATGGAATTTACTGATCCATAATAACATGATGATTAGCTTCGTATAATGCATCATCCAGATACATTAAACCCCCTTTTGCCAGAGCGTGGCTTGTGTAAATTTGCAGCTGTAAGGACTGTAATTATTCAGATCAAATTCAGTGTTGTAATTTATTGATCTATCTACCCACTACACTTTCTTTTGTGTTTGATATAGCTGAGCAGTCAGCGGTTGTAATACCTGGGTCATCAATCGGTCAGTTGAAATGCTTGGTTGAACAAGATTAAACGGGTAGAAGCATTCTATTTACTCATAATCCTTTACCACACAATCCTGAGTTCTGATGACCATGTGAAAGAAGCCTTTTGAAAACACTGTGGGAAAAGGAGAAAATGCTGGTAACCAGCATTTTCTCCTTTTCCCACAATGTTTTCTATTTTATCAAAGACAAATTTTGTCATTTTAGGCACATTGAAATTATCGTCTGCAAATGTTTCCAATTTGGACAACTCTGCATTTTTGTCCTGTGGTAAAGAAATAAATTGCTAAATTACTGGTTACTTCCTGCAGACCACTCTTTTGCTCTTTCCCATTATTTTGAAGATATTGTGATAGAAGGTGATATGCTTGAAATACATAATTTCTCCTTTTCGCAACAGTATTTTTGACCTTTGTTCATATGATAAAGCTAATCATTTATGTTGATTGTATGTTTATACAAAGGATTTTTCAAGGTCATCTGCTTTAAACTAGTTCAAAGAATTAATTCTTTTAAACAAACAACAAAGTTGTAGACTTGCCAAGATTGTAAACATTAAAGACAACAAATTAAACTTTATCAGAACCTAAAAATCTTAAAAAAGATTCTTTCAAAGGGTAGAAAACATGGTAGGAAAAGAGAAAATGCAGGTTACCACAAGGTTTTTGAAAGGCGTCTTTTTCAGGGACATTAAGAGTCAGTGTGGTAAAGGGTAAATGTGACCATCAATTTTTAGTCAGTTTTTGTAGATTATTCTTCTGCCTAGGCCTGTGTAGCCATAACAGCTCTTAACTCTTTACCATACAATCCCGACTTTTTAACGACCCTGAGGAAGAAGCCTTTTGAAAACATTGTGGGAAAAGGAGAAAATGCTGGTAGCCAGCATTTTCTCCTTTTCCCACAATGTTTTCTACCCTTCCCCAAAGAAATTTTTAATTTTTCAGTCACTTTTATTTTGTCGTCTGCTTATGCTTTCAATTTCTACTAGTCTAAATTTTGTTGTTTGGTAAAGAGTTAATCCTTTGCCATACAAACCAGAGTTTTAACAACCCTGAGATAAAATCCTTTTGAAAACATTGTGGGAAAAGTTCTATCATTTAATCCACATTTGATTTATCATCAAATGCTAATGCTTTAACCCTTTCCCAAACAATCCCTGGTTTTTACAACCCTGAGATAGAAGGCTTTTGAAAACATTGTGGGAAAAGGAGAAAATGCTGGTAACCAGCATTTTCTCCTTTTCCCGCAATGTTTTCTACCCTGCTGGAAACAAATTTCAATTTTTGACTTAGGTTTATTTTGTCGTCTGCAAGTGCTTTCGATTTGGACCAGTCTAAAATTTTGTCGTTTGGTAAAGAGTTAAAAATGTTATAGTCTAGAATTAGACACATCTAGAAAAGGGTTAAATTTTAATGTTTTAAAGCTCTTGTAAGTTACAGTTTCTGTCATGTTAGATTCATATAAGTAAGTGTCCACTGTCTGAATCATGAGCTCTTATTTATTTTGATTAATTATGATTAAACAAGTCTTGAATGTGACTTACCAAAAGTTCGATAAATTATTTGCTGGCAAGTTTTATGGTGCCAATTGTCATTGTATGAAGAGAGAGAAGGACTGAAATTTTACACCCTTGTGTCCACCTGGGGATGACCTTTCTAGTTTCAATCACTGTAGACAAGTTAAATTACTGGCTCATGTTCAACATCTATAGATGATGGGTACAAGGTGGATTAAGCTATAGGAAATAATCTGAGCTTCCAAAATAGTTTTTATTTAGTAATTGATGGTACAGCTTGCTAAATACCAAGGTATATTTTTTTTCTTGTTTTGTTCAGTGTTTTGTTTTGTTCAGTGTTTTGTTTTGTTCAGTGTTTTGTTCAGTGGTTTCTTATTTACCAAATAACAAAATTTTAGACTTATCTAGATTGAAAACATTTGCTGACTACCATGTCGCCCAAACCAAAATTTGTCTGTTGATAGGAAGAAAACATGGTGGGAAAAGGAGAAAATGCTGGTAACCAGTATTTTCTCCTTTTCCCACAAGGTTTTCATATGCCTTCTTCAGGGTAGTTAAAACTCTGGATTGTGTGGTACAGGGTTAAAAGATAAATGTTGCATTAAAAGGAATTTGAAGGTGAAGAAAAACAAAAGGAAAGGTTGCTATGAAACACATAGACCTCAGAATGCAAAATGTATATGTTGATATTCAACCTTTTACCATACAATCATGTGTTTTAAAGACCATAGGAAGAAGACCAATTGAAAACATAGTGGGAAAAGGAGAAAATTATGGTAACCAGCATTTTCTACATTTTCCAGAATGTTTTCTACCCTGTTACAGACACTTTCCATTGTTTAAGTCACATTTTCTTTGTCATCAGCAAATGCTTTCATTTTGGACAACTCTAAAATTTTGTTGTTTGGTAAAAGGTTTGGATGGTATTGATCAAGGTCACACTGCAGATGCAGTCTTTCCTTGGAGCATCATCCCTCTGTGCAGAACGGGAGCCTCTCCTAGAATCAAGCTCTTGCATGGTCAGTTGCTTGAATGACGGCAGCCAGATCAGAACTTGCCTTCCGATTTGCTGTGCAACACGGCTCTTGCATCTACAGCCGTTCCTTTGAAAACAAACGGCATTTGCCCTAAATACAGTTTCGAACTTTTTTCTGGGTCTCTAGTTCAGAGAGCTACCCCAATTTGCAATTTGCCACCAAACACATCTGCCAAAACCAGTCTTGGGACTTCTTTGAAATGACGGTGGCCAGATGAACAGTTGCCTTAGCTGCAGCCAATGCAAGGGTCATCACCATATACTCATGGGTGAAAGTTTTCCCTATCATTACGGATTTCCTTATTCTGAACCAGGGCTGTTTTTCCAAATCGCGTAAATCCATTGAGAAAGTTGAAGGGGGGGGGTAGGGGTGTTCTCCCCAAAAATAGCCGATCAAGATCCCTCCCGACAGTCTCTCATCTACAGACGCATCTGCTATTGTTTACCATCGGAAGGTACCGAACATCAATATCTCCGTAAGAATGAAGACACGAAATTAGCCGATTCAAAAAACGGTGCGATAATTACCAAATAACGAACTTTCGGCACAGAAATCATATATCCAGAGCACTCGTCACAAAACGGCCGATTCCGTACCTACATCTAATATGATGGCTCCCATCACCCGAGGTATGCCGAATGATATCCGGAGGTGGTAGTTTATAAAATTAACTTTTATTGGCTGGAGATCCTTTCTTTTATCCAATCCAACAAAGCGTTACGAAAATATCACAATTTGTTTCCTGTTCATATTTACGCTCGATAAAATCATCGAAATTTGAATCAATTCTATCGAAAATGAAGTACTTACCCACCTGGTATAATACGAAAGCGTTAGAGGAAAGTGTGAAATACAAGTGGAGATGGGAGCAGTGTTCCTACACACGCAAATTCTCACGTAAATCACGTTATAGAATTGAAATTCACCTAACAAATACTGGTTACACAAAGGAAAATACATGGACAAAAAAGGCATTTATTCGCTTATTTTGTGTAAAATGACAGGCTTTGAAGTTACCTGTTACCCTTATTGACATTCTGTTGTCAAATTATGAGGAAATACCTATTCAGAAATTAACAGACATGAAAAATTGATCGGTGCAAAAAACACGGAAACAATGACACAACAAAATGTCTCTTTGACATTGTCCGATCAGAGTCACTTCAGACTGCCTTTTCAGCTTTTTAATGGCTTTAAGCAGTAAATTTACATAAGTATCCTAATATAAGACGTTTTTGCTGCAAATCATCAATATGGATTGCTTTACCTCTAGTTGGGAACCATTATTGTCATACCCTGTAATATGAAATCTTACCCCCAGTGTTGCAGCTCAGGGGGTAGGTGCACCCTTGAAATAAAAAGCTAGTGGAAACACTGGAGGGGGGTGGCGAAATGAAAGAGACACTCAAGTGGAGAAATGGGCCGTAAAGTTGAAAAAAAAAAAACCGACGTGAAAGGGGTTGCGTTTTGCAATGTCTGGTCTAAAAGCAATTATGAAAATCTATCGGCAAGAAAGCGATGCGACTCCATGCCGTTATTTACATGTGAAGTTTTATTTCAAAGAATGTAAGTATAGTGGCTTTATCTCAGGAGTTCCCGGGGGCCCCCAGGCCCCAAGCTTAAATTTTCAGTATTTTGGAAATTTTTAACTTTCACCCATGTATACTGTCATTTCCGTGTGCATGGCTACACACCATGCTGAACCCGGGTATCTCCTTGAAAACAAATTGATTCTTTTTCACATCCTTCTGTGGAGAACGAGATCATCATTTACTTTGTGGGACATTCTGGTCAGAACCAGGCTGAAATTGCATTGTCTGTATGTCCATTTTACTGAATGAAGATTGTAATTTCTTCTTGCAAAGTGCCCGCCCGGGTGGCTCAGTGGTGAGCGTGTCGGACTCATGACCTAGTGGTCGTGAGTTCGATACCCGGTTGAGGCGAACTTTCTTTCCGGCGTATTTTCGCCTCTCACCTCTGCTGAAGCATGTGAGAAAAGTAGTCGGTGGCTTTGGAAAGAAAGTTGTGTTAGTACTGGTGTGAGAAAGCCAGGAAACACATGTGCGTCACCGACCGCCATGATATGACCTTAGCTGTTAAAGTGGCGTTAAACCCCAATACAACCAACCAACCAATTCTTGCAAAGTAACTTTTTACCTCACAGTCCTGAGTTTTAAAGATATTGTGGGAAAAGGAGAATATGCTTGGAACCAGCATTTCCTCCTATTTCCCACAATGTTTTCTTGCTTATCAACGGTAAATTCTGTCGTTTGAGGCACAATTAAATTGTTGTTAGCAAATGCTTTCATTTTGGAATTGCCTATGATTTTGGCATGTCCCACAAAGTAAATGATGATCTCGTTAATGTGTTAAAGGTGGCCCTTCAGATTTTGGAACGAAAATCTTACAAAAATACAAAAAGTCATCCTTATATTCCCAAAGCCTTTTAATTTTCATTCATAAAACCCCAGTAGTCGAAAACCATCCGACAACAAGAGAAATTAGAGATTTACTACGGCTCAGGTCGACACCGATGGGAAGCACGTTCTATTTTTACATGAGCAACTCGCTCATTTACATACCGGAAATACACAAAGCTTCAAACATAGCGTCCGAAGAAGACATGGAAAATAATTACATGTTTGTTATGGAATTTAAGCTCCATTAGTTACGTGCCAGTCACTTTACATTCCCACAGTGCTTTTTTGATTTCTGGCGCGAAATCTAAAAATACCTTAAGAGGCTACGTAGCCCTTTAAGGGAACACCATCAAAAAAATTTTTTTTTGTAATTTTATGATTCTTAGTTATTGATGATTTGTATTGTTTTTTCAAATAAATTTCAGTGATATATATATATATATTTTAATTTGGTGAGATGTGAAAAATCTAAATACCCACTTTTAAAAGCCAAACTGGATTCTAACAAATAGATATCAGGGCCTGTGAGTTACTTCATGGAATCTCGGCTTGGTAAAAAATGCTTCTGCATATTTATGGCAATCATGGTAAAACTTACAAAAATTCATTCCTCTCTCTACTACACGTTATTTTGACTTTTCTTCTATAAAAAAGCAGCAAGTAGCTTTCACCCTTTACCACACAATCCCGACTTTTAACGACCCTTAGAAAGAAAGCTTTTGAAAACATTGTGGGAAAAGGAGAAAATGCTGGTTACCAGCATTTTCTCCTTTTCCCACAATGATTTCTACCCTTGCCAAATCGATTTTCAATTTTTGATTCACATTTATTTTGTCCTCTGCAAATGCTTTCAGTTTGGACTAGTCCAAAATTTTGTTGTTTGGTAAAGAGTTAAAGTAGTGTTTTGCATCATAGTACTTTCAAAAATACTGCAGTTGTACTAACTTTACAGTATCAGACATCAAAATTTTAGACTGGTCTAGATTGGAATTATTTACAGAGAAAAATAGAATGTGTCTCAAATGATTAAATATTGCTTCTAAAGGATAGAAAACATTGTGGGAAAAGGAGAAAATGCAGGTTATTAGCTTTTTCCACCATGTTTTGAAAGACATTCTTCTGCAGGGTTGTTGCAAAGCAGGATTGTTTGATAAAAGCTTAATTCTTTACTAGAGAGCAAAAGTCCTATCCAGACTTAAAGTATTTGCAGACCACTTATTAAATGTGGCTCACATGACAAGGTTTGCCTTTGATAGGGTTGAAAACATGGTGGGAAAAGGAGCAAATACTGGTTACCAGCATTTTATCCTTGTATGGCAATGTTTATAAGGTCTACGACCCCTAACTCATCGGTAAATATCATGTAACACTGACATTTTCGTAAAGGCTATTTGGCCAATCTCTGCAGCTTCCGTCTTTTAATACGAGAGTTTGGGGCCTTAGACCTTAAAAGCTTTCTTCATCAGAGTCCTTTGAGCTGGGGATTGTTTGGTATAGGTTTAAATACAAAACAAATAAATGGAGCTTACTTTTGGTTTAAAAAAAGTGGATGGTACGATATGGATGTGACGGTCAATGGGTCAACAGAAAAGTTCAAGGACGTTTTATACGGTTTATGAGCAGAAGATTGTAAGATATTGAAATGTGAGACATTTTATTGTGGAATAACAGTAGACGTCATTCGATATGCTAAACCTTAACACTGCTGAAGTGGGCGATACTTTGTAAAAGGGTGGTCCATGGGCGTAGCCCAAACATAAGTTCATGGACACTGCTTGAGAGATTATTTCAGTTATTGCTTTATCGGAAGATTTTGAAATGTCTTCTAGAAATATGAGACGAATGAAGTACAATTAGGGATTGTATAATCCTTTACTGCACAATGCAGACTTTTAATAACACTGGGAAAGAAGCCTTTTAAAAACATTGTGGGAAAAGGAGAAAATGCTGGTAAACAGCATTTTCGCATTTTCTTACAATGTTTTCTACCCTATGAAAGGAAAACTGCACCATTTGAGCCACATTGAAATTGTCATCTGCAAAATGTACAAGGCTAAAATTTTGTTGTCTGGTAAAGGGATAATTTATCTTATCATATTTAACCCTTTGCCATACAATAACAAGTTTTAACAGCCCTTCAAGGAAGAAAGCCTTTGAAAACATTGTAGAGAAAGGTTACCTGCATTTTCTTCTTTTACCACAATGTTTTCTGCCCTTTCCAAAACAAATTTTGAGTCACATTTATTTTGACGTTTGCAAATGCCTTCAACTTGGCAAAGTCTTAAATTTGGTCATTTAGTAAAGATTTTACCCTTTACCAGATACTGTTAACAGAATCTCAGGCTTGCCTAAACTGAAAGCATTGATTTTGGATACAACAATTCAAATTTAGATCAAAGGATGTGATTTGGCTCTGAAAAAGAATAAATACTCTGTGAGAAAAGATTTCAAAAGCTGTCTTTGTCAAGATTTTTAAAGCATGGGTTTCTCTAGTAAAGGGTTAACCTTTTTCCAAACATAGCTAGTTTTAACAACCTTGATGAATAAGACTTGAAAACATGGTGGGAAAAGGAGAAAATGCTGGTGACCAGCATTTGCTCCTTTTCCCACAATGTTTTCTATGTTATCAAAGACTAATTCCTTTCTTGTGTGCACTTTGGTATGTCCTCTGCAACAGCTTTCAATTTTATCAAATCTGAAATTTTGTCATTGGGTAAAGGGCTGATAATTTTGCTAAATCCTAAATCTGTTTTACTCATTTACCACCTGAAAATGACTTTATTTTCCAATAAGGCCCATCAAAAAAATATCTGTGTTTAGGGTTTCCCGACCCTACCTAGAAAATGCTGCCAACCCTAAACTTTTTAAGCTACAACCGAAAAAGAAAAATCTGTTGGGTGTGATTTTGGTACATGGTCCATGTAAAAAGTTTATTGGGAAAAAAAATCGCTTCCAACCCTACGTACAGCATCTCGGACCAAAACCGTAAACACAGATATTTTTTTGTTAGGCCTGAAAAAGTGCTGCGGTATTGTCATGGCCACGTCATCTTCATTGTCGTTGCGTAAAATCTTTTTTCCTATGATGCAGACCCCTTTTAAAAACGTTTGTACCATATAGAGCTGTTTCTCCTTTACCACATTTTTTAAAATTTATTTAAGGCATGCTCTGGCAAAAGAGGGCTTAATGCATTTCCGTGATCCATGGCACCTAGTAAGCCATCATATAACTATGGATCCATAATATCCACTTTTTTTTAACAAGCATTTTTATCATGAGATAGACTAGTCCTTGGACATACAGAAAATTGACCAATAGTGAATAGTTTCAGCCCAGGTCAGCTTGTGCAGATTGGACAGTCTGACCTGGGTCGATACTGTTCGCAGATGCATTAAGCCCCCTTTTCACTGAGCATGGCTCATTTATATATTTAACATTACTGAATGTTGACTCAGTATTTTACTAGAATGTCTTCTCGGTCATCTGTTGCAAACTAACTGACATTCACTATTTCATCAGTTGGGACTCCAGGGGCTTGCACTTCTACAGCTTTGCAGTAGACAGATTTGAGATTATTAACGCTTTACCACACAATCCCAACTTTTAACGACCCTGAGAAAGAAGCCTTTTGAAAATATTGTTGGAAAAGGAGAAAATGCTGGTAACCATGCTGGTTTCCTACCCTTCCCAAAACAAATTTCAATTTTTGAGCCACATTTATTTTGTCGTCTGCTAATGCTTTCAATTTGGCCAAGCCCACAATTTTGTTGTTTGGTAAAGAGTTAAGGGAAATGATGCAATTGCTTCTTTTCCATCAGTGTCTTCTGTACATTTTGAAAAAGCATTTTTCTTCCATACATTTCTCAAGTATGTCAATCTAACTTGTTGTTGGTTTGTTGAAACAAAATTTGCCTAAACGTTTTACTAAGCAACCCAGAAAGCAAAGGCATTTTAAAGCACTCCTTTTCCCGGTGTGTTCTACCCTTTCACAGAAAAATGTTTTGATAAACATTTATTTTGTTGTCTACAAACACTTGCAGTTTGGACCAGTCTTGAATTTGGTCGTTGGGTAAAAAGTTAACAGCAGTAGGTTAAGATTGAAACACGAAACAGCTCATGGTTTTGAACTTCGAAGCGAACATGTGACCAACTGGTCGGGGTTGTGATCTTGAATATCAAAATCATGACCAGTCATGTAAACAACCGAAATTGGTCTGCTTTAAAATGTGAGTTTGACTCTTAACTAAATCATAAAATTTTGACCTGTTCAACTCCAAAGCATTCACCAACCAACAGAATTTGGGTAAAATAATAGGAATTGTCTTTGAAAGGGTAGAAAACATGGAGGAAAAAAATAAATGCTTGTAGCAATTATTTTGCTCTCTAAGGTTTGCCTTCTATTTTTAAAAGTACAATAAAATTGATTTAGCTGTAACATTTTCCTAGTTATTTGTATCTAAAAGTATAGGGGAAAATTGATGTACATGCATTCAGCTTTTGTTTGTTTTTATTGGAGTTCAAAGCCGTTTCAACAGCTTTGGTCATATCACTGCGGTCAGTGCGCTTATGCAAGTGTTTTCTAGCTTTCTCACACCAGTGCTGACACAACTTTCTTTCCAGGCAACTGACTACTTTTCTCTCTTAGTTTAACATATTTATTTTACATCTATTGAGAAACAAGTTCATACAACTTATACACATGTACTAATCTCCCTCAATTCTGCTTCCTGGGAACTACACCAGTACTCACGCTGAATGTGTGGGCCTATGAAAAATCCCACAATTGCCACCGGCTCCTGGGTATCAAACTTGGGACCCGTTGGTTATGAGGCTGACACTCTCTTTTCTCTCTCGCAATAGAGGTCAGAGGCCAAAGAAAGTTTTGCTTTAACTTAGTATCAAATCCGCAACCACCAAGTCAGGAGTCGGATACACTTACCATTGAGCTACCCTTTACCACAAAATTCCAAGTTTACCAACCCTAGGGAAGAAAGCTTTTGAAATAATGTGGGTAAAGAAGAAAATGCTGAAACAAGCATTTTCTTCTTTTCCTACAGTGTTTTCCAACTGTTCCGAAAAACAACTGACACTTTTTTAGTAACATTTATATGTATTTTGTTGTCTGCAGATGTTTTCAATTTGGATAAATCTAAAAATTTTGTCATTTGATGAAAGGTTATGGGAATTTACTCTGTTATTTCATTTCAATGTAGTCCACTTGGATTACTTCCCTTGATGAAAAAGAAAAGAGTCTTCTTTGCACTGAGACAAAGAATTTGTTGAAAAGTGGTACGTGAGCAGTTGACTTTGAAATAGAAAGAGTGGTAGAAACATCATAGGAAAATCTAAATACTGTTATGATGACCCTTCAAGGAAAACATGATTTGATAGGTAGATAGCCATTGTAATACATTATTTTATTTTGTCCATTTATCACACAAGCTGACAACCCACTGTTGATGTACTGATGTATAAAAGATAAATAATTATTGCCTCTCACTGTTTTGGCATGTTTATAAAATGCTTTTTGAGAATAGCGATTCATATTCATAATGTCCAATGTTTCAAGTTAACTTAACCCTGTACCACAAAATATTGAGTTTTAACAATCCTTAGGAAGAAGGCTTTAGAAAACATAGAGGTAACCAGACTTATATAGTAAAGGGTAAAAAGTGTAGAGTGCACTTGTCACAATAGACACCTTAATATATTGACTGGACCGCCTACTTCTGGTTTAGTCTAAGGTAGGCTCTGGTTTGGGGAAGGCCCAAGTCTAGTGGCTGAACCATATTTCTTCTGGGAACTTTGAATTAAACATTGCAGTTAATGGAGCTTTTGCAATTATTGAGTGTTTGATATAACATAGTGAATTTAACAGAGTAGATATAGTGGGTGATTGTGCACATTTGACAGTTTTATATTGAAGTTTGACCAGCCTGTGGACATTCAGTCAAGGTAATATTATTTTCTTTCAAATCATGTTCAATTTTGTCAATTCTGGTCTCATTCAACTGATACTTTTGTACTTTCTACCCTAAGAGAGAATGCCTGTTTTTACCAAATTATTTCTGCAGCGTAGGTAAAGATTGTTCTGAAAAATTCATGCAATTATATCATTGAACTATTCTTTTGACTATTTTGATGTTTGTCCCAAAAAGCATTACCTTTTTATAACCCTTGTAGTGGACAGCTATTTAATAACATTGTGAAAAAAGTCCATTTTGTAATTTGAGTCCATTTTATTTCTCTTCCACTGATGCTTTCAAAATGGAATTTGAAAAAAAGTTTAAGCTTAATTCCTCCTTAGGTTATGGTACAAAGTGCACCTTAATCAGCTAATATCACATTGTGGACAAACTACCCATAGCCTGCTTTTGGATATTAACTTTAAGGATAGGGTACCCTAATGCGGATTCCTGTAACATGGCCTTTCATCGCCGAAAAATGTACTGATTCAGGTAAGACTCGGGTAATCCTTAATCAATCGGCCAATAGATGCTGGTTCCCCACATTGATTACGGATTACCAGAGTCTTGGCTGAATCCGTACGATGAAAGGCGATGTTACACGAATCCCATTAGGGTGCCCTATCAAATGATCAGGCTTGTCATCAATGGAATAGAAGACATAGTGGGAAAAAGTTGATTTTAGGACTAGGAGGCTTCTTTCTTGGTGTCTTTAAAACTTGGCACTAAGTATTCTTTCCTTTTCCCACAATGTTTTCTATCCTATCAGAGAACTAGAGCTCATTTCTACAATTTACAATTTGTTGTCTATGGTTACTTTGACTTTAGAAGGGTCAACAATTTGTTTTGTGGAAAAGGGTTAAATAACCACTGAATACTGTGTGGTCGAAGACACAAAAGAGGAACACTTGCAGGAGAAGGAAAGTCAATGTGAATTGTAAATAAAATAGGAAAGTTTTGTGGGAAAAGGAGCAATTGTTTGAATCACACAATCGCTGATTTTCCCTTAGTGTTTTCAAAAACATTATACATGTAATAGACAACAAAATTTTATATTTGTCCTATTTCAAAACAGATGCAGACAGAAAATTAGATGTGGGTGGAACAATAAAGAAAATGCTGGTTACTAGCCTTTTCTCCTTTTCCCACAATGTTTTCGAAAGCTTTTGATAGGTTTATTACATACAGGATTGTTTCCTGGAGGGTTAAAGATGTCTGCCAATTAATTATGGATTCAGTGTTTTGATGAATGGTTACATCAGGCTAAATAAAGTATGTTTCACATGTTGAATAATGTGATTAACCGTGTTATTAAGTAATGTGACGCCACCTATTGGATGACATGCATGGAAAACATGAACAGCTACAGACCTGGACATTTGATACCATGAAGTAAATATGTGAATATCGGTAATGTTCAGCAGTGATTTATTCAAAGAGGGGACAGTTGTCCTGTAAACTTGCAGAAATGGATGAAGCTCTTAACTCTTTACTAAATGACAAAATTTTTGACCTGTCCAAATTGAAAAGCATTCTTCTGATGACAAATTAAATTTGACTAAAAAGCTGGATTTCTTTTTGGAATGATAGAAACATTTTTAGGAAAAGGAGAAAATGCTGATAACCAGCATTTTTTCCTTTTCCTAAGATGTCTTCTAGGAAAGTGGTCTTCCTTGGGGTCGTTAAAACTTGGGATTGTGTGGTAAAGAGTTAGAATTAATGAGACAAATGCACTCAAGACTGCTTATAAAATGAATGTGAAAGGGACAAAGTTCTACCTGTCTTCATTATGATGGGACATTTGTCTGATTTGAGGAGATAATGTCTCAGAATTGAATCTGTTTCTACCCCTATCCCCCCTCCTTTTTTGACAGAATCCTCCCCTCCCCTCCCCTCCCCCCTTGCTGTCTTTTTGGCAGAAAACTTTGTTGGTTGATGCTAATTAAAACAGAAATGAGGACAAAGTCTAGAACTGTGTATATATTGATTCCATATGGGAAGGGCATTTGAATGTCATGCTTAGCCCATTCCCATATAATCCAGAGTTTGAATGAAAGCATTTTCTGCTTTTCTCACCATGTTTTCTACTGATTCATAGACAAATGCTATCCTATGGAAAGCATTTTAATTGTTGTGTAAGTTTTTTTGTAATGGACTTGTCAAAACTTTTCCTGTGTGGTTATGATTAAGCGAGTTAAATGATGGACTTAGCTTCTAGAAGAATATCCCGAAAAAAAAAGTGCAAAGTGCTAGATGCACTTGCCACAATATTTTGAAAAGTGGTCTGCTGCATAATGAAAACATTGTCTACATGTGGTGAGGTAGATGAGATTGTAAACATGTCAGATGCCATTTTCAAGAGGAAGAAATTCCTTACCTTTCACCTTCAAAGGATATAATTATGTTTCCTGTTTGTGCCTTGTTTTACAATGTTTAACCCTTTACCACATGATTGGGAGTTTTGACAATTCTGAGAAAGAAAGTTTTGGAAAACAATGTGGGAAAAGGAGAAAATGCAGGAAACCAGCATTTTCTCCTTTTTCCACAATTTCTTCTTCTCAATTTATGGCAAGTTTCATCTTTTGAGCCACTTTAATTTGTCACCTGCAAATGCTTGGAATTTGAAAGCAACAAGTGAATATACAAATGATAAACAAATCAAGAAAATCCAGACATCCATGTTAAAACTGTGTAGGTCAGGGGATAACTCTCTGAGGAAAAATGTTGACATAGGGATTCAAAAGTTAAACTTTTCATCTACCAAACAATAAAATTTTAGACTTAAAGGCCCAGTAAAGGCTAAAATATCAAAAGCAGGTGTCCTAATATATTTAAATTTAAGTCATACCATTAAAAAGTATGAAAAATATTGTGAAGGTGACAGTCTTTTATCATGTGCTCAGGCCATATGTTAGTCGCTGGCCGAAAAAAGAAATTTAAAAATCAGGCAATAAGTAAACAAAAAACACAGCTACCTGGCAGGTTTTAACCTAGTTTTGAAATTAACCCTTTCCCAAACGGCAAATTTTGGACCAGACCAAATTGAAAGCATTTTGCAGAGGACAAATTAACAGTTGCTAAAAAGATGATTTTTCTATATGATAGGGTAGAAAACATTGTGGGAAAAGGAGAAAATGCTGGTTACCAGCATTTTCTCCTTTTCCCACAATGTTTTCAAAAGACTTCTATTCCTGACCCGTAAAAACCAGGGATTGTTAGGGAAAGGGTTAAATTCTCTGTCAGCAACTAATACTTAGACTGACCGTACAATGACAGATTGGCATCTTCACTATAATTTCCATACTTTTAAATGGTATGATATAAATTCAAATGCATGTAAACACCCGCTTTGTTTACTTTTGGGCTTTATTGTTACTGTAACATATTCAAATTGCTGGCATATGCAAACAACAAAAGAAACAAAGCTGAAATGATGGTAGTTGATTTGAAACTGTAGAAAACCTTGTGCGAAAAGGAGAAAATGCTGGTAACAAGCATTTTCTCCTTTTTCCACAATGTTTTCTACCCTTCCCAAACCAAATTTCAATTTTTCAGTCACATTTATTTTGTCGTCTGCAAATGCTTTCAATTTTGGACCAGGCTATAATTTGGTCGTTTGGTAAAGGATTAAACAATAATTTCTAAGGGTTCCTCTCTCAGTGTCAGGAAGACTCCAGATCGTGTGATAAAGGGTTGATGACAATTATGACGCAACTTTCTGTCTCATAATGAAGTGTGCATTTCTTCATTTGGGCTGCATAAATTTATGACACTTCGTGCAATAAATAAGGCTCTTGACCCTTTACCAAACAATCATGTGTTTGAACGACCCTGAGAAAGAAGGCTTTAAAAAAAAAACATATTGGGAAAGGAAGAAGATGGTGACAGGATTTTCTTCCGTATCCCCATGTTTTCTACACTTTCAATGACAAAACCCATGATTTAAAAAAGATTTAATCTGTTGTCTGCCTAGATATTAACCAATTTTTGATTATGGAAGAATAATACAGGTCTTACAAGTGTCCTTAACAGAATAAACCCAATGGATATTTTTAGTCTGGGATAAGACCTTGATAGTTGCAAATTTGTTGTTTTTTGGCCTTCGTGTTTCAGCAAAGTGGACAGTGTAGATCAAGATCAGACTGCACATTTTGTGCAGTCTGATCTTGATCTACACAGGCCGCAAAGGCAACTAATAGTTGTGAAAGGCCCTTAAAGGGTTAAAATGTGTCCGTCTCTGTGACACAATCGATCTCTTGTGACCTTTGTGAGAAAGAGCATTGATACACTGTATAACATGCAATCTCAAATTTTTGTGACTTTGTGGGAGGATGTTGAACGTATCGTAAGCAGTATTTCCTCCTTTTCCTACAGTGTTTTCTACCATTTCAAAAACAAATACCATCAATTTAGCCACCTTTAATTTCTTGTCTGCAAGATTACCGATAATGCTTTCAATATTGACATATCTAAAACTTAGTTGACTTGTAAAGTCATAGTAATGAGGATACTTACTGCTACAGCTCAATGCAAAGCCCATCCTTGTCAAGTCCCTGTTGGTTTTCACATATATAATAAACTTAACCATTTGGCATCAAAGACTGATTAAGATAATTCCGTTTAAGCTTTGCTGATGTATTCAGTTTCATTTCAATTATTAGTCTTGTATAGAGTTCATGAATTACATCCAGATGTTCTTTGTTTTATTTTTAGTCATTTACTCGATTTAGACAGAATTGCATCTTCCGATTGGCTAAACTACATGCGAAGCTTTGAGATTGGATGAGTCTAAAATTCTGTCTTCTGTTATAACATACCATCCAGAGAATGATGAAGGATATCTATCAAGATTCAAACAACCAATCACACCAGCACATTCACTATTCCCACATATTAGCAACAATCAGCATCTTGGAAGATTCAGGTCCGTATTCACCAACCATTGTTTGTTTCAATCTTAGTTCTTTTCAAGATTTAGGAAGTAACACAACTTCTGATTGGCTAAACCACATAGTTTAGCCAATCAAAATTGTATTACTTTCAAATATAGAAAGGTCTTGTGAGTGAGACTAAGAATTTTTTAAGAATGGTTGGTGAATACCGACTCAGTTCTTTGACTATCTATATATCTGCATATTTGACATTCTGTCTTATTTACAAACTTATCTGTACAATTTATTCTTTTACTTTTAGATGCGTGACTTGTATGAATACTCCAAGATTAAAGAGCTGATGGAGGAATATAAACCGAAGCCAGCCAAGATGGCTGCCATTCGGCAGTCCATCAGGTACCGGCCAATGAAGGAGGGCCATATCCCAAAGTCCCGATCACATAAAGAGCTCTGTCAACAGCTCTACGATGATATTTACAGACAAGCAGCATCAGAATCGCTGAAAGTCAGCTTGTCCTGGCTTGAAATTCACCGTAATGAGCTCACGAAGAAAGTGAAAATGCTTGATGTGAAGTTATCCTTTTCATATCAAGAGAATTACACAACTCAGACAATACGAATGGAGAAGCAGCTTGTTCGCCATGGCAACAAGTGGGTGTGGCTAAACAGTGATGGAAGCAAAAATGTGATCACCTTTCCTTATCTACCTGGAGACAGAGTCAACCTGAATGTAGGCATATTTGTTCATAAAACTACAAAACATGGCATCTTTGGAAAAGAGACAATTACCACACAAGTTGGCACAGCTGCAGACTGTATTGTACTTGCAAGAAATAGTGGAGTCGGAATCGGGCTTCCGCTGGGGACTGAGATTAGTCATAATATTCGACTGAACTTTGAAGTGAATGGGCGGGGCCATAAACTTACAGTGAAGTTAAGATTGGACATGAAAGAGGATGTAAAGGGGCCTCCCATGATGTGGCTCCGCCCCAAATCTGGGGACAAGCGGTTCCGCAGTCAGAAGGCGGCGTTGGATTTGTTACTGGAAATGCCACCAAAAGACAGGGACGAAGATGCAAGAGTGAAACTCTTTGTATATAATTACCAAAGGTAGGTTTTCACATCAAGCTGACTTGACCTTTTGTCAAACTGTTGCATGTTTATTACAACTTTGAAGAAGATAGCTTCTTAACCCTTTACCAAACATCAGAAGTTAAGACTTGTCAAAATTGACAGCATTTTACAGACAACAAAATAAATGTGACTGAAAAATTAAATTTGTTTTAGGGAGAGTAGAAAACATTGTGGGAAAAGGAGAAAATGCTGGTTACCAGCATTTTCTCCTTTTTTCACAATGTTTTCAAAAGGCTTCTTTCTCAGGGTCGTTAAAACTCGGGATTGTGTGGTAAAGAGTTAAAACATTTTAAAAAATGGTGAAAATGCTGATAACCAGCATTTTGTTCCTTATCCTGAAGCGTTTACCGCACAACCCGTACTTTTAACAACCCTGAAGAAGGAAGCCTTTCGAAAACATTGTGGGAAAAGGAGAAACTGCTGGTTACCAGCATTTTCTCCCATTTCCCACAAAGTTTTCTACACTGTCAAAGAAAAATTGCGTCATTTGAGCCACTATGAAATTGTTGTCTGCAAATGCTTTCAATTTGGCTAGGTCTAAAATTTTGCCATGTGGTAAAGGATTAATGTTTCCTACTCTTTATTAGACAAATCTCATCATTAGAGCAAATTCTTAATATGTTGTGTGAAGAAGCTTTCAGTCTGAACAACTTTGAAATTTTGACATTGATTCAGCGTTAATCATGAGCTTTTGTGAAATACTTCTAAAAACCTAATAGAATTTCTCCAAAACTGAGTGATCAAAGCGAGAACTTTTTGCTGTCCCAGCAGCATTCATTGGTTATTCTGATTAGCATTTTCTTCTTTTCCCACAATTTTTTCAAAAGCTTTCTTCCTCTGGGTTGGTAAACTTTTGGATTATGTAATAAAAGGTTAAGAATGGTTAATGAATATGGCTGAGGGTGTGGCTCAGGATATCCAGAGTTTGTAATTTGAAGGCTGATTTGGTAAAATTATCCATACAAAATAGTAAAGAAAGATGAGTGTAATTTCTGTGGTTTAGTCTTGATTTACGCTGTCTGTAGAAATTTTTCCTGATGTTACAGTCACCATATGATATAACTCTTTACCAAATGACAAAAATGTAGACTTGTCCAAATTTAAAGAATTTACAGATAATAATTTAAAGATAGGGCACCCTAATGGGTTTGTTTAACATCTCCTTTCATAACAAAATTGTACGGATTTGGCTAAGACTCGGGTAATACTTAATCGACGTGGGAAGCAGCATCTGTCGGCCAATTGACTACAGATTACCCAAGTCTTAGCTGAATCCATACTTTTTCAGCGATGAAAGGTGATGTTACACAAATCTCATTTGGGTGCCTTGTCCATAAATGTGGAATTTGACTCTTTGATAGGGAAGAAAACTTTGTGGGAAAAGGAGAACCAGCATTTCTCCATTTCCCATAATGCTTTTCAAAGTCTTCTTTATCAGGGTTGTTAAAACTCGGGAATGTGTGGTAAAGGGCTTAGCTGAAATTTTGGCAAAAAACAGTTCGGATAACCTCAAAATATTTGACTGATGAGAGGCAATAAACCTAAAGGAAAATAATTCATGCTATTAAAAGTTCACCAGAGTTCAGTGTTTTTTTTTAGCAAAGAAATTGATGACACAGCAACCTTTCTTTCATTTGTCATTGTACCCTTTTCTCACAAACTGGTACAAGTAGGTGAGTAAAACGTTGTAGTATGTGGAAAAAGTGATGATTTTGCAATTAGTTAACTTTTTGTTAACTTTTTCAGCCATTTACAGTCTAGAAATAGGATCCTAATAATTGCAGTTTCAAGGCTTCTTTTGTCCAGAATGTCTCAGTGAAGCATGCAATGTAGATCAAAGATCAGATAGTATGCTTTGAGCAGTCTGATCTCGATCTACACTGGTGCAAAGGTATTTGTATAAGGGTGAACCCTGTGTCATGGTCATTGGAGCTGATTGCCCAAAGGCTGTGTCATGGTATTTCCTCTTTTCCTGTATTTCTCTTTCAGTATAAATTTGCTTGAGCCTACAACTCTTCTTTTCCACAATGTTTCCTACTTTTTCAAAGCAATTTCTATGGGGAGAGCAAAATTTTAATGTACTGTCTACAAATGCTTTCAGTTCAGAGAGAGAGAGAGAGAGAGAGAGAGAGAGAGATAGGTGTGTGTGTGTGTGTGTGTGTGTGTGTGTGTGGTGCAGAAGTTATGAACATAATTATACATACGTACATGAACACCTTAACATACCACAAAAACCTTAGACTTCCCCAAATTAAAAGCACTTGCAGATTACAAAATAATCATGTCTCAATAATAGAAATTCACCTTTGAAAGGGTAGAAAACATGAAGGGAAAAGGAGAAAATGCTGGTTACCAGCATTTTCTCCTTTTCCCACAGTGTTTTCAAAAGTTCTTTTCCTTGAAAGTTGTTTAAACTTGGGATTGTGTGGTAGTGGGATATACATACATGAAAGGATGATGGACAGATGTAGTGACATAACTTGACCTCTGACCTGGTCAACAGGTTGGCTTACCAATATTTTGACAAATATACTTTTCCTGGAGACATTTTGTATGACATCACTCAGGTCATATGCTTGAAACTGTTCATACATGTATTTCTTGCCCTGGGTCATAGATTGTCAAAACAAAAATTCTGATGTAGCCATAGTTCAGAAGCCTTCACTCTTAACCACACGACATAATTTTAGACATGTCGAAATTGAAAGAACTGCAGACGACAATTTGGCTCAAGTGATAGAATTTGTCTTTAATAAGAGTAGAAAACATGGTTGGAAAAGGAGAAAATGCTGGTTACCAGGATTTTCTCCTTTTTAGCTCCACTGGCCGAAGGCCAGAGAGCTATTGTCATGGCGTTGTGTCCATCGTGCGTGCGTCCGTCCGTCCGTTCGTCCGTGCGTGCGTCTGTAAACTTTTTCTTTAAAAAACTTCTCCTCAGAAACTATTGACTGGATTTTTACCAAATTTCACAGGAATGTTCCTTTGGTGGTCCTCTTTCAAATTCCTTCAAATAATTGTGTTCCATGAAGAATTCTGGTTGCCATGGCAACCAAAGTAAAAAACCTTTAAAAATCTTCTCCTCCCAAACCGCTATTTGGATAGCATTATTATTTTGCAGGAATGTTCCTTAGATACAGGTTTACAGAATTCCTTAAAAAAAAAAAGATCTGTCAAAAAACATGGCTTTTATGGGAGACTCATTTTCCTTTTATGGTATAAAGTAAAATCTTTGAAAAATTTCTTCTCTAAAACTATTCATTGGATTTCATTGTTGTTTTGCAGGTAAGTTCCTATGGTGGTTGTCTACCAAATTGTTTCTTCAGTGAGCTAAAATGCAGGATTGAATGATAATTGTTAAAAACTTCCTTTCGCCATTATAGAAATATCAGGCCTGTGGAGCGATACAGGCGCTCAAGCGCCTCTAGTTAGCTCACCTGAGCACAACGTGCTCAAGGTGAGCTATAGTGATCGCCATATGTCTGGCGTCCGTTGTCCGTCGTCTGTCATCTGTCAACAATTTCTTTAAACATCTTCTTCTCCTAAACCACTGGGCCAATCTTTATGAAACTTGGCAGGGATGTTCCTTGGGTGAAGCTCTACCAAAGTTGTTCAAAGAATTGAATTCCACCCATAACTCTGGTTGCCATGGCAACAAAAAGGGAAAAAATGCAAAACCTTTGAAAATCTTCTCTTCTGAAACTAGAAGGCGTAGACCTTTGATATTTGGTATGTAGCATCTCCTAGTATACCTCTATCAAGTTTGTTCATATGATGCCCCTGGGGTCAAAACTGGCCCCGCCCCGGGGGTCACAAGTTCGAACATAGGAACAAAGAAGGAAAACTTTAAAATTCTTCTTCTCTGAAACTGGATGGCGTAGAGCTTTGATATTTGGTATGTAGCATCTCCTAGTAGACCTCTACCAAGTTTGTTCATATGATGCCCCTGGGGTCAAAACTGGCCCCACCCCGGGGGTCACAAGTTCAAACATAGGAACAAAAAAGGGAAAACTTTAAAATCCTTCTTGTTTGAAACTGGAAGGCCCAGAGCTTTGATATTTGGTATGTAGCATCTCCTAGTGGGCCTCTACCAAATTTGTTCATATGTTGCCCCTGGGGTCAAAACTGGCCCCGCCCCGGGGGTGACAAATTTAAACATAGGAACAAAGAAGGAAAACTTTAAAATTCTTCTTCTCTGAAACTGGTAGGCATAGAGCTTTGATATTTGGTATGTAGCATCTCCTAGTGGACCTCTACCAAGTTTGAACATAGGAACAAAAAAGGGAAAACTTTAGAATTCTTCTTCTGTGAAAATGGAAGGCGTAGAGCTTTGATATTTGGTATGTAGTGAACCTGTTCTAAGTTTGTTAACCCACCTGAGCACAACATGTTCAGTGAGTTCAAAGTTGGGTCGCCTGGGGTCATAAACTAGGTCACTAGGTCAAATTGAAGAAATACCTTGTGGGCACTCTACAGGCTACATTTATTGCTCAAATGACCTGAAATTTGGTCAGAATGTTTGTCTTGATGAAATCTCGGATGAGTTTGGATTTGTGTCACCTGGGATCATAAACTAGGTCACTAGGTCAAATTAAAGAAATACCTTTAGGGCACTCTAGAGGCCACATTTTTTGCTCAATTGACTTGAAAATTGGTCAGAATGATTGTCTTGATAAAATCTCACATGAGTCTGAATTTGGGTCAACTGGGATCATAAACTAGGTCACTAGGTCACATTGAAGAAATACCTTTAGGGCACTCTAGAGGCCACATTTATTGTTCAATTGATTTGAAAATTGCTTAAAATGTTTCTCTTGATGAAATCTAAGATGAGTTCAAAATTGGGTCACCTGGGGTCATAATCTAGGTCACTAGGTCAAATTAAAGAATACCTTAAGGGCACTCTAGAGGCCATATTTCTTGCCCAATTGACTTGAAAATTAGTCAGAATGTTAGTCTTTATGAAATCTAAGATTAGTTTGGATTTGGGTCACCTGGGATCATAAACTAGGTCACTAGGTCAAATGAATTCAAAATTGGGTCACCTGGGGTCATAATCTAGGTGACTAGGTCAAATTAAAGAAATACCTTTAGGGCACTCTAGAGGCCACATTTCTTGCTCAATTGATTTGAAAATTAGTTAAAATATTTCTCTTGATGAAATATAAGATGAGTTCAAAATTGGGTCACCTGGGGTTATAATCTATGTCACTAGGTCAAATTAAAGAAATACCTTTAGGCCACTCTAGAAGCCACATTTCTTGTTCAGTTGACTTGAAAATTGGTCAGAATGTTTGTCTTGATGAAATATTGGATGAGTTTGAAATTGGGTCACCTGGGATCATAAACTAAGTCACTTGGTCAAATTAAAGAAATAATTTTAGGCCACTCTAGAGGCCACATTTATTTCTCAATTAACTTGAAAACTGTTCAGAATGTTTGTCTTGATAAATATTTTCATGAGTTCTAAATTGGGTCACGTATGGTGTTAAAGTAGGTCACTAGGTCAACTAACGGAAATTTCTTGTGGATGCTGTAGATGCCACATTTTAAGCTCAATTGACCTGACAATTGGTAAGAAATTGAATTTTGCACGTGGAGTGAAATTTTGCCTATTGACTCAGGTGAGCGATCCAGGGCCATCATGGCCCACTTGTTCCTTAATGTTTTCTAAAAGGTTCTTTCTCAGGGTAGTTAAACCTCTGGATTATATGTTTAAGCATTAACTCTTTGCCAGACAAAATTTACACTCTTCCAAATTGAAAGCATTTGCAGACGACAACATAAATGTGACTCAAATATTGAAATTTGTTTGTGGGAGGATAAAAAACATTGCTTGAAAAGGAGAAAATGCTGTTTACCAGCATCTTGTCCTTGTCCCACAATGTTTTCAAAAGCCATCTTCTTTAAGGTCATTCAAACTCAGGATTGTGTGGTAAAGGGTTAAACCAAATTGCTGCAAATTGCCATGAGTCAGAAGCAAACCCATATGGTTTTACAGCAAGAATAGCCTAGCATGTTTAAAAGATCTTGCACATGACCTGACATCTTTCAGTAATCAATTAAAGGCCCAGTGGCAGCCAAAGGTAACCAATGCAGAAGTTAAAGTGCATTTAAAATTTAAATCATACAAATTTATGGAAATTACTGTGAAGATGACACTGTTAATGTACGGTCAGTCCAAGTGTCAGTCTCTGGCAAAAAAAATTAATTTCAAAGGTAGGTAAAAAGTTGGCAAGTCGGTCCAACTTTTGTTTAGTATTTACCGTTTCCTGGTTTTGAAACTCTTTTTTTCTGCCAGTGACTGACACTTGGACCAACCATACAATAACAGATTGTCATCTTCACAGTAATTTCAATACTTTTAGATGGTATGATTTGAATTTAAATGCATTGCAAAGAGTCAAAATCATTGTTGGCAAAGCAGATTGCCAAAAATTGCATGCATGTATGTCATGGTACGGGGATTACAAGGAGAGACTGACAAGGAAAAATTGTGATCAGTTGAGAACTTGCTCTGTCATTTCCTTAAATAGTTTGAGGGTCACCTGTTGTATAAAAACTTGGGCAGAGAAATAAAATTTTGATCAAAAACAGTGGGAGGATTAGTCACAAAACCACATGGGTATTGAAACAATAAGGTAAGGCTAAAGTTAGTGCTAAACCTTGTTATACACATTATTTGATGGAAAACCTTTTTCTATGATAGAATTTTTAGCTCCACTGGCTGAAGGCCAGTGGGCTTATGTCATGGCCAGGTGTCCGTCATGCGTCTATCCGTTAACTTTTGTTTCAAACATCTTCACTGAAACTACCCATCCAATTTTGAGGAAAATTCACGGAAATGATCCTGCCATGGTCCTCTTCAGAATTTCTTGAAAGAATTTGATTCCTTCAAAAACTCTGGTTGCCATGGCAACAAAACTGAAAAAAATTGAAAATCTTTGAAAAACTTCTTGTCTGAAACCATAAGGCCTAGGGCTACCAAATTTGGCATGTAGCTTTATCTAGTGGACCTCTACCAAGTTTCTTCAAATTACAGCCCTGGGTTCAAATTTGGCCCTGTCCTGGGGGTCACAAGTTTTATATGGGCTTATATAGGGAAAACTTAAAAATTCTTCTGATACCTAGCCATACGGCCTAGGGTTACCAAATTTTGCATGTAGCTTTATCAAGTGGGCGTCTACCAAGAGTGCCCAAAGTATTGCCCTGGGGTCAAATTTGGCCCCGCCCGGGGTCACAAGTTTTACATGGGCTTATATAGGGAAAACTTCAAAAATCTACTCGTACCTAGCCATAAGGCCTAGAGCTACCAAATTTGGCATGTAGCTTTATCTAGTGGGTGTCTACCAAGGGTGCCCAAATTATAGCCCTGGGGTCAAATTTGGCCCCGCCCTGGGGGTCACAAATTTTACATAGGCTTATATACGGAAAACTTCAAAAATCTACTCATACCTAGCCATAAGTCTAGGGCTACTAAATTTAGCCCATCTCAGGGACCTCATGTTTTACAGGATCTTTTTTTGAGGAAATTTTGAAAATCTTCTTGTTCATATACACATTCTACACCTGTATTATTTGGTATGGGGCTTTATCTTGTGGACCTCCACCAGGATTCAAGTAATTACAGCTTTGTGGTCAAAAATGGCTCTGCCCTGGGGTCATTACTTTCTCATAGGAATTTATAGAAAAATTTTTGTATATCTTCTAGTTTGAAACCAATTGGCCAAGTAATGCAATGCTTGGCTTTAGTGTTTTTACTTATTAGCCAGTGGAGCAATACAGGACCATCTTGGCCCTCTTGTTCTTTTTGATTGTATGATTTTTATCTTTTTTTTTTCCTTTTTTCGCCCAAAAATGTGCATGCTTTGTCAGTTGTCACACCGTGATTACACAGCAATATTTGGGCCATCTGGGAGATTTCAGTGTGAATGAGCAATCATGCTTGTAGAATAAACATTGGTGGTGACATCTGCCACATTACCAAATAATTCCAAATGATTTCGAGTTTTAACAACCTGGAGGAAGACACTTTTGAAAACATTGAGGTCCAGTTAAATAAGTTTTCATGTTTTGACATTTAATCTTAGAGTGCCAAATAAATGTGGCGGGCATTTTCTGTCCAGATTAATGAGACCCAAAAAATTTCAATTTCAAGGTTGATTTTGCCAAGAATGTTCAACAAAGGGGACAGTCTAGACCAAAGATCAGACTGCGCTTGAAAAATATAACGAAGTTGTGAAAGGCATTTTAAGGGTTAACAATGCAATTTATCCATGAAATGAAATGAGTCAATGGGTAGGATTTGGTTTGACTCACATGTAGGAATGTCAGTACGAGGTGTAGCGGAAACTTTACTAATATACCCTATTGAATGACCCCTAGAAATAAGCACATGTTTTGTTTGTGGTATGTATCAAATGTTACATTTCCGACAATTATCAGCCATTTTGAGTTGTGAATCATGCGATCCTCAACAGTATGTGTCTTTATTGTAGATCAATTCATGCATACCAAGTACATGTATGATAACCTTTCAACAAAGTCAATCCCATGTTTTAATCCTTTACCAGCCTGGCTGGGTAGCTCTGTGGTTGGCGTATCTGACTCTTTACCTGATGTTTGCAGGTTTGATCCAAGATGGAGGCAAACTTTCTTTACAGTGATATTTCACCTCTCACCTCTGATGCATGTGAGAGAAGCAGTCAGTAGCTTGGAAAGAAAGCTGTATCATTACTGGTGTGAGGAAGCAATGACACACCTGGGTAGGTGCACTGACCATCGTGATATGACCTTAGTTGTTAAAATGGCGTTAAACTCCAATATAAATAAAACAAATGCAATCCTTTACTACAAAAGAATATTTTAGACTTGAGATTGCAAAGATAGCGGACACCAGAATGTTCTTCTTTTTCCACAAAGTTTTCAAAAGTGTTTTTCTTCTGAGTCTTTAAAACTTTAGATTTTGTGGTAAAGGGTTAATGATCTGAGAAAGAAAAAAATTGAAATCATTGTTCTAAAAGGAGAAAATGCTGGTCACCAGCAGTTTCTCCTTTTTCCCAAGAACGTTTGTTACCCATTCAAAGACAAACCCATGATTTCAGCCATTTCATGGTAGTTTGCAAATGCTTTCAATATGGACAGGTCCAGCATTATGTCATCTGGTAGAGGTTGACAGAGTTAATGCCCTTGAGTTACATTTTTAACTTTCTCTGTAAGGTTGGAGAAATCATGGTCTCTCTGTCTGTCAAGTCTGACTGTTTCTTAATATAAATGTGTTAGCGAATTGGGAATGATTAAATACGGAATATTAATTATATGTGTAAATATCTGTATAATATATTAAATGGGTAATAAAGAAATCATTTTGACAATTTATGAACGTTACTTCCTTCTGACTTGTATTTAACCTTTTACCAAATGAGGGTTAAGTTATAGACTGGTTCTGTCAAGATTGTTCTGGTTGTCCTTCATTCAGTTTTACTTGGTTTATGCACAGTTTAGAGCTTTCAGTATTGAATGCAGGGATTTTTTTCTTTCTATAATAGAGGCCAATATTTGGTGACTTCCCAGTTGCAAAAAGCATCTTTTTTTCCCCAATTTGGGAGAAAGAATTTCCCATAATACAGGGTGTTTCATATTATCTGTCCCTATTCTTAAAGTCAATGTTTTCCAGTAATTTCAATTTAAACTGAATTGAAAGCTGCCAACTTTTGCAGACATAATAAAATTTTATTTGATATGTAGTACATAGACATTACTCTTATGATAGTTAATCCACTACACTTTTTCTAACAAGTCCATTTTACAACAATGACGTCTACTCTGAGCAATTGTGACGTGGAGTTTATTGTTAGAGTTTTTCATTACATGTCCGCTATTTTAATAAATTTCTGTCTTGATTGCAGCTTTGAAGTCCTAAGTATTTCCTGACATTTGGCTGTGCACCTTTTGTATTGCACATTACAAGAAAAAGTCTAGAGGATCAGATTGTGTAGCCATACCTGAAAGAAATTAACGTTTGTCAGGATGCTTTTGAAAGTCATTCAATTATACTTCCGGTCATGTGTTGTGTGGCTCCACGTGTCTTCAAGGTTAATACTCTTTTCTTTTGGCATCGGAATGAAATTCTTTCTCAGAATATTCAGATAGCCCACCTTATTTACAGTGTAGACATTGTTCTCGCCATATGCGCAAAAACATGCGAACCACTTTACTGTCTGCGCTGAAAACAGCCCGTGAGGTAATTGTCACATTGTTTAGCAGTTTTTCAATATGAAAACCCAATTTTGCTGTTGCTCTAAACCCATTTTGCTGCTGTAAGCCTGTATGTCCCTTTAAACAAAAAGGCGACGTTATTTAAAGTCCCAGAATTGACGTTACAATGACACTTGTTGTGAAATGGACTCTTCAGAAAAAGTGCAGTATATAAAAGAATGTTTAGGTAATGTCTGTGTATTATATATCAAATGAAATTTTATTATGTCTGCAAAAAGGTGGTAGCTTTCCATTCATCTAAAACCAACATGTGTTGACAATATTCATGTTTAGAACAAGGACACATATTATGAAACACCCTGTATGATGCCAAAATTCCCAGTAAGTTAAACTACCAACATCTGGAAAGCTATTTCACATGATCAGACATAAAACTTTCGTTATTTAGCAGCACTTGAAACCGAAAGCAGGCTTTTTATTGATTTGTACCGAAATGCACTGCGCTGCAGTGCGGCCGAAAAGCTGAAATTTCTTGGCACCATTTGGTTTGTTAAGTGGAGGCAACCGTAACCGAATCGAGCTATATTTTTTGCGCATTTTAACACCGCACGTAGACTTGACATGGTTGTCATTTCCCTATCATTCAATATTAAATCCTTTGACATGTTATACAACTGTTTGTCTTTTATAAAAACCTACAGTTGACAAAAGAAGTGTTTTTAATTTAACACTGTGTTACATATTCCTACTCGGTTGCAGTAAACATATTTGAAAAAAAAGCACGCTGTATCCAAGTAAAGTATGTCAAAACCTAGCCTAGCCCTGTAACTTCCACAGATAATGATTCCCTTGTATCACATGATGGCCTGAAAGCAGTACTGCTGAAGTATTTACTCTGGCACCCATGGGTGTACTACAAAAGTGTTAAAAACGGCTATAAGCCTATATGTGCAATAATGTGAGATATTTGGCCATGGTTTAAGCAGTTATATTGCAACTGTTAAATTTGTTTCAATTATTAAATTGTTGCAACTTTCTATTTACCGTATGTATGTACACTGCCATTATTGATATACCTTGAAAGTCAGTCTGCTTTTTCCAAATTTGGCCAAAATGGCTGGAATTTCCCAAAATGAAAGGCTAAGGCCCCTTCCCAATTTTTGGAAAAAAAGCCCTAGAATGTTTTAGATACTCATGGTTCAGCCTTAGTAAGAGCACATCCTGGTCAAGATAATTCTGATTGTTTTATGGCAGATTTGTTTTAGTTATCCATTCTCCTGCTTGTACAGACCCAGGCCAACAGTATCTGTCCTCCTGCCTGTCTGTACTGGAAATCTAGCATTTAACCATTTCCAAAACAAAAAAATTTTAGACTGTTTCAAATTGAAATCATATGCAGATAAAAACTGTAAAAGTGGTACAAATGAATGTTGGTTCTTTGATAGGGTAGAAAACATTGTGGGAAATGTAGAAAATACTGGTTGCCAGCATTTTCTACTTTTCGCACAATGTTTTCCAAAGGCCTCTACCTCAGGGTCATTAAAACAGATTGTTTGTTAAAGGGTTTAACTTCTCCTGTAGATCTAAGGCTGTATGTAGACAGTCCTTTGTTGTATTTGTCAATTCTCTTCACGTCCAGAGTTTTATCACATAGTTTATAAGTATTTTGTAAATGGGTAATTAATAATTCACTAAAAGTGTCATGTCAATGAACAGGATAGAATCAAAAAAGAGGAAGAAGGAAAACTTATCAATACCCTCAATACCCTCGACACTGACATGAAAGCTCAGAAATATGGAGAGTCGAGAACCTGGGATGGTGAAATGCAAGAAACTGTACCAATGAGTCAAGATAGTGAGACACAAGAAAGCATGCCAGAGAGTCAAGATACTGACATGAAGAGATTCAAGAAAATATGCTAGAGAGTCTAGATACTGACATGGTGAGATGCAAGAAAGTATGCCAGAGAGTCAACATACTGACATGGTAAGATGCAAGAAAGCAGGCAGAGAGGTCAACATACTGACATGGTGAGATGCAAGAAAATATGCCAGAGAGTGAAGATACTAACATGATGAGCTGCAAGAAAGCATGCATGAGGGTCAAGAGGTCAAGATACTGACATGGTGAGATGCAAGAAAGCATGCAGGAGGGTCAAAATACTGACATGGTGTGGTGCAAGAATTCATGCTGGAGGGTAAACATACTGACATGGTGAGGTGCAAGAAAGCATGCAGGAGGGTCAACATACTGACATGATGAGATGCAAGAAAGCATGCAGGAGGGTCAAGATACTGACATGATGAGACACAAGAAAGTATGCCAGAGAGTCGACATACTGACATGATGAGATGCAAGAAAGTATACCAGAGAGTCAAGATACTGACATGATGAGATGCAAGAAGAATGCAGGAGGGTCAACATACTGACATGATGAGATACATGAAAGCATGCAGGAGGGTCAACATACTGACATGGTGAGCTGCAAGAAAGTATGCCAGAGAGTCAAGATACTGACATGATGAGATGCAAGAAAGCGTGCAGGAGGGTCAAGATACTAATATGATTATATGCAAGAAACCGTGACAGAAAGTCAAGGTACTGACTGCTGAGATGCAAGAAACCATTCTGCAGAGTCAAGGCACTGACATAGTGAGAAGGAAGGAACCTGTCTACCAAGTCATGGTAATGACATTGTGAAATGAAAGAAAGACAGCTGGAATGTGAAGATACTGACATGGTGAGATGCAAGAAATTTTGCTGGCGAGTCAAGGTAATGACATGGTGAGATGCAGGGAACCATGCCAGAGAGTCAAGGTACTGATATGGTGAGATGCAGGGAACCATGCCAGAAAGTCAAGATACTGACATGGTGAGATGCAAGGAACCATGCTAGAGAGTCAAGTTACTGACATGACCAGATGCAAGGAAGCATGCCAGAGAGTAAGGTACTAACATGGTGAGACACAAGAAACCATGCCCTCTCTATTTTTTCTGGCCATCACTGCAGACTGGAGGCAGAGATAGGATTAAATGGCAAGATGGTATTACACTGGAACAGAATGATTCTGACTAGAAGTAGTCATAAGAGGTTCCAGATTGAACAGTTGATATCAAGTACTTTTGTTACATTGTTTCATTAGAAAAAGATAACAGGACAGGTATGGAATATGTTTCTACTTTTGACTTCATGAGAAAGTGATTGTAATTTTGCTATTTCTTGGGCAACTGTTATGTTTCCTGTGGCCAAGTAAACAGTCATGGTCCACACTCAGTGAAGACCTTTTTACAGTGACTTTCAAGGGTAGTTGTGTTTGAGAGCGAACAGCAATACTTGTGATGGGGCTGTTTCTCCTTTATTTGTTGAGGCTCCCTAGACAGTATGTTAGAGAAATAAACACCGAAACTCACCTTTGTCAGTAACTTGTGAATTTCACTCTTTTTTTTTTAACAAGATGTATCAGGGTGACACCAGATGATTTGCTGACCATGAGTGATAAAGTGGAACATACCATGTGGTACAGAACTTTATCAGGTTACAGGTCACCTCATCCAAAAGTAAAGGACCTTTGTGTACTGCTTAAAAATGTCTGAAACAGATCAGTGTTCACCCTTTCATTTGGGTATTTTGGCCAGTATACAGCCCTTGGGCTTAAAAGTCAGCTTTAAAATTTCTGCTTTTCATTTGTACTAAGTCCATGTTTGTTATTTATATTTTACAGGATATTTTTTAGAGTGGTTTGCTGCAGATTTGTTTGACATTGATGAACACAGGTTAAAGAAAGTTTACATTTTAGGAGTCATGTGGCAAAAAATTGACAATATCTCATTGTTAAAAAAAAACCGTAAGATAAGGAAGTGGTTTTAATGAAGAAAGGTCTTAGTTGAAACTAAAGACAGACTATCAATCAAAGGTTACTATTTTTAGGCATCAGCTTCTAAAAATAGATGCAGTATGATCCATTATGGTCTTTGAAAGCTGTAATTTCACTCATCTTACATGACTGATATTCTTTCAGGTTTTTTTTTAATATAACATTTAAAAACTCTGATGTTCAGCATGGCCTTGATAAACATGCTCAATTGAAATATGCAAATAATGTAACAACCTCTGTCGTGAAGGTTCTTTCTTATGTGCCAAAATATAGGTCAATTGACTTACATAATTCATGATTATCCTTATTGGTGGATACATATAATTGTGTGGTTCAGATTTTTATTGTGGCCAGAAACTTGTTACCATGTTATTAATTTGCTTTTCTGTTTATCGCAGAAATTTCTTTATGGCACCTTTCCATCTTCAGGGTTTTAACGGACGCACATTTTCTGCGTCTCGCACGCAGAAATAGGGAAGCAGGACTCCCAAAACTTATGTAACTGTGTCCCCTGGGACGCAATTTTCATTTTGTTATAATGGGTTAAAGATTCAACGATCGAGAACTCTAAGAAGTAACTGATATCAAAAGATTAAATTTGTCAAGCATAAACAAAAGTACCCAAAACCTACCGCAGCTTTTCGGACCGTAATGTTGAAACTAGATTCCGAGATATCCAACTTTGTATTTTATGTGTCATTCGACCAATCAAATTGCTAGCACCTGCTTATTCACAGAGAGCGGTACGGTGTAAAACCCAGCATTCTCGGCAAGCTGATCGAAAATAGGTAATATAGTTCAACAAAGAATGTTCTATAAAGTAATTCTTTTCAAAAGTAAAGATATCTTGTTAAAAAAATAAACGTATAGCATCCGCCGAAAATTATAATTAATTTTGACCTTCATAATCTATGACAGTGGCCGGCTCGTTATCCGTGATTTAGACTGAACCCCTAAAAATTGTTTGTGCTGACGCAGTGTTAAAAATAGCGTCTGCTTTTCAGTCCAGAATGCAATTAAAAACAGAGTAAGGAATCGCCTGAGTCCTGACAGATTGAATAGACTCGTGTTCATTGAGCTGCAAGGTCCACATATTGAAGATTTTGATGCTATTCAAGCAGCAAAAACCTTTGCACATGCAGCTGAAGGTAGACTTTAACCCATTACCAGATGACAAAATTTAGATTATAATTTTGTTAGTTTCACTGTATCAGGATTAATATTATTCACCTTTTTTTTCTGTATGATGTCAATAAATACTGTAGTATTATTGAGATACAACACTAAACAACATAATAATCTTGTCTTGTTATTCAAATTTGTACAACCAAGGGACTCCCAATTTTTAAGCCAGGACTCCCATAATCATAGAAGTCGAGTCCCAAGGACCCCCAAAAGGAACTGTCAGACTAAAACCCTGCATCTTCCCTCAGTTGATATTGTGAAAGAAAGAGAAACTGTTTGTAACAAGCTGATGCTTCTTTAACTGTTATGTTTGCACTTCAATTATTACATAAAACATTATCTCATGTTGGTTATTCATATTTCACATTAATATTTTTAAATTGTGTGCTTCAAATTCATTTGAGGGGTTAACTCTTTACCAAACAACACAATGTTTGATTTGACCAAATTGAAAGTATTTACAGACAACAAAATGAATGTTGCTCAAATGGTGATTTATGTTTTTGATATGTAAGTAACATTGTGGGAAAAGGAGAAGATTCTTGTGGTTTGCATTTCTCCTGTCCCACAACGTTTTCAAAAGGGTCCTTCCTCAGTATTGTTAAAACTTGGGATTGTGTCATATAGGGTTAATACAATGTAAGTTGATAAAAGCTTTGAAGCCCCTTTTCATGTTGCTCAGAAGCTATGAATCCTTCAATCTGTATATTGTAAGCAACTTTTGCTTTAAGTGAAATTTTCTCTTGTAAATTATGATAAGAGAATAGTAGAAGAAAATGCAGTTGGCAGCAGAAATGTTTAGTGAGAAGGGAAGTCAGCACATTTCTGGCTGATGACTGCCTTACTTTAAGTGTTACATATTAGCATATGTCAGACCTGTCAACTTTGTCCTTGACTCTGACATAGATGGCTGCCATTAGCCCATTTCCATAGTAACCCAAAGTGTGTTAGAATAATAAAAGGGACAACTTCGGTTGGTGTAAAAGCACCAACGTTTTCTTGTTTTCCAAGATGTTTTCAAATGCCTTGTTTCACCAGATTCAAGTTGTTTGATGAAGGATCAAACAAAATTCTAATCAAATACAAAAAGACTGAGAATATGCCCTGCAGCACTTGATAATAATAAATATTGGAAACTTTTAAAAATAAATTGCGTGAAAAAAAATTTGAATTACACACTATGACATTATAAGATGAAATCAAAAAACACAATCTAGCCCAAAAAATGCACGAAAGCTTGTGAGAATTATGATATAGCACTTGATCATTGTGTGACATTTTAATTAAAAAAAACGCATGAACATTGTTGGAGGTGCCCACAGAAGCATTTTAAGATCAAAGGGCAATAACTCTTTCAAGAATGACTGAATGCAAAAGTCTATTAATAGGCACTACAGCACATGGCACTGAACATTCTTTGAAATTATAGTGAAAATCACATAAAAATTGCAGGAAGAGTGGCAAAAAAAGAAGTAGTAAGAGATAAAATTAAACAAAGGGCAATAACTCTGCTACAAATGACTGAGTGATAAGGGCCCATGAATGTGCTGTAAAGTAAATGGTACCAATGATTATGTGAAAGTAAGGTGAAAATTTGCAGAAGAAGTTGCGAGGACTGACACATTTAGAGGTAAAAGTTAGGGCAATACCTTCTTTTAATATGACAAAAACAAAAAACATGGCGAATATCGGCTACAACACTTGATTCTTTGAAAGTATGACAAAGATCACTAGGGAATTGTAAGCCAGATGCTTGAAGGTGTAAAATTAACTCTTCCTGACATGGCCGAATTGAAAAAGTCTTAGAAGGTTTGCTGCAGTTGATCTTTTTGTGAAAGTATCGTGAAAATTGCATGAAAATTATAGGAGTTCAAGGACATGCAAGTTGGACAGACAGACAGACTGCCATATGCCTCCCTACGAGGGGCACATAAAGGAGAAAATGTAGATATAATATATAGTTATTTGCACAATGTTTCCTACAAGTCCTGACATTTGAGCCTCTGTTACTGTATTGTCAGCAACTGCTTTTGATTGGGCAAGTTTGAAAATGAGCCATGCTCTGTGAAAAGGGGGCTTAATGCCTCTATGAAAAGTAACGACCCAGGTCAGCCTGCGCAGTCCACGCAGGCTGACCTGGGCCAAAACTTTTCGCTATTGGTCAAATTTCTGTATGTCATTGGACCAGTCTATCTCATGATTAAGTTAGTTTTGTTTAAAAAAGTGGATATTATGGATCCATAAGTATGTGATGGCTTGCTTGGTATCATAAATCTCGGAGATGCATTAAGCCCCCTTTTGCCAGAGCATGGCTCAAATATTTGTGTCTGGTAAAGGGTCAGTGGTCACTGAAAATCCTTGTCTGGATGATGTAGATTCTGATCAGACAGCACAAAACATGCAAAAAAGTTGTCCTGTACATCCTAGTGTGTCAAGTTTTACGTCATTCTCATCTGTTACAACCTGTCTAACACAAAGAAAACAATGTTTGACTCTTAACCAAACAGCAAAATTTTGGACTTGTCCAAATCAAAATCCAAAGCATTTGCAAAAGTCAAATTACAATCAAATGGTGAAAATTGTCTTTGGTAAGGTAGAAAACACTGCTGGAAAAGGAGAAAAAGCTGGTAACCAGTATTTTCTCCTTTTCTTGAAGTGTTTTCAAAAGCCTTCTTCCTCAAGATCGTTAAGACTCGGGATGGTGTGGTAAAGTGAAAGAATGTGAAGTTGACGAAGACAAAACAAGAAATATTCTTAAGGGATTCTTTAGTTACCTACTTAATAAATCAATTTTGTTTATTTCATTTCAAGATTTTTTTTTTTTCTTGTTTACAGATTAGTGAATTACCAGAAAGAACCAGTTTTGGATTGTCGTTCAATCCGTCCAACGGTGTGTGAAACAGAAATTCCAACTGGTATTGAGATTAAACAGTCGGCCAGCGGTCAGCTGTTGGCCTACTTAGTTCCTGTTGTTAAACCTATAGACAAAGAGGTAAGTTTGTCTTTACACATCCATAAATTGGCATGAGCCCACTGAATCTCTTACCACACAATCCCGAGTTTGAACGACCCTCAGGAAGAAGCCTTTTGAAAACATAGTAGGAAAAGGAGAAAATGCTGGTACTAGCATTTTCTCCTTTCTGCACAATGTTTTCTGCCCTATGAAAGAGCAATTCCATCAGTTAAACCACATTTCAATTGTTGTCTTCAAAATGTTTTATGCACTAAATGACCAAAGCTGTTGATGCACCATAAAACAACATTCATTCATTCAAATTGGACCAATGAAACATAGTTTTGTGTGGTATAGCATTTAATCATGTATTTCTTGGAACTCAAAAGTACTGGGCTGGGACTCTGAAGTGCCTTGCCATAAGACGACCCAACTGCTTTGGACAGGGATAATTGGGGCCCCTGAAACAAAATGAGAAATATTAATTTTTGATCTTGCTGGCATTGAGTTGTACACAAAACATTGTGGGAACTGAAGTAATTGATCCATCTTTCACAATGTTTTCAAAATCTGCTGTCTACTGCAGAGGCTTGAAACACTTTTTTGGGGATCCACAGTAAAGCTTTTGAACCCATCATAATTGGGAAAGGAGTAGTTTTCAACATGAGTCAAAGAAGGACATTTGTGTCACTCGTGCTATTAATCAGTTACAACACAATCCTGAGTTTTAACGACCCTGACAAGAAAGACCTTTGAAAACATTGTGGGAAAGGAGAAAATGCTGGTTACTAACATTTTCTCCTTTTCCCATATATTTTCTACCCTTTCAGTAACAAGATTTCAGTATTTGTGCAACATAAAAGTTGTCATCTGCAAATGCTTTCAATTTGGACCAGTCTAAAATTTAGTCCTTTGGTAAAGAGTTCAGGGTATGTAAATAGATACCTTGTCTAGTATTGGGTTCAAGGTCGCAAACCTAACTATAGTATACATTGTCCTATTAGGGCAGTGGTCGCCCTTCAGGTTAAGCCCTGGTTGATGTGAGGCCTTTATAATGCACCTGTCCAATCATCTGGAATTGCATTCTAATTCTGATCTTCAAGGTTTTTAAAATTTAAAGGATCACTGTTTCTGATTGGCTTAATTAACCAAATGGAGTGGCCAATCAGAAATTGAGCCTCTTTCTAAACTTTATATATAGACTGAGAGTGCCAGGTTTATCTGGTATTTGAACTGGAGGTAGGACAAGATAGTTGGAACATATTTTCAGGACAAAACCTGCATGAAGCAGTGTCAAGGCTATTTTAATCAGATATCTCTCAAAAGAATGGACTGTATAGATCATGATCAGACTGCATGCAACGTGCAGTCTGATCACTGATCTACACTGTTCAGAAAATCACTGTACATTGTTGTTCTAAGAGCACATTGGGTAAGCTTGTTTTACAAACGTCTTAATTAACAATTATTCCATTTGCTACAATGTTTTCCCAGCCATCAAATTTTATTTCACTCAAGCATCTTTAAGTACAACTATTTTTTGCATGTAAACTTACACCAAAATTCAAGGACATTGAAAAAATAGTTCTCTTTAGAAAAAAGAGTTATGCAATATATTAAATGTAATTGAATACCAGTTTACCCTATATCTGACTGTTACTAGGTCAGACAAAAAAGCTGTAAATGACCTAATGAACTCTCTTCCTTTTGTACAAAAGCAGCCAATAAAAAGCTGATGGCAATCGGCCATATTTTATTATACAGTATAATATTACTTTAGAGGCTCATTTGCATACAAGTTTTCTTTAGTTGCTATATAACTATCCAGTTTATCTTCTTTTTTGACAAAAAAATTTGTACTGGTTCAAATTGAAAGCATATGCATTTAGAGACTAAGTATAGCCTAGATGATGGAATTTGTCGCAAATATAGGAAACATTGTTGGAAATGGAGAAAATGTTGGTCACAAGTATTTTTAGCTCACCTAAGCTCAAAGTGCTCAAGGTGAGCTAGAGGCCACATTTTCAGCACAATACCAATGAAACTTGGTCAGAATGATTGTCTTGATGATTGATATCTTGGATTAATTTTGAAAATTGGTCTCATCCGCTCAAAAACTATGTCACTGGGTCATATCTTAGAAAAACCTTGTGTACGCTCTACAAAGCCAAAGCGTCAGTCCACTCTCTTTAAAGGTGGTGAGGATATTCGTCTTGATGATATCTTGGACAAGAATGAAAATGGTTCATATCAGGTCAAAAACTAGGTCACTGGGGCAAATCTTAAAAAACTATATTGTACACACCAGACATTTTCTGTCCAATACTAATGAAAGTCGTTTGTTTTGATGATATCTCTGATGATTTTGAAAATTGGTTATGTCGGGTCAAAAAGAAGGTTACTTGAACAAATCTTAAAGATTATTGTATGCACCCTAGAGGCCATGATTTTCAGTCAAATGCTTTTGAAAGTTGTCTCAATGAGGAGGTCGAAAATTGGTTGTGAAAGGTCCAAAAACTAGGTTACTGGGAGAAGTATTAACCCATTACCACACAATCCCTACTTTTGACGACCCTGAGAAAGAAGCTTTTAGAAAACATTGTGGGAAAAAGGAGAAAATGCTGGTAACCAGCATTTTCTCCTTTTCCCACAATGTTTTCTACCCTTCACAAAACAAAACAAATTTCAAATTTTCGGTCACTTTTATTTTGTTGTCTGCAAATGCTTTCGATTTGGACAAACCTAAAATTTTATTGTTTGGTAATGAGTTAATAAGCAATTTGTACACTATAGAGGCTACATTTTTCATCAAGGGCTCATGAAAGTTGGTTTGAATTTTTGTCTTAGTACTTCAGAAGAGTTCGAAAATGGGTCATGTTGGGTCAAATGCAGCTGCAAAAAGTATCAAACTAGGTCAGCCTGTACAGTCCATGCAAGCTGCCCTGGATGGAAACTTTTTACTATTGGTCAATTTTCTGCATGTCAAGGGAACAGTGTACCTCATGATTCAGTTGTTTGTTAAAACAAAATTAATTTTATGGATCCATTATTACTTGCTTTAAGTAGCATGCATTTAATCACCTTTTCCTACAGTGCTTCTCAAATAATCTTACAATCTCATTAATCTTACAATCTCATGTTTTAACAAACCTACGAAGGATTTTTGAAAACATTATTGCATAAGGATAAAATGCAAGTAATCAGTACTTTCTCCTTTGTCAACAATGTTTTCCGCCCTAACATTTCCCTTGGAATGCAGAGGATTATTCATGACCATGATGTAAGTACATTTTGTTTGGCAATTTAGCTGACACAGTGATCTGAATAAAATACTGTTGAAATACAGGTACAAATAAAGATTAACCCTTTACCACACAATCCTGAATTTTAACGACTCTAAGAAGCCTTTTAAAAACATTGTTGGAAAAGGAGAAAATACTGGTAACCAGCATTTTCTACTTTTCCCACAATGTCTTCTCTGCTTCCATAAAAATTTTCAATTTTTTAATCACATTAAAATTTTGTCGTCTGCAAATTGGATAAGTCTAAAATTTTGTTGTTTGGTGCAAGAGTTAATAGTCCAAAATAGACCATAATATGGTCATGCCCTCAATGCCTGTATTATGTAAATTAAACCCCTAAACAAACAGTTCTTAACCCTTTACCACACAATCCCGAGTTTTAACAACCCTGAGAAGTAGGCCTTTTGAAAACACTGTGGGAAAAGGAGAAAATGCTGGTAACCAGCATTTTCTCCTTTTCCCACAATGTTTTCTAGACTATCTGATTCAAATCTCATGATATGTGCCATATAAATATTGTAGTCTGCAAGTGCTTTCAAATTGGGCCCGTCTAAAATATTGTCGCTTGGGAAAGAGTTAAATGACTCTGAGAGAGAAAGCCTGAAATTATCTAAATCATCTAAAAAATCTAAGGGGGGGGGCAATTTTTTAACAGTACCAAGAAAAGTGTGCTGTTTGGTAAGGTGAGCAGTTTTGGACAGGCTGTTTTTATCCACTTCTTGTTAAGGGAAATTACTTTAATAGATACAATATGTTGGGAAAAAAGTTTTGGTAATCATGCCATTTTTTTTTCAAAACAACAGTATTTTCTGCTAGGCAAGAGTAAATTCTTTGTTTTGGAACTTTTTCATTGTCTATTCTTTATGTGGGACTTCAAGCATTGGGTTGGAATTCATGCTGGATCTGAAAAATAATTGCACATCCAGGAGAATAGACACTGTAACATAGATAATCCTTTTTGTTGGTCAGAATAAACAAATTCAAACAGATTTCCATTGATAAAGAAAGATCAAGCATAGCCAAGCACACAGTAATAGGTCAACAGTAAAGTGCAATTTAATGGGTTATTTCGTAACAAAAACCTGTCTACCTTTATTGTTCAGTTGACAGTGTAATTTCAGTCCTGTCCTGTTTACAGACAAATTTGATTCCTTTGCACTGAAACGCTATGTGAAAAAACATGGGGACCGCAACAGAAAATGTGATAGAAATTATTTACCTGTTATCTTCTTGAAATAAATTTGTGGAAGATGATTTTGAAAAACTGTCCTTTGAATAGAAGGAGAATCAACTTGAATTAACCCTTTACCACACAATCCTAAGTATTAAGGACCCTAGAGAAGAAGGCGCTTGAAAGCATTATGGAAAACGGAGAAAATGCTGGTAACCAGCATTTTCTCCGTTTTCAACAATATTTTCTACCTTTTCAAAAACAAACTTTATCATTTGAGCCATGTTAGAATTTGTCATTTGCAAATGGTAGAGTACAAAATTTTTGTTGTTTGGTGAAGACTTAGAGTTGTATGTATAACCCACGCTCTGGCAAAAAGGGGCTTAATGCCCCCCCCCAACTGAAACACCAGGAAAACTGTCCTTCTACATGCTGAACACTGACCAGTGGCAAAAAGTTTCGACCCAGGTCAGCCGAAACGGATTGCGCAGGCTGACATGGTTGGATACTTTTTGTAGATGCATTAAACCCTCTTTTCACAGACTATGGCTAAAATATTTTATCTACTCTTCAAGCTGTAAATTTGAGTCATTTCAAAAACTGTGCTTTTGGCAATGGTTTCATTTTGATAAAGTTCAGGAAATAAAAGTGATGGAGGAAATAGATAACAGGTATTTAACCTTTACACACAATCCCGACTTTTGAAGACCCTGAGAAAGAAGTCTTTCGAAAACACTGTGGGAAAAGGAGAAAATGCTGGTAACCAGCATTTTCTCCTTTTCCCACAATGTTTTCTACCCTTCCCACGAAATTTCAATTTTTTAGTCATTTTTATTTTTGACTTCAGCCAACTCTTTCAGTTGAGACAAGTCTAAATTTTTTTTGGTAAAGAGTTAAATGAATGACTTAATTCATCACTATACAGATGTTTTTAACATAAACCGGTACAAGTGACCCAAAAGCGAAAATATTTGAAGGGGAAAAAAATGTCTGTTTTTTTAAAAATGAAAAAAAAAATATTGTTGAAAATAGCGCAGTTTGTGACAGCATCTAATTGGTCCTTTTGCAATGTTTTTTTTAAAACGTGTTGGTTGCATGAGAATGGCGTTTGGCAAGGTATTGCAGAGCCCAGTCCATACCTGGTGAAACCTTGGAATGACAAAAATTAATAATGTAGCTTTTTACTGTAAAAACTGAAATGCTGTAGATAGAAGCGTAAAACACTGATGAAAAAAAATGTTAATACTTCTACGTTGAAAAGCCGTCCTTACTTCAAGGTTTTTGTCTCCTCAAATCAGTACGGGGAAGTCTTAGCTATGTAGAAAAAAGAATGAAATTTTGGAGAGCTAGTAAACAGAGGTCAGGTCAGGATTAATGAATATAAGCTGAGAGGTCTTGTCGTCAGCCAAAAAAATCTACATAATAAGACTTACCTTTTACATTAATGTGCTTGCTTTGTTGTACTCCCTTAACCCTCCACCACACACTCTAAGTTTTATTAGACTTTGGGAAGACAGTTTTCTGAACACAATGTGGGAAAGGGAGGAAATACTGGTAACCTGCAATGTTTTTTTTACTCTATCAAAGACAAATTCACCAATTTTAACCACATTTGACATGCTGTCTGCAAATGATTAGCATTTGGACCAGTCCAAGGTTTTGTTGTTCAGTAAATGTGGATTATGATAATTGTTTTAGTTTTAAAAAAATGATGGTCACAGTAGGCAGTGAAAGTGTAGGACTTGTAACCTGGAGGTCCCTGGTTCGAGCCTCACTGGATACACTGAGGTTTTCGTTTGAGTGTCCTTAGGCAAGACACTTCAGAGCCATGGCCTAGTACTGGTGAAAACCATGACATATATGAATAAGTGAGCAGTTGCTGTCATTAAACTGAAATAATGTTAAAAGGGGCCTAAAACACCAATCAGTAAATGAATAAACAAGAACCAACATTCATTTGGTTTTAAACCTTTGAGTGCAGACCTGAAATGAACCTTTTCTGTTAGGATAAACAGCAGAAATACTGCTATCTTTAAGATTGTTTTGGATAGAATATGTAACAAAGGAGTGGACAGTGCAGATCCAAGATCAAACTGCACAGAATGTGCAGCTTAAGCCTGGTCCTGTGCATCAAGTCCTAAAGAACCAACCTACTCAATTCACCTTAATTCTGCTTCACCTAACGACAAAATTTTAGATTCAACAAAATTGAGAGCATTTTGCAGACATCAATTTCTAATTGGCACAAATTAGCAAAAGATCTATGGGGTAGAAAACATTCTGGGAAAAGGAGAAAGTGCTTTTTACCAGCATTTTCTCCTTTTCCCCCAGTGTTTCAAAAGGCTTTCTTCTTCAAGAATCATGTGTTTAAAAGGGTTAATGGATCAAAATTCAAGCTCAGATTGCATATTGAATGTTCAGGGTTAAGGGACATTGTAATTTTTCTATATTTAGAAGACATGTGTCTGACAACGTGCTTGTTGAAAAGATTTCTAAATTGGCAGAGTCAGATGTAGTATGAATCTGGACCGCATAAACATTGTATTGGAAATAAAACTATTGCTGATCACAATTGTAGCAAATTGGAAAATTGATAAATTTTTCGTATTTAATAACAGATTTTTGGAAGTGTAATGAACAAATTACCACCTGCATGAGAATTTTTATATCTCACAGCAGATGGCTTTTTTTGACTAAATGAATTTATCCTTTCTGCTTTGGCTACAGTGTTTAACCCAGTAGCAAACAATTATAATGACCCTTTAAAAAGAAAAAAAAAAAACATTTGAAAACATTGTTGGAAAAGGAGAAAATGCTGGAAACTGTTTTGAAGATGTATTCTGTCAGTTGAGCCACATTTAATTTGTTGTCTGCAAATACTTTTAAATTTGGAGAGTTAGACCGGTATTCTTTGTTACACTGGGGCTTTATCTCATAGTGGGACAAATTAAACAAAATTAAAATTAACTTCAAGGGAAATATGGACCTAATTTTGATAGACTGACTGTTTTTAGACCAGATTAACAACATAGACTGGGAAAACGACTTATAAAAGGCCACTCAGAAGCTTTATTAGCTTATGCACAGAATTGTGCATTAGGCCTTTATAAACTTTATGAACGTTATCTCAAAGGTTGGAGACATCTTTTGCAGAGTAATCTTATAACCTACATCATGCGCAAAAGCAACTGTTACTGTTATAGTAGTTGTGACAGAATGATGCTTTATCGGTGGGTAAACTGATGTTGATTATCCATGATTTTTCAAGGATGTTTTCAAAAGTCGTCTGCTTCTTATGTGTTTTCACAATGAGGTGACTATTGTAAATATGAGATGTTTTTGTTTGGAGACATCCTGAAGTCCTTGGGTATCATATCTCTGTATTGTCCTGGATAGTGTATCAGCTTAGTCTGATAATTGTATCAGTCCATTTATAGTGAAATAGCTGATTTACAGTGAAGTATCATTTTCAGTGGAATATCTATTTTTAGTTAACCCTTTACAATAAAATACTAGTTTAAACGACCTTGAGGAAGAAGCCTTTTCCCTTGACTTTCTCATAAAGGGGTCATTTGACCTCCATCAAAAGAATCAAACAAGGCAGACATTTAAATTTTAAGGTGAAATTCAGAAAATTTTGGGGTCAAAATTCAAGGAAATGGGGTATTATGGAAAACACTGCCTTTTGAAAACATTGCGGGAAAAGGAGCAAATGCTGGTAACCAGCAATTTTTCCTTTTTTCTACGATGTTTTCTACCTTTCAGAGACAGTACAATTTGACAGCATTTTCAGACAACAAAATAAATATGACTCAAAAATTGAAATCTGTTAGAAGAAGGGTAGAAAGCATTGTGGGAAAGGAGAAAATGCTGGTGACCAGCATTTTCTCCTTTTCCCACAATGTTTTCAAAAGCTTTCTTTCTCGGGGTCATTAAAATTAGGAGATTGTGTGGTAAAGGGTTAACTCTACCTAATGATCCTGTAATTTAAGGACCCTGTATAAGAAAACTTTTGTAGACATTGCTCACTTTTTGAAACACATTAACTCATTACCAAACGACAAAATTTTAGGTTTGTCCAAATCAAAAGCATTTGCAGACGACAAAATAAAAGTGACTGAAAATTTGAAATTTGTTTTGTGAAGGATTGAAAACATTGTGGGAAAAGGAGAAAATGCTGGTTACCAGCATTTTCTCCTTTTCCCACAATGTTTTCTAAAGGCATCTTTCTCAGGGTCGTCAAAAGTAGGTATTGTGTGGTAATGGGTTAAACCCCTAACTACACAACAAAATTTAAGACTTGTCAGATCTTAAAGCATTTTGCAGACAACAATTTTGGTGTGGCTCAAACAATGGAATTGTCTTTTAACCCATTACTACACAACCCCAGGTTTTAACGACCTTGGAAGATCAGACTTTAGAAAACATTGTGGCAAAAAGAGAAAATGCTGGTAACTAGCATTTTCTCCTTTTGTCAATATTTTCTAACCTTTCAGAAACAAATACAATCATTTGAGCCACATGTAATTTGTGGTCTGCAAATGTTTTCAATGTGGACCAGCCTAAAACTTTATTGAGTGGTAAAGAGTTAAAAGGTAAGAGACATTGTTGAATAAGAAGAATAATTATGCTGGTTATCATGCTTTTCCCACAATGTTTTTAAACTCCAATATCTTCAAGGTCATGAAAAACAGGGTTGTGTGGTAAAGGGTTAACCCTTTACCACACTATCCCTAGTTTTAACAACCCAGAGAAGTAGGCCTTTTGATAACATTGTTGGAAAATGAGAAAATGCTGGAAACCAGCATTTTCCTCTTTTCCTACAATGTTTTCCAGACTATCTGATTCAAATCCCATCACTTGTGCCATGTAAATTATGTCGTCTGCAAGTGCTTTCAAATTGGACTTGACTAAATATGGTCATCTGGGAAAGGTTTAACTTAGAAGGTGCGCTATCCACCCACTGCCTTACTGCATTATAAATTATGGACAAACAAATTTTATTCTAGGCCCTGAATTTGCATAGGATAGATTTACCCTATTGGTATAAAATCTTTCCATTAAATTATCCCATCTAAACCAGTATTCCCACGTGTGCATTTTCATGCGTAAATCAACTTTTGAAATTTGAATTCATATTACATAATTGGTTACATGCGATACCTTAATTATGAAAAAAAGCATGGACTAATAAGACTACTGTGGTGTTTTCCTCATTGATTGTCTGAGTTTCCTTTCTTAATTCTGAATTCCCGTCGCCTGTCTTTTTAAACTCTACAGGTGTATACCTTCATATCATCTATCATACATGCAGTATTGCCATGTAAACATTCGCAACGCACACAGCCACATTTGTATGTTAAAAAAAACTTGAACCATTCTATTCTTCACTCAGGCATTCATCAATTACATGAGCCATGCTCTGTGAAAAGGGGGCTTAATGCATCTGCGAAAAGTATTGACCCAGGTCAGCCTGTGCAGTCAGCACAGGCTGACCTGGGCCGAAACTTTTCACTATTGGCCAGTTTTCTGTATATACAAGGACCAGTCTACCTCATAATTCAGTCGGTTATTAAAAAGAAAATTGCGATTATGGATCCACAAGTATGTGATGGCTTCCTTGGTACCATGGATCACGGAGATGCATTAAGCCCCCTTTTGCCGGAGCATGGCTCATATGTTTTTGTCTTTACTAACAAGATGAGGGTAACATGTGACTCTTTTTTGCTGCAAATCATCAATATGGATCGCTATACCACTAGTTGGTAACCTGATTTATTGTCAAAGACTATAAAATGAAATCTTACCCCAAAATTTTCTGCAAAAGCGCGGGGGGGGGGGGGGGGGCGGAGGAGAAGGGTGTTAAGTGTACCCTTGAAATAAAAAGCTTGTGGAGACACTGATAAAGGTTCAAATGATGAAATTCTTATCCAGTTGTTGATATACTGAAATGTTCATTATGTTTACTTGGCTCTCTCCAATCAAAGGTGATAGTAGTAATAAACAAGAATCATAAAGCTTTTGATTCCTGCAGACATAAGTATTATCCCTTGGAACAAGTTAGCTTAACCCTCTATCACATGGTCCTGAGTTTTAACGCCCCTGAAGAATAAAACTTTTAAAAATATTGTGGGAAAAGGAGAAAATGGTGGTAACCAGCTTTTTCTCCTTTTCCCACAAAGTTTTCAACCCTATCAAAGACAGAAATCATCATTTCAGATACATTTAATCTGTTGTCTGCAAATGCTTTCAGTTTACTTGAGCCCAAAATTTTGTTGTTTGGTAAATACATTCCTGTAAAATATGGATTATCATTATGAATTAATTAACTCCGTATGAAATGACAATATAATGGATTGGTCAGAATTGAAAGTATTTGCAGCTGACAAATTAAGGATCAGAGGGTTTAAATACCATACAAATTACTGAAATACCTACAGGGGACAAACTAGAAGCTACCCTATCCTTTTTTGATTAGATAAAACCAATCCATCATCCTAATCTTGTTGTAAATAGGATAAAAAGTTCAAAATCTAACACCAATACTTGTAATATTGTATCTAAGATTGCAAGTTAACCCTTCTAAACAAGAAATGAATGTACTGACCAATTTTAGTGAGTTCAGAAGATCCAGAACTTTCATGGTTTGTTTAACCCATTAGTACACAATCACGAGTTTTGACGACCTTGACCAAAAAGCCTTTTGAAAACAGTGTGGGAAAAGGAGAAAATGCTGGTAACCAGCATTTTCTCCTTTTCCCTCAATTTTTTCTAGATTATCTGATACATCATATCCCATCATTTATGCCAGCATTTTCTCCTTTTCCCACAATGTTTTCTAGACTATCTGAAACATCCTATCCCATCATTTATGCCATGTAAATGTTGTCGTCTGCAAGTGCTCTTAAATTGGACCTTCCTGAAATATTGTGGTTTGAGAAAGATTTAATATCGGTATCACTATGATGGTTCCCAGGTTTTATTCACCAACCTTTCTTAAGTACATTCTTAGTCTTATTCTCCAGAATTGTCTAGATTTGAAAGTAACAAAAACTTCTTACTGGATAAACCATTTTGTTTAGTCAATCAGAAGTTGTGTTTCTTTCAAATTTAGAAAATCTTGCAGAATAAGACCAAGAAAGTTCTTGAGAATGGTTTGTGAATACAGACCCTGGTACATTGCTGTGTGCCTGGAGTAAGCGTGACCTTTATCCACTGGCAAATTTTAGCAAGTGGCTTTTTTTTCCACTCGCAAATATCAAAATTTGTTTCACATTTTTTTCTTTTTTGAAGCCGAACATGCCTATGAATGGTGGAGAACGGAGTGCCAGTACAAACTGTTCAATTCTATTCTATTACTTAACCTGTAGACTAGAGACAACAACCAAACAAAAAAGAAGAATGTTAATTGATATTAAAACCATGATTTAACTATGAATTCAATTCCAGTTTAATATCTATTCTGAAACCAAGTTAAATTTCCATACAATTTACAATGGTGGACAATTTTATAAATGAATTACAAACGTATCGCATCCGAATATCTGCGTGTCCGATAACTGGTTTGGCGAGTTCACCATTTCCAGTTTGATTCTTGTTGTTATTTGTGCATGATAATTATCTTTTTAGGAAAGACTGACAAGTATTTCTGTTATATAATCAGGGATTGAATTCGCTTATTGTTTTTTTTTTCCCGTATAAAAAATGCAAAATCGTGGTATTGGTCGTGAGTGCAGACGAACGCACTTGGCCCACGAACTCGGATTTAAGAACGACAGCTCGGAGGCTTCAATGTAGACATGTAAAATTATTAACAGTCGAAGTGTATTCTTAGTGCGACATGACCGATGTTTCTTCAGAACGAAAAGAATTACATTATTTGTATTCGCATGTAAAATTTAATACATTTTGGAAATTGACCTTCAATAATCTGCACTCGCATTTTTTTTTCGAGTGCTTGAAATTTTAGCACACATTTTCCAATTCTGACTCACATTTTGCGAGTAAATACATGGGAATTTCGAACCCTGATATGAGACATGCCTGACATAGGCACCTAGCCCAGGAATAGTTAATGCAGACAGTGAGACTTGGACATCCAACATTTCAAAAGACATGTTATTAATTCAGCAGATATATTTACACAAAGCACATCAAACACTTTGCTTTGCCTCTGTCATTTGCATTATTGATTAAAGGGAGGTAATTTTGCCAAGCAAAGTTTTTCCCCCTCTCAGAAGTCAATGATCACTTGATGTAAAGCCTTTTTGGCATTAGATTGAGAACTTGTTCTTTTAATGGCATGAAGCAATTTCAGCATGAAATAAAAAAATTCTTATTAGTTGTAAATGAGAACATCCCAGATGAGCCACAAGCACAGTCGGAACAAATAGCCAAACAAATAGCGTTAGTGAAACAAGATAGATACAATGAATGTTCCTAGCTGGGTCACCTAATACAGACAAGAACACAATGGCAGGTGACATTTCATTAGAAATGAGTCATGCTCTGTAAAAAGGGTCTAACCCTTGACCTGCTAAATAAGTTAAATGAAACTTTCAGGCTCATTGTAAAAACCCAAATTTTGCTATTTCAAAGGTTTTTTTTGGGGGGGGGATATCTCCTTATCTGACAGTATAGAACCAAGGCCATTCTATGCAGTCTGATCTTGATGTACATTGTCCGCAAAAGATCCTTGAGTCGGACTCAGCAGCCTAAGGGTTAAACTTAATGCATATGCAAAAAGTATAAACCCAGACTAATTATACATGCATGGCACCCAGTTTGTCTCAGCAATGATATTGATTAGATATTGCAGTATAAACAAAGATATTGCAGTCTAAACTAGATAAAAAGAAAATCTTAGTAATCATAAACTGGCCCCTCCTCAACTTGGTTGGTGTTATTCCTGTACAAACCACCCTTAAGATAAAGGAAAATTGACTGTTCCAGTATCAAAGTGGAGTAAGATGAAATAGTTTACAATGAGCTTTTTCATCCATGTTTTTATGACATGAGGGAAAACATTTTCTCCCTTTTCCACTACATTTTCTACCTTTTTAAAAAAACAAATCTTGTCACTTAGGCTTTAATTTAACTATCATCTGCAAAATTCATTGCTTTTGATATGGACAAGTTTAAAATTTTGTCATATTTATTGTAAAGAGTTGGATATGGGAGGAATGAAAAGAAAATGAAACATTATAATGCAACAGTTTTAGCATTTACCAAACAATCCCAACTTTACACCACCCTGAGGGAAAACACTTTTGAAAACACTGTGAGAAAAGGAGAAAATGCTGGTAACAAGTTAAGGTACCTGTTTTCATGGTATCATGGGTGCACTTTTTGTTTGTTAGATTGATTTTCTGGTACACAACACAAGAAAAAAAACCGGCTGTCAAAGATTTTCAAGAATTGTGAGTTACAAGTATCCTTCTGTATCAATATGCTATGGTATGCAATATCACCATTCATCATTGAATCAACTGTATCGCCCACCCCTATTGCTAAGGAGAGGTGCTTGCATAGTACAAGTATATTTCAACATACCGGCCTTCTCTTGCGACAAAATTCACTTGCTTGGTACATGTTGCTTGCTTAACCCTTTACCACACAATCCCGAGTCTTAATGACCTTGAGGAAGAAGTCTTTTGAAAACATTGTGGGAAAAGGAGGAAATATTGATAAACAGCATGTTCTCCTTTTGCCAGAATGTTTTCTATACTATCAAAGACGAATTTCATAATTTGAGTCATGTTTAAATTGTCCATGCAGTTCACAGGAGTCTAAAATTTTGTTGTTTGGTAATGAGTTAAAAGAGGTGGCCACTTAGACAGGTTTTACTGTATTTGAGCCACATTTAATTTGCTGTCTGCAAAATGCTCTCAATTTGGACTGGTCCAAACTTACACTGTCTTGGAAACAGTCTAAAAGATTCACAACTTGTGTGGATTAGGACTCTGCTCATTCGTAGGTGTTTAGTCATTACAATATCCAGGACATGTTCCAGGTCACTAAAATGTGATTTTGGAGTGAAAATTCCTGCATTCATTACACTATTCAAATGTCATCTGCTGCATGATAGAAGTCTGTAAAGGAGGAAGAAGGTTAATGTATTGCAGGAAATAGTTTGTAGGTGTCGAATTTTTCATGGCATTTAACCTGTTATGACACAATCTGTGTTCAGACATATTGAAGATACATCCTCATCCTTACAGCCAGAGAGAAAAAACGCTGTTAAAACTTGATAGTGTGTTGAATGGTTCAGAATATCATCAGCTCTGCAATCATACACAAATTACCAATATATATGGTGTAAGGGATAAAGAAACTCGGGGCATTGTTTTCGATTTAAAACCAGAAACGACAATAGTGATATCTTCGATTGCCTCTAGAAACTAAAATGGACTTTCTATTGGTCGTAACCTGTGCAACCTTGCAACCGTCGGGGGCAGCATTTGGCATGAAGATAAAAGAATGATTATAGTTCCATGAAATAGAGATGAAATGGGTAAAAAGTGTCTGAACGCTAGCATAAATGCATCTTTAACTCTTTACCAGATAACCAGATTTTAGACTTGTAAAGATTGAAAAAAAATGGCTGACAACAAATTGAATATTGCTCAAATGATGAGATTTGTCACTGGAATGAGACGAAAGCATGGTTCAAAAAGGAGGAAATATTGGTAACATGCTCACTCTCTTTCCCCCCATGATGTTTCCAAAAGTTTTCTTCCTCAAGGTAGTGTAAATAGGGATTATATAGTGAATAGAAGATACACAGCAAAGGGAAAGAAATAATTATTTGCATAGAAAGCATGCGTTTGAAGTGACAATTATGGTGACCATTGTTATACCCCCGCAAAACGAATGTTTTCGGGGGTATACTGGAATCAGCCTGTCTGTCCGTCCATGTGTCCGTCTGTGTACAAAATACTAGTAATTTTGTGTCGCAAACTCCTACAGTTTTCCTTCAATTGTATTGAAACTTTGCATATATATTGATCATATATTGAAGGTTTGCAAGACGGAATTTTCAAGTGTCAACTCCTCCTGGTTGAGGAATTATCTCCCCTTGAACTTGACACTTTTTTATACCCCCGCAAAACGAATGTTTTCGGGGTTATACTGGAATCAGCCTGTCTGTCCGTCTGTCCGTGTGTGTACAATATACTAGTAATTTTGTGTTGCAAACTCCTCCTACAGTTTTCCTTCAATTGTATTGAAACTTTGCACATATATTGATCATATATTGAAGTTGTGCAAGACGCAATTTTCAATCATCTACTCCCTATGTTTCAAGGGTAATCTCCCCTTGAACTTAGAAAATTTTTTGTTCAATTGCCTGTTTCTGTCAAAGTGCTGGCGGGGGTATTAAGTCACATTCAGTGACAGCTCTAGTTTGAACAGAAGCAAAAATAGGAAATATTTCATCAGCGTCTATTCTTTCTTTTCACTTAAACACCCTTTAAGACATGCAAATATCTAACAGAAGTGACTCAAAATGGAATTATTTTGTGAAAGGAAGATGGTTTTTTTGAGTGATAAGAAAAAAAGTGTGTGAAAAGGAACAATTTCTTGTAACAAGCAATGGCTGTATTACCAACAAAGTGTAGACAACTGCATTCTGAACAGTTATATTTCTATGAAAAATTGTCATTAATCCTATATACCAAGTTTTAACAACCCCAAGAAATTAGGCTTTTGAAAAACATTGTGGGGAAAGGAGAAAATGCTAGTAACCAACATTTTCTCTGTTTCCCCCAATGTTTTCTACCCTTTTGAGACAAACACAACATTTTGGCCATACTTTAGTGATGCCTTTAAATTCTGTCAGCTTGGACAAGGCTAACTATTTGTAATTTCGTAAAAAGTTTCAAGGAATGAGATCACGACAAGGAAGAAGGGTAAAGACATGTACAGCTAAATTTATCTCCCCTTTATCATCAAGGAGATAATGTCATGAAGAGTTTTATCAGTTGTCCTAAAATCTAAGATCTAGTTAAAGGCCCAATAGTTGCCAAAACTAAACAATGGGGGGTTTTACAATGGGGGTGTTTAGATTTAAATCGACTACCATTTAAAAGCATGGAAATCATTGTGAAAATGACAATCTGTTATTGTACAGTAAGTTGAACTGGTAGTCCTCAGCAGAAAAATGAATTTTAGAACTACCAGTATGTTTTAAAGATGCCAGGTAGCTTATTTTTGAACCTTAAAGCCCCAATAACTGCTAAAAGTAAACAATGTAGGTGTTAATATGCATTTGAATTTAAATTATACCTTTTTAAAGTATGGTTTTAAAGTATTGTTTACTTTTTTCCTGGTTGTAAATTTCATTTTTCTACCAGTGACTTACACTTGAACAGACCATACAATAACAGATTGTCACTTCCCAATAATTTCCATACTTTAAAAAGGTGTAATTTAAATTCAAATGCATATTAACACCTACATTGTTTACTTTTGGCAGTTATTGGGGCTTTAAGGTTCAAAAATAAGCATGCATGAATACAGGAAAATGCAGTCAAACTTCTGTTAGCAGTACTTTTTAGGTGACAGCCACCTGCATTCACCCCTTTATTGCCAAATGAAATAGCATTTCCAGCCAATGGTTGAAACCCACAAATTGCTGTTTCTTTTACCTGCAAAAATCTCACTTTATTAGAGTAGATCCAAGATTAGACTCCAGTTATCAGCCTGGGGTTGAACAATTTCATGTTTGGATATCCTTGTTTTGTACCTGAACAGAATCCATGTTAAACAGCCACTTGTCTTGAGAGTTTTTTTCCCCTTATGTGGCTGCTCTGGACAAGTGACATTGTAATATAAAAAAAAAATTAATTGGGAGTAACAAATAAAGAAAACTGAAGCTGTGTACTGTATTTTTTATCCTTTCCTTGTACAAAGAACCTCATTCATTCTTAATTTAGAAGCTAGTCATTAAACCTGGTGACATTTATCATTGTATTCTTGACAGCCATGAAGTTATATTTCCGTATACATAATTATGCTTGACGAAATGTTAGATAACAATTGTTTTAGCTGAATAATGTATTCTTTACCACACTGTCCCTGGGGAAAAAGCCATTTTAAGATATATTGGATGGAGAAAATGCTGGTAACCAGCATTTATAGCTTGGCTGCTTTCGAAGAGAACTTCTAGTAATTGTCATAGCCCTGGTGTCGTCTGCATCATCGTCATGCAAAAACTTTGATATTTTTATATTACAGTGTGTATCTCTGCTACTACTGAAAATATTGCCTTCAAACTTGGACAAGTTGTTAACTATCATAAAATTTACTGATAGCAAAAAATTCCAACCCATTTCAGACGAACATGGGTTGATACTTTTCGCGGATGCACTGAACACCCTTTTCACAGAGCAGGGTTCAGATATGCTTATGCTTTGTTTCAGATGTTTAGAACTTTGAATGGAAAGAAAATTTAATGCACAGGATCCGTTTGTTTCAACAGTACAATCTTGGGTGTGGCATTTTGCTCTCATTAACATCTGAAAGAAATTTGCAGCGAACAGCTTTGAAAATAACCTTGTAAAGTATGGACAACACTTTGAATTAAGGTTCGATTGAGGAATACAAATTGAAAACATGGTAGAATGGAAAAAATTACTAGGCACGGTATTTTAACTCTTTACTAAACAATCCCGGGTTTTCACGACTCTGTAAAAGAACCCTTCTGAAAACATTGTGGGAAAAGGAGAAAATGCTGGTAACCAGCAATTTCTCCTTTTACCACAATGTTTTCTACCCTTCCCAAAACAAGTTTCAATTTTTGAGTCACTTTAAATTTGTCGTCTGCTAATGCTTTCAATTTGGAACAGTCTAAAATTTTGTCGTCTGGTAAAGAGTTAAAAGGTGTTAAGCCATCTGCTGCAAGATGAGGGTGGGGGAGTATATCTACTGCTGGTGACATCTTGAAAACAATTCCATGTTTTAAAGACCCCATGAAGGATGGCTGTTGATAGAAATGTAGAAATTTGTTCACAATGTTTTTTTCCCTTTCAAAGCCAAATCTCATCACTTGAGTCATGTCTAATTTTTTGTATGCATGATCTTTTTATTTTTTGGAGTATCTTTTTTTTTTGTTTGTCTGGTAAAGAGTTGAATTATGATGAGGTTTTGATTGAATCCATGGTTGATGCAAAATAAATATCATTAAATTAGAAAGATAAATCCCACAAACAAGGAAGGATGGGCATCTCAGCCGGCTTGATGCATTTACACCTACGCTAGGCCATTAACCCTTACAGCGCCTTTCACAACTGTAGTTGCCCTTGCAGCCAATGTAGATCAAGATCAGACTGTACAAAACATGCAGCCTGATCTCTGATCTACACTGTCCACTTTGGTGAAACACTGTAGATGAAAGCAACCATGAAATTGCAATTATTTGGGTTGTATTTCTAAGATGAAAATGTCTGATGGGTTTATTATGCGCTCTAGGGGTTAAAAGTTTTACGCCCAAAGAGGAAGTTGTTGTAATAATGTTGGAAAAAGAGAAAATGGTGATAACTAGTGTTTTCTTCTTTCAAAGACAAACCCCTCATATGATCCACATTATGGTTGTACTTTCAGTATGGATACATCTAAAACTTAGTAATATGGTAAAGGCAAAGTTGTGACATGTATACAGAAGTTTTGAACATTCATTGAAAAGTCTGAGCACTTTGAAATGTTACTTGCAAATATTTTCCCTAAAATTTTCATAAAAAGATTCCATTCATATTTTTCGAAGAGCTTCCTTTCTCAGGGTAGTCAAATGAACATTGTTTAGCAAATAGTGGACCTTTTTTGGGCTTTCTAGAGTTTTTAATCTTTTTTTCTTTTTATCTTTTCAGACCAATAGATATCGTCTAGCAATACTCGTGATGACAGTGGAGGGACCTTACTGTTTGTGTTCATTGAAATGGAAAAGTGCCGGTAATGTTCAACCTTTCTAGTGACAGAAAGCAAACTGATTCTTGGTTATTGAGAAAAAGACCCATCAAGCATTGGATTTGGACAAATCTACAGTTTTGTTGTGGGAATTATAGGATTTGCCAGAATGTATTGGTATAGATTTATACAGTCAGCCGGTTGCTACAGGAAAGAGTATAGTTGTTAGTACATGTATAAAGAAACACCGAAAAAAAAAAGGAATACACATAGTAGGTGCATATGGATAGGTCCAATGGCAGTGGTGGTGTAACAAGAAATTGCTTTTCTGGCTCTCTCTATATATATATATATCTATACAGTCAGCTAGTTGCCATAGGAAAGAGTATAGCTGGTAGTATGTATAAAGAAACACCAGGAATACATATATAGGTGCACATGGATAGGTCCACTGGCACTGGTGATGTAACGAGTAATGGCTTTGGAATTGAAATACCGGTAACAAACCACAAGCAATTTAGAGGACAGATTAACCCTTTACCAAACAATCACCAAACAAACAACCCTAAGAAAGAAGGCATTTGAAACAGTTTTGGAAAAGGAGAAAATGCTGGTAAACAGCATGTACTCCTTTTCCCACACTGTTTTCTACCCTTCCCAAAACAAATTTCAATTTTTGAGTAACGTCTGTTCTGTAGTCTTTGAATGCTTTCGATTTGGACGAGTCAAAAATTTTGTTGTTTGGTAAAGAGTTAAACTTAACCCATTACCACTCAATCCCTACTTTTGACGACCCTGAGAAAGAAGCCTTTGGAAAACATTGTGGGAAAAGGAGAAAATGCTGGTAACCAGCATTTTCTCCTTTTCCCACAATGTTTTCTACCCTTCACAAAACAAATTTCAAATTTTCAGTCACTTTTATTTTGTCGTCTGCAAATGCTTTCGAATTGGACAAACCTAAAATTTTGTCGTTTGGTAATGAGTTAATAGGGATTATCAGTCTGGAGGTAAGACTGAAATTATTGCATTTTCAAGGTTGCTGTTGTCCAGAGTGTATCAGAAAAAAGTGTAGATTTTGTGCATTCTAAACTTGATCTACATTGTTTGCAAAGGCAACTGATATTATGAAAGGTGCATCAGGGGTCTACAGTGGTTGCAAAGGCAACTGATGTTATGAAAGGTGCATCAGGGGCTATCCTAATTTTCCTAATTTTTTTACCATTCTTCATCTACATCCTTGCAGTTTGCATTTTCTAAAAGCAATTAGGGGAAAGAAACAGTAAGTGTCACTTGTTGAATACTTAAGGTAGATACATCGATAGGATTTTAAGCCCAGCTGTTTCAAAGGTATTGTCATAGTGCTGGCCTCGTTGTCGCCCATCATTGTTGTTGTGCAAAAACTTCGACACTTTACAATATCTCTCATATTTACTTCAAACTTGGACTGGTTCTTAACTATCAAAAGAGGAATCCATATAAAAGGGACAGGTAACCATCAAAATATTTGACACAGTTTTGCCCCTTTTTCCACATACAGAAAAAAAAATCATAATATCTCTGTCATTACTGAAGATATTTACTTCAAACTTGGAACAATGTTCACTATCCGAAGAGAAACTCATAGATTGAGGTACATAACTATCAAAATATTTTTGACACGGTTATGCCCCCTTTTAGACTAAGAATTTTTTCGACTTTAAATTTTCACTAAAAGCAACTGCAGCCAAGCGTTGGCACCCAGAGACAAATTTGCAGCAGACCACTTTGAAAATATTCTTGTATAGTGTGGGTAATCATCATGAAATTGAGGTCAAGCCTTTACCAAACCACAAAATCTTAGACTTTTCCAAATTGAAAGCATTGTGCAGATGACAAATAAAATGTGATTTAAATGCTGGGAATCATCCATGATGGGTTAGAACTTAGAAAATAATGAAAGAAGAAAGAAGAAAATAGTGGTTACCAGCAGTTTCTCCTTTTCCTGATACATGTATGTTTTCAAAGGCCTTCATCTGTAGAGTCGTATAAAAACACAGGGTTGTTTGGTAAAGAGTTGACTTGATATAATTTTAGAACTAAATAAATTTCACTTTATATAATTTTTCATGTGACATAATCATTTTATATTACAGACAAGTTTGACTACAAGATCTACATGTTTAAAACTAAAGAATGTTTTGGACAAAGGATCAAGTGGGCCACAAAAGATTTTCTAGACATTAGTTATGCTGTACTGAACAGTACAGGACATCAGATGATCCTACGACAAGATTCTGAGTCCCCTGTGGAAGACATTTGCATTGGTGTCAGCCTGAAACTGCTTGTGCGATGGGCCAATGAACCATTGCCATGGAAAGAGAGTGGTACAAGCGCCATGTTAGACTGTGTGAAATATCTTAGCACAAAATATGGAAGCACCAACAAAAGAATAATTTCTTTTTCTGGACATGACATTAAGACCCATATGGGGGCTCTGCCACAGTTCTTCGAGAGTCAAGAGCTTCTGTTGTTCACGGACTTGGAAGAGTTTGTTCTTGAAGATAGGAAATCAGACAAAGTTGACGGACATGCAACTATTGTGCGGACTGGTAGTTCTAGTACATCGTCGGAAATAGATTCGGTTCGTCGTGGTGAAGTAAACATTGAGGATCCAGACGATGAAGAGGATGAGATTGATAGTGCAACAGTCAGTTCGAAACCCAAATATGACCTTGACTGGGATGACCTTACTTCGGGCTTTACCCGATCTGAACATACGGGTGGTGGATCATGGATAGATTCTGTGTATTGAATAAGGTTTCTGTAGTAATCTTGTGTCAAATCCTGTTGTGCAAGCCCTTTCCACACCTTTGTCATTTTACTCATGACTTTGAGGAACAAATTTGCTGAAAATAGTCCGGTGTATCAACAACATAGAGGAAGAAGGCTATTAAACATTGTTTTTCCTTTTCCCACAATGTTTTTCACATGAATCCATGTTGAACACATGTAGAACATGAGGGAGCATTGTCACAAATAGGGAAATTACTTAATTTTAGCACTTTCTCCTGTATCCTCCATGTTTCCACAAGTGTTCTGCCAGTAAAGTAAATGTCACCATCTTCAGGTTTGAAAGTAGGTTTACACAGAAAATTGAATATGGTTTTTGCTGACAGTATATAATCAGGTAGCAGAAGGTGTTAGTCCTTGACCAAGATCACACTGCTCAGAGTCCATCATTTGACTTCTGTGCAGTTTGATCTTGGTCTTTGCTGTCCACAAAAGCTATTTAACTCTTTATCAAGCAACATAAGTTTGGACTGGACCAAATTGAAACTATTTGCAGATGACAAATTCATTGCTGCCCACATGATTATTTCTGTCTTGAATAGGGTAGAAAACATGGTGGGAAAAGGAGAAAATGTTGGTTACCAGCATTTTCTCCTTTTCCCACAATGTTTTCAAAAGGCTTTATTTTCAGGGTCGTTAAAAGTCGGGATTGTGTAGTAAAGGGTTAAGTTGTCATAGTCAGCAAAAGAGTTAAAAAGTTAAAATGCTTGGAAGAGGATGAAAGTGCCAAAATGAACACCTGTGTTACTGAGAAAGATTTTTTTGAACAGATTGTGATCTGACATTCTACTGCTGATCTTGTCAGGATTTGCCCTTTACCACACAGCCCCGAGTTTTAATGATCCTGAAGGAGACAGCTTTTTAAAACATTGTGGGAAAAGGAGAAAATGCTCGTTACAGAATGCTGGTAACCAGGATTTTCTCCTTTTCCCAAAAAGTTTTCTATCCTGTCAAAGAACTTTGGTATATTTGTATCACTTTTGGTTTTGTTACCTGCAAATGCTTTCAATTTAGCCGAGTCAAGAGTGGGAAAGGGTTTTAAAAAAACAGCATTTCTAAAAAAGTTTATATTTTTTCAAATATATTCATAGATATCCATGTTGAGTTTGACATCTAAAGCCTCTGCTAAACATCTCTGTGTTTTTACGTCCCTGCGGTTGTAGGTACAACCCTGATGGAGAAAGTTTTCACAAAGAAGAAAATGTTGGTTACCAGCAACATTTCATTGACAGATCTAGTTTTAGCCACCTTCAATTTGTCATCTGCATTTCATTATCCATGAGCCTAAAGTTATGTCTTCTGGTAAAATATTTCTACCCGTTAGCAGATGAAAAAATTTTGGGCTGGTCCATATGAAAAGTGTTTGCATACAAAATTGTGGTTAAAATGATAGAATTTGTCTTTGAAAGGGTACAAAAGATTTTTTTTTTTTCCAAAAAAAAACCCCACAGCACCTGGGGTGTAAAAACACAGGGTTGTTCATTTATGTGGAAAAGGGTCAAAGTCAGTGTGTTGCCTTTGCAGACAGAGTAAATAAAAATTAGGCTGCACTGTCTGTCCATAAGTCTGGTATTTTGTAAATAAGTCTTATCAAGTGCAACATTGAAACTGCAATACCTGGGCTTGTCCTGTTGACCTAAAATATGGACTTCATTTATTGAGAGCTCTATGGCTTGAAATTGTGTTGGACATTTTTGCAATATATTTATTTTTTTAAAAAAACTGTATCGTTGTTTTCTGCCTGTATTCTTGTCTAGCTTTGAAAGGGTTTTGGGACAAATGATTTTTTCTGTTTTTTCTTTACCAGATGACAAAATTTTATGTTGTGAAATTTTCTTATCTGTTCACCTTTTACCACATGATCCCGGGTTTTGATGACCCTGAGAAGAGGCCTTTTGAAAAAAGAGGCCTTTTGAAAAAAGAGGCCTTTTGAAACCACTGTGGAAAAAGGAGAAAATGCTGATAACCAGCATTTACTCCTTTTCCCACAATGTTTTCTGTGCTTTGAAAAGCGAATTCAATCATTTTATCGGTATTTAATTTGTCGTCTGCCAATGCCTTTGAATAAGACAAGTGTGAAATTTTGTCGTCTGGTAAAGAGTGACAGTGTTCAGTTGGTCATACAAGTAACTGTGTTTTTGTGATAGAATGAATGATGTTCTGTAAATGTCAGTCATAGAAGAGGTTTGTGAGTGTGTCTAATGCTTATAGAGCTACTTTTTCTTGTAGATGTTAGTTTGGCAAAAAGCAGTTTTACCACTTTAATTCTTTACCAAACGACAAAACTTGAGGCTTGCCCAAATTCAAAGCATTTGCAGACGATATAATAATATGAATCAAAATTCGAAATTTGATTTTGAAAGCATAGTAAATGTTGTAGGAAAAGGAGAAATGTTGGTTACCCACATTTTCTGTATGTCCCACAATGTTTTCATTAATGTTGTTAAGGGTTCTTAAACCTTGTGATTGTCTAGAAAAGGGTTAAACCTTGTACCTTGCAATTCTGAGTTTTAAAGATCCTGAAAAAGAAGGCCTTTTGAAATCATTGTAGGAACAGGACAAATTGCTGGTAATCAGCATTTTCTCCTTTTCCCACAATGTTTACTACACATTTATGGACAAATACTATCATTTGAAAAACATTGGAATTGTCAATTGTAAAATCTTTCAATATGGAGGAATCTAAAATTTTGCCATGTGGTAAAGGGTAAAAGCTATTACATAATGACAATACGGAAACAGGAAACATTATTAATGAATTCTCTCATTTCTGCTTTATACAGAACAATACAGTTCAAATCTAGTCTAAGAGAGTTCCTGTAATTTCAAGCTATTATCATTTATATGTTGTACACATGTTTTCTTAGACTTGATTATGTTCATGTTTTCCTAAATTTATGAAAAAAGATCCCTAGCTTTTTTTATTTTTGTAAAATTCATTGTTCTTATATATGCTTGTGTGTATGGTTAGTTGGACTGTACCCTATACCACCAGATGACAAAATTTGGACTTGCCTAAATTGTAAGCATTTGCAGAGGACAAAGGAGAATGTTCCTCAAATAATAGTACTTATCTTAAAAAGATCAAAAAAGTAGAAAAATGCGGAATTCTTCTTTCCATACAGTGTTTTTAAAAGTCTTTCAGATTTTCAAAATGCTGTTAAAAACTCTTTCTAAGTATGTAAACAAAATTCAAGTGCAAATATTATTAAAAAAAAAAATGTATGTGTGTGATGATTATAAGATTTTCTGGTAACTTTTTTTTGTTTAATCTTATTAATTATGGGGTTGTATAAAATTGAAGTCAGTATTATGTTCAACTAGTTGTGTAATGTATACATGTATTTTACATTTGTTAAAAGAAACTGCTGTTAATCCTTCAGCTGGTAAGCAGGTCAATTTGTCATTTTGTGGACAGTCTAGACCAAGATCAGGGTCAATAACTCTCTACCAAACGACAAAATTTAAGACTGGTCCAAATTGAAAGCATTTGCAGACGACAAATTAAAGGTGGCCCAAATGACAAAATTTGTCCCTGATAGGGTAGAAAACATTGTGGGAAAAGGAGAAAATGCTGGTTACCAGCATTTTCTCCTTGTCCCACAATGTTTTCAAAAGCCTTCTGCCTCATGGTCGTTAAAAGTCCGGATTGTGTGGTAAAGGGTTAAGAACATATCTGGTCTTATGATAGATTTAGAAAGTAACATAACTTCTGGTGGGCTAATCTAACACAACTTTTGATGGGCTTAACCATTAGCCAATCAGAATTTGTGTTACTTTTAAATTTAAAAGATCTTGGAGAGAAGGAATGTTGTTGAATACAGACTGTGAGGCTTTACACAACATGGACCCTCATTTTAGATCTACACTGTCCAATTTGATGAGTTCTTTGGTTGTGAAGACAGATTTGAAGTTGCAATACTTTTTCAACTGGCTTGAAATGTTCATTTTAATTAGCAGTCTGTTGATTAAAGCATGCCCCATCAACATTTGTAAGTATTCGCATAAATTTTACTCATCAAATAGATAGCATTACATAAAACATTCTATTTTTATGACAAGATCCTACATTGTACATAATGATTCTCTCATTTAACTCTCTACAAAACAAAATTTTAAGCCTTGCCCAAATTGAAAACACATGCAGACGGCATATAAAATGCAACTCATATGATGGTGTTTTTGAAAGTGTAGAAAGAATTGTGGGAGAAGGAGAAAATGCTGGTTACCAGCATTTTCTCCTTTCCCACAATACTTTCAAAACCCGCATTTCTCAGGGTAGTAAAAACACAGAATTGTTTGGTAGATGGTTACATGAAACACATTTAGAAAACATGATTATGCTGACCTTTCTTGTATATTATGAAATAGAGTTCTATTTTTATTCTACAACAATTTTTATCGTGACCAAAAAAGCTTACAAGATGACATTTTATTGTACTATAAATTGGAATCATTTATCATACGTGCTGCTTTTGGTTTATTACTACCTGCAGACATTTTGTGTTTTTTACAGAGCTGTCTACTTTGTTGAAACATTGTAGTAAAGTAACTAGCAATGTCTCATTTTGCCACAGTGTTATAGCATATAGTGACCATCAACTCGTCACCTGACAACAAAATTTTAGACTTGTCCAAATAATGAAATCTGTCTTGATATAATGTTGAAAGTGGCATAAAAACCATTGAATCAATCAATCTATCAATCAACCACATTTGTTTCAAGAAGTAACAGGATTTACTTAGCAGAAGCAAGTGCATGAAATGAATGATAGAAAAGAAACAGATGAAGGAATGAAAACGTCTCCTATAAATGATAATATCATCAGAAAAAGGAGCAAGTGTTGGTAGCAAAAAGTTTCCAACAATGGCTTTAACTCTTTACCAAACTACAAAATTTTGCACTTGACCTTAAAAGCATTTGCAGACAATAGCTTGAATGGCGTTCTAATGATGGTTTCTGTCTTTGATATGGTAAAAAACGTTCTGGGAAAGGAGAAAAATGCTGGTTACCAGCATTTTCACCTTTTCCCACGATGTTTTTAAAAGTCTTCTCCTTCAGGATCTTTAAAACATAGGAGTGTGTGGTAAAGGGTTAAATTCTATATTTGGATATTGCAGTGTGAAATTCTGCATGCTCATTCTACTTCCCTATAAAAGCTATTATGAGCATGAAAACTTGACAAACTTATTAGTTCTTTATTAACAATTATGTATTTATTGCTGTAGAGTTCACATGTAGTCATAATTTTATATTTGAGAAGATTTCAGTTCCTGGTATGGTGATCATTTAATGTTATGAAAGATTGAAGAGGGGGGGGGGGTTTGGATGTTTAGTCCCTGACATTTAATGTACAACCTTTTCAGACTCAAATAAATTGGTTTACAACATAATGTTATAAATTTTAAGTAAAGACTTTTACATCTTTTTCAACATTCTTTTTTTTTAAACTTTTTCTACAAGTCATGTATGACACGCTTTTAACTCTTGCCTCTATATCAGATAAGAAAATTTTAGAAATATTAAATCATAAAATGTTAATTTTTTTTCCATATTGAAAGCATTTGTAGACCACATATTAACTGTGATTCACATACTGAAATTTGTCTTGAAAAGGGTATAAAATTTGTAGGAAAAGGAGAAAAATTCTGCATTTCCTCGTCTTTCCTTAGTGATTTCAAAAGCCTTCAGTGGTTATAAAAACAGAAATATCGAAAAGGAAAAACGTGATATGTAAACTGTGGGAAATGTGTGCAATAACAGGGATGTTATTTGTCAGTTTTTTAGCTCACTTGAGCACAGAGTGTTCAAGTTGAGCTTTTGTTATTGTGCTTTGTCCATCATGCGTTGTCCAGATGTCAACAATTACCTTGTGTGCACTCCAAAAGCCACTTTTTCATTGTGATACCGTGAAACTTGGTCTGAATGTTTGTCTTGATAGTATCTTGGCAAATTTGAGATTGGGTCAGATCAGGTCAAAAGTAGGTCTCTGGGACAAATTTTAGAAAATTTTTTGTGCTTTCTAAAGGTCACATTTCAGTCTAATACAGATTAAGTTTGGTCAGAATGTATGTTTTAATAATATCTCTTACAAGTTCAAAATTTGGTTATGTAAGGTTCAAAGGTAGGTCACTAGAACAAATCTCAGAAAAAGAGGCCACAATTCAGTCCAATACTCATAAAATTGGTCAGAACTCATGTTTTGATGATATTTTGAATATGTGTAAAAATGGGTCCCATTTGGTAAAAAAGTTTAACACTTGGACAAATCTTGAATAAACCTTATGTGCTCTCTAGAGGCCACATTTTCATTCCATATTTTCATGAATCCTAGGTAACATTACTCAGGTGAGTGCCTTGGGCCAATGGCTTTTTTGTTTAAATAAAGGATTTTGTACGTTATGTAAAATGTTTGTTTAATGATGCAGGTTTTTGAGTTGTCAAAGAAATTGACATTAACAGAAACTTTCAATATTGAAGTGAGAATTATAAAGCTGTTGCAATTCTAATGTCATTCTGATGATGGATGAAACTATGCTTTGTAGATATTTACTATTCTTTACATGAATATCTATTTCTGTCAATACAACAAAAAAAGCAAACATATTTGTAATGTTTTTGAAATAAAAACTGTCTTTGAACTAATTAAGAGTATTTTCAGTGTAGAAATCGTCAGAATTACGCTTTGTCACACAGTCCCGAGTTTTAACAACCCAGAGGAAAAAGGCTTTTTAAAACGTTGTGGGAAAAGGAGAAAAATGATGGTAACCAGCATTTTCTCCTTTTCCCACTATGTCTTCTACATGTCTTAAAACAAATTTCAGTTTTTGAATAACTTTTATTTGGCATCTGCAAATGCTTTCAATTTGGACAAGTCATAAAATTTGTCATTTTGTTAAGAGTTAAACCCAGTACTGTAGTTCAAATGAACTGATCAAGATTCTGTACAAGTGACATGGATGAGATATGATTTAGAATAAAAGGAAAAGTTGACATTAAATCCTATTGAAACCATTGTGGTAAAGGTTGAAATTGCTTGTAACAAGATACTGCCCCAATTTCCCCACAATGTTGTCTAAACCTATAAACAGGAAGGGCATGGGAAGTGGAAAAAATTCAATTTACCTTTTACCACAAAATGCAAAGTTTTAACGACCATGAGGGTAAAGCCTTTTGAAAACATTGTTGGAAAACCAAGAAAATGCTGGTAACCAGCATTTTTTCCTTTTCCCACAATGTTTCCTACCCTGTTTCATCTAACAAGACAGATTCAGATACAGCAGTGACAAAGTTGTGCAGTCATGAATAACCTACAAAATATAGGACTGGACAGGATAAATCTAGGATCAGGCTGCTCTTTCTGTGCAACATGATCACAATCTACACCGTCTCCAATACAGTTTTCAGTCATATACTTCAAATTTTATCATTGTAAAGATTTGCATCTAAGGATTGTTAACTCTTACCAGAGGACAAAATTTTGAGTTGTCCAAATCGAAAGCATTTGCAGATGACATAATAGATGTGACTGAAAAATTGAAATTGGTTTTGGGAAGGGTATTAAACATTGTGGGAAAAGGAGAAAATGCTGGTTACCAACATTTTCTCCTTTTCCCATAATGTTTTCAAAAGCCTTCTTCTCTAGGGTCACTAAAACTTGGGTTTGTGTTGTAAAGGATTAAAGAAAAAAAGATAGATCTAATACAGCAAATGCCATTGCTATAAATTATGCATTGTGGTCTGTATTACTCACTGAAAAGATTTAAACTCTTAAGCAGACAACATAATTCTTAGAATTGTTAAAAATGAAAGCATTTGCAGATGACAAACTGTAATATATAACAACAGGAACTGTCTTTGTAAGAGTAGTACACATTGTGGAAAATGGAGAAAATGCTGGTAACCACCATTTCCTCCTTTTCCAACAATGTTTTCTTATGCCTTCCTACTTGGAATTGTTACATAAGGGCATTATTTTGTAAAGGATAAAAACAAAATTAAGAGGAAATGGGAGTCTAAAAGTTTTTTTTTGTAACTGAAGATCAGAAATTTGTCATTTATTTCCTTAGTAAGTTCTATTTTGAAACATATCAATCTTTTGTATCTCATGGACATATAGGGAAATTATTATTAATGAAAATAAAAGACACTCTCTTTCTGTGACAACCTTTTGATGGGTTAATATTTTACTTGGCATATGACCTGAAGTCAAGTCTGTTATCTCAATCAAGTTTTGTAAGCAATCTGTATTAACATGGTAAGCTAAACTCTTTACCAAAAAAACAAAATTTAGACTGGTCCAAATTGAAAGCATCAGCAGATGACAAATGTTTCACAGATTATGAAATTTGTCTTTGAAAGGGTAGAAAACATTTGGAAAAAGAGAAAATGCTGGTTGCCAGCATTTTCTCCCTTTTCCGACAATCTTTTCTAAATTTCTTTTCCTTGGGGTTATTAAAACCGAGGATTGTGTGGCGGAGGGTTAATACAGGTCTGACAGTGTAATTTGTGTTTTGATGAGGTTAGAATTAAAGACATCATTTTCAACACTATGTGAACCATGCTTTGTGAAAAGGAGTTTTAATGCGTCTGCAAAAAGTATCAACCCATATCAACCTGCACAGTTCACACAGGCCGACATTGGTCAAAGTTTTTGCTATTGGTCAATTTTCTCCATGTCTAAGGACCAGTCAACTTCATGATTCAGTAGGTTGTTAGACAAAATGGATTTTTATGGATCCATAATTATAGGATGACTTGCTTGGTATAATGCATCTTTGAGGTGCATTAAACCCCATTTGGCGAGAGGGCCACTCATACAAGTTTTGTAATCTTATGAAGTGATTTAACTCTTTACCAAATAATCCCTGGTTTTTACGACCCAGAGAAAGAAGCCTTCTGAAAACATTGTGGGAAAAGGAGAAAATGCTAACCAGCATTTTCTCCTTTTCCCACAATGTTTTCTACTCTTCTAAAGGCAAGTTTCAATTTTTGAGTCACATTTATTTTGTTGCCTGCAAATGCTTTCAGTTTGGACAAGTCTAAATTTTTTTTCGTTTGGTAAAGAGTTAATACAAGATTTTTTATGTGCTAGTCACGTAATGGAAAAAATAACCTCTGGGTTAATTTAATAGTCATGACTTTTCAAAAAAGTATACTTTTTTGTAGCATAATCTTTTGTGACAAGTACAAAAATATTTGTTAACCCTCTAAACCCTAAATATAAAACATTACTATGCAGACATAGCTCAGGTGGCAGAGCACAAGACTTGTGAATGTCAAATATCTGGCCACTTGAGGGTGTGGGTTGGATTCCAAGGCTGGCCATCTAAAATGACTAAAAAGTCTTTTGGATGAAACAATAAACCCAGGTCCTGTGTGATGGTGTACATGTATTCATTTTGCATGTTACAGAACCAGGCTTAACTTAGGATGGATTTCATCCTGTATCCTGCACCATCCCTGGTAACAAAAGCAACTGTCTTCTGGGGCGTCGCCCACATGGACAATGAGCGGCAAACCAGGAGAAATTATTTGTAACATGCAATGTACCAAAGGGAGAACAATTTCTCCTTTTGCAACATTTCCAAAAGTGGTGTGCAGAAAGATACAGAAATTCATTTACAGGAGGTATTAATGAAGTAAGTTGTGGAAATGTTTGAAAGGGTCACCCAAGTAAAGCTGTGTTTGATGTATGAAGCTTAATAAATGATCTATTTTAGCAGCATGACATCAAGTTACTTAATATAAGCACAGAAACGCCACCTTTACAAGGTCTCTTTTTTTTCCCTGAGGTGTTTTCCGGGAAAAGTAAAGGAAACTTGTATAAAGCTTAATGAATGATCTATTTTAAGAGCATGACATCAAGGTACTTAATGTAAATTTGGAAACACCCACTTCTCAAGGTTTTTTTTTTTTCCCTGGGGGGTTTTCTTGAAAAAGTAAAGGAAACTTGTATGAAGCTTCATAAATGATTTATTTTTACAGCATGACATCAAGTTTCTTTTAATCCTTTACCACACAATGCCGAGTTTTAACAACCCTGAAGTAAAAGACTTTTGAAAACATTATGGGAAAAGAAGAAAATGCTGGTAACCAGCATTGTCTCCTTTTCCCACCAAGTTTTTTATCTTTTTCAAAGACAGAAGCCATTGATTGATCTACATTCATTTTTTTTTTTGTCTGCGAATGCTTTCAAGGATGTCCAGTCCAAAATTTTGTCATTTGGTAAGGCTTGTTATAAGCACACCCCTGCCAAATTTTAAAGAACAGTTCAAGAATAATTCTTTCATTGTTCAAGAATGAGGTAGAAGAACTGGAAATGAAATCCTCTTAAAGTGTTCAAGGAACCAAAATGGTTTAGCCAATCAGTAGTAGTGTTACTTTCAAATTTAGGAAATTTTGGAGAATAAGACTGAGACCACTCTTAAGAATAATTGTTGAATATGTACCCTGGTGGAGCAGAAAGCTTTTGAAGACATTTTGGGAAAATGAGGAAATGCTGGAAAACCAGCATTTTCTCCATTTTCTAAAAATTTTTTCTACTCTTTCATAAACAAATACCATCAATCAAGTCACATTTACTTGGTTGTCTGCTGATCCTCTTAATTTGGACAAGTCTAAACTTTTGTCATTTCGTAAAGGGTTGGGCCATAAAGAGCTTTGGGAACTTTCGCTATTTTTGTAGATGTTGTAAGTCAAAATCAGACTTCCTGTAAAAGACAGTGTAGATCAAGATCATACGGTGTATAACCTCGAAAACGTTGCCCTAAAAGAGGCTTCGAACCATCACAATGGAATTAAAAGTTTGTTTGAAACTATCACAATAGGATAAAAGTTTGCTTGAAACCTACACATCTGGATAAAAAGTTGGTATTTGTTAAAAGTACAGAATAATTATTTATCGTTACAATTAAAAAATGACTGCCTTACATTATGTACTCTTTGAAGTTTGTCCTACCTTGTGGTCATGAACAATAGCTTTATCAAATGCTGTATAATGAACTTGTATACTTTATTAATAGTGTATCATGAAGTAGGAAATCTGAATTTTTATGTACCAAATGCCAAAATTTTAGACCGGTCCAAATTGGGAGCATTTGCAGACAACAAAATAAATATGAATCCAAATTGAAAATTTGTCTTGGGAAGGTTAGAAAACATTGTGGGAAAAGGAGAAATTGCTGGTTACCAGCACTTTCTCCTTTTCCCACATTGTTTTCAAAAACTTTCCTTCTAAGGTTTAAAATTCAGGTGTGTGTGGTAAAAGGTTAATAGTATATCATAAGGAAGGAAATCTGAATCATATGATTTTCATGGAACTGAATATTCTTACAAACCACCTTAGATGATCATGCATTGGTTAAACTTTTTATCAAGCATTGTGGTATTTTATCAACCCTTGGGAAGACGGCTTTTGAAAACAGTATGGAAAAAGGAGAATTCCTAAATTTTTCAAGGAAGCCATTAACTCTTTACCAAACAACAAAATTTTAAATGTGTTCAAACTGAGAGTATTTGCACATGCTGGTTAACAGCATTTCCTCCTTTCCCCACAACATTTTCAAAAGCCTTTTCCTTCGGAGTCGGTAAGTCGGGATTGTTTGTTAAAGGGTTTAAAGAGAAATTTGCATAATGAAGAAATAGATAATCAGCATTTTTTGTTGCTGTCTATATAGACAGACACACCAACAGGATGAAGCAATCAGGGAAGTCATTAATTTTATCTTTAGTGGGTTAACCCACTAACATGCAATTCGGATTTCAAATGACCTTGGGAAATTAGACTTTTGAAAACATTGTGGGAAAAGGAGAAAATGCTGGTAACCAGCATTTTCTCCTTTTCCCACAGTATTTTCTAACCTTTCAGAAACAAATTGTATCATTTGTATCATATGTAATTTGTCTTTCTGCAAATGCTTTCAGTTTGGGCCAGTCAAAAATATTTTCATGTGGTAAAGAGTTAACTTTTTTACGTTGCAACTCCTTATTTTTACGAACCTGAGAAAGCAGTTGATTAGGCAGATCTATTTCATTAGCTTCCTGCCCCGAGTTGAAAGGCTTTTAAAAACATCGTGGGAAAGAAAGAAATGCTTGTAAACAACCCTCTCTCCTTTTCCCACATTCTTTTCTTCCCTTCAAAGAGCAAAAACATTGCAGATGAGCCACATTGATTGTGCTCTCTGCAAAAGCTTGCAAATATCCAAGCTTGTGAAGTTTTGAAATCTGAAACACAGGAAACATTTTATTGAAAAAGGAAAACGAACAATGTTAAAAACATTTAAGAAAAAGAGGTAACAATGGGTCAATTCAGAATTATCTGAAGTGGGTGAAGAAATTAGTATTACATCTAATTAGTCGGTATAGAAATTGGTGGTACACCCAATTAGTGGGTGTAGAAATAAGTGTTACACCCAACCAGTGGGTGTAGAAACTGAGTTATGTATACATGTATGGGTCATATAAAACTGCCAAATAATGCTGTAAAACAGATTATCTACTTGGAATTTGGTGGTTTATTGTTTTTGCAGCAAATCATGAGATATATTATTGATCATTGTTATGCTCCCCTTCAACGAGTTGGGGGTATATTGCTTTACTAATGTCGGTCGGTCCGTCGGTAGACCTTACCTTGTCCGGATGATAACTAGACACAGAATTGACCTAGGTTCATCAAACTTGGCACAGACATGCGTCTTGGAGTGTAGATGATCCCTATTGATTTTGAGGTCAATCGGTCAAAGGTCAAGGTCATAGTGACCGTCAACATGTTGATATATAGACCAAACCTTGTCCAGATGATAACTAGACACAGAATTGACCTAGGTTCGTCAAATTTGGCACAGACATGCGTCTCAGATTGTAGATGATCCCTATTGATTTTGAGGTCAATCGGTCAAAGTTCAAGGTCACAGTGACCGTCAACATGTTTATATATAGACCAAACCTTGTCCAGATGATAACTAGACACAGAATTGACCTAGGTTCGTCAAATTTGGCACAGACATTTGTCTTGGAGTGCAGATGATCCCTATTGATTTTGAGATGAATCCATCAAACGTCAAGGTCACACTGGCCCTCAACTTAATGATATATAGACCAAACCTTGTCCAGATGATAACTAGACACAGAATTGACATAGGTTCTTCAAATTCTGTACAGATATTCATCTCGGAGTGTAAATGATCCCTATCGATTTTGAGAGTAATCCATCAAAGGTCAAGGTCACAGTGGCCTTCAACTTAATGATATATGGACCAAACCTTGTCCAGATGATAACTAGACACAGAATTGACCTAGGTCCTTTAAATTCTGTACAGATATTCATCTTGGAATGTAAATGATCCCTATCGATTTTAAGGTTAATCCATGAAAGGTCAAGGTCACAGTGACCACCAGATGATTCAGGGCCCACGCTGCCGTTCGCCACTTGAGCCATTTGCTCAAAAAAAATTAAAGTGTCTCAAAAATCATCATATGTGGCTCAACTTGCAGCTCCAACATTTTATTTGCGTATTATCGGGGACGTAGTAAGCATCGAAGTCGACTAGGAAAAAGCGGAAGTCGAACGTGCGTGCCGAAAAGAAAATCGATAACCCAGTCTGTGTATCGGCGACTGTTTACAATCTTGTATGTATACACACGGCGGTGTGTATACACACGGCGGTGTGTATAATTATGCAAACTGTTGACAGATTATCACATTTAACAATTGAAGTGGGCTATAAATCAAAAAGATGACATCGATATTTCCCAATCAATTCTTTTGATATCAGTTTATGAACTGTGCCACTTCCTGTATCAATGTGGCAGTAGGGGGGCATGACATCTTGTTACAATGGCCTTATCCCAGGAACTCCCTACCATTGATGTTGCATGGCAATTTTGGGCGATAATGCAAGAAATATATGGAATTAAAGTTGAAATGGTGAATACACAAGTCCTACTTATTCACCAATTCAACATTCTTTCTGTACGTTTCTTGCCTTTTCTACACAAATTTGTCCAACAAAATCCATGGTCGGGAGCTCCTAGGATTATGGCGTTACATCTAGATGGCATTATAACATGATCTTGCCAGCTCTTGAAACAATTTTGCAGCAGATAATCTTCATCTAAAAAGGACAATTTTTTTTTTTACATGTATATAATCTTTTGGAAAGTGATTTACAAGATGTCTGTAAATAAATAATATGCCAGTCAAAACAAGGGTATGCGTAGGTGATATACACATATGCTTATGTATACAGTTGTGTATAAAACTGAAAATTTGAATACGACCCAAAGGCATTTACTTTTTTACCTAACGACGAAATTTTACAAGTTGAAAGTATTTGCAGACAACAAATTATGAAATTGACCTTGGAAGGGTAGAAAACATTGTGGGAAAAAGGAGAAAATGCAGGTTACCAGCATTTTCTCCTTTTTCCCCAAAATGTTTTCTGAAGTCCTTTTCCTTGGAATCATTTAAACTTGGGATTTGTGGTAAAGGGTTAAAAGTTTTACCTCCAGGAGCTCTGATCCCACATTTAGTTGTTTATGCAAACATAGATCAAGATCGTATTTCGTAAGATTTGCTGTCTGATCTTGGATTTACTTTATGTGTATTTTTACCAGATTCTCTGACAAAAAAATGGTAATACATGCATCTGAATGCAGACTGAGTTGTCTATTTGTTTAGCATTTACAAGGGTAAGGAAAAATGATAACTCAGAAATAAACTCATGTTTAGTATACTTTTTCCATTGAAAAGAAATGTCTAAGAACCCATGTTCAGCATTTTAGAAACCAAATTTTTTGTGGGGGAAATACCAAGGTAACCCTGTAGTTGTGATGTATATTCCTAATTTTCTCCTGAGCAGGCCCCTTCAGGTGATGTTTAAGTGCCAACCAACTTTGTAAGCAATCTTCATGGCCAGTGAAAATCAATCATCAAGTAAGCTAAAATATTAAAAGGATTAGAAAATACATGTATGACAGCTTTTTCCTAATCATGTCTAGTAAACACATGTCTAAGAGTCCATGTTAAGCATTTTAGAAACCAAATTTTTTGTGGGGAACATACCAAGGTAACTAGTGGCGAGTATTCCTAATTTTCTCCAGGGCAGGCTCCTTCAGATCATGTTTAAGTGCCAACCAACTTTGTAAGCAATCTTCATGGCCAGTAGAAATCAATCTTTAAACAAACTAAAATATTAAAAGGATTAGAAAAAATGACAACTTTTTCCAAATCATGTTCAGTATAATTTTCATCAAAACCATGTCTACGAACCCATGTCAAGCATTTTAGAAACCAAAATTTTTGTGGGGAACATTACCAAGGTAACCCTGTAGTAGTGTTGTGTATTCCTAATTTTCCCCTTGACAGAACCCTGCAGATGATGTAAAACTGCCAACCGACTTTGTAAGCAATCTTCAAGGCCAGTAGAAGTCAATCATTAACTTTTTACCAAACTACAAAATTTTGGACATGCCCAAATTGAAAGCATTTGCAGTCAAAAAAATGAATGTAGCTCAAATGATGATGTCTGTCTTTGATAGGGTAGGAAACATTTTGGGAAAAGGAGAAACCAGCATTTTGTCCTTTTCCCACAATGTTTTGAATTCTCCTCTGTGTTGTTAAAATTTGGAATTGTGCGGTAAAAGTTTAATTAAGCTAAAATGTCATGATATATAGAATAAAACTTGTTTGAGTGTTACTATATTAGAAATATGGTTGTACCTTTTTACCACTGACCAAGAGTGTTCTTGTATTTTATAGATCCTGATGAAGAATGTTTTTTAAAACACTATGGGAAAAGGATAAAAAACTGCATACTGGATTATCTTCTACATCTATTTTACTCATTTGAGCAACAATTATATATTGTCTGTAATCGCTTTTAATACGGGATGGCCTGAAATGTTTTGATATTGTAAAATGTTATTGTAGATCTGTAAATATTTTAGATCTATGGAATTTTTTTTAAATTCTTGTGTGTTGTGGGAATCTGCCAAATAGTCTAGGAAAAATTTCAGAAGGTTGATAATGAATTGCCATGGATCAGTCTATATTGGGAGTTGAATGAGAGACGATTCAAATGTTGGTTTTAGTGTAAGTTTTTCTGTAAATATATGTAAATGTTTTTATTTGACACATGCATGAATTATATATTTGTATGTAAAAATACATGAATTTTAAACAAGGAATTTCTGTCTTTGATTGTTTGGCTTGTAGAATGGATACTCGTATACATACCGGTACATGTAGACTTGTTTGTGGAAACTTATTCTCTATAAAGTCATATCTAATTAAGTTTCTTTCTGTGATACCAATTTTGCCTTCTTGTACATATTTATTATGCATTTCATTAAGGTAAAAGGGACACAACTCTTTTAAAATGATTTTCTCCTGAAATATATTGAGAGCATACAGCTTTTAACCCTAATTCAAGCATTCCTAACTCTTAAAGATTCTAGAAGAGGGATTTTGAAAACATTGTTGGTAAAGTAGAAAATGCTTGTAACCAGCATTTTTTAAATTTTCTAACAATGTTTTCTACCATTCCAAAGACACATTTCATTTTTTGAGTCACACTTTTTCTATTGTCTGCAAATGCTATTTGGACAAATCTATCGGTAAGCATGTTTCCCATTATGGTTTTATTACAGTTAGGAAAATGTATGAAGCATTGTAGCTGAAGGAAAACATGCTCTATAGAAGTGATTCTTCTTTTGCCCTCATGCTTATGGTGCTCTGCTGAGCATTGAATAAGGAATGTCTTTTTGTATTGAGCACAAACTGAACGGTGTCATCATGCAAGAAAATACTTATGTCATTTATGTCTGTACTTATGTCATCTGGTTAAAGAATTATATTGATTGAAAATGTCAGTTATCTTTACAAACTTAAAATTCAATTAAGCTGTCATTGTGTCCCTCTCAAAATCCTTATTTTGAAAGTCATTATAATTCATTTTCATGTATAAAATTTATCCTATGACATCAAAGATTTGACATGAAAAATAATTTTCATAACACAGACATTTGTTAGAGTGTATAACAGAGACATTTGTTACAGTGTTGAATTGTCCATGTAAAGCAACCTTGAATTATTACTTGCAATAAAACATTTGAAATATTTTATGCTTTCCATTTTGCTTATTTGTCTTCATGCACCAACAAATTTATTTCGTGTAACGCCTGTATGACGCACTTCGCTGGAGGAAGCTTTCTATCTTCTAAACTCTTTGCAAACCACAATTATGTAATTAAGCTGTTTGCACTCAGACCCTAACTAAATGGTCAAAATTCTTTCCGAAGCTAAACCCTGGTTGTTCTGAACTAAGATTTAACCTTTTACCACACAATCATGAGTTTTAACAACCCTGTGAAAGAGCCTTTTGATAACATTGTGGGAAAAGGATAAATTGCTGGTAACCGCTTCTTCTTTTCCCACATTTTCTTCCCTTCCAAAAACAAATTCCAATTTTTGAGTCACATTTATTTTGTCGTCTGCAAATGCTTTAAATTTTGAATAGTCTAAAATTTGGTCGTGTGGTAAAGAGTTAATTGTGAATGCAGACAGTGAAAATTAAGATCAGACTGCACTGAATGTGCAATCTGATCTTGAATCTATACTGTTCACTATTCTCACTCTGACAGATATTTCGACAAAAACAGCTTTGAAATTTCAGATTCTGCATGGTCCCCGATAGCATAGGAAACAGTGTGGGAACAGCCTTTCCCCTGAACTATTTGGTAAAGGGCTCATTTGTTGTTGTTCATCTATCTGACCTGTCATTTATCCATCTGTCTTGTAGGTCCTTTCATCTGTCAGTGGTTGAGATGTGGAACTTGTTATCCATTTAACCATTTCAACTTGTACCAATCCAAAATTTCACCATTTGTTAGAGTTGGCCCTTTACCATATGACCCCGAGAAGTAGGCCTTCTGAAAATGAAAACATTGTGGGGAAAGGAGAAAATGCTGGTAACACAATGTTTTATAGACTATATAATACAAATTCTATCATTTGTGCCATATAAATTTTGACGTCTGCAAGTGCTTTCAATTGGACCTGTCTAAAATATTGTCGTCTGGAAAAGTGTTCTGCACTAGTGCTCTAGGGACGCTGTTGTAGTAAGGTCTGTCATGCAATGAAACATTGTGGGAAAAGGAGAAAATGCTGGTAACCAGCATTCTCTCCTTTTCCCACAATGTTTTCTAGACTATATAATACAAATCCCATCATTTGTGCCATATAAATTTTGTTGTCTGCAAGTGCTTTTAATTGGACCCATCTAAAATACTGTCGTCTGGGAAAGTGTTAGTGCACTAGTGCTCTAGGGACGCTGTTGTAGTAAGGTCTGTCATGCATTACTTGTCATATGTCATATGAAAAAATTTAGACTGGTCCAAATTGAAAACATTAGCAGACAATTTAGATGTAGCTCAAGTGATGATTTCCGTCTTTAATAGGGTAGAAAACATCGTGGGAAAAGGAGAAAATGCTGGTTACCAGTATTTTCTCTTTTTCCAAGCATGTTTTCTAAAGCCTTCTTCTGGGTCATTTACAACTATGGATTGTGTTGTAAAGGGTTAACTCATTACCAAACGACAGAATTTCCAACTGGTCCAAATTGAAATCATTTGCAGACGGCAATTTAAATGTTGCTAAAATGGTGATTTTTCTCTTTGGTAAGGTAGAAAATATTGTGGGAAAAGGAGAAAATGCTGGTTACCAGCATTTTCTCCTTTTCCCACAATGTTTTCAAAAGGCTTCCTTCCTCAGAGTCGTTAAAAGTAGTGACTGTGTGGTAAAGGGTATAAGAGCTGAACCTATCTTTAGTAGTGCTTTTGCATATAGTGATGATCAAGATCAGTTAGCTCAGAATGTGCTGTCTAATCTTGGATCATTACTGTCATTCAATTTTCCCTGTAGTCTGATAAAAACAGTTCTTAAAATTGCAATATCTGCAAATTTTGCACTGATTAAAAATGTCCATTTTTTTGTAGCACTACATGTGCTACTTAGCTCTTTGCGACACAATCGTAAGTTTTAATGACCCTGAGGAAGAAGCCTTACAAAAACATTGTTGGTAAATGAGATAATGCTGGTAATCAGCATTTTCTCCTTTGCCAACAATGTTTCTACCCTTCCCCCAAAAAATTTCAATTTTTGAGTCGCATTTATTTTGTTGTGCTTTGAATTTCAACCAGCTAACTATTTTGTCGATGGGTAAAGAGTTAACCAATTACCACACAATCTCGAGTTTTCAATGACCCTTGAAAATTAGACTTTTGAACATATTGTAGGAAAAGGAGAAAATGGTGGTGGACAGCATTTTCTCTTTTCCCAATAATGTATTTTACCCTCAAAAAGAGGAATGATTATTTTAGCAACATTTGATTTGTCGTCTGCAAATGCTCTGAATTTGGACCAGTCTAAAATGTCATTTGGTAAAGAGTTTATATGGTGACATAATGATAGAAGAATTATAGCACATAAAACAAGGCAAATAATTATGAAAGGCTGTATTTTACCCTTTTCTACGTATTTCTGTGCTTTAACTCTTTACCAAATGACAAAATTTTAGACTGGTCCAAATTGAAAGCATTTGCAGACAACAAAATAAAAGTGACTGAAAGTCTGAAATTTGTTTTTGGAAGGGAAAAAAACATTGTGGAAAAAGGAGAAAATGCTGGTTACCAGCATTTTCTCCTTTTCCCACAATGTTTTCAGAAGGCTTCTTTCTCAGGGTCATCAAAAGTCTGGATTGTGTGGTAAAGAGTTAACACACCTGAAGAGGAAGGCTTTTGGAAAATAATGTGAGAAAAGGAGAACATGTTGGTAACTAGTATATTCTCCTTTTCCCACAGTTTCTTCTACCGTGTCAAAGATAAACCCTTTTGAGAAATATTTAATTTCTTACCTGCAAGTGCTTTTTACTTTTAACCAAAAAAATAATTGTGGTTTGGCAAAGAGTTAACAGTTGTCAAGTTTATTTTTAACACTTGATGAAAGGCAGCTTACATGCAATGTCAATGTTTTACAGGTATGATGCATTTCACATTAATGTAGTCATACTTCCTTCAAACCTTTACAAAACCAGCCTGTGTTTCTATTATTCCAAGGAAGGCGAGATTATTGGAAACATCAAGAGAAAAGGAGAAAATACACATTATTTTTACACATTAAAATTTGGATTCCCATCATTTTATCCTTAGAGTGCCAAATAAACCCAGCAGCCATTTTCCAAATAGAAACAAGAATTAATGGCTATTTCAAGGGCTTTTTTTTTGTGTCCAGAATGTCACAGCAATGCAAACTATATAGATAAAAAATCGGACTGCACCTTTTATTGCAGTCTGATTTTGATCAACACTGGCCCTAAAAACAACTACAGTTGTGAAAGGTGCCTCATGATCCATAAAGCTAGAATTACTTTTTCAACTGCAAATGCTTTCATTATAGATGAGTCTAAAATGTATTGTCTTGTACAATAATGAAGGTCTTTTGCTCTAAATTTCTTGTACTCGGTGAAGGTCCTCATTTCTAAATGTCTTGTACATAGTAAAGATATATGTTCTAAATGTCGTGTATATTGTACAAGTCTTTTGTTCAAAATGTCTTCTAAAAAGGTCCTACGCTCTTAATGTCTTGTATAAAGAACAGATCTTATGTTCGAAATGCTTGTACATTTTGAAGGTTGTATGTTCTAAATGTCTTGTACATAGCAAAGCTGGGTCCTACATGGCTCAGTGTGGGACTCGTAACCTGGAGGCCCAAGGTTCGAGTCGCACTGGATCCACTGGGCTTTTCATGGGAATGTCCTTGGGCAAGACATTTCAGAGCCCTAGCCTAGTGCTGGTTAAACCCAGGAAATACGTGAATATGTGAGCTGTTGCCGTGATATGACTGAAATAATGTTGAAAGCGGCATAAAACACCACTCAATAAATCAACATAGCAAAGGTACTATGTTCTAAATGTGATGTGTATTTTGAAGGTCTTATATTCTTGATGTCTTGTGTATAAAGTGAAGGCCTTACATTCTAAATGTCTAGCTCTGGTACTTCTTGTACATGTATATATAATGAAAGTCTTATGTTTTGAATGTCATGTACATAGTGAAGATCTTATGCTCTCTCTCTACATAGTGAAGGTCTTATGTTCTAAATGTCTTGTACATATAGAAGACATTTAGAACATTAAATCTTCACTATGTAGAGAACATTTAGAAAATGAGACCTTCACTAGATACAAGACATTTAGAACATGGACTTTCACTATGTAGATGACATCAAGAACATAAGACCTTCACTGTGTAGAAGACATTTAAAACATAAAAAACTTCACTAAAGATCCTATGTTCTAAATGCCATCTACATAGTGATGGTATAGGTAGTTTGAGGTTCGTAGGGACCCCCTGAATTTTGACATATCTTGAAAAATATACTATCAATCTTTATGAAACTTTTCAAAGTCTTTTAAAATGACCTTACCAACTCTCACAGCGAAAATTAGAATTTTTCTTCCGCAAGAAAGAGCATTTTGCCCATTTCAATAATTAAATTTTTGTTCTGAAGCTTAACTTTCTCCGATAGTTTCGCACAGTGACCAGAACAGCAAACATAATTGGACAAGTGCGTGACTTCAGTACCTCACTTTAGTTAAATATGAGGCCCTGAAATTGGTTTTTATTTTAGTTCAAATAATATAGTTCTATAACTTATCTTAGATATTGCTTTCGTCATTTTCACACAAATCCTCAAAGTCTAAAATGATCTGTCCAATGGTGTCTGTTTGCCGAAATTTGGTCTTACTTTTTTTTTCGGCATGGCTTCATGTTTCATACTACTTCTGATGAGATATGTGTTTTCGAAATCACCTGACACTTGGACACTTAGGCTTCATGGTTTGTTTTAAATTGCTTTTTGCTATCATTTTTTCAGTTCGCCCAAAATTAGCTCAGTTGTATTTTGGTCACAATCATAGGAAGGTAATCTTAAAGACACAGTGTCCCTGTGTCCCTTTGACCATAAAAATTCATCTACAACAATACTTTGGAGCTTGTTTATGGAACTTAGCTAGTTCATACAATTCACCCATCTTCATTTCATTATTGTATGCCATACAACATGATGTGAGGCAGTGTTTGACTTGGTTTCAGGAAAATATCTATGGCTTGGCGTGGAAAAGAAAACAAAGTGTAAGCAAGTGTGTGCAAGTCTCTGATATTGAATCATTAAAATAAAACCCGAATAAAAAAATGAGATAAGGGCCTCAAAAGTTGAAGTTTTTGCTGTTCAAACAATAGTTGACCACAGTTACAGTACTTGCATGAGAACTGTTTTCATAAACAGGTAAACCCTATACTTGGAATAGCCTACAACCCTCCCTCTGCTTTTAAGCTGTTTTGTTCATACATTTTAACATTGCATTGAATGCAAAAAATTCAAACTAAGCTATCAAAAATTCTGGAAATTTCACTCAGAGTTGGTATAGGTAATATCATTAAGTATGCAAATTTTCAGTACAATAGCTAAAGCCTTTTTTAAGATATTTCAAAATTCAGGGGGTCCCTATGAACCTCAAACTACCTATACAGGACAGTTAGAACATATGACCTTCACTATATTTGATTTATTAAGTATGTAAGACCTGTACCACATACAATATTAGAACATAAGACCATATCATTGTAAAGGACATTTTAGAACACAAGACATTCACTGAAGGTCTTATTTTCCATAAAATATTGTTATAGTGCAGGTCTTATGTTATTAATCTTTGTACATAGTGAAGATCTTATGTTATAAATGTGTTGATTATAGTGCAGGTCTCATGTTCTAAATCTATTGTACATAGTGAAAGATCTTATGTTAGAAAAGTCTTGTTTATGGTGCAGGTCTTATGTTTTAAGTTTATTGATCATAGTGAAGGTTTTACGTCTGATATGTCTTCTAAATAGTTATTGTTTTATGTTCTATATGGCTTAAATCTTGTGAAAATCTAATGTTCTTAATGTTTTGTATGTAGTGAAAAATGTCTATTTTCTGTATATAATGAAGGTCATAGTACTGAATGTGTTCCATGTAGTGAAGGTCTTATGTTCTAAATGTCTAGTTCTGGTATCTCTAGGAGGCCCTGGAAGCACCTATATGCTGCCTCAATGTAACAGTATTATGCCATTTGAAATGGTTTCAACTATTTATCAGACCACATAATTTTAGACTTGTTTAAATTGGAAGCATTTGCAGCAGACAAATCACCTGTGACTCATATAATGGAGTTTCATACTGAACAAAATACTAGTAGTGATCAAAATATTGTTATGGGGAAATTTGATAGATTGTAACGTCATTCAGACCCGACTTTTTCTTGTTAATTGAAACCAGGGGATCACTATTTAGAATCCAAACCTCGGCTGATTTCTTTCCAGGTATGTATGATAGTAATCGCAACGGGCTTCATAACTCTCTAACCACTTTTTGTTGTTTTGACGATGGCCATGTGGGAAAACAGCCTGTGGCTTTGGAAGAAAATCGTGCGAAGCATTGGTAAAAAGGAACTCCTAGGAAACACGGACAGGTGCGCTGGCTGAAATAATGTTGAAAATCCCGTTAAACAACACCATGTATATTCTAACCAGTGATCCCCCGGTTTCAACTCCTGCACATTACAAACTGTACAGGGCTCGGCTTTTAACCCATTACCAGACAACAAAATTTTAGTCTGGTCCAAATTCAAAGCCATTGCAGAAAAAAAAAAAGATTTAGCTGAAATAGTGAAATTTGAGTCATAAAGGGTAGAAAAGATTGTGGGAAAAGGACAAAATGCTGGTTACCAGCATTTTCTTCTTTTTCCACAATGTTTGGAAAAGCCTTCTTTCTCACAGGCGTTAAAAGTCGTGATTGTGTGGTAATGGGTTAAAATTATCAGAGCCATGGAACTAGGGCTATCTTGATACTATTGGAGCACCTACTAGATCTGTCACAATACTTTTACTATTGAGAATCTAATATAGCAATGCATCACGATAATCCTACTATCTGACAGTAGGGGATCAATTTTTAGCTCCACTGGCCGAAGGCCAGCGGGCATGTGTCATGGCCAGGTGTCCGTCATGTGTCTGTGCGTCCGTCCGTGTGTGCATTAACTTTTATTTCAAACATCTTTTTCTCTGAAACTACCCATCCAGTTTTGATGAAACTTCACAGAAACGATCCTGCCATGGTCCTCTTCAGAATTTCTTGAAAGAATTTGATTCCTTCAAAAACTCTGGTTGCTATGGCAACAAAATTGAAAAATATTGAAAATCTTTGAAAACCTTCTTCTCTGAAACCATAAGGCCTAGGCCTACCAAATTTGGCATGTAGCTTTATCTAGTGGACCTCTAACAAATTTCTTCAAATTATAGCCCAGGGGTCAAAATTAGCCCCGCCCCGGGGAACACAAGTTTTATATGGGCTTATATAGGCAAAAACTTTAAAATTCTTCTGGTACCTAGCCATAAGGCCTAGGGCTACCAAATTTGGCATGTAGCTTTATCAAGTGGGCATCTACCAAGAGTGCCCAAATTATAGCCCTGGAGTCAAATTTGACCCCGCCCCGGGGGTCACAAGTTTTACATGGGCTTATATAGGGAAAATTTTAAAAATCTTCTGGTACCTAGCCATAAGACCTAAGGCTACTAAATTTTGCATGTAGCTTTATCTAGTGGGTTTCTACCAAGAGGGCCCAAATTATAACCTTGCGGTCAAGTTTGGCCCCACCCAAGGCTCATAAGTTTTACATGGGCTTTTATAGTGAAAACTTTATAAATCTTCTTGTTACTTACCATAAGACCTAGGGCTACTAAATTTACCCCTGTCTCAGGGATCTCATGTTTTACAGGGCCTTTTATTGAGGAAACTGAAAATCTTCTTGTGTACAACCACACATTCTGGACCTGTATTGTTTGGTATGGATCTTTATCTTGTGGACCCCCACCAGGATTCAAGTAATTATAGCTTTGTGGCCAAAAATGGCTTTGCCCTGGGGTCATAACTTTCTCATAGGATTTTATAGAAAAAAATTTGTATGTCTTCTAGTTTAAAACCAACTGGCCAAGTATTGCAATGTTTGGCTTGTAGTGTTTTCACTTATCAGCCAGTGGAGCGATACAGGGCCATCATGGCCCTCTTGTTTAATATTCTAAGCGGGTTATTTGCTTGTAGATTCAAATTCTTAGTGCATATAAATCTAATTAGTTCTGTCTTACTTAGAGGTAGGTCTGTTGGTTTATGCATTGTAATTTGCACAATAATTAACCATCTAGATTTACTTATATCAGTAGGCGCTTCAATAATTTTACCTCCGCAGCTGACCTGGCAAGAGGATTTTGGTAAGTTTTTGTATTGTTTGGAAACACTGGATGAAAAGTTTATTCCTCATTATGTCCTACCCAAACGAATGTTTCTGATAATAGATTCCACGCTTGAGGCGAACTCAACCACATTATGCTCTTAATTAATCTATGTACATAGATCTGTGCCTTTCGTTTTTTTCTTTATCTCGAACTTTACCGCCATGACAACAAAGCCGTGCTCGATTAGTACATACGAAAAATACCTGCACTATGCATGGAATATCAACAGTTAATGATTTCCCTTCTGGTTACCTCTTGTATTTCAGCGATTAAAGATACGTAAACTTTAAATAGGACACACTTTTGAAGAAAAAACTTTTTTTTTTTCATCAAATGACCGAGGAGAACTTTTCTCCCTCTCTTTTACACAAAAGAATCAAGTCTCGATTGACCAAATGACACACATCTGGAACACGTACTGAATATGCTCGTATTGAAGGTAGTAGAATGTATCATGGCCTCACTTTAAATTTTCATCCGAATTTGTTTTTTACTTTCTTAAAAGAATGACTTAAGCCATAAATTACTATTTAAACTAATGAAGTTAAACAGATTATGGGCGATTGTGATTGATTTCAAACATTGTGCAAAGTCAACGCACTGAGCACTATTGATGGCAGTCACTATCACGATGTGCAAACAGCTAACCCCCCTCCCCCCTCCGACGAACGGGATAAGAACTTTTACGGAAAAAAGAAATGAAGTTGGACATTCCTTATGTTTTCTACATGTACAATGTATCTCCATCTACATGTATATGTATTGCGAAAGCCATTTTTGTTGGCAAATTAATTAATTTTTTTTTTGTCACAACTTTCTCAAAAACTAGCCAATCAAAATCTGATTGTATGACACTTTACCAAACAACAAAATTTTGGACTGGACCAGACTGAAAATATGCTGATGACAAATTAATTGTTGCTAAAATGATAATTTCTGTCTTTGATAGGGTAGAAGACATTGCGGGGAAAGAAGAAAATGTTGGTTACCAGCATTTTCATCATAATGTTTTCAAAAGCCTTACTCCTCAGGTTGGTTTTAACTTGGGATAGCGTGGTAAATGGTAATAGTGGAACCTCAAACTAGCTCAATGTTACATCGAAAGACAAAGCGCTGTTTTTCAATGTCTACGTCCAGAACATAGCTAACCTACATTTATTTGTAAATTCGGCCGTCAAACATGGCTCTAGAAACAAAATTTACACGATAATTTCAGGGCTTTTCAAGCGTTTTTACAGCCTCAAAGTTCAATTTTGAGGCCTATTTAAATATGTTCACAAAGTACTACAATGAACTCCATATAAATTGAATATCAAAAAAGTGTCAGTGTATAAATTTGAATAAAGAACAGGAAATATGTTAAAAACCTTGCGCACATAAAATGAGCATCCCATTTCCGTCCTAATTCCTTGACAGACTGACTTTATGATAATGTGTAAATATGAAACCGGCACATTTATTTCTGTTATAGTTTTATTTTCTCTTTGATCTCTCTGTCGTATACGCCCAAAGCGTTGCATAATGTGAAAGCTCCGGTTGTCCATCGCCTTCTTCCACAATCTCTTACGCATTTAATTCCACACACAATTCTCATCGGAATTCCTTGAAACTTAGCCGAATACATACGACAAATTGTTATGTACATGTATCTGGCCATTTAAGATTTACCACAAAACCCCGAGTTTTAACGACCCTGAGAAAGGAAGCCTTTGCAAACACTATTGGAAAAAGCAAAAATGCTAGAAACCAGCATTTTCTCCTATTTCCACACTGTTGTCTACTCCTTTAACACCAAATCTCATAGTTCGAGGCACATTTAAATTGTCGTCTGCAAACGCTTTCAATTTGGACAACTCCAAATATTTATCGGTTTGTAAAGGATTAAGATTTACATGCCATTGAATTTACAGCAAGAAATAAAATAAGCAATTTCATGAGACAATCCCAATCACGCCATGGTCCAATTATTATAGTGTTAAGAGTAGGGTTCCACTAAACTTTTTTCTCATTCACCTTACCTCCCCTGAATGTAAAGTAAACAAGAGTGACCGCCAATTATTCTAAAAACAGAGGGGCAGAATTCTGCCCGTTTTCATTAGCCTGTACCGATCCCACTCGTCACAACTCGGCCGATTTCATACCTACATCTAACCTTGTCTGTATCAAGGGGGGTTTCATTTTGAAATGCTGCCTGTCACACTGTCCTTAATATGGTGGCGCCCATGTAAATCGATTTCCAACGGCAACAAAACCCGTAAGTGGTAATACCTTATACAGATTTTCTTGCTCCATTGCTTTTTTTTATGTCTGTTGATTCAGACACAGAAAAATATTTAATTAGTTTTGTGTTGCAAAATTTTCAAACTCCTTCATCCTCGAGGCATACAAAACATCTTGATGTTTGATACCAGTCTATGCTCAGTAGCCTACATCAAGAAGACGTGTCGGATGACCATACAAAATGGTGATGCTGTGTCTCTAATTTAGAAATGAAATAATTCGTAAGTTCGCTAAAAGATTCGTGACCAGTTTATGCATGTCACTATGTAAATGGACTATCGAGTCACTGGGACTGAGAATGTTTGTGACCTTTCCGTTCTGCTCGTAACCCTTGCAACAGTTTCTCTTCACCCTTTCTTTCACGCACATCATCTGAAATGATTATTTTATATTCTGATTAAACTGATAAAGGAATACGTGCCGATTTCAAATATCGAGTGAACGTTTACAATCATCTTTCATTCATGAAAGTGCTTCAAGGATAAAACCTACGATGTGAGCGATTAGAATTACTGTTGCGTGCGCAGCTGCACTCAGCTGACGGCCTCGATTTTTTTGGGCGGTGGGGTCCCTTTAATCTACGATTTTACTATTCTTAATCCGGAAAAAAAGGCATCATGCCGTTTATGTTTTTGTCAGCGTATATGATCTTTAGCTAGACTTTTTTTAGGTCTAGCTCTGGACTTTGAAAATACTGTGTAATACACAAAATACACCCGCACCTTGGCAACAGCTGAAAATGATTCAACAGAGACAACGAAGGAGATGACCCGCAAATAGGTAAAACTTGCTTATGTTTGAATTCATATCTGATCGGTGTGGAGCTAACTCGCAAATAAAATCTTTCTTCTTTTCTTCTTTTACTCTCGATGTTTAAAAAAAACAACTTCTCTTGCAGGGTAGTTAAAACACGTAACGGTGAGTTAGAGGATTAAAAGAAGCTCTATGAATGCGTGGATCTATTTGCATTGGCCACGGTAATATGACTGAAACAATATTGAAATCAGTATCAAACATTAAAAAAGCAAAATAGCACAAAAAAGTGTATAAATAGTCAGAAACAGGGCCTGTATTCACAGACCATTCAGATAAATAGTCTTAGTATAACAGTAGTTCTGAATTTAAACAGACAGTCTCTTTTCAGCTGAACCATTCTTATTTAGCCGATCAGAAATTGACTTCCTTTGAAGCCAATCAGAAACTATCTTCCTCTGCAGCAAATCAGAAAATGCTTTCCTTCGGAGTACGTATAAAAAAATCTCGAAAATGATAATTACTCGTACAATGTAATGCAGGTTTGGAGATGGACCATACAAGGGAAATAATCCAGTATACGAATTGAGGTACCGGTATTCTCCCATCTTACTAATGGATCGTGATATTCTTATACGACTTTTCAAAAGAAAAGATGAACATCAACCAAGCACCTCTAGGCAACTTCTGCAGATAACTTACTTTTCAATGCAGTGTGTCAAACGTAATCAACTTGAAAATTTTTCTGATCCAAACACAGCTTTAGCAAGAATTTTTAGAAACACTGAATAAACATAATCATCACCCTAGTAAAATTGAACAGCAAAAGTTAAATAAATGGGTTACTTGTGGTGTCCGTGGCTGTGAGGTAGAGCGTCGGCCTCGTAACCAAAAGGTCCTGAGCTCGATACCCGGGAGCGGGTGTCAACTTTGGGATTTTTCATTGGCCCACACATTCGGCGCGAGTACTGGTGCAGTTCCCAGGAAGCAGAATCGAGAGAGATTAGTATAAGTTGTAAGAACTTGTTTCTCAATCGATGTAAAATAAATATGTTTAAACTAAATGGTTTAAAATGGAGTTTAAAAAAGTCCTATCAGCACCACAAGCAGACGACTTTTTGTTTCTCGAAACAGACCACTTAACTCTTTATTAGACTTGTCCAAATTGAAAGCATTTCCAGACCGCAAATTAAATGTTGCACAAAATATGAGATTGGTCTCTCAAATGGAAGAAAACATTATGGGAAAAGGAGAAAATGGTTTCAAAAGTCTTCTCTATCAGGCTCGTTAAAAGTCCGAATTATGTGGTGAAGGGTTAATATCAAAACATGACAAAAGTTGTTAGCTCCCCTTACGAGCGTTTTTCAAGGAGTTTCTTGGAATAAAAAAGCCAAGCGTAAAGTATTTAATCAGTCTTTAATTACACCAGAACCCCCCTTTTCTTTACAATTCAGTCTTTCCTACACATCTCATGAATAATTCATTATTATTTTTAAATCATTCAATCATTCTAGAATTAATGAATTGTAAAGAATTTTTCGTCCGCAATTACTGTCCTTCAGAGTCTCTAATGAACAAAATAGCATAAGGTCTTTACAAGACGCCCAAAGTCTGTGACTTGTCCAAATTGAAAGCATTTACAGATGACAAATTAAATGTGACTCAAATGATGGGATGTGTCTTTGAAGGAGCAGAAAATATTGTGGGAAAGGGAGAAAATGCTGTATACTCAATGTCGTAATACACAGGATTTACGGTAAAAAGTTAAATGACCCTTATAACGGTATGTCAAGGCTGTGTTTGTCACAATATCTAAACAAGAGGGCCATGATGGCCATGTATCGCTCCACTCTCTAATATATTGCATGTGCCATACATCTAATTGGCATCGATAGTCATCAAACTGCTAGAAAACTGTAGCCCCGAAAAGATTCATGCTGTCTTTTTCGCATGCCACCAAGATAATTTTAATGAATTCAAGCAGGTCTAATCCAGTATCATTCATACTAGATAGCAATGAACTCTGCAAAAAAGTATTTTGTTTAAAAATATTTGTATTTGAGACGAAGGCTTATTGAATACACAAGCAACAGGTATGTTCAAATTCTAGTTTTGTCGTCAATTTGTGAAAATAGGAGAGTTTAGACACAAAATCTTTGCGGAGATTTCTAAAATTTTTGTAGCGATTGTCTTTGTATCCGGATGCGACACACCAAAAACTAAAATTGCATTCGGAGACAGTTATCTTTAACTATGGCTTGTCAATAAAAGGGTAGAAAAGACATTATGTTCCAAATTTTCTCATATTCCACGCTATTTTCTTCTTCAGATTCATAAAACATAGTACTGTTTTGTTTGCCTTGCAGGACAAGGTAGAAATATCCCAACTATTCATTGAAATATTTTTTCAACCAATCATTAACCTCCTCAACATGATACCCCATGGGCCCTCTATCACCCTCGTACACAATGACCCCGTCTAAAACTATATACAACCTCTCATACAGCCCTCCATATTCCTTATTAGCTTCGTCTGTTATGGTGTCCATAACAACCTCACAGTGTGGATCTAAGTCCTTCAACTGTAGTGCGGCTTTACGCCTATCCTCTGAGGTCACATGACGATTAATATCATAATTGTTCTTAAACTTCCAGCCATCACTAGCATGTGCTTCTTCAATATATACAATAATAAAATCAGCTTTTGTTTGAAACTCATCAACAATTTCATTAAATCGTGAGAGTTTCGCAATAAAGGGCGGTCAGGTACAACTGCCAAAGTTGATGATCAGTGGCCTCGCGGTTTTCTGGAAGTCCAATAGTTTGTGAAATACCTCTTGCCTTTCTATGGACTGTACTGTAGGATTTGGTGCCATAGAACCTATTCTAGCATTCTTAGACAAATCTAGATACCTGAAGTACGAATTGTACAGTTAATCATTAGGCCGCTAGGCCAACTCAATGTACTTTTGAATGTGCAGTTGATATTCATATCTATGCCCAGCACAGTGAGACTTAAACTGACAATACATGTATTTTGTACTATCGGCTGTTTCAAAAGATAAAGCCCCAATAGCTGCCAACGGTAAACAAAAGGGTCTTAAAATGCATTTTAATTTAAATAATACTTTTTAAAAATATAAAAATCATTGTGTTAGTCGCCGGCCAAAAAATGAATTTTTAAAGTAGGTCAAAACTTGCTCCATCTTTTCTTTACTTTTTTACGTCATTTCAAAATTAATTTTTCTGAAAGCGACTACATTTTGACCAACCTTACAAAAAGAGATTGCCATCTTCACAATACTTTCCATACTTTTTAAAGGTATGATTTAAATTCAAATGCATTTTAACATCCGCTTTGATTACTTTTGGCAGCTCTTGGGACTTTAAAGACTCTGTGGGGGCTAAAAGCTTCTCGAAGCATTGTGGAAAAAGGAGAAAATGCTCCTTTTCCCCACAATGTTTTTCAGATATACTCTTCAGACTCTTCTTCTTATTTGAGTCATGTTGAATATGTCGTCTGCAAAACTAGCATTTAATATGGATGAGTGTAAGCATTTTGTGATTTAGCCCTTTACTGTACAAACTACAGTTTTAAAGCCCCTGAGGGTAAAGCCTGATTACCAGTATTTTCTCCTTTTCCTACAATGTTTTCTACCCGTTCAGAGAAAAATCCAATGATTTCAGCTACAATTAACCCTTAGGCTGCTAAGCGTGACTCAAGAACCTTTTGCAGACAGTGTAGATTAAGATCAGACTGCACAGAACGTGCAGTATGATCGTGGACCTTAACTGTCCAATAAAGAGATATTCTTTCAACAAAACTACATTTGAAATAGCAACATTTGGGTTTTGACTATCGGCCTAAAAGTTCCATTTAACTTATTCAGCATGATAAGGGTTTATCTGTGAACTGCAAATACTCTCAATGCGGACAAGCCTAAAAATATTTGAGCCATGCTCTGTGAAAAAGGGGCTTAATGCATCTGCGAAAAGTATCGACCCAGGTCAGCCTGCGCAGTCCGCGCAGGCTGACCCGGGCCGAAACTTTTCGCTTTTGGCCAATTTTCTGTATGTCTTAGGACCAGGCTACCTCATGATTAGGTCGGTTATTTAAAAAAGTGGCTATTATGAATCAATAAGTATGAGATGTCTTGACTGGTATCATGTATCACGGAGATGCATTAAGCCCCTTTTTGCCAGAGCATGGCTCTTTTGTATTGTAATGAGTTAACATAATCAAATCCAAAGCCCGGCCGCGTAGCTCAGTAGTCAGCGTATCCGACTCGTGATCTAATGGCTGTGAGTTCGATACCCGGTTGAGAAAAACTTTCTGTCCAGCGATTTTTCGCCTCTCACCTCTAATATATGTGAGAAAAGTAGTCAGTGACATGGAAAGAAAGCTGTGTCAGTACTGGTGTGAGAAAGCCAGGAAACACATGCGTAGGTGCACTGACCGCCGTGATATGGCCTTAGCTGTTAAAACGGCGTTAAAATCTAATACATTCAATCAAGTCGAAAGGTAAGCCTACTGCCTACTCACCTACTACGATACCATTGTCTTAGATATCCCACAGAAAACACCGAATCCCCATAATCCTCTTCTGTCATAGGAACATCATACATGACACTTTTCATGTCGTCTACATAACTCTGTTTCACTGATGCGCTGAACCGGGCCAGGATCAAACTGGCTACTTCAATAGGTAAACTGACACATGTCAGTATCATAAGACGATACATATACAGGAATGTCCCCCACATGTTGACTGAGTCTTCTAAAATGTTTCTTGAGAACATAAACAACACTTTATCACTGTTTAAGTGACCTAAAATTTAAAGATAGTGTACAGGTAATTGCAGGTAAGATCTGACCTGATGTATAAGCCATTAAATTGGCCTGCAACACACGAAAAGGGGCATTCAGACATTTGCGTAAAGTGTCGTCTCGGATCAGCCTGTGCAGTCCGCGCAGGCTAATCCGAAACGACACTTTCCGTTTTGTGTAATTTTCTGTTTTGCACAAGTCTTCTGTAGCACAAAATTTAATGTAGTCGTAAAGTGCCGTCTCGGATTAGCCTGCGCGGACTGCGCAGGCTGATCCGAGACGACATTTTACGCAAATGTCCGAATGCCCCTTTTCGCGTGTTACAAGCCATTTAATTATTTATCAAACGACACAATTTTAGTATCGTCCAAACTGAAAGCATTTGCAGACGACAATTTAAACGTTGCTCAAATGATAGAATTCGTCATTCTTAGGTTAGCATTTTCTCCTTTTCCCACAATGTTTTCAAAAGGCTTCTTCCTCAGGGTCGTTAAAATACGAGATTGTGTGGTAAAGGGTTAATGATATTGAACAGTAAAATGAGTATGTTTTGTATTGAATTTTTTACAAGAGGATAAAACTGTAGACTTTTGAAAGAATTTGCAGACGACATATTTAAGTGAGTATGAAATAGTAGGATTTGTCTTTGAAAGGATAGATTTAACATTTTGAGCCAGCATTTTCTCTTTTCCACAATGTTTTCCAAAGCCGTCTTCCTCACTGTTGTTAAAACTCGAAATTATTTGGTAAAAAGTTTCCACAGTTCTCATCTGCACACAACGATTTTACGTCATGTAATTTAAGTCCGCGTAGGCTGACTTGGGTCGAAGATTTTCGATTTTGGTAAATGTTCTGCATATCCAGGGACCGTTCTACCTCGGAATCCAAGTAGATAGTAAAATGGGTACCCTGACTAAAAATTGGTCGCATTCCAAAATAAGCCAGAACGCCCACCACAACTAACCACACAATAAATTCCTTAATCACCCCCACACAAATTCCTTAACCAGCTAACTAGTTAACCAGACAAACCGACTAACTAGTTAACCACAAATCTAAGGCTAACTTAAACTTTAAAAAAAATTTAATTTTTATTTTTGAAACTTTTTTCTGTCTCAAAATTTTTTTTCAAATTTTTTTTCGATCAATCACATATGTCAGTCCAAAAAATTTTTTGAAATTTTTCTATTTTTACAGGACAATTTTTGTAGTATATAGCGACAGGACCTATATACGACATCAAAATCATGGAACCATTAAAAGAGTTTCTCGAGGAGATAAACTTAAAAGATGTAAGATTAATAACGTCGATAGAAAACATGAGAGAGAATTTAATAAACATTGAGTCAGCTAAAGATAAATTCAAAAATTTAATTCTAGATTTTCCCAAAGAACATCAAAAAGAACATTTAGCTAAGTTCGCAATGTTGTTAAGTAATTATGCAAACTCTATTTTAGATAGCATAGATTTAAGAATTAGACAAGAATCATTAGTTAATACTTCATTTTGGAGTAATATATATATTTTTTCTACTTATTCAAAGAAAGATATGGTTATAAATGTTAAAAAACAAAATGGAATAAAGTTAGAAAGGAAGGGGTATACAAAAAATCAAATGATATTTAAACTTATAGAGCAACTTTTTAAATTCACTGATAACACTCAAATGGAATATTTTAAAAATAAAAGAAAGATAAAAGGAGGAGGTAAAAAGTTGTGTATTATGAAAAGCAAAGTAGCGGATTTATCAGCAGCCTCAGACAATTCAAATATATAACTTACAGTGATAAGTTATATATTACAACTTAACACATCCATAAATTCATTTCTTAAAGTTATATTTTATAATGCCCCCAAGCTAACGTGTCAATCTTATTCTCCAAAACAAACCTTTTATCATCACTTGATCCTAGGGCTTTTTTGTTTAACTCTTCAGTATACATATTATGATCCCTACTTCTTAAAACAGCCATCTTTCTATACTGATCCTTTTCTGTAAGCAAACACTCTTTGTAATTATCAAAATTTATCTCTTTCTTAATAACCGCTTTTTTAACACCTTTACATCTTTTATCTTCCTCACCATCTAAAGTTTTATAAGCATACATTTTTGCTCCTAAACCAACAAACTCAGTCATAGTTTCACCACCTAACTCGTCTTTAAACTTTCCAACTACTCTTGCATTACAATTATTTTTTAAAAAATGATCTTTAGGATAATTGCTTGTATCAAACATTTCAAACATATCTTTTTCCATATCCTTATACAAATTTTTAATTTCTATTTCAAGAATAAAACTATCTGTATCAGTATAACACAATCTAACCTTTTCACCATACTTAGCTTTAAAGTAATTATAATAAGTTTTTTGCATATGTGTTTTACTAATGTCTAAGATGCTTAATCCTGAGTAAATAGGTTTAATATATTTTAAATTAGTGTTTTTCATGTGTACCGCTGTTAGGTTTTCATCGAATATTGTTGTGTGGTTATAGTTTGGTTTTGCTACCAATTTCCTATAACGATCATCACTAGAAACAAGGTGTATCTTACTCTATTTCTCAGGTTTTCCATAGTCTTACCAAAGACTGAATTATTCATCAACTTAAAAAAATCCTTCTCAAAATTATTTTTAGCTGCTTTTCTTAGTTCAATGTTTGTATTAATATATGACTTAAGCCATGCGCTTTCCTCAAACTTAATTCCTCGATGTATTTTAGTAATCTTTAAACCTAAATCAACACATGTTTTTAAGGCTTCATGATGAATAATGTAATTCTTTTTGTTATTTAAGTTTGGAATAAGTTTTTCTACTTTTTCTATCTTTAAACGTTCGGGTGCTAAAGGAAAGTCATTGTGTAAATCATGTAATTCTTTAGGATATTCTAAATCTACTTCTAATATACATGGGATTTTTTGCCAAATTTCTAATTCTTTATTTTTCATCCATTTAAAACCATGTGTAGGAAGAGGACGACTCATTGCCCAAGGATAAAGGCTGTTTGCGTCTATATATAATAAATATTTTGATGGTTTACTAGGATCATATAATTCACCCATATCCTCATTATTTGCTTTTGCATATCTTTTACTACACATACTAACACCTCCTCTAATACCTGATTCTACCATCAAAAGCATATCAGGATGAGATAAAAGCTCTAGGTTTACTTTTGTTATTTTCAATGCTGCATCCCAAGCTAAACCAGGAGCAGTATAATACCAACTAGGATCTAAGTCATAGTTTTCACAGCAAACATCTCTAAAGTTCTCAAAAACATCTGCTAAAAGCAATACATCTATTTTATTGTAAAGTTCTAAGTAATCCTTAAACGTTTTCATATTAAAAGCTTTCCAAACCTTTTGCGCATGAGCATAATCTTCATCTGTAAATCCTTCTTTGTTCAAAATCGAGTAAAATGCTTCTTTGGGTGGTAATTTCTCTTCTTTAAGTTTATCAAATGAATCCAGGTACTCATAAGGAAAAACTCCTTTTCTCCTAACCAAAGGTAGTTGTTCTTTAGTGAAATATTTTGATAAAATTTTTAATTGACTTTCCTCTAAGTTGCTTGAAAGTTTATCTAAACTAGAACTCATAAACTTAAAGCTATCAAGGAATCTAATTTTATGGTTTATATTTTCTCCAACCCAAATGTCTTTACTAAAACTAATGTATTTCTCTTCATTATTTGGAATACAATCAATCTTTCCATCAGATTTACCAAGACATTTAATAAAAAGATGAGCACCATATCCACTAAGATTATGAAGGTACACAGGTGTGAAGTTAGGATTTTTAGCTTTTAGGTTGCATTTATTATGTGCGGCGCCTCTATATTTACCTGTAAAATGACAATGATCCCTTACTCTATAATTAACACGATTAAATTTTCCACCACAAATCCAACAGTGTGTTTTTTGTTTATATTCATCTCTTCCTCTATTGTAATTTCAATAGGTTTTGGGTTTTGGTGGTACCGTTGATGCATTTCTTGTATATCACCCTTTAACTGGTTTATAAAAACTTCCTCTGCATTTTCTCCAACATAACTTCTTTCTATAGGAGCACACACAGTATTGTTAAAACATTTTATAATATAATAAAAACTGCAAGGTATATGCTTTTGACGTTGTATAGTATAACTTTTTCCGGGTTTGGTTGACATGTGTGTATTGGTTCTAAAACACTTTCAAAATCAGCGTATGCAACAAAGGGAAACCCAAATTTTCTAGCATGGTTTTCAAAAGCTAACATGGTACCTGGTTTTGGCATTTCTAAAGTAATAGGTTCATGTTAATTACAGTATTGTTTATGTTTTTCAAAAAGTTCTTTACTACCAAAATGATTCATACATCGTTTACAACATTCTATATTTCCATTATGAGTATTTGTTATTTGTTTTTTCACTAAACTATTAAATTTTTTTATGAGAGCGTAGTGCATGTTTTCCTCATTTTTAGTAAAAAGAAGATCAACATGTTTACTTTTTTCATCTTTTGTAAGCCTAAGAGGATAAATATATTTCTTTATTTCCTCATACCCATATACGTTTACACTAATTTCTGAATTTCGTTTTTCAAACTCATCTATATCTTTAAACGAAACAGGATACTTTATTCCCTCCATGTTTAAACTACTTTCCTTTGCTTGCAAAGCCTTGTCAACTATCTCCGCATTATGCTCTTTAGGGTTTAAAGCTCTTAAAACACACCATAAAAAGCATCTGTCATCTTTATTTTTCATATTGATAACTGCTTTTTTGTTAGCAATCCATTTTGGCAAAGTTAAGTAACCATTAGCTCTTAAAGGAACATAAGCAGCTGTATGTAGTTCTAACCGCACTATACTTCCAAATGTCCAACCACTACCTTCTCTTTGAAAATTAGCTAAATTTTCTAAAACTTCACCTATCATTCTATTCAACAAATCCTCTATTTCTCCTCTGTTTAAATTTAAATGTTGATTACTATGGAAAGCGCGTTCAACAGGACCATAGTTAATATTTGTCATTAACCATAATTTACACCTAAGTACAAGTTTTACCTTTGTTTGTAAATTATTTGGAAGAGTATATATAAGAGACATCCACACTTCTGCGAAAAATCTTTGTGGGTCATAATTTTCTCTACCCTCTATAACATGTTGTGTAGCATACCCTCTAAATGCGGATTGAGAAGCTCTAATCTCAAACGGTTGCCTTGGAGGGTAATTTTCTCTAACATGTTCAACAATTTCATCTAACACTTGTGGTATTTGTGTTGTCTCCACATTACCGGTTAGCCAATTAGTAAAATTATATAATCCCCTTTGTATGGGTTCTGGTACGACAGCTGAGGCTAGTCGTCTTGCTCCTGAGTAAACATTAGACGCAAAGCGTCTACCAATGTTCATATATCTATTAAACAAACTCATTTTTATATAACAGATATAATTACTTAAACAATTACAATTTTTTTATTTGTTTCAAAAATTTTCATTATAACAATAATGTCATAATAAAATTACTGAATGCAAATTTTTTATTTATTTTTCCAAACCCTTCCATTCCAGTTCATAATTGTTTGAGGACAATGATCTATAAATTTACCCGCCTTATAAATTGATGGAAAGGTTTTTATTTCACCAGTTTCAACATCCTCTAAGCTAACCTCTTTAGGATTATGCATAATAGTTTTTAATCTATCAAACCTAGGGTCCTTACTTCTTTCTTTTTTAGGCAACATGGGAGACTCCTCTGGTAACAAACCATGTTCTTTCACCAACCAAACTAACCGCTCTTTATCCCAGTAAGAGCAGAAAATTATATTATTCTCTTTGAGAATTTTCTTTAAATCTGTAGTCTTTATCATTTTTATATAAGAAAAGAATATTTTAATACACCACACTCATTTTATTTCCATCAGACTGGAAGTTAATTAGCTTATCACTAATAACAACAGCATATGCCTCTGTGTTTACAGGTACATTTTCACTAAAATTTGCCTTGATATGGATATCATTGACTGAGTATTTTAATCTCTCACTCTGTTTGGAAACGTCAAACACAAACAAAGGATAAAGGGTTTTATAATCTGGGGGAGTAATGTTAGGATTTGACACCATTTCATCCATGTTATAAAACTTAGATCTAAATAGAGCAGCATCACCGTACACTCTACTAAATTGATGTGCAACGAATGAAAGATTATAGTCAACCGCAGGATATCTAACAGTATTTAATGTAACATAGATATTGTTAACGTTTACATGATTAAATGTTGCTGGATTTTGCTGTTGATCACCACTTTTACCAGTCTGAAAGCCAACGATGATAAAACGTGGCACCTCAGGTGATGATTTGGTAGAAAGTCTCCAAGTAAATGATGTTGTCTGAGGAACTGCGATAGAGTCACACTGTCTCATTCTATATCCAACCGGTAATTTTTCTTTTTTCTCGATAATGTTATAAAGTACCATCTTTTCTCCATCTGCAGGTAGCACTTGTGGCATAAACCAAGATACTTTAATTAAATTAATTCTACCATCAGCAGGAGCAGCACCATCTCGAAAGATTGCATCATTATCATCATTTCTTGTTAAGGTGAGAGTTTGCTTCATTCCATACAATATTCTATTATAATCATCACAAAAACCAAATATATGTTTTAATGGAACTCTAAAGCTAAAGGTGCCTCTTGGAAGGGCATCCCTAATAATATACCTTCTTCTTACTTTAAAACCAGTGTTTCCAACAGCTGCAGCATTTGTTGTATCCTTATACCACAATTGGTTTAACCCTTGTGATTTTGAGAAGTCATCCGGGTATTTTAACAACCCAAGCATTGTAGTAGCCTGACCAGGATTCAATATGGATTCAATCTCCATACCTGAAAGTTGATACTTAATATTTTTAAAAAGATACATGAGACCATTGTTTGTTAAAGAAATATTGGTGTTTGCATCGTAAGCTGCTCCATCATCACTTCTTACTAATTCGCCTATAATAAGCAAATAACTTTCACTAGGATGTGTAAAAATATCTTGAGTTTCAATGTTAATCCTAATTTCTCCTCCAGAGTTGTTGAGATGTGTACCTGTGATCGGTTCATACTCATGGTGTTCATACTCATCAATACTAGTATCTTTTAAAATTGGTTCGGTTACTTTTAAAATGTCCATTTTATAATTGCAATTATAATTTTTAAATAAAAATTATAATTGTATACTTTACTTTGGCCAAATCTGAGTGAAAGACTTATTTTCATCATCTAACCAAAGCTGAGCGAAAGACTTATTTTCATCATTAACAAACACACCTTTAAGTTTAATGCTTTTTGCGGTATTCATTTTAGTTTTAGGATAAACTCTATTACCGTATACAAGTGTTATTTGGGGTATTTCCAACCGTTGTAAACATTCATTCACCTTTTCCTCAATCTCTTTCATTTCAATTACCTTTTCAGGAGATAACTTCACAGTAGGTTTTTTATAACCATATCCTGTGTCATTAATTTCAAGGATTTCACAATCTTCTAATTTTAACAATGCACCTACTATAGTAATAGAACTAGTATTGTAATTTTTATAATATACACGATCAAATTTTAATTTTAACATCTTCTTTTTTAATTAATGTTTTTTTCCTTAACTTATTTTTATTTTTTCTTCATACTACTTTAATACCTGGTCCACTGTTTAATTTTTTAACTAAATCTTGAATAGCAATAGCACTTCCTTCTATTGAGGTACTAATGTCTTGCGTTTTAGGTGTATTAACAGGTTTTGGTGGTGTGCTATATTTTTGTAAAATTTTCTTTGATTTCGGTGTCAAAGCTTTTGTAACCAATTTTTTCCCTGTTTCTACAGCAGCACTTTTTCCAACTTCTAAAGCTTTCTTTGCTCCTTCCTTTGCTACACTCTTTCCCACATCAAGGGCAGAAGATGCAATTTGTTTAGCTGCACTCGTTAAAAAGTTAGCAATGCTATCAAAGATTCCGGAACCACCGTATGAATACCTTCTTTTAAATCCGTGTTTCTTATTGATAATCATTTTTATAGTATAGACATTAAATTTTTATAAGTGTTTGTATTTAAAACACCTTGTCTTTTTAATTCATCACAAATGCTCACCAACTCGTTTCTTACACCTGTGTTACCTGCTTCTTTACTTGCCATCAACAGGTCTAACCTTTTTATTAATGCGTTAGGGTCACACGGAATAACAATTCCTTCTCCAAAGTATCTATCACTATCCCAAAGTTTGGAAAGAATGTTTCTCCATTTATATGATTTTCCGCTTTTTGGAGCTTTAGATTTTGGGTCATTATTACGATAGATGGTATTGCTGTGTATCATTATCTCTTTGTAATTTCCTAAATCCTCATCATTATAAATATCTTTGTCTGGTTTTCTAGATACGATTAATTCCCATAAACCAGGTGTGCCTTCATAATACCTATCGCCAACTAAAAGATCATCGTCTAAAATGCTTACTGGTATGTTACCAATATAAAATGTGCCATCTTTGTCATATAACCCATACGTTGTATCAGTATCATACAACGGAGAAGTAAACCTTTTTAGGTACTTCTCCGCAAGTGGCCCAACAAAAACTGGATAGTAATCTTCTTCTTCCTGTAGTTTATTAAACCGTCTAATCTCAGCAATTTCTTCATCTGTCAGTCCTTCTGGTTTTTCATAAGCTTTGATAGATGGAAATGCTGGAAAAGTAATAGCTTCTGGTAATTTTTCTACACCTTCTTTAATAGGTTTAAGCCCTTCTGTAATCTCCTTTGTTGTAGCTTTTTGTGTTTCTGTAATAGGTTTAAAAAACTTTGAAAGATCTGTTTGAAGTTGTCGTTCACCTTTTCTCTCTGCTAGTAGATCATCCCGAATCCTCTTTTTTGTTTCAAGATATTCTTTTACAATTAAGTCCCTTTTTGCAGGATCAGTGATTTTTAAAAAAGACATTTTTTAAATTACTAAAATAATTTTTTATCCTAGTTTTTATCCTAGTTTTTATCATAATTTTTATCATAATTTTTATCATAGTTTTTTAACGTGTTTCATAACTAAAACTGCATGAAAACTTTATTTTTGGTCTTTTAATATCCAAGCGGCCCACCGTGATTTTTCTCAACCAACCTCCGAAAGGACCCCCTTTGCTCACGCCTACCTCTCTCAATTAAACTTTCTTCATTTTCGGTAGATATCTTTTTCTTAGTCTTTGTTCTTATTTCATCCTTCATCTTCTTATACTTCTCTAGTTCTTCCATGATAAGTTTAAACTCTTCATCTGATATACAATCATCAACCAAAGCTTTAGATATATGTGAAGCAATTGTATCAAGCTTAGCATCAGCTATCATTCTAATCTTTTAATGTTTTTCTCCCTTTGTTTTTGAATTCCTTACTACATACTTACCTACCATTGAGAGTAATCCCGTTGTTGCACTTGTAATTTCTAAACCTAATGCTATTGGTACCGCTACAACTGTACCCAATAATACAGCTCCTCCAACACCAGAAGCCATTGTTAATCCGATCAATGCTGTATCAACACCATCAACAATTCTTGCGACTGTAAAATATTTCTTAGCTAAGGCTTCTCTTTTTTGAATTTCGTTCTCAAGAAACTTTTGTACTTCGGATATCTTTTGTAAACGGTAAGAATGTCCTTTGTCATCTCCTATTGTGCGCATCTCAATAGGTGGAGCGCTTGCAGTATTTCTTTCTTGAGGTAGTGAAGGATAAACTTTATTAGGATGTTCTTGATCTGTATCTGCCATTTTTTATTAAAATGATAATTTTTTATATCAAGATTGTAGATACTTTAGATAGCAGAATAACTCACCCTCAGGTATTTTAATTGGGTTTTGTGAGAAATTATAAATGTAGACTAAGATATCATTAGTCTCATTATCAAGATGTATTCCATTAAGAATGGTTAAACTACCTTTCCATTTATTACTAACAGATGCTACTACAACTCCTCGTGTAATTAATTAACCAAATCCTAGCGAAAGTCTCATACCATCACGAGGAGGAATTTTGATATCTACTTGTGAGTACATTTTCCACTTTAGAGGATCTTGTTTTAAGGGAGGATATCTTACTCCATCTAAATGAGGTTTCCAAAATATAGTTTTATGTTGATTAGTAATATTAGGTTTTATACCAAATTTGTGTACATTCATCTTTTATTTTGTTATAAATAATATTTAAATATTATTTGTAACATTACAATATAGCCCCTAAGATAGGTATATTAGCAAATGGACTATTAGGTCCAAGTAAAAGCCCTTTTCCATCATACATTTTTCCTCCTTGCTTTAAATACAAACCATCGCCAGCAGACTCTAATCCTTTACCTTTGTATGGTTTTAAGTATAATCCAGATCCATCAGTTTCCACTTGGCAGACACATCCACCTTTTTTAAGATAGAGACCTGATCCCATTGCTTTTTGTACTCCTGTTTGGGCTAATCCAGAGAGAGCAACAACACCTAAAGCTGGTAAAACAGTTCTTGCTAACATTGGCAAAGCTCCAGCAGCCAACCCAGCTAACATTCCAAGAAAACCTCCCTCTATTTTCATATTATGTTTAAGTTGTTTCGCAGACATTCTAATAGTTATACCTTTACCACTTTCATAGGCTTTAGCTATTTTCTTTGCTTGTGAATTGGTTAATGCTAAAACATCATTACCTTGTAAATCTTCATGACCTAAACGAATACTTACTGGGCAACCAGCTTTAACAGCATGTTGAAGCTTTTCCTTTTGCCCTTCAGATATATTTACTTTAACATTAGTGTAATTTGTCATTTTTATATATATTTCTTTTTTTATTTTATCTCGCTTCTCTAATATGAAATCTAATTGTTAAATTTTCACCTCTAAGATTTAGTAAATTGCCATCTTGATCCGTAATACTTACCTCTAAGTTATGTATTTCATGTAATGTTATTGGTAAGTATACTAAATTAAGTGGTGACTCAATTATCTTATATCCAGGTGCAACATCTGGGAAAAAAGAGTAAATAGTGTTTTTTGTTGAACCATTAACATAACTTCCTGAAATAATATCTATGTTAACAAGTAAACTATTTATACTAAGAATGTTTACTACATTCTCTGACTCGTAAAATCCTTGTGTATATTTAGCGTGAGTAAACCCAAAACTTTGGCAATAGAGTAAGGTTGATTAAAATCTACTTGATAACCATTTTCCAGAGTAAGAACAGACTTTAGGGTATTGGTGTTTGCAGAAATGTTAATATAATACCCTTCATTAACTTCATCGTAATGTCCCTTTTTTCTCATTTCCTGGTGAATGGTATCATTAATGTCAACAAGGTCATAACTTCCTTCAGGTATTTTTATTTTAATCCATGTGGTACCATTGTCTGGAGAATAAACAAATATGTTGTTTGTTGCATCAATGTTTGGGAAAGAGGAGGATTAAACCTTGTTCTAAAGCGTGTTTTGTTGTCGCTTACTATGATTTGAAATGATGTTTTGTGTTCTGTATTTTTTGCAATTTGTTCTAAAAGTTTTTCCATTTTTAAAAAAGCAAAAATATTTTTTATACTGACCTAGGTATGTAAAAATTGTCAAAACCGCTTCTATACTTCCCATCATGTTTTTTACTGGTTAGATCAATGATAGCAAAACCATGCGGTCTTTCCCATGCCTTTTTACAAAATTCCCTAAATTCATCCTTTGACATATCATCACCTACATGATCACTATAAATATGGTTAATGTTTTTTAGGTCTTGCTGGAAAAGACAAATAAAATTAGCGTTTTCTCTAATAGTTTGCCTTGGTAGTCTGAAATAATTTTGTGAGAGGTAAAAACAATCTACATTACTATGTCTTCCCCGAATGTAGTAACACTCACATTTGCTTTGCTTTTCTAAAAGTAAATCATCAAAAATTATTAAATTTTTATTTCCTGGGTTTAAGTCTCTCGGATCAGGCACATCACTCGCATTTTCAAAAAAGTTACAATTTATATCCGATTTGTTTTTAAACGACTTCATCCATTCCTCAATTAAAGCTATAGGGGAAACATCTGCATCCTGTATTTCATCTCGCATGTTAAACAACTTTAAGATATATTCTTTTGGTAGTTTTTCTTCAAAAGCCTTTTTTAGTATTCGGTATTCTGGTTGAAAAAGACTTTTTCCAAAAACACTTAAATCATTGTAGTCTAACCAGTCTGGTCTAAGTAAAAGGTTTAACAATAGAGTAGTTTTACCACATCCTGATTTACCTATAATTATTCCTCTGATACTTTTTGGTAAAAGGCAGTGATTAAATCTCTTTGATACTTTTTCATTCCATGATAAGTTTACAATATCCATTTTATATAACTTTTTTAATTTTTATATATAAAAAATGTATTGTGTTAAATGTAAAAAAGTTACTGATACAAGCAATATAGAATATGCTGTTTCAAAAAATGGAAGAAATATGAAACGGGGAAAATGTGTAGTTTGCGGAATAACTAGAAGTCAGTTTGTTAGGGGAACAAAAGGCGGATCGTTGCTAAATAAAGCTATAAATAATTTACCTTTTGAAATGCATCTCCCTGGTCACAATTTCACAGGTCCTGGCACTAAATTAAAGAAAAGACTCAATCCAGATTTAACACCAAAGAAATGGAGCAAACCAATAAATCGTGTTGATAAAGCTGCTTACCATCATGATGTTTGCTATCTTAAGCATAATGATACTGCTACAAGAAACGTGGTGTGTGATAAAAATATGTTAACAGAGTTAGAAGGTATTTACAATCCTACTATTAGAGAAAAAATGGAAAGAGGGTTGGTAAGTAAACTCATTGGAACAAAGAGGAAATTTGGAATGGGAGTTAAAAAAAAATTTCGGTATGATAAATTTAGCGGAAGAATTACATAAACCTGTAAAAAGAAAATTTAAGAAAAGGAGAGTTAGAGTAAACGGTATAGATAGGATATGGGCTGTGGATTTAGTAGACATACAAGCATTTTCTAAGTTTAATCGCGGTGTAAAATACCTTCTCGCTGCCATTGACATCTTTTCTAAATATGGATGGTTGATACCATTAAAAGATAAAACTGGAAAATCTGTTGCTATAGCACTAAAGAGTATTTTTAAGGAGAGAAAACCTGAAAAAATGTGGGTGGATAAGGGTAAAGAGTTTTATAACAAAGATGTGAAAGACTTGGTTGAATTGTATTCCACTGAAAATGAGGAAAAATCTAGTGTTGTTGAGAGATGGATTAGAACAATGAAAGAAAAAATGTGGGAGTATTTTTCTGCTCATTCCACAAATGTTTACGTCAATGTGTTACCAGATCTTGTTAAAGAATATAATAACACGAGACATTCATCTATTAAGATGACTCCAGTAAATGCTAGTAAAAAAGAAAATGAAACCAAAGTTTGGAGAAATCTTTACCTTGATCATCTTGAAATAAAAGATATAAAACCTAAGTTTTCCGTTGGAGACAAGGTAAGGATAACTAAAAAGAAAAAGACTTTTGAGAAAGGTTATACAACAAGATGGACTGAGGAGATTTTTACAGTTTCTGAAGTAAAACATACATCACCTGTAACATATAAAATTAAAGATTTTAATGGAGAAGAAATACAAGGTACCTTTTATGAACCTGAATTGCAGAAAACCAATCAAGAGCTGTATAGGATAGAAAAAGTTATTAAAAAAGGAAAAAAGAAGTCTCTTGTAAAGTAGAAAGGTTACCCCGACGAATTTAATTCATGGGTTGATAATAAAGACATTAGAAATATTTAACTATAAAAAATGTTAGATATTTCGATTGAAAACGTAATTTTACCAAATAAACCGTTGAGCAATTTCGAGTTAGAAGATGCTGCAAAAAGATTAAAGATTCCTTCTTTTAGGGGAGTTTTTTTACTAGATACATTACCGAAAAAACCAAATAAAAAAGAATGTGGTATAGTAAACTTTGATAAAAGTGGTGGGCCTGGTACGCATTGGGTTGCTTGGTATAAAAATGGTAAAACTAAAATTTATTTTGATAGTTATGGAATACAACCACCTATTGAAATTCGAGAGTACCTAAAAAGTCCAATACAGTACAATACTGATCAATTACAATCTGGGCAAGTATTTTGTGGGCATTTATGTTTGTACATTCTAAAGGAGTTAAGCTTAGGTAAAAAATTTCAAACAGTGATAAATAAACTTTTTTGATAATAAAAAAATGACGGTTGACAAATTTGGTCCAATGAAAGATGATAAAACAAGCGGTGATGGTGTGTCACTCGCTTACATAAATAATAATTTTTTACGTAAAGATGGAACAACTGTTGTTTCTGGTTCTATAGACATGAATGGTAATACATTAACGAGGGTTAGTAATCCTGTAAATCCTCAAGATGTTGCTACGAAACATTATGTTGATGGAAATTCTGGTGGGTTATTAAAAGAAAATGGTGGATACCAAGCCCTTGGATTTTTAAATATGGGTTTCAATGAAATAAGAAATGTTAAGGAGCCTACAGAACCTAATGAAGCTGCTACTAAAAAATATGTGGATAGGAGTGGCAAAGCTATAGTAGAGAATCGAGACGGCACCTTTTCCGCTGTTGCAAATATAGATATGAAAGGATATAGTTTAACTAATGTTTTGGATCCCGCAGATGCACAAGATGCAGCAACTACAAGATATGTAGACAGCGCAAATAAAGCTTTTGTTTATGGAGCTGATAGGTATATGGCAGTTTCTGACGTTTCTATGGGAGGACGAAGAATTAACAATGTTGGAAGTCCTTTAGAAAATGACCAAGCTGTAAATAAGTTTTACGTAGATACTGTTGTTGAGGTAGCTACTGCAGGTGAAAAAGCTTTAACAAAAAAACAAGATGGATCTTTTTCAATGGCTGGTGAAATAGATATGAATGATAACCCGATTACTGGGTTACCAAATCCTATATCCCGTGATGCTGCTGCTAATAAAAATTATGTTGATAATGGTGGAGCTATCGTAAAAAATCCAAATGGAAGTTTCACGGTGGTGGCTGACATAGATCTTCAAGGTTTTTCTATAAAAAACGCTGCAGCCCCGGTAGAAGAGAAAGATTTAGCACCAAAATCCTATGTGGATAAAAAAGTATCCCTTCCTTCTCTCATAGGTCCTAAACCTATTATAACTGTGTGGGCTGAAGAACAGGGACCAATTGGAGACGGTAATTATGAGTTCTCTTTTGGTAATGGTAATTCAGGTAAAAAGCATGGTTTAGGGGGTTACTGTATGAGTACATCGGGTAGAATTATAAGAGGAAGTTTAACGATTGTTAAGAAGGATCTTAATGTACCAGAAGAGGTGCAAGTTAATATTGTAGTAAATGGAATAGAACAGGTTGATTACTCTATTATTAAAAAAGCGGATGAAATTTGTAGCTGTACGATTTTTCCGAGGGCGTTGGAGGTAAAACAATGCGACGTCGTAAACTTTATCTCAAGATCAGACAACCGTAATGTAACACACGCTTATATATCTATTTTGATAGAATTAGAATTGTAAAAATATAACTTCTTTCTGGAAGTTATATTTTACGTTTGATTGTGCTTTTTATTTTACAGATTGGACAACTGGTAAAGTTACCGTTTGTGTTACAACCATCACAAACACATATATGACCACAATTACAAAATAATATATTAGGATCTTTTTCTAAGCATATGATGCATGTTTCTGATTTAAATGTTTGTTCTTGGTTGGTTGTGGTTGGTAATTCCATTTTAACAACTTCTATTACTTCGGTAACCTCTAAATCAGATAAAGTAACTCTGTTTGTGATTTGATTTTGGATATGTTCTAATTTCATATATTCATCTTCATCAAAATCTAAAAATTCACCATCTTCATCACGATTATCATAATCACTTGGAATATGAGGGTTACCAATCAAAAGATTTAATGAGAAAGATAAATTATTGTTATATGCATCAGCAACAACATCGTTTTTATTAATTTTTATTATTTTTTCTAGCATGAGATATTTATTGAAATCATTTAGAATTGAATTTACATCTCCTTCCATTGAATCATATGAGTAAAGGTCCTGCCATTGTTCCTCCATAACACAGTATAATAATTCTGGTATATTGATGCTAACGACGAGGGAAACAGTCTCTTGTTTGAGTAATATTTTACTACATTCATAGTATAGAGCAGGTTTAAAGTTTTCGAGTAATTCAATGTAATTTTTGTTTTGTGTTCTTCTAAATTTAATTAAATCTCTACATTTAAAAGCTTCTGAAGGGAATCGTTTGGGTGTGTGGTTAATTTTATTCTCAACATATCATTCATTTTATCACTAAAAATATCTATTTTTGTTTTAACACTCATGATTACTATATGATGATTTTCCTGTAAAAATAGAAAAATTCAAAAAAATTTTTAATCTAAAATTTTTCTTTTCTAGATAAAACTAAAAATGTTGGAAGAATATAGAGGTATTACGTTAAACCATTATAATACTAATGCAATTTCAGAAAATGGATTAGATTTACTTCACAAGTACTATTTGTTAGATGGGGAGACCCCACAACACGCGTTTGCTAGAGCTAGTCTTGCGTATTGTGGTGTAGATTTATTTTTCGCTCAAAGGATATGTAATTATGCATCTACTGGTAAATTTATGTTTTCTTCTCCTATCCTTTCTAATGCTCCTATAGATAGTGGTAGTGGTCAAAAGAGTCAACCTATTTCATGTTTTTTATCCTATGTGCCGGACAAGATAGAAGGTATTATAGATCATCTCAAGGATATGTGTTGGTTTACTGTGGTAGGAGGTGGTGTTGGTGCAGATTGGAGTTCTATTAGAACTATGGATAGTAAATCACCTGGGGCTATAGCTTTTATGACCCCGGTAAATGCTGCTATCAATTCTTACAAGCAGGGTAAAACTAGAAAGGGTAGCTATGCCGCTTACCTAGATGTAACCCATCCAGAAATATTAGAGTTTATATCATGCGGATCCCTACTGGTGGAGATATCAATCGAAAAAATTTAAATCTTTTTAATGGTGTAAATATCACCAACGAGTTTATGGAAGCTGTTCGAGATGGTAGAAATTACGATTTGGTAGATCCTAAAACTAAAACTAGAACTCCTACCAATGCTAGAAGGATTTGGGAAACTATCCTAGAGTCTAGAAGTAGAGTAGGTACTCCATATCTAAACTTTATGGTTACTATCAATCAAGATTTGCCCCAGGCAATGAAAGACCAAGGGTTGGTGGTGCATAGTAGTAACCTTTGTAATGAGATTCATTTACCTACAGATGCTGCTACAGATGCTGTTTGTTGTATATCTTCCATAAATCTGGAGTTCTATAGAGATTGGAATGAACGATTTATCCGGGATATTATTCGATTTTTGGACAATGTGTTGGAGGCTTTTATCCAAAACGCACCGGATAGTGTTGCTAAAGCTAAAAAGGGTGCTTTTAGAGATCGTCCTCTAGGATTAGGGGTAATGGGTTTGGGGTCTTTATTTCAAAAAGAGGGTATCGCTTTCGAATCTGATGAAGCTCGAGCCCTAAATATCGAAATATTTCAAAAGCTAAAAAAGTATGCTTTAATGGAAACTAAACAACTAGCAAAAGAAAGGGGTGAATGCCCATCTATGGTAGGTACTGGAAGAAGGAATTCTCATTTACTTGCGGTTGCTCCTACATCTAATAGTTCTCTCATTGTGGATTGTAGTGCTTCTATAGAGCCCCAATTAGCTAATGCTTATGTGCTAAAAATGAGAGCTGGTTCATTTTTGTGGAAAAATAAATATTTGAAAAAGGAGCTTGCCCAATTGGGATTGGATACTAAAGAAATTTGGGATTCTATTATACTATATAAAGGATCGGTTGCTTATCTACCTGTTCCTAATCATATTAAAGAGGTTTTCAAAACCGCAAAAGAGATCGATCAATTTAAAATTATAGAATATGCTGCGGATAGACAAAAATATATTTGTCAAGGTCAATCTCTAAATGTTTTCATCCCTGCTGGAGCATCAAAGAAGTATGTCCATGATGTACACTTTAAAGCTTGGGAAATGGGTTGTAAAGGATTGTACTACTATAGAGGAGAAGCAGTAGACAAGGCGGAAGATATATCTTCTTGTACTAAATGTGTGGTTTAGAATTTTTTTGATTTTTCGAAAATTTTAAATTTGTAATACTATTGGATAGTATTAGAAATTTATATGCGGTATTTTTGGATGTACATTTCGATTGTTTGTCTGCCATGGGGGCGTTGTATTTCTAGTAGATGGTGCGCTCTGTAATGTATGTATGGGGTAGTAGGTGGATAGTAGTACCGTTGTGGTTGTGGAGTGGGTGGATAGTAGTATTGTTGGCGTTGTGGAGTAGGTGGATAGTAGTACTGTTGTGGTTGTGTTGTGGGTGGATAGTAGTACTGTTGTGGTTGTGGAGTGGGTGGATAGTATTGGTGGGTTGAAAAATTTCGTTGCGTTGGTTGGGGTTTTTGGTGTTGGTGGTTAGGAGTGGTGTGTTGAAAATTTGGTTGTTTCGGTTGGGGTTTTTGGTGTTGGTAGTTAGGAGTGGTGTGTTGAAAATTTTGCTGTTTCGGTTGGGGTTTTTGGTGTTGGTAGTTAGGAGTGGTGGATTTTTGGAAGTATTGGGCTACTTGTTGCGCTGTTGGATGGTTTTGTACTCTGCTGCGGAGTAGTTGTATGCTAGATGTATTGGTTGGTATAGAGAAGGGTGGGGAGAAGCCTGGGGATACGTCTGTAGATATGACGTCAAGGGTGTTGTCTATCTCGCCTAAATAGGTGTTCATTCTTCGTATGCTTTCCATGATTTTGATTGCGGTATATATGCTTGATATATACTGCAAAAGCTGTCCTGTAAAAATAGAAAAAATTCAAAATTTTTTTGGACTGACATATGTGATTGATCGAAAAAAAAAAATTGAAAAAAATTTCGATTTAAAAAAAAAGTTTCAAAAATAAAAATTAAAATTTTTTTAAAGTTTAAGTTAGCCTTGGATTCGTGGTTAACTAGTTAGTTGGTTTGTCTGGTTAACTAGTTAGTTGGTTAAGGAATTTGTGTGGGGGTGATTAAGGAATTTATTGTGTGGTTAGTTGTGGTGGGCGTTCTGGCTTATTTTGGAATGCGACCAATTTTTAGCCAGGGTACCCATTTTACTATCAACTAATCCAGTCGGTTGTTAGATAAAATATGTTTTAAAGATAGATCCCCACAGTTAGAGAGAAATAAACCTTTTAAAAAATTGATAGACTGCAGAATGGCTTAAAATTTAATCAGTTGTTTAAATATAAATTAGATACCGATATATACATGGTGTAAGGGATAGATACATATATTGGAAATCTTCGATTTAAAAACCGGAAATATTACAACGCTGATTTCTTTGATGGTCCCAAGACAATGAAATGCATTTTCCATCACTCGTAATCTATGCCACCATACCATCGTCAAGGGGCAACATTTGGCATGAAAAATGATTACCGGTATAGTTTGATGAAATAAAGACGAAATGGGTTAAAACTGCCATAAAACGAGTATACATGTAGTTGTATCTTTAAATGGATCCATAATTATGTGATGGCGTGCTTGGTATACAGTAGTGCATCACTAAAATGCTTTGAGCGCCCTTTTGCCAGAGCATGGCTTATTTTAACTTTCCATATTTTACAAGTGCGACAAAGTTGTTACACGAGGCAGACAAGTAAGGATTAAGGTATAATTACCATTCTTTATGTATCCCCACACAAAGAAATGATGTTCTTATTTTCAACTGAATGATAAGATGTTTATTTCATACATGTGGCCAAACTTCGTCACGTGGTCAAACCTAAATTTCATGACGGCCCTGGTTCTGCTCGTATGCAAGTGCGGTTTCGGTTTTAACCCTTTCGGTGCCATAGGCGAAAACAGTGACTTTTGCGGACGGCATAGATCAAGATCAGACTGCACAGAATGTGCAGTCTGATCTTTGATCTATACCGTCCGCTTGTGTAGTTAAGTCTATACAATCAAAATCTTTGTAAGTTTCAATTGATTGTTTTTAGAGCCGTCGAAAGAGGTTGAATTTATTTATTTGGCACTGAAAGAGTTAAGGATTTGAAAGAAACGGGTATGGGTAAGTAATACTTACACTCAGTCTCATATCCAACAGTCAATGGAGAGGATAGAATCTGCTTCTACTCCATGTATCAGTAAAGAAGTGAAGAGTTAAGACAACTGAGCCACGCTCTGTTAAAAGAGGGTTTAATGCATCTGCAAAAAGTATCAGATCAGCTCAGACTGCGCAGTTCGAGCAGGCTGATCTGTGTCGAAACTTTTTGTTTTTTGTAAATTTTCTGCATGTGCAAGGGCCATCCTACCTCAGGATTTAGTGAGCTGTTAGACATTTTAACTGATTTTATGGAACCATAATTAAGTGATAACTTGCTTTGTATAATGCATTACAAAGATACATTAAGCACCCGTTTGCCCCCTTTTGCATGTGCAAGGGCCACCCTACCTCAGGATTCAGTCGGTTGTTAGGCAAAACGGATTATATGAAACCATAATTAAGTGATAACCTGCTTGTATAATGCATTACGGAGATACAGTAAGCCCCCTTTTACTAGAACATGACACAAATGTTAACTTAATTTGCCATAACATATAGGGTTTAGTCCGGTAAACAAATCGTCATAGATTTTAGGGATAGGTCGAAAAAAAGCCTGGGAATATTATCGTGAGATAATAATGGAAGATAAGTCATTATATTGCCGTTAAGAGACGCACAATGCAATGCACACTTTCATGAATGCACTTGTTGTTTACAGATTGCAATCATTTGGGAAAATGTCGATTTCTAGTAAATGAGCTATGCTCTGTGAAAACGGGGTTTAATGTATCTGCAAAAAGTATCGACTCATTTCAGCCTGACATATGTCAAAACTTGATATTGACCAATTTTCTGCGTATCCAAGGACGATTCTTCCTCGTGATTCAGCCGGTTGTTGGACTAAATGGATTTTATGGATCCATGTGAGGACTTGCTTGGTAAAATGCATCAGGGAGATGTATTAAACCCCTTAACCCTTTACCACACGGCAAAATTTTAGACTGGTCCAAATTGAAAGCATCTGCAGACAATTTCAAAGTGGCTCAAATGGTGCAATCATTTTGCTTTGATTGGGTAGAAAACTTTGTGGGAAAGGAGAAAATGCTGGTTACCAGCATTTTCTCCTTTTCCCACAATGTTTTCAAAAGGCCTCTTTTTCAGAGGCGTTAAAAGGTGTCATTGTGTGGTGAAGGGTTAAATAGATTCACTGCTAAAGTCTTTTTTTTCTTTCAACTTGCAGAAGAATATCTCTGTAAACAATGTTTCAGTGGGAAAAATTTAGTCATTATAAAGATTATCCAATATGTAGAACGATGCTTTCAAAGTTATCTGTTGTAAATTTGTTTCGGTATGAATTGGGTTAACTCTTCTTCCTATTTACCAATCAATCTCATGTTTTACTGACCCCGAGGAAAACGGCTTTTAAAAAATCGCGGAAAAAAAAAAATGCTGGATACCAACATTTTCCTCATTTTGCAACAATGTTTTCAGTCTTTCCAAAGACAAAATCCATCATTCAAGCAATCATTAATTTCTCGTCTGCTTATGCTTTCAATTTCGGTAAGTCTAAAATTTTGTCGTCTGGTAAAGAGTTAGGAGTTTAAGGTCAAGTGAAATGGAAATTCGTGTATTCAGAAAAAGAAATGCTCAGATACCATGGCTGTTCTTATCAGAAAAATCTGATAAAATTTCCGAGAGTGTTGATCAAAGATCAGACAGTATATTGTATACTGTCTGATTTTAATCAGTTCTATCTGTAATCGCAACTAAAATTGCCTTCAGGGCAGACAGGATTAACTCGTTACCAAACGACAAAATCTTAACCTCGTTCAAATTGAAAGCATTTGCAGACGACAAATAAAATGTCGCTCAAATGACTATATTTTTTTATCAAAGCTTAGAAAACATCGTGGAAAAAGGAGAAAATGCTGTTTACCAGCATTTTCTCCTTTTTCCACAATGTTTTCAGAAGATTACTCTTGCGGGGTAGCTAAAATTCGGAATTGTATGGTAAAGGGTAAACTTGCAGATACCCGATCCAAAGATTTGGCCTGACGGGAATATTTAGTTACAGCGCACTGTCTTGAAATTCTGACAGCTAACTTTCACATTAGTTTTATGTTTCTATTGTCGACGAAAACAATCCAATAGAATATTTAAAATGTCTGTTTTCTGCAGATTCAATATTCATGTATTCCATTTACAACATCTCTATTTCGACCGGGTCTATAAATCTGTTATCCTGGGTCGAAACTTTTTGCCATTGATGAATTTTCTGCAGGTCAAGGGACCATTTTCCTCTACAGATTCAGAATTTTATGGATTCATAATTATATTATGATGGTTGCTTGGTATAATGCATCATGGAGGTGCATTTAATTCCCCTTTGCAAAAGCATGACTCAAATGAAATTACTTAAACACTAACATGAGGTATAAATCTTCCTTAAAATTTGATTTACTGGCCCCGTCGGATGCACTTGATTGACAATAAAAATGAGTGTATTTTTTTTTTACCATTGCTGCACAATATCTTGATACTTCTCGCTCAGATAAACTCAGATTAATTACATTAGGCCATGCGTTTTTTAAAGCGAGCTATTCAGATTTTTATTTCTCACCAGACTTAAAAGATGATTTATCAATTAATTCAGTAAGGTGGTAGCTGGCAAATTATCAGTAAAGAAGAAAAAACAAAAGAATAAAAATAGTTTTTATCACATAAAACCTCCCCTGGCAGTGTATTAAACCCATGGCTTATTTTTGATAAAACACTAGTGTATTATCGTTTTTTCGGTCCCAGCTTTGATCAATCTTCAGCCATGAGCGCGTGAAGCTTGAGAAACCAACCACAGTAAATGCTGGAATTTGTACTGCTACGCCGTTTCGCGGAAAAATGACGTCATTGTTGCTAAGGCGTAAACATGTGGACAGATTTTGATTTTCATGTTCAATATAAAGCAAGAAATGCAGCGAAAGCTTTTAAACAACAACGAAATTGCTGAATTAGTTGGACTTACCCCCTCTAGAAACTGTTTTATTCTACTTTCGGTGTAATGCCATGGAGCTATCTACTTGTGTATGTACACATTTGAAACCGAACAACTAAAAACATGGACCCGTGAACAGTATATAGGCAAAAGGTGATGGTACAGGATATTTTTTGTCTGTAATTCTTTTTGTGTGATAAATAGAATCTCACATGAGTGTTTATGTATTATTATTTCTATCAAAGTCGTTGACTAAAATGTCTTTTGACGCTCGCCAAGGCTCGCGTCATACAATTTTAGTCAACTCGTTTGATAAAAATGATAATACATAAACACTCATAAAAAATCCTCTATTTAATGGTATTTCCTTAATGGGCTAAGTAGCCTCTTTAGGTATTTTAGACTGCCCACAAGAGTTTTGCAAAGACTTGTCGGAATGTCACATGATCAATAGGCTACCACGTGTCAATTATGAGGATTCCTATGCAAATCAGTATGATGACGTCATATCTGATGCAATAAGAACAAACGGAGTTACCGATTGCAAAACGACTATCCCTCTATTTAAACGCAGAAAATTGCATCTTTGAATGTAGTCAGTACAATTTTAACAATTGCAAAGAATACTTGATATTTATATCAATTATTTTTGACGAGATTTTTTTAGGAGAATTTTTTGTTCCCGGAGTAAAATCTAAATAGTCCCATTTAAACAAAATACAGGATTTATAAAAGTGTAGTAGCCGACGTGTTTTTAAATGGGTAGAAAACATCGTGTGAAACTGACTTACAAATTCTGGTAATTGGCATTTTCTTCTTTTCCCACAATGTATTCAAAAGTATTTTCCACCAAGGTCTTGAAAACATAAGTTTCATACATAAAAAGTTACTTTTATGCACCTGAATAATTTCAAACATTTCTGCCTAGCATGTCGTTTACGGCTTCAAAAAATTTCGCTATTCTTAGTATTGCTTGGAGAACAGGGGTGTAGTCAGCAAGTTATATATCCTTGGCTTTGAAAAGGGGGAGGAAAGCATGAGTGTAAAACTTAAAATTCTTGGCTGTGGAGTCATTGTTTATGTGTCGAAAAATTACGTTCTTGTCCCCAGACGTCCTGGAATCTTCATTCTTTACACGACGACACAATTTTAAACATGTCCAAATTCAAAGCATTTGCAGACGACAAATTGGAAGTGGCTCAAATGATGGCACCTGCCTTTAATTGAATAGAAAACGTTGTGGAAAAAGGAGGAAATACTGGTTACCAGCAATGTTTTCAAAAGCTTTCCTTCTCAGGGTCCTTAAAACTCGGGATTGTCTTGTAAAGGGTTAACTCTTTACAAGAAGACAAAATTTCAAGTATCTGTCACAACTTGCCGGATACCGGTAATGGACGTCTGACGAAAAATAAACTTTTCAAACAGTTCGTCTCTGATTGCATGTATTTTTTGTGTGTTTCTAATTCGGCGAATTGTCAGGCAGAATCCGTTCAATCTGGTGGAAATAATGGAGCAGACTGTACAGGAAATAGGCGCCCACTCGGAGTACGGTAGCCATACGCTGGCATATGTTTTGTTTGGAATGTAACCCTTAGGCTGTTAAGCGCGACTCGAAGACCTTTTGCGCACTGCGGACAGTGTAGATCAAGATCAGACTGCACAGAACGTGCAGTCTGATCTTGGATCTACAATGTCCGATTAGGAGATATTTTCAAAAAAAAAAAAAGGGGGGGGTGGGGAATCTTTGAAATAGCATTATTTGGTTTTTACTATCACCTTGGCAGTTTCAATTGACTTTTTTTAGCAGGTTAAAGGTTAAATGTACCTTGTCCTGTACTTGTCTGGTTCGCATTTGCTGATGTCCGTTAAATCGGATTCTAGGCCGGACAACTAGGTTACCAAACACGCAACCCTTCAACTGGATGTGGTCCGGACACTAATCGTATTGACCCTTTATCACACGACATTTTTTGACTCCTCCTAATTCAAAGTTTTTGCAGACGACAAATCAAAGGTAGCTGATGACGAAATTTGTCCTTGATGGGGCTAGAAAACATTGTGGGAAAAGGAGAAAATGCTAGTCACCAAGGCTTTCCTGGAGTTTCTTTTTTACCCGGACCTCGCACAATATTCTTCCCTAGCTACTGGCTGCTTTCCATCGTCGAAACAATCATCAGCGGTGAGAGAGGAACGAACCCTTTCGTAGTGACTATCATCAACCCTCGGAAAGAAATTGGCCGAGCTGGGGATTCGAACAAGCGACCCCCTGGTCTTAAGTCCTGTACAGTACCAACTGCGTCACCGGGGCTTGGCGCTTCTCTGAGTAAAGGATGGAACTCCAATCTCCGATAGTTTTTCTGAAATCAGTTGAAGTGCAAGTTTTAATCCTTGGGCTGCTAAGCGCGACTTAAGGACCTTTTGCGGATAGTGTAGATCAAGATCAGACTGCACAGAACGTGCAGTCTGATCTTGGATCTACACTGTCCGATAAGACGATGTCTTTTTCCCAAAAATACCTTTGAAATAGCAAAATTTGGGTCTTTACTATCGGCTTGTAAGTTTCATGTTAGTTACTTAGCAGGATAAGGGTCAATTCTCCTTATTTTGGGGAAGTGAATTCGATACTAACAATTAGGACAAGATTTACTTCCAGCCTGGCTTACAATGTTTACAGAGAAAAATTGATTTTGTTGGGGGCTTTTTATGAAGCCCTATAAATTTACTTAGTTTCTCTGAAATTGATCAAGGTACTTTCCTTTGTAGACCGTTATATTTTTCATCAAAATATAACTTTTTTCACATGTATTTGAGTCATGCTCTGTGAAAAGTGGGTTCAATGCATCTTGGAAAAAAAAGTATCGACCCATATCAGCCTGCGCGGTCCACGCAGGCTGATATGGGTCGAAACTTTTTATTATTGGTCAATTTTCTGCATGTAAAAGGACGAGTCTACCTCATGATTAAGTCTTTTGTTACACAAAATGTTTTATTTTGATTATTTTATGTGATGTCATACTTGGTACAAAGCATTCCTGAGATGCAATAAACCATCCTTTTTTCCAGAGCATGGCTTATTCACAGATTAAACCTTTTTTATGATGATTTCACCTATTTCAATCCTTTTACCAAACACTCTCGAGTTTTATCGACCCTGAGAAACACGGATTTGAAAAAAAAAAAAAAGAGAAAAAAGAAGACAATGCTGGTTACCAACATTTTCTATCAATCCAAGGACAATGTGTATCATTTAAGCCACATTTAATTTGTCGTCTGCAAATGCTGTCAGTTCGGACAAGTAAAAGTAGCTGCTATGTCACTTGTATTTAAAGGTCGCCAGATCTTAATCCAATTGAAAATATTTTAATATTTACGTTTATCGGACAGCGTAGACCTAAGATCAGACAGTACTGTTGGTGCGGTCTGATCTTGTTTTATAGTGTATACAAAATGAATTTAGGTTGCGATAGACATTCTAAAGGTAAATAAGATGTTTTCAAAGTCGCCTGCTGCAAATTCAAGGGGGGGGGGGAGAGGTTTCTAGGTTCTATTATTGAATTAATCATTAAGACAACTGTCAACAATGGTATTTTAACACCCAGGCTGCTAAGCGCGACTTTGTTTGCTTTTGCAGACAGTGTATATCAAGATCAGTCTGCACAGAACGTGAAGTCTGATCTTGGATGTACACTAATCGATAAGGCTTGGTCAGACCTGCTAACGGATATGTAACGGGGGGGGGGGGGGGGGGAACGGACAAAAACATGTAGAACTTGGTTATCCGGTGACAAAATTCATCTCCTCTGCCGCTCGAGGCTCACGCGATCGGTGTGTGGAGCTAGGAAGCCACACAATCACCGCACGAGTACCGCACGTGTAACGGAAAAAAACGCACGTTTAACGGATATGTACATGATAATAAACGGTCTATTAACTGATATCACCGTACGAGTAAGGGACTTGTACCGGATAAAACGGAAGTGCAACGCATGAGAACCGGACAAAACGTACGATGAACGGAAATGTACCGAACACCAACGTACGAGGAACGTACCGGTCACGTGACATGCCGAGGGTATAAATTGTCAGATGCATCCAAAGTCTATCATTTGCATGTCTCTGTCCGTTTTGTCCGGTGGAAAGTTTTGAACATGCTCAAAACTTCCCACCGGACGGAACGGACATCGCCGGACAAGTAGCGGATTCACCGGATAAGAAACGGACATAAAACGGATACGAACGGACACGAACGGATAAAATGATTTTTTATCCGTTACTCGTCCGTTAGCTCGGTGTGACCAAGGCTGTACGGAGGTTTTTTTCTCCGAAAAAAATGAAATTTGAAATAGCGCTATTCGGGTTTTAATACCGGCTCGATAAGTTTCATTTAACTAATTAGTAATTAGCATGATACGGTTTAACTGCTTGGAAAGAAAAACCCAACAAAACAACATAAAGCTTCAGAAATTTATCTTTGACTACAGAATTTTACGCCATACACTTTTCACATAATCAAAGCTGTCTAAACATTGGCTGGTCTTGTTGAAGATGTACATGTATTGTAATTTACAATCTCATAATTAGTATGAGTAATACTATTTTCACATGAACCTTTCCTCTTCGAACATATTTTAAAGAGAGAATTAACTTGTAATCTAAAATACTGGCTTGTTGTATAATATATGAAAAAATAACAAGCAAAATTGGAAAAACAAATCTCCTCTATGACTTTACGAATGTGGTAGTAGGTTAGATAGCTTGTCCAGGAACTGTCTGTTGACCAGTCCTTGGGGTGTATGTTTTTGTTCCCGTGTTCAATACTTAGTTGTATTATATATACAACGGTCGCTGAAAGCAGTGTACAAATTAGGTAGAAAGAGACTGAGAGCAGTGTAAATGTCGATGTTTGACCGGAAGATTTGTCACTATCATGACCGAGGGAAGGAACAAACTTGTTAATCCTTCGAATCTCTAGAATGACAAGAATATTGAGAACAAGAACTGTGAGAGGTGTTACTGCGAAACAAATCATTTCTGTTATCCAGGTGCAGATCTCGTTGAAGAGATGGACAGATGTCTTGATCTCACAGACACCAGAATATTCATCGTAAGTCCAAACATAGGCTTGAAACAATGAGAATACAAAAGCAAGTAACGTTAATACACAAACAACCGTAAATGCACGTTTTACGGTACAGAAATCCTCTTTTTTAAAAGGGAAACAAACTGCGATGAATCGTTCACTGGTAAATCCAAGTATCAGGATCGGCGCAAGATATTGTGGTACCATGTAGACCAACATAAAGATCTGACAAACGATTGGTCGGTTAATTGTTCTTATACCCCAAGCTTGTAATAACTCCATCCATATATGGAGACATATAAATACTGTATGAACTATTGCTATGGAACCAAGGTAGATTGCTGATGTATTTGTACGTCTAACCTTCTTGGATAACCAAATCTTGATACTTAGGGGGTTTCCAATTATCCCAATGATGTACCATATCGGGGTTACGATTCTGTCTACCAGAAGGAGTTGTGGGGCAGCGATACGATGTATCTCATAGAAATTCCTCAGACCAGTGGTATCTAAAGTGGAGTTAAGGATTGCAGCACTCTGATTGTTTGTATGTAAAGCTGTACCATTATCATCCATTTTATCTGAAATAAATTGAGAATGAAAACCAACGAAAGCTTGAAAAGCCAGAGTTTTCAAAATTTTTTACAACAACCAACTATACACTAACTTTGTCGCTGTTATTGTTGTTGTTGTCCTAACAAAATAGTTGTTTGATTAACCCTTTACCACACAATCCAGACTTTTTACGATCCTGAAGAAGAAGCCTTTTGAAAACATTACGGGAAAAAGGAGAAAATGCTGGTAACCATAATTTTTCTCCTATTCCCACAATGTTTTCTACCCTTCCCAAAACAAATTTCAATTTTTCAGTCACTTTTATTTCGTCGTCTGCCAATGCTTTCATTTTCGACTGGTCTAAAATTTTGTCGTTTGGTCCAGAGTTAACTCTTTCAACATCAAATATATAAACTTGATCTCTTTGAACGACTGAAAATACAATCCACTGAAAGTAAGAAAGATTTTTTATCTCATAAGCCAGAAAAAAGGCGGAAGGTATGGATCAAGCTCAGACTGCACGCTCTGTGCAGTCTGATCTTGATCTTTGCCGTCCGCAAAAGCCATCGTTTTATTTTATGGATCTGAAACAGTTAACTGTATGTTTGAATGACGTTTTGCATGTAAGCCAACTTAGACAGGATTTTAGTCACATTATAGCATTAACCCACTCATTTTTTTCTGCCTTTGGTTTCACAAAAATACCTACTTGACGAGGATTCCAACAGGGATCAAAAATGGAATGTCTGATTATAAGTGAGTTATGGGGATGCCTGGTATATTGACTCTATGAATAGTTTCTGTACTCCATAAATATTCCACTGATAAAAGTACAAAGCTAATGTAGGGTAATTTGTGCATCAGTTTGGACAAATCAATCCAGCACGAACTACTCAGCACGTTGCACCAACTCCCACAGCACGTTGCTGAGCTATCAAAGAAAGACATACACCAAAATGCATCGCTGTGAAAGCTGAATTTTTAGGCTGGTTTAAGTGCTTTGATTATATGGCTTGCAACACACGAAAAGGGGCGTTCGGACACTTGCGTAAAGTGTCGTCTGGGATCAGCCTGCGCAGTCCACGCAGACTAATCCGAAACGAAACTTTCCGTTTTTATGTAATTTTCTGTTTTGCGCAAGATTACTGTTTGACAAAATCTAATGTAGTCGTAAAGTGCTGTCTCGGATTAGCCTTTGCGGACTGCGCAGGCTGATCCGAGACGACACTTTACGCCAATGTCTGAATGCCCCTTTTCGCGTGCTGCAAGCCATATCAAATCGCTCTCCGTGCCATTTCATGATTTGAAAATTACAAAACTTAACCCATAGAACGCTAAATGTTGAACGAATGAAACAGACCGCTATAAAACTTATTGTCGCCAGTCCGATAGAGTTATGTCTCTTTGAGGACTCTTGTGCATATATGGTAAGAAATTGAACAAGTCTCGAGAGACAGTACGATTTCATTGGAACCTACATGGTGCCCGACATACTAACCCATAACGAGAAAAGAAAATGAGAAACTTAATATAGTTATTAAACACTGCATCGTAATGAAATTTGTCTCCGTTAGTACAGATGGCTGCGTTTGATTATACTTCATATATGAAGCCATTGATTTTTGTTTACGCTTTGTCCCAGGATTGGGTCTAAACGCACCTTTAATTTGAAGAGTTCCATGATTGGAAATTAAAAAAGCATAAGGAAGACAGTCAAACTGATGCTCTTTCAATGTTGGTTTGGCTTTAAAATGTAACATATTAGCCAGAAGTGTGGAATTAGTATGAGACTGTATGTCCTGTGTCGTCTGATCTTTACGCACAATGTATAAGCAACTTAGCCGGATTCAGTGCTACAAGGGTTAAGCAAGGTAGAGCACATGGTTACATTTCGTAATCTGCGAATTATAGACTAGATAGTCGATATACCATTGATGTTATACGTACATATCCACACAGCTAATAAGTTTGCTTCAGTCCTTTTTTTTTCAGTCTTTGCCCCCAGAACGTAAGAAACAAAAGAACCGCATAAAGGTGTGAAAACGCTCTTGTACATAGTTGTCCATACAATTTATAGAGCATGGTTGATTTTAGGTAACAGTACAACTTAAATTGGAAAAGGGGCATAACTGTGTCAAAATATTTTGTGGGTTACTTGCCTATTGATATGGGCTCCTTTTTTGATAGTAAATAACTAGTCCAAGTTTTAGGTAGGCTAACATCTGCAGTGATGATTGAGATATCAGAAAATGACAACGTTTTTGCGTGCCTGTGCAGACGACGACACAGCTATAATAGTATACCACGTCATTTTCTCTGAAAATAGTCCAGCTAACTAGAAGCAAATAACATTTGATATGATTTGCATAATATCTGAGAAACTGGACAGTTTGCATTTTTTTCGTCTGCCTTGTTTTATTAGTTTAAACATATTCATTTTACATCGATTTAGAAACAAGTTCTTAAAACTTATACTAATCTCTCTCGATTCTGCTCCTTGGGAACTACATCAGTGCTCGCGCTGAATGTGTGGGCTTTTGGACAATACTACAGTTGACACCCTCTCCTGGGTATCGAACCCGGACCCTATGGTTACCAGGCCGACGCTCTACCTCACAACCATGGATACCCTATTTCAAGGTCATTTTACTAATTTCATTACCCCCAACAGCTCACAGAAATCTGTTAGCGATCTAACCTCAGATGTAAACTTGGTAGAAAGAACTTAAGTTGTATTTGCGAGACAGTACAAGTCTAGATCAGACTGCAGTTTCATCTTTAATATTTGCTATGAGATATTCTGGCCAGAAAAAAAAAAAAACCTTGAAGTTGCAATATTAAAAACCTTAATGAAAGAGATTTCCAATTCATTAAGGCTTCTGAAAACATCGTGGGAGGAAAGGAAAAATGCTGGTAACCAGCATTTGCTTCTTTTTCATGTTTTATAACTTTTGAAACGCAAGTCCCATCATTTTAGCCACATTTTGATTTGTCTGTAAATGCTTTCAATATGGAAGACTTCACACTTAGATCGTTCAGTATCATTTTCATAGAGCAGACAAAGTCCATTTGAGGCAACTTAAACCTTAGGCTGCTAAGCTCGACTCAAGAACCTTTTCAGCACATTGTAGATCAAGATCAGACAGCACAGAACGTGCAGTCTGATCTTGAATCTACACTGTCCGATAAGGAGATATTTGCCCCCAAAAGGATAACAATAGCAACATTTGCGGTTTTACTATCGGGTCGAAGATTTCATTTTACATATTTAGCAGGTTTCACGTCAAAGGATTATTTTTTACCAGAGTGCCTCTAAGAAAATAGGTCAAAGCAAATAAATGATCAGACTACATGTCCTTTACAGTTTGATCTTCATTGTATGCAAAAGTATCTCATATTAAGCTGAGCCTTCCTAGAAATAAGTCAGTTTACCGACAAAGATGGCTAATTGTGTATCGTTCTGCTGGCCAATAAATCAGAAATAATGTTCCAAAAAGGCATTTTCTCGGGAAATTTCATTCGAATTTCACACATTTTGTAAATTAATTTTGACGCATCCCACTTTTACATCAATTTCAGGCGATGTAATGGTATCTAATATTGCCTCAAGCTGTGAAGCATATCTTCCCAGGGTCCTCCATGGCTGGTTCGCACAGGCCTTGTATATGTACTCTGAAAATCCTGGTTCGATCCCTGCTTGGGACGGTGGACCTGTTTGACTGACTTTTGACAAAGCGTCAAAGAGACCCAAGCTAATATGGTTGAGATTTAGGAACACCATGAGTAAGCTGCAGTCACTGTGACGTCAGTGAATTACTTTTACCACATTTAAACCTTCTCCAACACAGAAATTATCCCATGACTTACTTTGATAATAGAGTGGTATATAATCGGGTCTTTTTTTAGTCACGATCCTGGTAAATCTGTAGTTAAGAGCTCGCGAATCCACAGAAACCAACCACAACTAGTGCAGAATTTCGCCGTTTCGCGAGAAATGATGTTATTGTTGCTAGGACGTATGTGCGTGGAAAGTTTAATAAGAACAAGAAATACATTATTTTAATTGAATCAAAGAATAGTGGAAAACTTTCAATTTATTTCGTGCTTTCCGGTAGTTTATCGAGAAATAATGGTGGAATATTTTCGATATTTCATGGTCACAACCAGTGAAAAATACAGATTTTATTTTCTAACTCTTCAATTGAAGGCGGAAACAGTAGTTCCCGCGCACTAGTTACCATGCTTGGTAAAATGCGCGTGCCATTCAACCAGATGTAAATGTGACGTAATTTACCGTACATTTCTCGCGCTTTACGTATTATTGTAATCCGTTGTTATCAGGAGGGGGTACGCCACGGGGAATTACCGACAAGAACTGTAGGCCTACTGGATTGATGTAAGTCTCTTCCCCCCCCCCCCACTCGCCAAAGGGTTAGAAGTATGAAAAAGATAGAATATTGCGTGAATTTGCCACTCGTGAAAATATTACCGATGATGTTCACTCGATGAAATGAATTTCGATCTTTCACCGAAAAAAACAAATATCCTCTATTTAGTCCCCAAGAAACTGTTTCATTAGATACTTTCGATGTAAATGTCTCGGAGAAACGCTTGTGTATGTACATTTCAAGCCGAACTACATCTGTAAACATGGTCCAGTAAACTGTTTAGGTTAAATCATACAATACACGATACTTATTTATCTGTCATTCTTTTGATGTGTTAAATAGAATCTCTCATTCGTGTTCACGTATTATCAGTTTAAATCAACTCGTTGACTAAAACATAATAATGCTTACCAAGGCTCGCATCAAATGATTGTAGTCAACTCGATTAATGAAAATGCGTACATAAACACTTATGTCACAACCTCTAGAAAGGTTTGCAAGCAGAGAAGCAAATACAGTTACTAGCCAAAAATATTTTATCACATTCCAATTTTCCATTGACTTTGTGCCCTCTTTTGTGTAGTTCCCCTAAAGGATAACCCATAACTAAACAATCATTTGTTTTTAAGACCCCTGAGAAAAATAGTTTTGAAAACATTGCGGGGAAAAAATGCTATCAAGTGCTATTGGTGGAATTTTTAGCGGACTAAAGATTAAGATAGCCTGACAAGTAATGAGGTAATCTTGGCCGCGTGGTTCATTCCGATTTACAGAAAATAGATCAGCCTGTCTGAAACTTTGTCAATATGTAATGATCCACAACAAGAATTCATTTCCTGAGAAATCAATCGGATGAGCTAATTAATTACTTTTCTCTTTTGTTGCCAGAGATTATAGAAATACAATAAAGCACTTTTATTACCTATATATCCTATTACAAACCAGCTTCTTGTTCCTGATGCTTACCTCTTTACCATACGACAAAATTTTGGACTGGTCCAAAATGATAGCATTTGCAGACGACAGATTAAATATGGCTAAAATTTGTGTTTGAAGGAGTATTAAAACGTTGCTGGAATAGGAGAAAATGCTGGTCCAGAATTTTTTCCTTTTCCCACAATGTTTTTAAAAAATTTATTCATTAGAGTTGGTAAAAGTCGGGATAATGCGGTAAAGGGTTAAAAGTAAAGGTCACTGTACTATGTGTCCAAAAATAACTTTATGATGAGCTATGACATTATCTCTCAGGCAACCTGAAGACTTGCTTTCAAACTGACAATCACAATTGCATCAATTAGAAATGTCTGGCAATGTTTATGCAGTCTCCAATGCCGTTTTCAACATTATCTCAGCTATATCACGACAGCAAGTGTACCTATCCAAGTTTTCCTACGGTTTTTATTTACCACTGCTTTTTAAATTATTCTTTTCAAACCTCAAGCTGCTTTCCAACAACAACCTTATCGAAACAGTGTTCAGTGGTGAGACAGCAATAAATTCTATCCCAATGACGATCATTTGAGTGGGGTCTAATTTGCATTTGCAAAAAGGATCAACCCAGGTCAGCCTGCGCAGTCCGCGTAGGCTGACATGGGTTGAAACTTTTTGCTACTTGTAAATTTTCTGAATGTCCTAGGACCAGCCGGTTGTTAGACAAAACGGATTTTTCTATGGATAAATAATTATGTAATGACTCGCTTGGTATATAGTGCATCACAGGGTTGCATTATATTCCCTTTTGCCAGAGCGCTGCTCATTTGTATCCTAAAAGAATATGGCCGAGCTGGGCTTCTAACCTGCTGCGACAGCAAGATTTCTCGCCTTGTACGTTACCAACTGGGCTACCTGGCTCGGGGTAAAAGATTCAAATTCTACTCGCTGGCCTCTTAGGAAAGCGGACAGTTCAGTATCAGTTCATGAGAACATCATAGATCAACAAGTCTGTATCAGTCTTACAGCTAACATTTCTTATTTCAACCCTTTACCAAACAATCAAGTGTTTAAGCGAGCCCTGTGGAAATCGGCTTTTGAAAACATTGTTGTAACCCGGCAATAACGTAAGCTTTTTTTCTTTTTACAATTTCAACACACTTTCTGACAAATACAGTGAGAACAAGTTTGATTCACAAGACAGCAATCTGAAAATCTATCTTTGATATTTTTATTTTAAACGTGCAGTGTCCCAGGACAATTTTGGTGCTTCTAATAGAGTAGATTAATAGAGTGATTGTTAGTAGTAAAGGACGGTAGCATGGGATCTACCCAGGCCGAGGGTAGATCCCATGCTACCGTCCCTGAGTGCCGTACATCACCCTCCCTGACAAAAATGTGTCCCTAGTTTGCCCTCCCGAAAGAATTTTTTTAAAAAAATATCCCATACTCACGTCCCTGAGAGGGATTTAGCATTCAAAATGGCGGCCTTGGGGATGGCACTCTGGGGACAAAAATGCCCCAGGCTCCCGTCCCTGAGCGGAATTTTTTGCAAAAAAGGGAAAAGGGGGGAGTTTTTCCTAGGCTCTACCCTGAGAGGGATTTAGCATTCAAAGTGCCGGCCTTATCACTGAGTTGGACTTAGTTTTTTCACCCTATGGATGATTTTTCTCTTTCTAATTGCCTGACCATTGAGTTGGACTTAGACTTTTTCTGCATCTCTATGAATGATTTCTAAATGTCTGAGCACTGAGTTGAACTTAGACTTTTTTTACCCTATGTATGATTTTTTTCTTTCTAAATGTCTGATCATTGAGTTGGACTTAGTCTTTTTTACATCTATGAATGATTTTTCTCTTTCTAAAAGCCTGATCATTGAGTTGGTCTTAGCTTTTTTCCCCTATGAATGATTTTCTCTCTTTCTAAAAGGTTGACCATTGAGTTGGACTTAGTCTTTTTACATCTCTATGAATGATTTTCTCTCTTTCTAAAAGGTTGACCATTGAGTTGGACTTAGTCTTTTTACATCTCTATGAATGATTTTTTCTTTCTAAAAGACTGAGCACTGGGTTGGACTTAGACTTTTTTCTGCATCTCTATGATTGATTTTTCTTTTCTAAAAGGAAATTTATCTTATATCACTGAGTTGGTCTTAGCTTTTTTTCCCTATGAATGATTTTCTCTCTTTCTAAAAGGTTGACCATTGAGTTGCACTTAGTCTTTTTACATCTCTATGAATGATTTTTTCTTTCTAAAAGACTGAGCACTGGGTTGGATTTAGTCTTTTTCTGCATCTATGAATGATTCTTACTCTTTGCAGTATAACTCTCTGGAGTATAACTCTTTTGGAACGCGTCTCTTCTAAAAGAAAGATAGAACTTTCGTGGTAGATGGTTAGTCCTGAAAAGGACTGTTGGGTTAGCTCTGAAAAGAGCTGTGACAATTTGAAGAAATGACAACTTGAAGATAGAACTTTCGTCTAACAGCTTGAAGGTAGAACTTTCGTCTGACATCTTGAAGATAGATCTTTCGTGGTAGATGGTTAGTCCTAAAAAGGACTGTTGGGTTAGCTCTGAAAAGAGCTGTGACAATTTGAAGAAATGACAACTTGAAGATAGAACTTTCGTCTGACAACTTGAAGGTAGAACTTTCGTCTGACATCTTGAAGATAGAACTTTTATGGTAGATGGTTAGTCCTGAAAAGGACTGTTGGGTTAGCTCTGAAAAGAGCTGTGACAATTTGAAGAAATGACAACTTGAAGATAGAACTTTCGTCTAACAGCTTGAAGGTAGAACTTTCGTCTGACAATTTGAAGAAATGACAATTTGAAGAAAAGATAGAACTTACGTCTGACAATTTGAAGAAAGGTAGATCTTCCGTGGTAGATGGTTAGCCCTGAAAAGGGCTGTTGGGGTGTCCCTAAAAGGGACCTGGTTTTGGAGGTTGTGTTTTTAAGCACAACCTCCAACCTTTCCGCAGGCTGGACAGCTACTATCCATCCGTCTCTTTAGCCTTTTTAACTGCTGGGCACTCAGGTTGTACTTCAGCGAAAATGGTGGTTCGTTATCGCTGCTCCAATCTTCGGTAGAAGGCACTACGAACGCCTTTTTCTCCTTCTTGCTTTGTGGTAATTGGGCAAAGTCCCAAAAGTCCCACCCGATAAATAGCAGTTTCTCTTCGAAGCCATATCTCTGTCTCCTCGCTGCCTCAGCTTCAAACTTTTCTAGCTGCCGATCTGCCTCTCCCACAGTCTTTCTTAGCTCTTCCACCGTCTTTCTTAGCTCTTCCACCGTCTTTCTTAGCTCTTCCATCGTGAAAATGAAAATGAACAATGTGCGGGAAATGTCGCTGGGTTTTATAGCTTTTCAGACGGATTGAACTAATTGACCCATGACGTCATTTTCTCCTATGTTTTTCCCGCTTCGGCGTTTCATGCTGTTTTGGCTCCAAATTAATGTTATCCAATCAGAATCAGCGTTTTATTTCTAATACTAAATGTTTTATTGTTGACCAATCCGTGGGTTTGTTACATTTTCTTGTTCGGGTTAGAAAAACTAGAGTTTAACTAACCTATGACTTTTTTTGATTATGAGTCTTCTGATAAAATGAAAAGAAAGATGATTATTTAAGATAGCTAACCCTGAAAAGAGTTGCTTTTTTGTACAGAATGCACTTTTTTATACCCCTCTCTTTCTTTTGATTGATTCCATTTTATCTAGCATTTGCATCAGATGTTCAATTTCATGTCTGATATATCTGAAACGTTCTCTTTCTTCTAACCAGAAGAGCAATAAGAGAAAAAATGTTAATCCAAACATTGTACGATACTGGTTCAGGTTTTACAAAAAGTTAATGGTGAATGAGAAAAAATAATCAAGAGTTTAGTGTTTTATATGTGTAATGGATCACTTTTTAGTTTTTTCATCCTATGAATGATTTTTTCTCTCTAAATGGAATTTGTCCCTATATCGCTGAGTTGAACTTAGATTTTTTTACACTATAAATGATTTCTAAATGTCTGAGCACTGAGTTGAACTTAGACTTTTTTCTTTCTAAATGTCTGACCATTGAGTTGGACTTAGTCTTTTTTACATCTATGAATGATTTTTTTCTCTTTCTAAAAGCCTGATCATTGAGTTGGACTTAGTTTTTTCTTCACCTATGTATGATTTTTTTCTCTCTAAAAGACTGAGCACTGGGTTGGACTTAGCTTTTTTTATTCTATGAATGAATTTTCTTTTCTAAATGTCTGGACATTGAGTTGGGCTTAGTCTTTTTTCTGCATCTATGAATGATTTTTTTACTCTTTGGAGTGTAACTCTCTGGAGTGTGAGTCTTTGGAGTGTAACTCTTCTAAAAGAAAGAAGTTTGACAATTTGAAGAAATGACAATTTGAAGAAAGATAGAACTTTCGTGGTAGATGGTTAGCCCTGAAAAGGGCTGTTTTGAGAAGAGCTGATTTTATGAAAATGTTTAATCAGTATCAGCATCAGTCGATTCGCTGTCTGACTCACTCCTTTCAGTGGCGATTTGCGCACGGAAAAGACGGGTCACCTGCTCAGTTTTTAAAATAACATACTGAAAATACATCTCAAGCATGCCCTCAATAATGAGTTCCTTCATCCGAAGGTTATAACAGAACACCCTGTTATTAGCAAGCTCAGCCCTCTCGTATCGTCTTTTCACTCCAGCTAGGCGTTGTTTAAGTAAGACAATTTGTCTCCTTGCTCTTATTAACTTTCGCTCAGTATCCATCCAAGTGACGAGTGGTGATTGTCTTGAAGCCATTGTGAAAAAATGAAATGTATGGAAAATAAATCGCCGAGATTTATAGCTTTTCAGACGGATTGAACTAGTTGACCCATGACGTCATTTTCTCCTATGTTTTTTCCCGCGTCGGCGTTTCATGCTGTTTTGCCTCCAAATTAATGTTATCCAATCAGATTCACCGTTGTTTTTCTAATACTAATTGTTTTACTGTTGACCAACCCGTGGGTTTGTTACATTTTCTTGTTCGGGGGATTTTATTTTTGCCCAATCCATGGGTTTGTTACATTTTCTTGATCGGGTTAGAAAAAACTAGAGTTTGGCTAATCTATGACTTTTTTGATTGTAAATCTTTGCAGTGTAACTCTTCTAAAAGAAAGAAGTTTGACAATTTTGAGTTTTTGACAATTTAAAGAAAGATAGAACTTTCGTGGTAGATGGGTAGCCCTGAAAAGGGCTGTTTTGTTTTTTGGAGGCTGTGTTTTTTCCAGTTCTAATGGCAACACCCGAAATTCGCTTGGCAAATGGGGCATGCTGTAATCTTCCTCCCGAACTCAATATCAACCAAAATGATATCCGGTGTTGTCTTTAATAATAGCTGAACTAATCTTTCGCCGAGATCTTTGTATGGCTGTGTTATACGTCGCAGTTGGTTTTGTTCCTCCTCTCCTACGAGACGAGTGGTTAGTTGCAATAACTGTTGCCCTGCATTTAGATACTCTTGGAGAGCCTCACGTAGTTGATGATTTACCTCCTCCATATTGATAATGTTTCCGAATATTGACACTGCTTTCGAAGTGATCGTTAGCTGAGAATCAAAGAAATGGTGAATGTATGAAAATAACGCTGGACTTTATACGTTTAAGGAGGATTGAAATTTTTTAAAGAGCTCGGACCTGGCAGAAAGCACATACATTTTTTCCATGCTACGTTTCATGCTAATATAGCAAAAAAGTTATGAGACGTTGTATGGGAAAAATGTAACCAGAACAAGTCTTTTGGGGGAAAAACAGAATGAAGAACTCTATTGTTTTTGAACTTTTATTTATTGAACTTTTATTTACTGAACAGAACTAAACATTGAAACATTTTTTGCAATGCATCATAAAAAAATTTCTTGACAATGAAAAAACATTTTCTTAACAATGAAAAAAAATCACAAGCAAACATTTTTTTTGCAATGCATCATAAAAAAATTTCTTGACAATGAAAAAACATTTTCTTAACAATGAAAAAATCGCACTGAAATATTTTTTTCACAATGAATTATTCACAACGAATTAATCGCAATGAATTAATCACAATGAATTATTTTTTCGCAACGAATTATTTTACAATGAATTAATCGCAAAAAACAGTATATAACAAATTTTATAATGCAAATTCGCAAACACCACGAGTTTCACATTTGTTTTCATATTCCGTAATGTCTTTATGTAATTGGTCATACCCAAAAAACATTGTATACTCACTGTCCATATCGTCGAAATCTCGTAGTCCTATGAATGGAGCAACATGTCTATAAGCGTCTTTTGTTGAAAGAGCTGAATATACCACTTCTTCTGTAACATCTCTATCAAATAGAATATACCCTACCATGGTCTCCTTTGATTCTCCGTAGGAATCATGAACAGATCCTTTTTTGTAGCGTAAGTAAAAGTCAAATAGAACTGATTTCATTTTCACAACGTTAAGAAAACTTTCTTCTGTTGTTCCTATGATAAAAAATGTCCATCGGCTTGTGGATCTAAACAGCTTACTAATAACATTGTCTTTCATACAGCTATCTGCTAAATAAGTCTTGAGAACGAGATCCAACCCCGAATCGTCCACCATCGTTGCAATAAAGTTGATTATACCATACACTTTGTAGGACTTTTCTCCTTTTGCAATCCACTTAAACAATTTTCCGATCCAAATTTTCACACAGAAAAATTTAATGTTAAGCTGTGTTCGTTCATCAAGCGTATGCTGTCGAACAAATTCTCCATAAATTTTTTCACGTAGTTCTATTGGTAGCGGCAACATGATTGTTTTTGACCAACGGCTAATATTTTTTCCCCGACTTACTTTGAGTGATTGGTACACAACAATGTGATATGAAATTATTTTCTCAAGCTTTTATAACCATAGGGTACAGTATCAGTACCATTTACAATGACTCTCTTGGTGTATACAGAACGAAACGTTTTTGTTTGTGGTTCACTGGTAACCGTTCTATCTCTGTGTCTTTTAATTTTACAATCATACTGAATTTTGATTTCTACTGTACGATCCAAAGCACATTTCGAATATGTATCGAAATTTACCACCTGTTTTGTATTGTAATCCAGAGTAATCCCCTTTACTTTACATTTGCTTATCTCTTTTCCATCTTTTGTTTTCATTTTGTAAGCATAATTCTTAGGTCCAAGTCCTCTGAATTGAGTAATTTTACAAGCAGGCTCTTCATCAGTCCATTTTCCTAACCGGCTGTTAATAATAGGGGGATTCCATAATTCGGGGTCGTGAATGTACATACAACTATCTGTATCGAAATACAGAACTCTATCTTTTAACTTTTCAAGAACACTGTACAATTCCAATCTTGCATAAGCTGTTACGTAAGAACCTACTACCACATTGGCTGTAGCATGGGTGTCAATATGTTCCAACTTTGATTCATAGTTAACCAAGATGAATGAACAGTCCTCGTCAAAGATTTCTACATGCTTTACAATGAAATTGGGATTGGTGACTAATTCAAAATATTTAGACGGATCGCTGATGTATTCCGTCTGGGTCATTTTTTCACGCTGAGCTAATTTTCCCCAAAGGCAGTTCAACATAATCTTAGCAAATGATCTTCTCCCAGGATTTCTTTGAATACAACTTGGATCAAGACGAACACCTTCTACCTTCTCATATTCACAAACGAACTGATCTTTTTCTGAGTCTGATTGACAGCAATCTGGATAACCACTGGCTTCTTGCTTAATTTTCAAGAAATTGTCCACATAATGTTTAAAGAACTGATCTGACACAGAATTGAAATGCCAAATTTCATACACTTGCAACAATCGATAACCGCAGTCAAGAGCCTTGAATAATTCAAAAGTAACCCAAGTTCCGACCAAAGCCCTCTCTTCTTTACCATGTCTACAAATGTTTGAGCTTTCTTCTGCACATTTCATACAGAGGGGAAACATCATTTTGTTGTTACAGTGAACTGGAAGAACGGGGTGAAACAAATCAGATGGAGGCAAAACTTTGCATTTGATTAATCCCTCATATTGGCGAATATTGTTCATATCAATATTCTCAGCAGACAAAATTTCTGGCTGACCTACAGGGTAGGATTTGTGTTTACAAACATAAGGGTATAGAGAACAGATATCGATGTACTTGATTTCCTTTTTGGTTTTTTCATCAACATCATATCCAATTTTTATTGCATTACATCTTCCCCCGGACAAACCATCCCTCGGATCGATAGGGTCCCAATGTGGATATAACTTTTCAATGAGTTTTTTGTACTCTTTATCCTTCATTTTAGCATCAAATTCGTGTTCCCAAATGTACACTACATTATATCCCATGTCTTCGATATCTGCTATACGTTCAAAAGTACATTTGAACAATTCAGACATGGGTTTTCCATTAATAGGATTGATCTGTTTTCGATCTGTATAGCATACAGGACAACCATGATAAAAATCTCCAAGAAATTCATAAACAGTGTTTGTTTGATGGTGAAAACCATCTACACTATATTTCCCGATTTGAGCTTCACCACCATTTTTTGCATGCTGAATATTAATACCTTTTTCCTGAGCAACGCTTTGAACCCATCGTATCGCTTTCATAGAAAAGCGACGTCTGGATGAGTCTTTACTTGAAATGATAGCTATTTGATTTTTTGGTAAATATTTGCTTCGCCACACCTTGTTACAGGCATCTGCGATGGTAATCGCCTCTAAAAATGGACAAATACCACCCTGTTCGATAAACAGCTTTCTGAATTCAGCACATCCTCGTCTGAGGATATCAACATCTGACCTACAGTACATTTCCATCTCCTTCTGAAAATTGAATTCCTCACCATTTCGAACTTTGTCATTATACCAAACTATAAATTTTGACCTAGCCTCTTCAGACATTGAGTCGGGTTTGTAATAAGACATATCCAAGTAGGGTCCGATGTAACTCCAAAATTCATCTGTATTCGCCCAGTGAGGAAAGTAACCTTTTTTCATTTCTTGAAGGCCAAAGGTGGATGGAAATTTTGCCAAACCAAAACTCATGAAATTGAAAGAATCGATCAGACGTACACCGTTCAGTTCTAACTTCATAATATTGTTTCCATTCATGATCACTTTTGGAAGTTTTAACCCAACTTTGACAATATAGTCAAGAATGAACTGACCGTCATAACCTTTGAAATTATGGGCAATAGCCGTAACCCCTTTATGATGTTTTGAAAAGAGCCAGTTGCAAAATTGACTCAAAGTTTCTTCACCTTGAAAAATAACTTCCCTACCCTCTTCAAATTCACTGCATGTAGAACAATGAAAATCAAGTGATTTATCGATACATTCATCACACGCTCTGTGTGCAATACAATAATTCGGGATGTGTACACCTGTGTCTTGTTTGCATTCAAAATCAAAGAAAATAAACTGTGGTTTTTTGACTACAGAAGAACTCGTCTCGTCATCGCTGTCATGGTTCAACTTACTTTGGTAAGGCTGAATATAGCATTGATGAGAAAAGTTAACAATTCTCTTACAGATATGACACCTTTTCTTTCCATTGCAAACATGATTTTTCTTTCTGACATGATATTGTGCACCGCATTTCGAGCAGAGTTTCACTAATTCACAAATGGATTTCTTTTCTTTACCATTTACAGTTCTGTGATTTTCAAAGCATTCAGCACTAAAAAATCGTCTACTGCAAACACTGCAAACATATTCTTTTGATTCTGATGGACATTTTCCTTCGCGATAACAACCTTTACAGATATTTGAACAAGCATGACTTTCCCGGTGAGTGTAACCCACATCACAGAACTCACAATAATATCCACAACTAAGAAAACCTTTGATAGATTTGATGTAGTCATAATGGTTTTGATGAAAGTACAAATGTATGATCTTACTATTGGCTTTCACTTCTGGATGTTTAAATATTTTTTCCACTTTTGAATGCTGTTGGTGAACTTTAATGACATAGCCTTTTTCATACAAGAATGTTTGAATTTTTTTGTATTTATCAATTCCTACAGACTGTGTTGGTGAAACTCCAGCTTCATGTAACAATTTCTCAGCTTCAGTCTTTTGAAGAGGACATTTTGAATGACGAATACGATCCCATTTTCTATTCCATGCCTCGGTGTTTTCACGTTCACTGTAGCAAATTCCCACAACAACGGCTCTTGCGAAACATAGTTGGTCATGATTGTCAATTTGAATAATAGATCGCTTCTTCTGGGCAAAAAACTTTGAATCTAATTCTGACGATCTATTTTTTTGTTTTCCGCTACCACTTGGTGGTGTTGTATGTGTAATGTCAAATGTCATGAATCCATCGTTCAAGACGAAATCTGTATTCGATTGTAAAACTCGTTCAATTTCATTCAGCATAGTTTCACCTTGTAACTGGTCTGCAGCTAAAAAAGGAATATGGATTCCCATTTCCAACGAAGGATGATTGATGGTAATTCTAATCATGTCCGTCGGGTTGGCATTTAACTTTCGAATGATTTCACAGGTAACATCGTCAAATAATCCAAGGAGTCTCTGAGGTGTTAATTCTTCAAATTTCTTAAAACTCAGCATCAGCACATGTGATTCTGTTTTAAATTTTCTTGACTTCTTATTACCCTTTTCTGTTAAATCATATAGACTTTTCATGTCTAAGTTAGAGTTGGTACTTTCATCGTCGCTATCATTTTCTTCTTTCAACGGTTTAGTTTTTTTCTTTTTTATTGGTGGAAACACCTCATCGTCACTTTCTTCTTTCAAAGGTCTAGTTTTTTTCTTTTTTGTTGGTGGAAACACCTCATCGTCACTTTCACTGTCTGAATAGGTTATTATTCTTTTTCTTTTACCCATCGTTTTAGCTCTGAGTGAAAAGACAATAATGCCAAAGTGAGAAAAACTAACAATTTATATACCCTCTCCGTTGTAACAGTGTATAAATAAGACGTTAGTTGTGAAAATCTATTCATTCTCCTACTCGATCTCAGACAGTACAGCTGATAAAAAATATGAGTGAGTTAAAGCTGAAAAATACATCACCACTTAGTAAGAGGGTGTATCTGTATGTTAATCCATACACCCACGATTATGAGATCAGCAATATACCATCAAAGTATAATGTTAAACATATCGGAAACTATGTGGGATCATTTTTATCCCAGCAACATTTAGAAGAAAAAGATGTTTACCGTACTACCAGCTACAGAGTTTTGGATCAAGCGATGATTGACAAACGATATGGTGCGAATGGTGTGAGAACAAATATTTGTTTCACATGCAACGAAGCAGGACATTGGGCCAAAGAATGTGCAGAAAAAGAAAATCAGCTAGGAACAATTGTTTTTGTCTACGTGAATCCACACAGTCACGACATTGAGATTTTACCATCGTTTTACAACGTTGATGGTCTCAAAGATATAAAATTTGTCGGCACACTAAATTCATTCTGTAGTGAAAATACATGGAAAAAAAGTTCACCACAAGCTACATCCTCATCGGATGAAACTCAGATCGTAGACATGCAGAGCGATACAGCGGCTAACAGCGATTCAGAAATCTGCAAAATAACAGAACAGGCAGAGAAAAAAAAAATCTACAAACGATAATCTAAGAAAACAACAAACTTTGGATCTAAAAAACGAATTTTCTGCAGAACCGGGTTGTTCGTACGGAAAGGAAAAACAGCAAAACATCGAAAAGAAGAAAAAACGAGTAACAAAGAACTATTTCTTTTACAAATCAACAAAACATGAGGACAAAATCTGTCCAGATGTGGAATTAAAAACCAACGATAGGAAAAGAAAACGTAAAAACAAATGTGAATCTGACATCTCAAAGAAAAAAGAAAAAACATACTGAGTGAAAAAAAGATTTCAATACAATAATGATTATAAACAAAAAAAGACTGACTTGATTTTTTTCATTCATTTTTTGTCTTTTACAGTTCATTCATTTTTTGTCTTTACAGTTCATGATTTGATTTTTTCATTGTACATAAGTTCTTTTTGAAATAAAAAATATAAAAATAATTACTTCTTACTTTTGACTTTTTTCTAGTTATGACTGTAAGTCTTTTTTTACTTTTGACAATTTGAGAAGAAAGATCTTTCGTGCTAAATGGTTAGCCCTGAAAAGGGCTTTTTTGAAGGATCTCACATTGACATCCAGCTCTACGATTCTTCCGCCCGATCCACTGGGATGATTTCACATCCACAGTGTTCGCAGCAAATCATCGAACCTTCATCATCATCATAAAATCCTTCATCTGTATCTGGACAGTTATGCTTCTGCCCAAGATACTCGAGTATGGAAAAACATTTCCCACACTCTATCAGACATCTGTTTGCACAGTGAGGACATACAAGAATTCGAACCATTCTGGAACAAATATGATTTTATGTAAAATATCACTGGGCTTTATAGCTTTACAGGAGGATTGAACTAACTGACCTATGACGTCATTTTCTCCTATGTTTTTTCCCGCGTCGGCGTTTCATTAACATTGTGCAATCAAATCGACGGTTATATTGGTGTTTTTTACCACTCCTAATTCGGTGTCACACAGTACAATACCGGTGCTTTCCGCCAGGTCCGCCCTCTTTAAAAATTTCAATCCTCTGTAAACGTATAAAGCTCGGTGTTATTTTCATACATTCACCATTTCTTTGATTCTCAGCTAACGATCACTTCGGAAGCAGTATCAATATTCAGAGGCAGTTACAATATGAAGCACAACTTAGATGAAATCAACTTGAGCGATTTTCCATCAGTGGAAAACAATGGAGACGTTCTTTCATCAGTTATGAATTCGACAATTATCAATCCACCACCGGAGTTAAATTCGACAACCATCATTCCAGCGATAGTGTTTGACAACATTTATGAAGAGGTAAAGCAGCTAAATTTGAAACAAGATAGCATGATGATCCGAATCATAGATCAGTTGGAGACTTTAAACAGACATTTGGAGGAAATTAAAACTTTAACCGCAAGTACTGATCAGCTCAGTAGAAATATCGAGGTTCTACGTCAACAGGATCAGCTCATTTCAACACCTCCTGTGAAGATTCCTGTGGAGTTCGAGTTTGATAAATCCAATCTTCACAACTTAGTGGACTCTATCGTAAGTGTTGTGAAGAAAAATCAACCAAAGAAAAATCAACCAAAGGAAAAACAACCAAGAAAAACAACAAAACGGAAATCTGAGGAAGATGGTAACCATCTCCACAAGAAGCAGCGAGTTGATCAAAAACCAACTATACCAATATTGACAGGGCAGGGCAAATACGGGAAAAACATTGACAATCACGTTGATTTCAAGATCCCGAAAAAACCAAAGACAGAACGAAAACAACCAAGAAAAAACAACAAAACGGTAGGAATATGAAAACAAATATGAAACTCGTGGTGTTTGCGAATTTACATTGCATAAAATTTGTTATATACTGTTTTTTGCGATTAATTCATTGTAAAATAATTCGTTGCGAAAAAATAATTCATTGTGATTAATTCATTGCGATTAATTCGTTGTGAATAATTCATTGTGAAAAAAATATTTCAGTGCGATTTTTTCATTGTTAAGAAAATGTTTTTTCATTGTCAAGAAATTTTTTTATGATGCATTGCAAAAAAAATGTTTGCTTGTGATTTTTTTTCATTGTTAAGAAAATGTTTTTTCATTGTCAAGAAATTTTTTATGATGCATTGCAAAAAAATGTTTCATTGTGATTTTTTTCATTGTTAAGAAAATGTTTTTTCATTGTCAAGAAATTTTTTATGATGCATTGCAAAAAAAATGTTTCATTGTGATTTTTTTCATTGTCAAGAAATTTTTTTCATTGTCAAGAAATTTTTTTATGATGCATTGCAAAAAAATGTTTCAATGTTTAGTTCTGTTCAGTAAATAAAAGTTCAATAAATAAAAGTTCAAAAACAATAGAGTTCTTCATTCTGTTTTTCCCCAAAAGACTTGTTCTGGTTACATTTTTCCCATACAACGTCTCATAACTTTTTTGCTATATTAGCATGAAACGTAGCATGGAAAAAATGTATGTGCTTTCTGCCAGGTCCGAGCTCTTTAAAAAATTTCAATCCTCTGTAAACGTATAAAGCCTGCGTTATTTTTCACACATTCACCATTTCTTTGAATCTCAGTTAACGATCACTTCGAAAGCAGTGCCAATATTCGGAAACATTATCAATATGGAAGAGGTAAATCATCAACTACGTGAGGCTCTCCAAGAGTATCTAAATGCCGGCCAGCAGTTATTGCAACTAACCACTCGTCTCGTAGGAGAGGAGGAACAAAACCAACTGCGACGTATAACACAGCCATACAAAGATCTCGGCGAAAGATTAGTTCAGCTATTATTAAAGACAACACCGGATATCATCTTGGTTGATATCGAATTTGGGAGAAAGATTACTTTCGATAATGGGGCAATGGTGATCAGAAAAAGAGTTGAAGCATGCCCCATTTGCCAAGCGAATTTCGGGTGTTGCCATTAGAACTGGAAAAAACACAGCCTCCAAAAACAGCCCTTTTCAGGGCTACCCATCTACCACGAAAGTTCTATCTTTCTTTAAATTGTCAAAACTCAAAATTGTCAAACTTCTTTCTTTTAGAAGAGTTACACTGCAAAGATTTACAATCAAAAAGTCATAGGTTAGTTAAACTCTAGTTTTTTTCTAACCCGATCAAGAAAATGTAACAAACCCATGGAATGGTCAACAATAAAACCCCCGAACAAGAAAATGTAACAAATTCATGGATTGGTCAACAATAAAATCCACGAACAAGAAAATGTAACAAACCCACGGGTTGGCCAACAATAAAACATTTAGTATTAGAAATAAAACGCTGGTTCTGATTGGATAACATTAATTTGGAGCCAAAACAGCATGAAACGCCGACGCGGGAAAAAACATAGGAGAAAATGACGTCATGGGTCAACTAGTTCAATCCGTCTGAAAACCTATAAAACCCAGTGTCATTTCCCGCACATCGTTCATTCTCTTCGACTTGTAGACAACATGGAGTGTGGTTTAAGAGATATGGATTTTTGGGACCTTGCCCAGCTATCATCCAGAAAAAAGATGGACGACAAGAAGAAGGAGTTCGTCGTACCCCAGACCGAGTGCTGGGATGATGACAACAAGCCAGCGTTCTCGCTAAACTTTAACCTAGACGCTCAGGAGCTGAAAAGGTTAAAGAGGCGGACAGCGAGTAGCTGCGCAGCCTGCAGGAAGGTTGGAGGTTGTGCTTAAAAAACACAACCTCCAAAACCAGATCCCTTTTAGGGACACCCCAACAGCCCTTTTCAGGGCTAACCATCTACCACGGAAGATCTACCTTTCTTCAAATTGTCAGACGTAAGTTCTATCTTTTCTTCAAATTGTCATTTCTTCAAATTGTCAGACGAAAGTTCTACCTTTAAGCTGTTAGACGAAAGTTCTATCTTCAAGTTGTCATTTCTTCAAATTGTCACAGCTCTTTTCAGAGCTAACCCAACAGTCCTTTTCAGGACTAACCATCTACCACGAAAGTTCTATCTTCAAGATGTCAGACGAAAGTTCTATCTTCAAGCTGTTAGACGAAAGTTCTATCTTCAAGTTGTCATTTCTTCAAATTGTCACAGCTCTTTTCAGAGCTAACCCAACAGTCCTTTTCAGGACTAACCATCTACCACGAAAGTTCTATCTTCAAGATGTCAGACGAAAGTTCTATCTTCAAGCTGTCAGACGAAAGTTCTATCTTCAAGTTGTCATTTCTTCAAATTGTCACAGCTCTTTTCAGAGCTAACCCAACAGTCCTTTTCAGGACTAACCATCTACCACGAAAGTTCTATCTTTCTTTTAGAAGAGACGCGTTCCAAAAGAGTTATACTCCAGAGAGTTATACTGCAAAGAGTAAGAATCATTCATAGATGCAGAAAAAGACTAAATCCAACCCAGTGCTCAGTCTTTTAGAAAGAAAAAATCATTCATAGAGATGTAAAAAGACTAAGTGCAACTCAATGGTCAACCTTTTAGAAAGAGAGAAAATCATTCATAGGGAAAAAAAGCTAAGACCAACTCAGTGATCAGGCTTTTAGAAAGAGAAAAATCATTCATAGATGTAAAAAAAGACTAAGTCCAACTCAATGGTCAGACATTTAGAAAGAAAAAATCATTCATAGGGTAAAAAAAAGACTAAGTCCAACTCAATGGTCAACCTTTTAGAAATCATTCATAGAGATGCAGAAAAAAGTCTAAGACCAACTCAATGATCAGGCTTTTAGAAAGAGAAAAATCATTCATAGATGTAAAAACTAAGTCCAACTCAGTGATCTGACCATTTTTTACCCAGCCTGTCAGTCATAAGACCGGCACTTTGAATGCTAAATCCCTCTCAGGGTAGAGAGCCTAGGAAAAACTCCCCCCTTTTCCCTTTTTTGCAAAAAATTCCGCTCAGGGACGGGAGCCTGGGGCATTTTTGTCCCCAGAGTGCCATCCCCAAGGCCGCCATTTTGAATGCTAAATCCCTCTCAGGGACGTGAGTATGGGATATTTTTTTAAAAAAATTCTTTCGGGAGGGCAAACTAGGGACACATTTTTGTCAGGGAGGGCGATGTACGGCACTCAGGGACGGTAGCATGGGATCTACCCTCGGCCTGGGTAGATCCCATGCTACCGTCCTTTACTACTATTGTTGACGCACAGTGGCTGCTATTTGTATGTTTCGTGTTCAGCGCTATTTTCAGCATTACTTCATTAATATCGTGGCAGCCATCCATATTTTCCTAAAGTTTCTTTCAACTGTAACTCGCACAACAGTCTTCCAAGCCACTTGCTGCTTCCCCACATACACACCGTTAAAGCAAGTGAATGAATTCTGTCGCAAATACTATATCCGATTCAAAGAAAGAAAGAGGTTGAGATGAGGATCTTACCCGTGAGCCCTGGGTCCGTATTTTTGATTTATTCTCCATGTATCACGTTGTTTTGTATATTGTATGTGCAACTGACGATGTACTATGCACAAATCAAAATAAAACATGTACTGTTCTGTTCTCTCACTGACAAAAAATACCATATGCAATTATTCATCACATTAAAAATTAAGGCTAAACTTCTCTTATACCATTCTATTGCTGGCTTTGAAATTAGTATTTTTCCAAAATGGCTAATCCTTTGCCAAATAATGCCATTTTTTTCATGACTCACAAGGTTTTCTATCCTTTCAAAGACTAGCTTCACTTTTTCAGCCCCATTTGTTTAAAACTGTCATCTGAAAATGCTTTCCATATGGACATGTCTAAAATTTTGTCTCAAGGTAAGGGGTAAGTAAAGACTTCTTTACCATAAGAGATTTGTCAGAAAAAATGTTAAATGCTATAATCCTTAATCCTTTACCTCACAATCCCGACTTTTAACGACCCTGAGGAAGAAGCCTTTTGAAAACATTATGGGTAAAGGAGAAAATGCTGGTTACGAGCATTTTCTCCCTTTCCCAAAATGTTTTCTAACCTTTCAAATATGCAATTTTTGAGTCACGTCTGTTTTGTCGTCTGCATAACCTTTCAATTTGGACAAGTCTAAAATTATATCGTTTGGTAAAGAGATAATCGCCCAGATGGTCGATGAAAATTACTTAGATAGGAAAATTTCAAGGCAAATTTCCTAATAGTTAATGAAAATCGGTTTGCCGAGAAAACTCCTCAAAATCTAATTTACTTTTGTCATCCCAATTCTCATCAATAAAATTTCTTATACCTGTTATTTTTTGTCAGGTTTTTTTTTTATATTTTACGAGTAAGTCACCAATAAAATTTAGCCGCGCTCTGTAAAACGGAAGCTTAATGCATCTGCAAAAAGTATCGACTCAGATCGGACTGCGCCGTCTGCATGGGCTGACCCAAGTTGAACCTGTTATGTACATAATCGATCTCATGGATCCATAATAATGTGATGTCTTGCTTGATATGCATTAAACTCCCTTTTCTCAGAGCATGGCACAATTATATTCCCCTTGCCCAATTTATTGATTATGAAATTTTTCCTACAATTCTTAAGTTTTTTTTTCGCCATAAGTACTAGCAAAACCCATCCATTAGGGCACCAACATTTGGTTGCAGTTCCTATTTTGAGTGAAAATTATACGTTGAAAAAGGAGCATAACTGTGTCAAAAGGAATTTCAGGGTTATCTGCCCTTCTCATTCTCCTTTTAATCACTACCAAACAGTGCCGAGTTTTAACGACCCCGAGGGAGAGATATAATCTCGAAAACATTGAGGGAAAAGGAGAAAATGCTGATAACCAACATTCTCTCCTTTTTCCCCAAAATGTTTTCTACCATAGCAAATACAAGTACCTCTATTTTTAGCCTCTTGTTACTTGTCGTCTGCAAATGCTCTCAATTTGGACGAAACTTTGTTGTTTGGGACAGAGTAAATAGTAAAGAACTAACCTGAGTTTTATGTAAATATAATCTGTGGTGATATTGATATTTGGGAATTCCAAAGTTAACATCAGAAAATGCCAATGGCGACGTAGATAACAACGCGTGCTATCACAATCCCGCCTTGTTTTCTTTCAAAACCGCCCATCAAAAAAATCTTACATACTTCACTCTAAAGTGTCCTGTATTTTTTCATGGTCACTTGATACCTTACGGCAATCACATTTATGTCTCAAGATATCTTCTGTAGTGTTATTTTTCCTTCCTAGTAAATAGTATACTAGACAAAATTTCGTTTACCTAACAATGTACATCTTTATTCACTTTTTGAAATGAACCATGTTCTGCGTGATGTATTGTACCAAGCAAATCATCACATAACTATGAATCCATAAAATCCATTTAGTCTAATAATAATAATAATGAAAAAAAAAAAAAAAAAAATAGCAAAAAGTTTCGACCCATGTCATCGATACTTTTTGCAGATGTATTAAACCCCCTTTTCATAGAGCATGACCTTTTGCCATTGCACCTTTTGGACGGTATTTCTGCACTTGGAAAATGTTTTTAACTATTAGAGAGGAAAAATTGTGTAAAAAAGACTTAGTTATTGCAATAAAAGTAAGACAGTATATGTCAGAACATTCCATTAGTATCTACCAGTGTTGACTCAAGGTCCGACTGCTATTTGATCTTGTTTAACCCTTTACCAAGCAATCCCTGGTTTTTACAACCCAGAGGAAGAAGCCTTCTGAAAACATAGTGGGAAAGGGAGAATTTTTCTAGTCTTCTATAGTCAAGTTTCAATTTTTGAGTCACGTTTATTTTGTCATCTGCAAATGCTTTCAATTTGGATAAGTCTAAAATTTTGTCGTTTGGTAAAGAGTTAATTAACACTTTGCCTGACAAAAGCTTTTTGGCCTGTTCACATTGAAGGTATTTGCATAAGAACGTGTTAGATTCTGCTCAAAAATGGGATTCATCCACCAAAGTTTAGAAAATAATGTGGGGAAAAAGAAGAAATAGAGGATGCTTGTTTTTTTTTCGGTGAACGATCGAAATTTATTTCATCGAGTGAACATCATCGATAATATTTTCACGAGTGGGCAGCCACGAGGGAATATATTGCGTTGATTTTCACGAGATAAAATAAATTTCGATCGTTCACCGAAAAAACAACAACAAATATTCTATTTATTTCATGTTTCAAACCCCTTCTTTGTCGGGACTTTCTTCAAATTCCGGTACAGTCGTTTTTGGTAACCCCTGCCACATTAAAACGCATTACAATTTTAAGTAAAGTGCGAGAAATGTAGGGTAAATGGCACCCTAAATGTGAATGGAGGTAACTAGCGCACGGGAACTACTGTTTCCGCCTTCAATTGAAGAGTGACGGAAAAATTTACGGTAAATTTCACTGGTTGTAACCATGAATTATCAAACCTTATAATCTACCATTTTTCCCGATAAACTACCGAAAAGCACGAAATTAAATGCTGTCCACTGAAATCCTTTTGTAGACGACAAATTAACCTTTAGGCTGCTAAACGTGACTCACTGACCTTTGACGGACAATGTAGATCAAGATCAGACTGCACAGAACGTGCAGTCTGGTCCTTGATATACACTGTACGATAAGCGCATATTTGCCCTCAAAAACTGCTTTTGAAGTAGCAAAATTTGAGTTTCATTATCGGCTTAAAAGTTTCAGGATAAGGATTAATCATGATTTCATGATTTCTTGGGATTGTTTGTTCACCGCTTAACACACAATACCACGTTTTATCGACCCTGAAGAAGAAGGCTTTTGAAAACATTGTTGCAAAAGAAGAAAATGCTGGTAACCAGCATTTTCTCCTTTTTCCACAATGTTTTCTACCCTATCAAGGACATAAATCATCATTTGAATCATTTCAGCCACATTCAAGTCACCGTTTGCAAATGTTATGAAACTGGACCATTCTAAAATTTTGTCCTTTGGTAAATAGATAACTCTTTACCACATGACAAAATCTTATACTGGTCCAAATCCATTGCACTTACAGACACCATATTAAATGTTTCTGAAATGGTGGTTTTTTTTTTTTTTTTTTTTTTATTTTTTTTCTTCAAATATTGAAAACGTTATGAGAAAAGGAGAAAATGCTGGTTACAAGCATTTTCTACTTTCCCACAATGTTTTCAAAAGCCCCTCCTCCCCCTTTCGCGATTGTTGTTAGTCCTTTACCACGCAATCCCGAGTTTTTAAGAATCTGAAGAAGAAGGCTTTTGAAAAGATTGTGGGAAAAGATGAAAATGATGGTAACAAGCATTTTCTCCTTTTCCCACAGTGTTTTATACCTAGTCAAAGACAGAAATAATCATTTAAGCAGCATTTAATTTGTTGTCTGCAAATACTTTGAATCTGGTCCAGTCCAAATATTTGTCGTCTGGTAAAGAATTAAAGGGTTACAAGAACTATCCTTAAAAAAGATAGACAGCGTAAATTTGTCAGCAAATAGGCGGGCCCTTAGAAAAACATGTCTACACATTTGACCAATCACAAATTTCTATTTATTCATTTGTTATCAGTGCCAAAAAGTGGGTCAAAAGCCAGCGCATTCAGCTAGCCCGAAAAACAATAGACAGTCTGGTGCAGGGTAAACAAATACTGGGGAGGAAGTATCTTGGGAAATCATAATTTGATCTAGAATAACAACCGTATCCAGTTTGCCGCTACAGACATATCTGATTCCATTTGGAAATATTTCGGCCATTATTTAGAAACAAAACCATAAAGCTGTCATCACAGAATAAAGCAAATATTATTTGTTATTTATGTTGTTTGTCTTTGTTTCCGGACTATGGAGACCCATAATTTACAAAAGTTTTAAATCCATTCAAATTGCAAGCATTTTGCAGATGACAAATAAATTGTAGTAATGCATTTTCTTCCTTTCCGGCATCTTTAGCTCTACTGGATGAAGGCTGAAAGAGCTAGTGATGCCATTGAGTGGTTTCCATCTTCTGTCCGCTTAACTTTTTCTCGTTTGTGGGATTAAGCCCACATTTTTGGTCCGTTTTTTGTGCAACTTGCACAGCTTGTTTATATAATCAATAGTTTGAATCCTAGTGAAAAAATGAAAACAGACGTTTCGGCATTTGATAAATAAAAAAAAAAAGATTTAAAAATGTACATTTCTTGCAAGTATGATTAAGTTTGCATTTTAACCCTGAACTGGTAACAAATTTCATGAAGGGATTTCAACCGTATTGAAGATAAGGAAAATCCAATCATCATTTTCGGAAAGAAAGCCAGTTCATGAGTTACCCTGGTTTCGGTAATCTACAGTGTTGGTTGATTTTTTTTTTAAAATGCAGGGATTGTCAATGAGTACTGAAACACTAAAAAATGATTAGATTAAAAAAGAAGGGGTGTGAGAAATCAAAGTTTAATTATTTTTGCTATTTGTACACGCAAATTGTAATACTGTTTTATACTGCCACCCTGGAGGCCGTAGTTTCAAGCCCAGTCGAATCCCTCAAAAGTCTGTTTTAGTTGTCTTTATATTTTTCTTAATCTGAGTTTATATTAGATGTCATATGATCAAAATAGCTCTAAATCTGCTTAAAAAAAAAAAAAAAAAAAAATGATTTAAAGCCTTTTCAAGATTTGTTTTCGAGGGGAAGTCAGGGGTCCACCAAGTCTTTTGCACTTTCATGTACATAGATTCTTAATGTGTGGCACGAAGTTTGGCCGTTTGAAATTAGAAAGAAAAGTAATTTCTCTCGTGAAATAGATCTGATTTTGTACATAGGAAAAAAATATCTTATTCTAACTATTTGTACGTAACTTTAACTTCTTCCTGTGACTGACAGTGGAGCGATTAAGACCCACGTGTGCCTCTTGTTTGAAAAGCTCCGTTTCTTAGACTTGTTTAAACACGAATTTGTTGTGAACAAATGAAGAAACAATTCTAGCAAAAAGAAAATTTTCATTCTGTCACAATATGTTCAAATATTAGAGGATTTTGGGTTCTTTTTCTTTCAGTGAAATTTATTTCATGCTTTCCGGTAGGTTATCGAGAAATATCAAGTAGGTGGCTACTAGTAGCTGGCTACTAGTAGCTAACTTTACCTATCTGCAACGCATTACAGTATTACGTCAAGCGCGAGAAATGTAAGGTAAATTACATCATATTTCCATCTGTTTGTGAGGCATGCGCATTTTATCTAGGTAACTAGTGCGCGGGAACAACTGTTCGCCTTCAGTTGAAGAGTTGAATATGATTCGTTGAAATATTTTGAAAAATTTCTCTAAATCTAGCCAGCTACATGTACATTTTAATTCATTATTTCGCAAAAGTGGAAAGTTGTCCCATTTTCAGATCAAGTAGCTGGCCCCTTTAATAACCGGAAATGCTTCCATTTTCAGTTTTCTCGTGCATTTATAGTCTCGTTTATTCAAAACGAGCATTTAATGTCAAAAATCGCTCTTAGGCTCGCCAGCTACTTGTACCTTTTGATTTCCCTCGAAGTAAAATTGAAAGATATCCGCATTTTCATGACGAGTAGCTGGACCCTTTAATGAATAAGAATGGATTGGTTTTAATAGCTTTAATTTCTCCTAAGTATCCTCAATATGATTCATCAAATTACTTTAAAATATATATCTTAAATTTAGCCAGCTACTTGTACGTTTTTAATCATTACTTCGCAAAAGTGGAAAGGTGTCCCATTTTTAGATCAAGTAGCTGGCCCCTTTAATAACCGGAAATGTTTCAATTTAGAGTTTTCTCATGCATTTATAGTCATCTTTATTCAAAACAAGCACTGAATTTCAGAAATCGCTCTTAGACTCGCCAGCTACTTGTACCTTTTGATTCACATTTTCATGACGAGTAGCTGGCCCCTTAAATCGATAAGAATGGATCGATTTTGATATTTTTAATTTCTCCAAAGTGTCCTCAAAATGATATGTTGAAATATTTTGAAAAATCTCTTTTAAACTCGCTAGCTACTTGTACATTTCAAATCATTACTTCGAAAAACAGCAAAGTTGTACAGTTTTCAAATCAAGTAGCTGGCCCCTTTGATACCAGGAAATGATTCAATTTTTAGTTTTCTCATACATTCATAGTATCTGTTATTCAAAACAAGCATTTAATTTCAAAATTCGCTGTTAGGCTCGCAAGCTACCTGTACCTTTTGATTTCACTCTAAGTAAAATTGAAAAATATCCGCATTTTCCTGACGAGTAGCTGGCCCCTAAAATGAATAAGAATTGATTGATTTTGATATCTTTAATTTCTTCTACATATCCACAATATCATTTGTCGAAATATTTTGAAAAATCTCTCTAAATCTAGCCAGCTACTTGTACATTTTAAATCATGATTTAGTAAAAGTGCAAAGTTGTCCCATTTTCAGATCAAGTAGTTGGCCCCTTTAATAACCGGAAATGTTTCAATTTCGAGTTTTCTCGTGCATTTATATTCTCTTTTGTTCAAAACGAGCATTCAATTTCAAAAATCGCTCTTAGGCTTGCCAGCTACTGGTACTTTTTGATTTTACTTGAAATAAAATTGAAAAATATCCGCATTTTTTATGACGAGTAGCTGGCCCCTTTAATGAATAAGAATGGGTTGATTTTTGATATTCTTAATTTCTCCTACGTATCCCCAATATGATTTGTTGAAATATTTTGAAAAATCTCTCTAAATCAAGCCAGCTACTTGTACATTTTAAATCATGATTTCGCAAAAGTGCAAAATTGTCACATTTTCAGATCAAGTAGCTGGCCCCTTTAATAACCGGAATTGCTTCAATTTCGAATTTTCTCGTGCATTTATACTCTCTTTTATTCATTACGAGCATTCAATTTCAGAAATCGCTCTTAGGCTCGCCAGCTACCTGTGCCTTTTGTTTTCACTCTAAGTAAAATTGAAAAAATATCCCCATTTTCATGACGAGTAGCTGGCCCCTTAAATGGATAAAAATTGATTGATTTTGATATTTTTAATTTCTCCTAAGTGTCCCCAAGAAGATTTGTTGAAATATTTTTAAAAATCTCTTTTAATCTCGCTAGCTACTTGTACAATTGAAATCATTACTTCGAAAAACAGCAAAGTTGTACAGATTTCAAATTAAGTAGCTGGCCCCTTTAATAACCGGAAATGATTCAATTTTGAATTTTCTTATACATTCATAGTATCTGTTATTCAAAACAAGCATTTAATTTCAAAATTCTGTTAGGCTCGCCAGCTACTTGTACCTTTTGATTTCACTCTAAATAAAATTGAAAAATATCTGCATTTTCCTGACGAGTAGCTTGGCCCTTTAGATGATAAGAATGGATTGATTTTGATACCTTTAATTTCCCCTAAATATAAACAATATGATTCGTTGAAATATTTTGAAAAATCTCTCCAAATCTAGCCAGCTCCTTGTACATTTGAAATTATAATTTCGAAAAACAGCAAAGTTGTCCCGTTTTTAAATCAGTAGCTGGTCCCTTTAACAATCGGAAATGATTCAATTTTGAGTTTTCTCATACATTCATAGTCTCTGTTATTCAAAACAAGCATTTAATTTCAAAAATCACTCATATGCTCGCCAGCTACTTGTACCTTTTGATTTCACACTAAGTATAATTGAAAAAAATATCCGCATTTTCCCGACAAGTAGCTGCCCCCTTTAATGAATAAAAATAGATTGATTTTGATATCTTTAATTTCTCCTAAGTATCCTCAATATGATTCATTGAAATATTTTGAAAAATCTCTCTAAATCTAGCCAGCTACTTGTACATTTTAAATCATGATTTCGTAAAAGTGCAAAATTGTCCCGTTTTCATATCAAGTAGCTGGCCCCTTTAATAACTGGAACTGCTTTGATTTTGAGTTTTCTGACCCATTTATAGTCTACTTTATTCAAAACAAGCACTTAATTACAAAAAACATCTCTTAGACTCGCCAGCTACTTGTACCTTTGAATTCCTTTCTAAGTGAAATTGAAAAATGTCCCAGTTTTCATGACGAGTAGCTGTCCCCTTTAATAATTAAAATTAATTGAAAATGATATTTTCAATTTCTCCGTAGTACAGTGAATGTGATTCTTTGAAATATTTTGAAATGTCTGTCTAAATCTCGTCAGCTACTTGTACATTTTGAACCCTTAATTTAAAACAAATGTGAAAAAAAAAAAAAATCCTATTGACAGATCTCGTAGCTTGACCCTTTAATACAGGAAATTATTTGATTTTGATTTTTCTGATGCATTTATATAGTATTCTGGATGGAAGAAAAGCATTTCGTTTAAGGCGTCGACATTTGGTTCGCCAGCTACTTGTACATTTAGGAAACTAATAAAAACCTCCATTTTAATTACCTATACATTGGTCGCTTGGTACGAATTGCCAGATTTTCCTTTACAAGTGACTGCTTACTAGAAGGTGGCAACCAGAAGCTGGCTACAAATAACCAATTTTACCAGCTCAAGTAGCTGGCTACTAGTAGCTGGCTACTAGAAGCTAACTTTACCTGAACAAGTAGCTGGCTACCAGTAGCTGGCTACTAGTAGCTAACTTTACCTGAACAAGTGGCTGGCTACTAGTAGCTGGCTACTAGTAGCTAACTTTACCTATCTATGCGTTGCTATGCGGAGGGGGGTACGCCACGGGGAATAACCGTAAAGAACTGTACTGGATTTTGATTAAGTTGCCCCCAAAAAGGTTTAAAAGCATGAAATAATAGAATATTTGTTTTTTTTTTTCGGTGAAAGATCGAAATTTATTTCATCTCGTGAACATCATCGGTAATATTTTCACAAGTGGCTGCGCCACTCGTGAAAATATTACCGATGATGTTCACTCGATGAAATAAATTTTGATCTTTCACCAAAACTCCTTTGTTGTTGGGACTTTCATCAAAATCCAATACAGTTGTTCCCCCCCCCCCCCCCCCCGACACACACACACACAAGAACACGCATCACAATAACAATGTATTTACCAGTTCACGAAAAAATGAAAAAAAAAGACAGTATGTTGGTATAGACCAGAATTATGACAGAATTGTGTTTTAATCAATTAGAGAGAAAATCATAAACAGTGAACTATTTCAAAAAGATAAAAATGCATTTTCAAACGGACATTCTTTTAATCTTTGATCTTCCGATTGCCAAACATATTCGTCTGCGTTAGTTTTATCAATGTCCGCCCTTTATTTGCGTTCAAAGTGACACAACAAATCAACAAAACTCAAAAACCCAAATTTACAGGATTAATAAACATTTTGAAAAGGTGGGGTTTTGTTCTTAGATTATTGGATTTATCAATATCTAAAATAGACCTGACACGTTAGAAAGGGTGAAGTTCTAAACATGGTGCAAGAATCTTTGTAGTTCCGTACTGTTTGCTATGAAACCGGTTATTTCATTGATCGTAACCATGAAATATCATACCTTACAGCCCACCATTATTTCGCGAAGAATTATCAAAAAGCATGAAATAAATAGGTATAAAACCCTCAGTTATATCTATTATCATCAATATTTCAAGGGTGACAACCTACGTCATAGCAGAGGTGTCGGAAACATTTTGAATAGCCGCCATTTTGTGCGCAAAGTGCAGATTAATTACTTTAAAAAGATATATGTATCTAAAATTTACTTAGAATACCTACTTCATCTGGTGACGGTAAATATATTTGTCCTATTCGTGAAATCAAAATGCCATGAAACAATGTTGTAGCTCTAAACACTTCAACACAATTATTCTTAACGGCATTGTCAACAGACTATTTATACATAGATATCGGGTACATTTCTGCAGAAATGCTACAATTTGTTGCTATTGCATTCGATTTCCCTCATTTGCTTTTATAATCACAGATGCAAATTTCTAATATACCATTATTTTGTAATTTGCAATGTTTGCTACCCCTCAATCAATGCGGGATTTGATGCAATGGTGTGAATTAGGTCGACTGGTGTCGTAAACACTTGCAAAGGCATTGATGTTGTATACACACGAAAAGGGTGATGGGCTGACAATCACGGAAAGCGATTTTGAGACACTGAGATAAAATCAGTAGAATCAATTGTTGTGTTGTTGTAGGAAAATTGATCGGACGAAATGAGTCACCAACAAGAGTTGCGAATTGAAGAATTACATGTACACAAGCACTAGTAAACAAAATCAGTTCGAATATTTCAGGAAAACAACCACATTCTTATAATTGGTTGTTGATATTTAATTCGTTGGACTGTTTGCTAACATATATAACAATGCCTTGATTGTATTTCTCAAATTTGTCTTAATATGATAGATATAATTGGAACACGAAATGTTATCCTTGAATAGTCTGTGATACGTAGTCTGCGGTCAACCTTGATTGTCGTTATTTCGACTTCACTTTTAATTTCACAAATAACTACTTAAGTCGACTGGAAGCTTTCTTGCCAAAAAATCATCCAAATTTTAAAACGAGTGGTTTCAGAAAAGATTTTCTTAATATTTAAGAAATTCTGTCCCAGTTGTAAACAAATACTTTTAAAACAAGGTAACAGAATGATATGGTGAGAAAGTGACCACATTGAAAATAAATCAACATCATTCTCATGATAATCTAAATGTGGTTGCATGATTTTTTGGTAACAAATATCAAAATCTGATATGTCGAATTAATGAAATCTCGAAGTATTTCAGAGAGCCACTTTGATTTCGAAATAACGGGAATGAACTATAGTTTGTCCCATTATTATCAAGTTTGAACATCGAGACTGTAAAATCTCCTTACCTTATCTCATGGATAGGGGCCTAAATGATGAACTCTTTGTTCACGTAGAGAACAGTTCAAGCTCACTGTTTCTTCTTTCTTATTTGTTCGGAAAAGTATAGGTTTTGTCGGAATTGAGAATATCACATCAGTACAAAATGGTACTGCCGTGTCCGGTAATCTTGCAGACTACGCTATTTTTTGTTCCGGAAGTTTGTGTGTATGTGAACGGCCGTTTCTACGACTAATTCGGAAAAAAAAGGAATTTAGCAAAATCGAAAAGGTAAGTAGAGCAAAAATTTTTACCTGAGAGTGTTTTTGTTAGTGTATGATGTCATCATGATAAATATTCATGAGGAACGCCCTTTGACCCATTTTCCGATAAAAGCCGGCTGCAACATTTCGTCTGTCTGTTAAACGAGTAATTTGTGTCCAGTTATTGAAAAATATCAATAAAAAGCTTTCTTCACAATTTAATAAGTCACAAAAACTATTATTAACGATACTTTTGTTGTTAAAAGGCAGCAATAATCAGCCGACAGCTGCTCCTCGTTTTGCCGCCAATCTGTCAAAATATTCAGTGTAAGTGCCCGGATAGCGCATGACCAATATTTTTTTCTACGGAAGCCAATAAATGCCATGATTTTTCCCATTCATTTAGAGCTATTCATAAATAGAAAAAAAAACTTGTAAGATCAACTAATAATGAAAATGAATTTAAGTGATCATAATAGCAATGTCTTTTGATTTTTCTCTTTCTTTCAGGTAAAACAGAATGGCGACACCAAAAAAGTCTAAATATGGGTACCTCATGATGAGAGAAGCATACCAAGATGTGAAAGAGAAGGGTTTTGCAATCAGGCAAGCAGCAAAGGTACATGGCTTACCAGAGTCCACACTCCGTTGGAGGCTGGCGAAAGATAAACCAGATGATGTAAAGCGAGGGGGTCCAACATTTTTTACCCGAGCTCAAGAAGAGATGTTAGCTGAGTACTGCGTTTCCATGGCTTATCTAGGATATGGTTTCACAAGGTGGCAGGTACTTGATATGGCTAAAAACATGTGTGAGGCTATAAGAATGGACAGCGAGCCTACAAAGCACTGGTTTTATGGATTCCTTAGTAGATTTCCTGATCTTAAGATGGTTCACCCTAAGAAAAGGGATAAAGCAAGAGATGGTGCTGTGAATCATGAAATGGTGAAGAGTTACTTTGAACAGCTGGGTAAGACATTTAATAAATATGATATTAAGGATAAGCCACACTTCATTTGGAATGTAGATGAGACAGGAATTTCCCTTGATCACAACCCCCAAAGATCCTGGCCAAAGGTGGTAGTAATCCACATTGTCTAACATCTGGTAAATCTGCAACAACAACTGTCATTGCTGCTGTAAGTGCACTTGGTGAAACCATCCTACCCTATGTAATTTTCAAAGGTGAAAGAATGTCAAGAGATATTAGACATGATGGCCTTACAGGTACAGAGTACAGGTCTTCGCCAACTGGATGGTCCAATTCACACCTGTTCCTAGATTTCTTCAAAAATCACTTCTTACATCATGTAACAGCTAGACCATGTGTACTTTTGTATGACGGCCGTTCAACCCATGTTACCCTTGATATTATTGATACTGCAAGGAAGGAGGACATTCATTTGTTTGTGTTGCCCCCTCATAGTAGTCACTGCCTTCAACCCCTTGATGTGTCAGTATTCAGTTCATTCAAAAAGAATCACAACACTGAATGTCACAAATTTTTACATGCTAATCCAAGCCGAGTTATAGTAAAAGAGGATCTTCCGAAGATCATAGGGGCTGCTTTTAAAAATTCATTGACAGTGAGTACAATTATATCAGGTTACAGGAAGACAGGAATATTTCCTTTTGATCCATCTGCCCCTTGTGTAACTCCACCTATAATCAACAAGGAAATAAAAAAGATGAAAGTGAGCAGAAAAGAACGGAAAGATAACAGAACTGTCAAAATACTTTTTCAAGACAAATCAGATGACTTTAACAGACTAAAAGATTGTGTAGAACCAAAGAAAAAAAGGTGTGTTTTTGTGCCACCCTACGGAGCAGCAATAACAGAAGACTCTTTCTATGAAAAAAAGAAAACGATGGAAGCAGAGAAAAACCAAAATATAAAGAAAAGGGAAAAAAAAACTGAGACAGAGAAGGGAAAGCTTTTAGGCAAGAGGAAAGTTTTATTTACGCCACCATTTTCACAGAAAGAGGCAAGTTTAAGTGAAGTGGACACTGATATGACTGGACATTTGGAAAGAACTCAGACAAAGAAAGCAAGGAAAGACAGAGACAGTAAGGACGGTAAATCTAAGACTGGGCAAAAAAAGGTAAAAGGTCCATTTCAGCATTCTGTTAGGGGGAAGGGTCCAGCTAATAAAGTGAAAAACAAGCAAATGGCAGAGTGTACTGAGTCATGTGAAGAGATTGATACAGAATGTTGTGTAGTGTGTGGTAAGTTCCAGCCAGAGGAATTAGATCTGAACAAAAGGATACAATTTGTTGATTGGGGTTGCTGTATGTCATGTGGTAAATGGGTGCATCTGAAATTTTGCTCTGTCATTGAAAAGTTGTACGAAAATGACGAGTTTAAGTGCCCTTTGTGCAGCAGTGAACAGTAAAAAAAAATCATCCCTTCTGTGTAAATAAATTAATTTGATTACAAATTAAAAACTGTTAACGAGTTGAAATTTACTGTTGCAGAACTTTAACACTTTAATTCGTTTTTATGGTCTGTGAGGGCTACCATACCTTAGAGAATTTTTGTTGTGACGTCATTTTATAGTGCGCAAGATCACCGGACAGTTGCATGCCGGTTAAAACATGGTGGTAAGTGTTTACATTTTGAAAGTGACTTGTTTGGGGAGATTATTTTACGAAAAGCTTGTGTCATTATTCGGATGAGGTATTTTTATAAATGAAAAAACAGCGTAGAGAATCTTTCGATTTTATGAAGTATTATAATCCAGGGGTGTGGAAATCTTGAAATTATCTACTTGTCCATGGACAAGTAAATCTAAAAAATCTACTTGTCCGTCAGAGAAGCTTACTTGTCCAAAACAAAACAATTTTAAATGGCACACAAAGACCTAACTGAATGTACCGTAGTTTGTAGATAATGATGTTCTTTAACCATTTATATTTGCTTTGCTTATGTTTTTAATAATAATGATGAAAATAAATCAAGCAAACCTTTACGGGGCTTTTTTTTCCAAAAATTGGGAAGGGGCCTTAGCCTTTCAATTTGGGATAATCAAACGTGATTTTGGCCAAATTGGGAAAAAGCAGACTGACTTTCAAGGTACATCAATAAAACAAATCAATGGCACTGTACATACATGCAGTAGATAGAAAGGTGCAACAATTTAATAATTGAAAAAGATTCAACAGTTACACTATAACTGCTCAAACCATGGCTAAATATCTCGGTGTTTGCACTTACAGCCCTTTTTAACATTACTGTGGTACACTTATGGGCCCAGAGTCAATACTTCAGCAGAACTGCTTACCAGCCATCATATGATACAAGGGAATCATTATCGTGGAAGTTAAAATGCTAGGCTTGGTTATTGTGTCTGGAGATGTAGAGTTTGCATCATGTGCAGTGATAATAATTCATGAATTGTCTACTTTTCAGACAACGGAAGATCGGCGATGTCCGACAGACCCGGCATTTCAGATTGAGACTCGGTATGCAGAGATTTGATTACCTGCAGATCGATCTGCAAAGAATTTGAACGTTTTACGCCGAAAGTAAAAAGGCTGCGCTGGCCTTTATCGTCTACAGCCCTTTTAACAAACTTTTGTAATGTTTCCCAGTTCTTGACATGTTCTACTTGGAGACAGCGTGTTTGGTTTTCTTTCAAATACGTTTACTGCAACCGAGTAAGAATGTGTTCCACAGTGTTAAATTAAGACAACTTCTTTTGTCAGCTGTAAGTTTTTGCAAACGACAAAAAAGAATTTAATATTGAATGATAGGGAAATGACAATCGCGTCAAGTCTACGTGCGGTGTTATAATGCGCAAAAAATGACTCGGTTCGGTTACGGTTGCCTCCATTAAACAAACCAAATGGCGCGAAGAAACCACAACATTTCGGCCGTACTGCACCGCAGTCAAAATCATTAAAAAGCCTGCGTAGCGCATAAAATCAGAGTCAGCCACGTTTGTCTTTGATTTCAGATATCGGGGAATAGTTTATCATAATTTAATTTAAAAATGTTGTTGTTTACGAAGTGAGACGGAGAGAACATTTCCATTTCACAAGGATAATGTTATGTAATACAGATATTTATTTTCAATTTCTTCCTCATTTTCTACTTGTCCGCGGACGAGTAGACTGCAAAAAGCCACATGTCCGACGTCAAATTTACCCGAGTCGGACGAGTCGGACGTAGGATTTCCACACCCCTGTAATCAAACGGTCTGCATTGGAATGAGCTGAGTTTCCTACCTGAAACTTTTTCACATGTCAATAACATTAGGGTAAGATCGAGTACTTGAAGCTATACCATCAAGATTCAATAGAGGGAAGAGCGTTTCCCCCTTTTGTTTGTTTGTTTTGCTTCATTGCGTTTTTATGCTAAACTTGGACCTTTTTTCAGTTAAACCCAGCGAAGTTTACATATTCATGTACCTCCTTGGTATCGCTAGGACTTGGCTTGGGCTAAGATATGCCTTGCCAAAGGAAATTCCCACTCGACTACCGGTGCAAGCGAGATTCTCAAGTCGTCTGATTTTAAATCTTATGCCGTATTTCCTGGGGCCAAACACTGCTTATTGATCTAGTACAGAGTTAAAGTGATCCTGAAGCAATCGTTTTGAGATCTAGTTACGTCAGAACAATTCACTAACCCACTTTCTAACTAATTAATAACCATGGAAGACACAATCAGAACCGGATCCTTCTGTATAAAGCCTAGTTTACATTTGGCCTACGGGCCTGTAATGTCCAATCAGTCAATGCTTTTTCAAATTCCCGTAGTGAAAACGAAGTCTTACAGTCGTTTCTCGGATAAATACTATCAAAATGATCACCATATGCAAATGTTTCTCGATAGAATTCAGTACTATCATTGTAAATATTACAATTTCGGATTAAGTGTATACGACATCTATTGTTAAATCGCACATGTGTCACCGGCTTCGAAAATTGTGCGGAGGTAATTGCAAAATCAACGAAACTAATGAACAAAATATCAATGTATACTAACGAAGAAAGTTGTCAGGTACCATATGCACTGCTTTGTTTGGACAGATCTTCAATAACAATAATGTACAAGCTGAAAAACTTACCTTTTAAAACGAAAATGGCGGATTTAAAATGTCTCCGATGACGTATGCTATGACGTAGGTTGTTACCCCTGTATTTAACATGGATGTTTCCAAATTCCCTGTAAAATGTTTTTTTCGGGAGATGACGAAATTACATTTATGACTCGGATCTGCAGAGTGTTAACTCTTTATCGGACGACAGAATATTAAAGACTTGTCCAAATTGAAAGGACTTACATACGACAAATTGGTGCAGCTAGAATTATGAGATTTTCCTCTACAGGATTTTGATCTACACTGTCCGCAAAATGTCAGTGAGTCGCGCTTAGCAGCCTAATGGTTAAGATCATGACAGTAAAACTGGACGATAGATAGACAGGCAGAAAAAGATCTACAACGTATTAGCTTTTTTTTTTTCAAACAATCACATGCTTTTATAGCCCTGAGAAAGAAAAAAAAAAACGTGGGATAAGGAGAGGATGATGGTTGTTAGCATCTTACAAAAACCAGTCCCAACATTTAAGGCACATTGGATTGGATATCTGCAAATGCCCTCTATTTGGGCAAGTCTAAAGTTTGTTCTTTGGTTAAAAATGGAAACGGGAAGAAGAAAGAAAAAAGACAATAAATAAATAGCACCAAGAGATCTACACCTTATTATCCCTTTAAACGCTAGGCGCGATTCAAGGATCTTTTTGCGGACAGTGTAGATCAAGATCAGTCTGATCTTGGATCCACACCGTCCGATAAGGATATATTATTCCTAAAATACCTTTGAAATAGCAACTGGTTTTTACACTGGGTTTGAACGTTTCATCTCATTTAGCAGGTTGAAGGTTAATCCTTAGAACGGCGAATAAACCAAACAAAAATTTTCATTAAAAAAAAAAACAGATACAAAGAATTGGAATTCCAAGATTTTTTTTTTACAAATCCAGGAAGTCTCAGCAAAGCGGACAGTGTAGATCAAAGATCAGACTGCACGTTTTGTGCAGTCTGATCTTGATCTACATTGGCCGCAAAGGCAACTCACACTATAACAGGAACCTTATGGGTTGACATGACTGTCTACACACAACAATAGCAGCGTGATTAAGTTTGATGTGAAGTTGATCAATCTGTACAGCTGTAATTTTCTCGAGGAATCATTACGTCTAGATTTACCGACATGATCAAAGCGGTTTAAATAGAACTGTCGTGATTTCACTGAACCAAGAACTCGCGGTGAGTTTTTCAGAAAATTTCGAATTTAAGACAGCTAGGAGCAGAAGGAAAACAGAATTTAACACATAAGCTCTGGTAGTTTCTTTTTCGGTGCAGCTAGATGCACTGGCTTTTGACCTACTTTTTTGGTATTGATAAATTTGGCTGAATAAATAGAGATTTGCGATTGGCAAAAAAATATCGACATGTTTCTTCTACGGGCCCCTGCAGACCAATCTGCGGGCAATTTACGCCATGTATCTTTTTTTTTTTCTTTGTATAGGCTATTATTTCTTGTTTGTCTTGCAGCAGACCAGAAAACATTCCAACAAAAGGAGAAACTCCGCTAATCAAGAAATTTCTCTCTTCGCCACAAATGTTTCTCTTGTATCCAGGAAATAAATTGTACTTAATATAGACTGGATGTTTTTTATGTAGCGTGCTGCAGAGTTGTTTCAGAATGTACCGATATTTAGTCAGCCGTTACAGTAAAAAATAGATTAGCAATGCTCTGTGAAAAGGGGGCTTAATGCATCTGGAAAAAGTATTGATTCATGCAAGCCGGCGCAGTCCTCGCAGGCTGACATGATTCGAAACCTTTCGTCATTTCTAAATTTTCTACATATCCAAGCATCCTTCTACCTCCAGTTTCAGACTAAATGGATTTAGTGGATCCATAATTATGTGATGACTTGCTTGGTATGATGCATTAAACCCTCTTTTGCCAGAGCATGGCTCAGATGAAATTCAATCCGTGAAAAAACGTAGAAAAATCGTCCTGTTTCTTACTATTTAAGCCTAAATCATAAGCTTATTTTCTGGTTTTTTTTTTAATGTCAAGTATCATTTAACTGTGGAGGCCTTAACCGTTTACCACACGACAAAATTGTGGACTATTCCAAATTGAAAGTATTTGCAGACGACAAAAGAATTGTGGATCAAAATGAAGTTTGTCTTTGAAAGGATAGAAAACATTATAGAAAACATTATAGAAAACATTATAGGAAAAGGTGTAAATGCTGGTTACCAGCATTTTCTCCTTTTCCTATAGTGTTTTCAAAAGTCTATTTTTAAGGGTTGTTAAAACTCGGGATCATGTGGTGAAGGGTTTAACTCTTTACCAAACGACGAAATTTTTGACTCGTTCACATGCAAAGCACTTACAGACGACAACTAAAATATTGTTCAAATTATAGAAGTTGCCTGTAAAGGGGAAAAAAACATGGTGGGGAAAGAAGAAAATGCTGGAAACCAGTATTTTCTCCTTTTCCCCACTTTGTTTTCCTTTACTTTCCTAATCGTTAAATAAAGACGTCATCCTGTGGGAAAGATTCACAGCGTTAACCACTATCTATGTTGCTCTTACAGAGTGTAGATCAAGATCAGACTGCGCAGAACAAGATGTTTATTGTCCACCAGCTTGTGAACTATTAAAAAAAAAAAAAATCTAAATACTGCAATCCTTTCGGCTGGTTATCATAACTTATAAAGCCAATTTTATTACTTCTGCATGATGAGAATTAACAATCATCATCATCATCATCATCATCATCATGCTATTAATATAAAAATTTCCAGCACTGCCACGATCCTCAAATACGCTCGTATACTAAACGGAAACAGAAGCGCAGAGTCAACAGCTGAAACGCATACACGCAAAATGTTTTCGATCGGTTGATTCAATATTTGCTCTACGTAACATTGTTAGACGAATGACCAAAATTTCATTACAGTATGGCTACATACTGCCCGATGCTTATTAACTTATCTAGAACGGTTCAGAAGTTATCGCCTGAAATGTATTTGAGCCATGCTCTGTGAAAAGGGGGTTATATGCACCTGCAAAAAGTATCGATTCATGTCAGCCTGCGCAATCCGCGCAGGCTGACATGGGTCCAAGCTTTTTGCTATTTGTAAATTTTCTGCATGCCAAAAGACCTCCAGATTCAGTCGGTTGTTAAACAAACGGATTTTATGAATCCACAATTATGTGATGTCTGGCTTGGTATGGTGCATCACGGAAATATATTAAACCCCATTTTCATAGAGCAGGGCTCATTTCTTTTCTCCCTAGGTACTCGTATATAAGACGAACATGTGTTGTGGGATTGTGCATAGGCCTGTACAAACAGATCTAATTTGGTGTTCTCTCACAACAAATAAATCTTTACCAGGGGACAAAATTGTCGACTTCTCCATAATGAGAGCGCTAGCAGATAGCAAATAAAGGTTATCTTTAACTACGAAAAAATTCTTCTAAAGGTAATAAAGCATTGTTGGAAAAAGGAGAACAGTGCTGATTACCGACATTTTCTCTAAACTATTTACCAAACGACAAAATTTTAGTCTTGTCCAAAGTGAAAGCATTTGCAGACGACAAATTAAATGTAGCCGAAAATGATGATTTCAATCTTTGAACGTTTAGAAAAAAATTATGGGTAAAGGAGACAAATGCTGCTTGTCAGCATTTTCGTCTTTGCCTCAATGTTTTCAAATTCCAAATTCCATCTCAAGGTCGTTAAAACGCGGATTTTTTAAAAAGGATTAATTCCGTAACAAATAAAATGTAAACTGAATGAGATCTATAATTTTAGTCCACAAGAAAACCCCAAGTAAAACAAATTCTGATCAGCGTTGGTTTAAATATATCAAATAACCTCCCTTTTTTAGATGCAATATACCCATTTCAATTTATCTTATCTTACACACGTTTGAGATAAGCATTGTTTGACGTCATATGTGACGTCATTTCAGACTTCTTTCAGGGCCGAATCGGGTTTTATTCGTGGAAACCTACCACGTTTGTATGTATGGTTTTGCACATTCTGACATAATTCGCGTGGTTTTGTTATGAAATAAAAAGAATCTCGAACTTGTTGACTTTTGAAGTGAAATTTTATAAAACCTGCCCATAAAAATATTATTAAGCTTACCAGAGGCTCGCTTAATACATTTTATTAGACTCGTTTAATAGACTTTTTATTTTAAATGCTAGCTTATATCAGACCCTATATATCTGACAACATATTCGACAGAACATATCCAAGCTCGGTACCTTAACTGCAGTCTGATCTTGATCTGCACACTCAATTCAGGTTCATTTTATAGCTTTTAAAAGTTACAGTTAAAGCTACGGGGAACTGATATAGCAAGACAAATGTATCGCGCAATAAAAATCTATATAGATCTAATAGCAATCATGAGAATTAAGTGTAGTCTGATCTTAATCTTTACTGTCTGCAAAATCTCTATTAGTCCATTTTATATTTTTGAAAGTTATAGTCCAAACTATGGGGAATTACGATAGCACATTAAACTGTGTATAATAGCAATCATGACATTAAGCCTTAACCAAACAATCCCGAGTTTTAACAACCCTGAAAAAGAGGCCTTTTGAAAACATTGTGGGAAAAGGAGAAAATGCTGGTAACCAGCATTTTCTCCTTTTTCCACAATGTTTTCTATCTTATCAAAGACAATTCTAAGTTTTTCGGTTACATTTAATTTGTTGTGGGCAAAAGCTTTCAGTTTGGAAAAGTCTAAAAATTTTGTTGTTTGGTAAAGAGTTAAGCCTTTACCAAACAATCCCGAGTTTTAACGACGCTGGGAAAGGGTCTTTTGGGAAAACATTGTTATCTTTATTTTCGAGAGCAAATCCAATAACTTTAGTAGCATTTAATATGTCGTCTGCAAATGCTTTCAATTTGGACAAATCTAAAAGTTTGTCGTATAGTAAAGAGTAAATGAAATTAAAAACAAGAAAAATTCTTCATTTCAAAAGAAAATAATCGGTTCATCAATAATCAATATTTTATCAAAATTTAGTAATTCCCGTGTTTTTACGAGTCTGAGGAAAAAGGCTTCTGAAAACATCATGAAAAAGGAAAAAAATGTGAGTAAGTAACGTTTTTATTTCTTTACTTTTCCCTGATTGTTTTCTACCTTCTATTAGCCAATTCCTCCACTTCAGCCATACTTAGTTAATCATCTGAAAATGCTTTCAGTAGAAATAACTCTAAAATTTTGTCTAATATTTTTTCTTTACCACACGCCGAAAATGTAGACTTGTCTAAACTGAAAGCATTTGCAGATAACAATTTCAATGTGACTCCAATGATGGACTTTCTCTTTGATACAGTAGAAAACATTGTCGGAAAAGGAGAAAGGGCTAGTAACCAGCATTTTCTCCTTTACCCACAACGATTTCAAAAGGCTTCTTCTTTAAGGTCGTTAAAACCCAGGATTGTGTGGTAAAGGGTTAAAAAAAATTAATAACACTTTTCTAAACAAAACAATCCAGTGTTTTAATGACGCATAGAAAAAAAGTTTTTGTCTGAAACATTTTGGGAAAACGAGAAAATGCTAGTTACCAGTATTTTCTCTCCTTTTCCAACACTGATTTCTACCCATTCATAGACAAGTGCCATAATCATTTACACATTTGTCTTTTTGAATGCTTTCAATATGGACAAGTCTAAAATTTGTCGTATGATAAAAGATGAAAGATGTAGATGAGAGAGAGAGAGAGAAAGAGAGAGAGAGAGAGAGAGAGAGAGAGAGAGAGAGAGAGATATCATTCTTACTTTTGGATTTCAATAACTCTTTTTAACATCTAATTCAATCGTTCAATATTCGCTGTTCTTGAATTCCACATCATGTTCCAGTGTCCTCCGCCTTCCCGTAAAGAGTATCTGTTAAATAATACCAACTACAGAAAACAGCAGCATAACGTCCGATATATACTCTGTGCACACAGGCGATCGTTTTGGGACAAACTTCGCTATCAGAATACAATATAAGGCATGCTCTGTGAAAAGGGTGTTTAATGCATCTGCAAAAAGTATCGACCCATGTCAGCCTGCGCAGTCCGAGCAGGCTGGCATGGGTCGAAACTTTTTGCTATTCGTAAATTTTCTGTAGCTCCAAGGACCATTCTACTTTATGATTCACTCGGTCGTGAATTTTATGAGTCCATATTAATGTGATGTCTTGCTTGGAATAATGCATCAGAGATTAAAAAAAAACCTTTTGCTTGCGCATGGCTCACGAATAAGACTACATTATACAGATGGAGAAGTTTATCACAAAACGACCACCTTTTATTTTGCATCAGGCATAAAAAAAAAATATGCCCTCTTACAAAATTCTCCATAAAAAAAAAAAAATCGAAATCAACTCTTTAGCAGGAGACAAAAATTTAATTGTCTAAATTAAGAAACTGAGAGCAATTGCCGAGGCCAAGTTAAAAGTGGTTCAAATAATAAAATGCGTCTTTGAAAGGACATAAAACATAGTGGGAAAGGGAGAAAGGGCTAGTTTTTCAAGCGCGTTCTTTCTCCTTTTTTTCTTTTAAACTCTGGTAACTCGTTGATTAACGTTTAAGAAGGCGTGTATTTTTGTGGTACTTACTGTATTGTATAAATTATTGAACAAAAAATTGATATATCTATTAAAGTTCCAGTTTTAAACCACATTTTGGTAAAACTTCAATTTGGCTCATTTCCCGCTTAAATACTTATTTCAATTGGACTCATCTCCCCCTTAAATATTTTTATACAGTCTACTAAGTCCTATTCATAGACCCCGACGCGCATTATGTTTCATTTTGATATTAATAAGGTACATGATGAAAACAATGCGCGACATGTCAGATAGATACCCCTTTTATTAATCACAAAAGGTACTTTTTGCAAAGAGTTGAATAAAAAAAAAAAAGAATCAAAGCGCTGACATCACTCTAAAACTAAGCCTGTTGCAACAAATAAAACCTGGCTCATTTAATATGATGTGTCTTTGATAGGGTGAAAAACATTTCAAGGAAAAGGAGGAAGTACCGGTAACCAACATTTACCTCTTTTATCACAATTTTTAAATACAACCTATTTTCTTATGGTCGTATAAAATCATTTTATTGTTCTTTAAAGTGTATTAAAGCAAGCTAAATTTCAGACTTATGATATTCTTATCCTGCATTGGTCTGAATCATTCTCTATTATCAGTTTACCACACAATACCGTTTTTTCACGATACATGTAAAAAAGGTTTTTTAAAACGTTATGAGAAAAGGAGAACCAGCATTGCCAGGTTTTAACCAGCATTATTTTTTTCCTTTAACCTTTATCTTTTTCTGTCCAAACAAATCACATCTTTTGAGCATTATTTAAGTTGTCATCTGCTATACCTTCAATATGATTGAGCGGAAAATTTTTGTCGTCTGGACAAAGGTTAAACTTTAACAGTGTAAGCTATGTGTAGACCCACCAATATCTTTCGCAAATTACACATCGGTTACTTAGTGAAGAAAAAGGGAAAAAGCAACAGTGTTGAAAACATTGTGAAAAAAGAACAACTGCTTGTAATAAGCAATATTCCTTTGTCCGCATTGTTTTCCAAAAAGTCGCATTTGCAGAATTAACTTACGCTTGTATATTGGTGTTTTAAATGTGTCTGCAAATAGGTCCGCATAAACCCCCAGAATAAACATTTCAACGTTGTTTTTAACCAATTGTATTATTCATTCATTCGAGACATACACCAGTTTGTCAAAAGCCAGGCTATACAGCTAAACCCGAAAACTATACACAGTAGCAGATAAATTCCAATGTGCAGTTTTGGATAAAAAATTTACATTTGAATAAACTCTTGATTACTGTAGTGTGGCCTCCACGCTGTTAAATGGAAAATCAGATTTACTCTAGGACCTTAATTCTTTACCAATCGACAACATTTTTAACACGACAAAATTCAAAGCATTTGCAGACGACAAAATAAGTGTAACTCAAATGATGATTTCTGCCTTTGATAGGGTAGAAAACGCAATGGGAAAAGGAGAAAATGCTGGTTACCAGCATTTTCTTAATTTCCCACAATGTTTTCAAAAGCCTTCCTCTTCAGGGTCCTTGAAACTCGTGATTATGTGGTAAAGAGTTCAGGACATGAACATCCAATTTTTGCCGGTGAACAGAATCCGCTTGAACAATTATAAAGGTTTTTCGAGCAGACCATCCTACAAAATATTAGACAATGTGTTACAATGATTAATCCGAATATCCTGTGCAGTCTTATCTTGATCTACTTTATCAGCAAAGCATCTTGTGCTGCCCTAAACGTGCTGGGATTCAGCCCATTTCGTGACTTTTGAAGACATGGTGGGAAAAATGATAAAACAACGCTGTTAACCAGCATTAAATATCCCTTTCATTCAAAGCTTTGAGTACTACCCTTAAAATCCCATCTTTTGAGCCACATTAGTCTTGTTGTCTACATATGCTATGAAGTCTTTTTCAGTAAAAAAATAAACGAAACGTAACAAGTCATATTGATTCGAAAACATTTGTCGACTATTTCTCGTCTATACAAAACGATTTAATGTCTGAAAATGACACTGAAGCCTTTAATTTTAGTGAAAACTATAATTTTGATAATACTGAGTGTACGTTAGAAGAACTCGATAAACCTATAACTGTAGCCAAAATAAGTGTGGTTATACGCAATTTGAAGTGAAATAAATCTGTTGCAGGAGATAACCTTTTGAACAGGTACTTTATTGAGTCCTTTGATATTTTAGGTTCATATTTAGCTGATATATTTAATGCTATTTTAGACAGTGGTCATTTTCCGGAACAATGGACGGAAGGTGTATAGGTTAAATGATGGAATTTGCCTTTGATAGGGTAGAAAACATTATGGGAAAACAAGGAAATGCTGGTTACCAGCATTTTCTCCTTTTACCATAATGTTTTCAAAAGCTTTCTTCTTCATTGTCGTTTAATCTCGGGATTGTGTGCTAAAGGGTTTAGCAATAACATTTGTGATAATGTAGAAACAAAGATCTCTTCAATATCGTTCTTTATGCAAATAAACCAATTCTGAGAAACATACTTTAATCAGAGCAGACAAAATAATTAATCACCCTAACAATTCTGGGAAACTTGTTTTTTTCCCCCTATGCGAGAATAGAATCAAATTTGTATTAACACACTATCACACAAATTATACTAAGATTTTCTTGTTGTACGTCTTATATGAATAAACAGTTAACATTAACTGTAAATAAGCAGATGAATATTTTTTTTTATTTTTGCGATTTCTACCTTCTTACTTTATATTGAACCACAATTCCCTCTATCATTATATAGTTTGACTAGAATTACGTAAAGGAATATTCGGTTCATTTAATGTCAAAATCTTTGTTTCTGTATATAAGGACACTTGCATTAATATATATAGACACGTTTGATTCAATTTATTGATGAATTCGTATCACATATTGAATTGTGGTCTCATATTTTATTACATTAGTTTCATATAAGGGCAGTTAGTCCACTACATGATTCGACTGGGTTCATTTAAAGGGATACTCGCGTAATATATTGTCAAAATGGTATCATATAATACTACTTCGGATTAATACAAGGCCGATTCCGTTCAATACATCGAAATCATATAACATGCTTTCATTCTACATATAGTTCAGATGAACTCATACATTACAATAACGGTGAAATGAATTGTAAAAGAACGGTACAAGACAGCTATCGCTTTAAAAAAAATAAACCATCGAGTAAGCATCCACAGCGCTACGCTAAGTTGCACGACTTTCCGGCGAAGTTAAGCGTCGCGCAATCATTTAGTAAAAGTTAGCGCTTCTACAGACGGTCGACCAATCGTGATGCGGTCCTGATTCTGATTACCGGTATAAGTCTTGACACATAACTTACCTTTATACCTTTCTTTTTGTCCTTTTACAAAGATGGTTCGGATTACTTTGCAATCTTGAAATATATATGTAATTAAAATTTTTACTTTTCAACAAAATGAAAAAACAATGAAGAAAAGCGGGCAATTGCTGGCGAGATTACTCTGAAGCTAACCTGACAACAAAGTGCTCAAGGTAAGCTTTTGTGAAATTGCTGTGTCCGTCGTGGGCCGGGCGCCATGCATCGTCCGGTCGTCAACAATTGTCTTGCAGGCACAATTTTCAGCAATACTCGTGACAATGTTTTTTCTTGATAATATCTGGATCGAGTTCGAAATAAGGTCACATCAGATCAAAAGATAGCCTGGTTTACCTGGACAGGTCTCAGAAAAACCTTGTGTGCACTGTAAAGGCCACATTTTCAGTCCAGTAACGTTACTCGTAACAGTTAGCCAGAACTTTTGTCTTGATAATATCTAAGACGACACCGAAATCGGGTCACGTTGGGTGAAAAAGTAGGTCACAACTAGTAGGTTAACTCTCAATAAAATATTGTGTGCGTTCTAGAAGCTGCACTTCCTGCCTGATACTTATGAAATTCGGTCAGAATGTTTGCAATGATGATATCTAGTGCGTGGCTGAAATGAGGACACTAAGATAAATTTTAGAGAAAAAAAACTTACGTGTTATACAGAGGCCAAATTTTCATTATAACACTCATGAAAGCAGATGAGTATGTTCGTCTTGATGAAACCTCGGACGAGTTCAAATTTGGTAAAGTTGCGTCAAAGAGTAGGTCACTAGAACAAATATTTAAAACTCTCTAGAGGCTACACTTTCAGTCCAATATTAATTAATATGGTCAAAATGTTTGTCTGGATAATATCTCGGACTAGGTTGGAAGTGGATCACGCCGGTTCAAAGAGTGGGTCACCGGGACAAATCTCCGAAAAAATTTGTGTGCACCCTAGAGGCCGTATTTCTCTCAAATACTCATGAAAGGTGGTTAGTTTTTTTAACTTGATGATATCCGGAACGAGTTTGAAAATGGGTCACAGAGGGACAAAAGTAAGTCACTGGACCAATCGTAGAAAAGGCTTGTGTGTAGTCTAAAGGCCTCATTTTCAGTCAAATGCCAACGACAGTTTGGCAGCACTGTTAATTCCACCATCTTTATTTCCATTCCGTACGCCAATATATTTCGTGCGTGTTTTACATCATTACAATAAGGATCTCTTCTATGAGAATCCTTGATCACTTTGCTCAAGTGAGCGCTTTAGGGCCAATGGCCCCTTTGTTACTAATTCTCTTCACAAAAGAGTTTCAATATTCATATTCCAGTGCCTCTTACGCTCTCTCTTTTTTGTAAAAAGATATTTCTTGTTTAAAGGAATTTAAAAAAAACATTTTTATTAAAACAGAAGATGCTTGAGACAAAATGAAAGTATGCAATCACAACGTGTATGACATAGGATAGCTTGCCTTCAACAAGTGGATGTAAAGAGGATTTGGAAAAGGCCTGAATAACATTGTAAGAAATGGAGAAAATCTCAGTTTGTTGCGGTTATGCAAATATTCTCATTCGTGCCTGTGAAACAAAATTATTTGTATTTGTATGGCTCTATTCAATATACAGACAGTGATTGTGTTTTGTGAGTATATATACCAACCCCAAGTTTATTTGAATAGTGTTCTATATGCCGCTCTCAACAGTATATTTCTGTCATATTGATATAGCAACAGTTCACCAGTGTCATTCCAGGGTTTCACACGTACCAGGCTATGGCTGTCCAGTGCTTTGCCAAAGGACTCTCTCATATGAACAGTGGCATCAGCAAAGATCGAACCTGGAGTTCCTGATAACAAGTCCAACACATGGTAACCAATGTGAAAAAGGGAGAAATGTTGTATGGTTGGCTGCATTTTTATTTTTTCCATGCAATGCTAAAGCGTTTTTTACCAACTTGGTCGTAAAAATGGGCTTGTTTGGTAAAGAGGTTTAGTACAACAATGATGTAGGTTTGGTACTGAAAAAAATTAATAACATTTGCATAGGATAGAAATCAACTTGTGTAGAAAAAGGAGAATGCTGTTGAGCCCTAATTTCATTTTTACCAGGCATCCAAAAGCCCTTTTTTCCCCTTTTGGTCTTAAAGTGGGATTGCTTGATAAAGGAGTTTGTAAAAAAAAAAATACTTTTGGTACTGAGAAAGTTAACCCGTTACCAAACTACAGAATTTCAGGCTTTTCCAATTTGAACGCATTTTGCAGACAAAATAAATATTACTCAAAATCTGAAACTTATATTTGAAAAGTAAGAAAACATTGTGGGAATGGGAGAAAATGCTGTTTAACAGCATTTTCTCCCTTTCCCATAATGTTTTCAAAAGCCTTTTTCCTCAGAGTCGTTAAAGCTCGGGATCATTTGGTACAGGGTTCAGATGTCAAGTACACCTAAAGCATTACCGGATTTTTTCATTCGATCTAATGACAGATGAGAAGCAGTTTATGTCGTAATTTGTTCCCGCTAATCACATCAGTGTATTATATGGGGTTTCCTCGTAAAGGGAAAGACGTCACTAGACCACGTGGATCCGTTGAGAATCTGCGACATTTATGGCCATTTCTTGTCTACAGAATGTGAAGTTATCTTGCTTCAATCCCTTAAATCTTTACCAAACGACAAAGTTTTCAGACTGGACGAAACTGAAAACATTTGGAGAAGTAGCTTAAATGGAGATTTCTGTCAAATAAGGTAGAAATCATTGTGGGAAAAGGAGAAAATGCCGGTCATGGCCATTTCTTGTCTACAGAAAGTGAAGTTATCTTGCTTCACTCCCTTAACTCTTTACCAAACGACAAAGTTTTAGACTAGACTAAATTCAAAGCATTTTCAGACGAAAACTTGAAGGTGGCTTTGATGACAAAATTTGTCCTTGAAAGAATAGAAAACACCGTGGGAAAGGAGAAAATACTAGTTACCAGCATTTTTTCCTTTTCCCACAACGTTTTCGAAAGCCTTCTCTTTCAGGGTCGTTCAAAAATTGGGATTGTTTGGTATAGAGTTAACCCTTTACCACACAATGCCAACTGAAAATGACTGATGAAGAAAGCTTTTGAAAACATTGTGAGAAAAGACTGGTAACCAGTATTTTCTGCTTTTTCCACAATGTTTTCTTCCCTATCAAGGACACATTTCTTCATTTGGGCCACCTTCAATTTGTCGTCTGCAAATGCTTGCAATTTGGACCAGTCTTAAATTTTGTCACCTTGTCAAAGGTTAATCGATGTAAGTGTCACCGTTTTGGCAGCTGAATTTATGTGTGTTCTATGAAACATTTTGAAGTGCAGAAATTGATTATTTTGACCACGTGGAATCACAATGTTGTTGGCTATAATTATTTTCAAAACATGATGCATTGAACAATTTTGGGCACAACTTTAGTCTCCAAACACCTCACCTGAATACAAAATTTCAGACTCGTCCATATTGAAAGTATTTGTAGACGATATTTAAAATGAACTGTGGCTCAAATGATGAAATTTGTCCTGGTAAGATTAGCAATCAAAGTGGAATAAGGCTGGTTAAAAAAAAAAATGAAGAGAAATGCTGATTACCAGTATCTTAATACATCTATGAACAATCCTCTGGCAAGAAGGGGATTTAATGCATCTCTGCAATGCATTATATCAAGCAAGTCATCATATAGTTATGGATTCATAAAGTTTATTCTATATAACAACCTGCTGAATCCTGCGGCAGAATGGTCCTTAGACATGCAGAAAATATACCAAAAGCAAAAAGCTTCAACACATGTCAGCCTGCGTGGATTGCGCAGGCTGACCTGTGTCAATACTTTTTGCAGATGTATTAAACCCCTTTTGCACAGACCATGACCCTTTATCTTTTTTACGCATAAGCTTTTTTTTCCTGTCAGAGTCCTAAAAACATGGATTTGTCACGAAAAGGTTAAGAAATACAAAGATCTATGTTCCATCCTTATGGACGGCCCTGGTCAGATAGGAGGTATCTTTTGGCATGGCCTGTTCTGTGCTGTGTGATCTTCCACCACACTGTCTGCACGAGCAAATGATATCTTGCTTTGGTTGCTGAAAGTTAATATGCGACTTCTTTCAAGCTATTTTGACTGTAACTCTTTGAGTGCATTCTTTAAAATTGCCTTTGCAGACAGTCTTAAACCAAAATCAAACTGCACAAAATGTGCAATCTGATCTTGGGTTTACACTTGCGCGATTTAATTGTCACTTTAACAGTTTTAATATCAAGTTTTGAGATATTAAGATAGATAGAAAAATACTGAGATGAAAAGTAGAAAATGTAAAAAGCAAAGAACTTGCTCAATTCAATTCATTTCTCCATTTGCCACGATGCTTTCAAAAGACATCTGCAGCTGATGAGACCATTTGCGTCAACAGAAGGGTAAAAAGAAATAAACAGGAATAACTGTGTACTATTACTTTTATTAAGGCCTGTATTGGGCGATTCATTGTTCCGGAATGTTTCTCGAGGCTTTTAATGGTACTAGAGCTTCATTAATACATCACCTTTGTCAGACCTTTTTTTGGCGTAGCTGAATTTGCTGGCTTTTGACCTACGCTTGAGTATTGATAACAAATGAATAAACAGAAATTTGTGATTGGTCAAAAATGTACGCATGTTTATTTTGAAGGCAAATTTACCCTGTCTTTTCTCTCAATGTTTTCTACCCCTCCCAAAACAAATCTTAATTTTTGAGTCACATTTATTTTGTTGTCTGCAAATGCTTTCAATTTGGACAAGTCTAAAATTTTGTCATCTGGTAGAGGGTTAAAGAGCCAAGCCCAACTTTGTCAATTTTGTAGACAATGCAAATCAAGATCAGACTGTATTTTGCAGATAGTTTAGATCGAGATCGGACTTCACATAATGTGCAGTCTTATTTTTGATCTACATTGTCAGCTATTTAGTTTTTTACTTTCTGGCAAAAGTCATTTTGAAACAGATGATTTGGTCTCTTTTCCTTATTGAGTAAGGGCATTTCGTTTATTTGAAGATTTGATAGTTAATGATGAAGCCCAGGCTTCCACCTAGCTACGCACCTGATATATTGATATTTGTGATTGATACTGATAAATTTAGATCCAAAAACTGATTATGTTAAAAGGATATTTAAAGAGCCATCTGCAGCAAACCCGCTACAGGTGGTGACGAGTTACAATCGCTATATAACTATTTTACTAAAGCACAGGCCAAACGGTTTTAACCACTTATCCCATAAAGCCCAGTTGTGATAACTGTTCGGTAAAAAGCCCATATTTTCCATCCTCTGATCTCCCATCATTCAACCTCCACCTGCATTTGTTGCCACATTCATTGTCTTCAAAAGTTTCAAATTAGGGCATGTCTAAGCCATCATGTAAAGGGTAACCCTTTAACGGGCCTTTCACATCTAAGTCGTCTTTGCGGCCTGTGTAGATCAAGATCAGACTGCACAAAACATGCATGACATTCTGGAAAGGAGTAATCCTTAATCTTTAACCCTTTACCAAACAGTCCTATGTTTTAATGATCTTGAGAAGGAAACCTTTTGAAAACATTGTGAGAAAAGGAGAAAATGCTGGTAACCAGCATTTTCTCCTTTTCCAAAAATGTTTTCTATCCCATCAAAACCAACTTCGATCATATGAGCTATATTTAAATTGTCGTCTGCAAATGCTGTCAGTTTAGACAAGTTTTTATTTTTGTCGTCTGGTAGCGAGTTAAAGAAACGAAAATCAAATTTGCTTGCCTAACTCTTTTACCAACAGTTCCCATATTTTGATGACCCCTAGACAAGGCTTTTGAATACATTGTGGGATAAGGAAAAAATACTGGTAAGCAGGACTTTTCTTTTTCCACAACGTTTTTTGTACTTTCAAGGATGGATCCCATTACTTTAGCTACAGCAGATTCCATCGTCTCTAAATGAAGATACAGACAAGTCTCAAATTTGATTGTCTTCTAAAGATTTAAGCCAGTTGTGGATAGACTTCAACATGTTTCCTTTTTACGGTACTCACTATAATTATGGTTGCTAAATAGAGGTTGCTACTGAGACAGGTTTTACTTTATCCTCGAATCGTAGGTTTCCATATTGTGTAGAAAGATGAACCTCGATGGACAAAAAACAAGAGGGCCATAATGGCCCTGTATCGCCCCACTTGCCAATATGTACAAAACATACACACCAAAATCTAGGCAGAATGGTTTTTAACAAGAAGACTTATGAAGATTTCTCTATAAAAATCCATGACTGAGAGAAAATTGTGACCCCACGGCAACTCCATTTTTTACCAATAACTACGATTTTAGTAGTATAGGAGGGTAGAATACGGCTCTGACAGGGCCCGGTCAGAGCCGTATTCTACCCTCCCTGAGAGCCCTACGTTGCCTACCCTACAGAAAATTTGTCCCTATTCTGCCACCCTGAAAGAATTTGCACTATATCATTTTTACAAAAAATGTCCAAAGAGACTACCCTGAGAGGGTTTTAGCATTCAAAATGGCGGCCGTATGGCTGGCACTCTGGGGATAAAACCACCCAAAGAGACTACCCTGAGTGGAATTTTTCTGCAAACAAGGGAAAGTTAAGGGAAAGTAAAGGGTAAGTAACGATCAAAAATGATTTTCTATTGTCAAGCTTCTTTTCTCTCTAAAAGCCTGATCACTGAGTTGGACTTAGACTTTTTTCTGCATCTATGAATGATTTCTCTTTTCTAAAAGGAATTTGTCCCTATATCACTGAGTTGGACTTAGTTTTTTACCCATATGCTATTAGGATTGCTTTATTGTTTACTTCTATCCACTACTTGACCTTTAAGTGGTTTCTCTCTAAAAGCCTGACCATTGAGTTGGACTTAGACTTTTTTCTGCATCTCTATGAATGATTTCTCTTTTCTAAAAGGAATTTATCCCTATATCACTGAGTTGAACTTAGCTTTTTTCATTCTATGAATGAATTCTCTTTTCTAAATGCCTAACCATTGAGTTGAACTTAGACTTTTTTTACACTATGAATGATTTTCTTTCTAAAAGCCTGATCACTGAGTTGGACTTAGTCTTTTTCTGCAATTATGAATGAGTTCTCTAAAAGACTGAGCACTGGGTTGAACTTAGTCTTTTTCTGAGTTTTTTTTGCTCTTTGGACTGCAACTCTTCTAAAAGAAAGAAGTTTGACAATTTGAAGAAATGACAATTTTGAAGAAAGATAGAACTTTCGTGGTAATGGTTAGTCCTGAAAAGGACTGTTGGGTTAGCTCTGAAAAGAGCTGTGACAATTTGAAGAAATGACAACTTGAAGATAGAACTTTCGTCTGACAGCTTGAAAATAGATCTTTCGTCTGACATCTTGAAGATAGAACTTTCGTGGTAGATGGTTAGTCCTGAAAAGGACCGTTGGGTTAGCTCTGAAAAGAGCTGTGACAATTTGAAGAAATGACAACTTGAAGATAGAACTTTCGTCTGATAGCTTGAAGGTAGAACTTTCGTCTGACATCTTGAAGATAGAACTTTCGTGGTAGATGGTTAGTCCTGAAAAGGACTGTTGGGTTAGCTCTGAAAAGAGCTGTGACAATTTGAAGAAATGACAACTTGAAGATAGAACTTTCGTCTGATAGCTTGAAGGTAGAACTTTCGTCTGACAATTTGAAGAAATGACAATTTGAAGAAAAGATAGAACTTACGTCTGACAATTTGAAGAAAGGTAGAACTTTCGTGGTAGATGGTTAGCCCTGAAAAGGGCTGTTGGGGTGGTCCTAAAAAAGGACCTGGTTTGGAGGTTGTGTTTTTAAGCACAACCTCCAACCTTCCTGCACGCCGGACAGCTACTTGCAGCCCTTCTCTTTAGTCCTTTCAGTTGCTGCTCGTCCAAGCCGAAGTCCAACGAGAACGACGGCTCATCGTCATCGTTCCAATCTCCAGTAGCTGGTACTGTGAACTCTTTTTTCTCCTTCTTCTTTTTTTCTCTCGATGCCAGCTGGGCGAGTTCCGAAAAAGTCATATCCCTCAATGCGCACTCCATTTCTTAACGACTTGAACAGAATGAATGATGTGCGGGAAAATAACGCTGGGTTTTATAGCTTTTCAGACGGATTGAACTAGTTGACCCATGACGTCATTTTCTCCTATATTTTTCCCGCGTCGGGGTTTCATGCTGTTTTGGCTCCAAATTAATGTTGTCCAATCAGAATTATCGTTGTTTTTCTAATACTAAATGTTTTATTGTTGACCAATCTATAGTTTTGTTACATTTTCTTGTTCGGGTTAGAAAAAACTAGAGTTTAACTAACCTATGACTATTTTTTGATTATGAGTCTTCTGACAAAATGAAAAGAAAGATGTTTATTTAAGATAGCTAGCCCTGAAAAGGGTTGCTTTTTTGTGCAGAATGCACTTTTTTATCCTCCTCTCTTTCTTTTGATTGATTCCATTTTATCTAGCATTTGCATTAGATGGTCAATTTCATGTCTGATATATCTGAAACGTTCTCTTCCTTCTAACCAGAAGAGCAATAAGAGAAAAAATGTTAATCCAAACATTGTGGGATAGCGGCTCAGCTTTTACGAAAAGTTAATGGTGAATAAGAAAAATAATCAAGAGTTTAGTGTTTTATATGTGTAATGGATCACTTTTTTTAGGCTTTTTTTAAATTTTATCCCTATATTACTGAGTTGAACTTAATTTTTTTCCACATCTATGGACGATTTCTCTTTCTAAAAGTCTGATCATTGAGTTGAACTTAGTTTTTTCCTCACCTATGTATGATTTTTTTCTTTCTAAATGTCTGAGCACTGAGTTGGTCTTAGTTTTTTCTGCATCTATGAATGAATTCTCTTTCTAAATGTCTAGGCATTGAGTTGGACTTAGTTTTTTCTGCATCTATGAATGAATTCTCTTTCTAAATGTCTGGGCATTGAGTTGGACTTAGTTTTTTCTTCACGTATGAATATTTTTTCTCTAAAAGACTGAGCGCTGGGTTGGACTTAGTCTTTTTCTGAGTTTTTTACTCTTTGGAGTGTAACTCTTCAAAAAGAAAGAAGTTTGACAATTTGAAGAAATGACAATTTTGAAGAAAGATAGAACTTTCGTGGTAGATGGTTAGCCCTGAAAAGGGCTGTTTTGAGAAGAGCTGATTTTTGAAAATGTTTATTCAGTATCAGACCATTCACTGTCTGACTCAGCCCTTTCAGCGGCGATTTGCTCGCGGAAAAGACGGTCTAACTGCTCACTTTTTGTATTAGCATACTGAAAATACATTTCAAGTGTGCCTGCAATGATCATTTCCTTCATCCGAAGGTTATAACAGAATACCCTGTTATTAGCAAGCTGAGCTCTCTCGTGACGCTTTCTTACTTCGTCTAAGCGTTGTTTAAGTAAAGCGATTTGCCTCCTTGCTCTTATTAACTGTCGCTCGGCATCCATCCAGGTGTAGCGTCTGGTGAGTGATGGTCTTGAAGCCATTGTGAAAATGAAATGTATGGAAAATATATCGTAGAGATTTATAGCTTTTCAGACGGATTGAACTAGTTGACCCATGACGTCATTTTCTCCTATGTTTTTCCCGCGTCGGCGTTTCATGCTGTTTTGGCTCCAAATTAATGTTGTCCAATCAGAATCAGCGTTTTATTTCTAATACTAAATGTTTTATTGTTGACCAACCCATGGCTTTGTTGCATTTTTTCTTGCTCGGGATAGAAAAAAACTAGAGTTTGACTATTCTATGACTTTTTTTGATTGTAAATCTTTTGAGTTTTGACAATTTTAAAAAAGATAGAACTTTCGTGGTAGATGGGTAGCCCTGAAAAGGGCTGTTTTGTTTTGGAGGCTGTGTTTTTTCGTCTCATGTTGTTTTTTTCCACTTCTAATGGCAGCACCCGAAATTCGCTTGGCAAATGGGGCATGCTTCAACTCTTTTTCTGATCACCATTATCCCATTATCGAAAGTAATCTTTCTCCCAAATTCAATATCAACCAAGATGATGTCAGGCGTTGTCTTTAAAAATAGTTGAAGTAATCTTTCGCCGAGATCTTTGTAGGGCTGTGTTATACGTTGTAGTTGGTTTTGTTCCTCCTCTCCTACGAAATGAGTGTTTAGTTGTAATAACTGTTGACCTGCATTTAGATATTCTTGGAGAGCCTCACGTAGTTGATGATTTATCTCCTCCATTTTGATATTGCTTCCGAATATTGACACTGCTTTCGAAGTGATCGTTAGCTGAGAGCCAAAAATGGTGATTGTATGAAAATAACGCGGGGGCTTTATACGTTTAAGGAGGATTGAAATTTTTAAAGAACTCGGACCTGGCAGAAAGCACATACATTTTTTCCATGCTACGTTTCATGCTAATATAGCAAAAAAGTTATGAGCCGATGTATGGAAAAAATGTAGACAGAACAAGTCTTTGGGGAAAAAACAGAATGAAGAGCTCTATTGTTTTTGAACTTTTATTTATTGAACTTTTATTTATTGAACAGAACTAAACAATGAAACATTTTTTGCAATGCATCATAAAAAATTTTCTTGACAATGAAAAAAATTCTTGACAATGAAAAAATCACAAGGAAACATTTTTTACAATACAGCATAAAAACAATTTCTTAACAATGAAAAAATCACACTGAAACATTTTTACAATACAGCATAAAAAACAATTTCTTGACAATGAAAAAAAATCACACTGAAATATTTTTTCACAATGAATTATTCACAATGAATTATTCACAATAAAAAAATCACAATGAATTATTTTTTCGCAAAGCTTTTTTTACAATGAATTATTCGCAAATAATTTTTTACAATGCAAATTCGCAAATACCACGAGTTTCACATTTGTTTTCATATTCCGTAATGTCTTTATGCAATTGGTCATACCCCAAAAACATTGTATACTCACTGTCCATATCGTTGAAATCTCGTAGTCCTATGAATGGAGCAACATGTCTATAAGCGTCTTTTGTTGAAAGAGCTGAATTCACTACTTCTTCTGTAACATCTCTATCAAATAGAATATATCCTGACATGGTTTCCATTGTTTCTCCGTAGGAATGAACAGATCCTTTTTTGTAGCGTAAGTAAAAGTCAAATAGAACTGATTTCATTTTCAGAACGTTAAGAAAACTTTCTTCTGTTGTTCCTATGATAAAAAATGTCCATCGACTTGTGGATCGAAACAGTTTTCTAATAACATTATCTTTCAAACAGCTATCTGCTAAATAAGTTTTGAGAACGAGATCCAACCCCGAATCGTCCACCATCATCGCAATAAAGTTGAATATAGCATACACTTTGTAGGACTTTTCTCCTTTTGCAATCCACTTAAACAATTTTCCGATCCAAATTTTCACACAGAAAAATTTAATGTTAAGATGTGTTCGTTCATCAAGCGTATGCTGTCGAACAAATTCTCCATAAATTTTTTCACGTAGTTCTATTGGTAACGGTAACATGATTGTTATTTCTTGACCAACGGCTAATATTTTTCCGACTTACTTTGACTGATTGCTACACAACAATGTGATATAGAATTATTTTCTCAAACTTTTATAACCATAGGGTACAGTATCAGTACCATTTACAATAACTCTCTTGGTGTATACAGAGCGAAACGTTTTTGTTTGTGGTTCACTGGTAACCGTTCTATCTCTGTGTCTTTTAATTCTACAATCATACTGAATTTTGATTTCTATTGTGCGATCCAAAGCACATTTCGAATATGTATCGAAATTTACCACCTGTTTTGTATTGTAATCCAGAGTAATCTCCTTTACTTTACATTTGCTTATCTCTTCTCCATCTTTTGTTTTCATTTTGTAAGCATAATTCTTAGGTCCAAGTCCTCTGAATTGAGTAATTTTACAAGCAGGCTCTTCATCAGTCCATTTTCCTAGTCGGCTGTTAATAATAGGAGGATTCCATAATTCAGGGTCGTGAATGTACATACAACTATCTGTATCGAAATACAGAACTCTATCTTTTAACTTTTCAAGAACGCTGTACAATTCCAACCTTGCATAAGCTGTTACGTAAGACCCTACTACCACATTGGCTGTAGCATGGGTGTCAATATGTTCCAACTTTGATTCATAGTTAACCAAGATGAATGAACAGTCCTCGTCAAAGATTTCTACATGCTTTACAATGAAATTGGGATTGGTGACTAATTCAAAATATTTAGACGGATCACTGATGTATTCCGTCTGGGACATTTTTTCACGCTGAGCTAATTTTCCCCAAAGACAGTTCAGCATAATCTTAGCAAATGATCTTCTCCCAGGATTTTTTTTAATACAACTTGGATCAAGACGAACACCTTCCGCCTTCTCATATTCACAAACGAACTGATCTTTTTCTGAGTCTGATTGACACCAATCTGGATAACCACTGGCTTCTTGCTTAATTTTCAAGAAATTGTCCACATAATGTTTAAAGAACTGATCTGATACAGAACTGAAATGCCAAATTTCATACACTTGCAATAATCGATAACCACAGTCAAGAGCCTTGAATAATTCAAAAGTAACCCAAGTTCCAACCAAAGCCCTCTCTTCTTTACCATGCCTACAAATGTTTGAGCTTTCTTCTGCACATTTCATACAGAGTGTAAACATCATTTTGTTGTTACAGTGAACTGGGAGAACGGGGTGAAACAAATCAGTTGGAGGTAAAACTTTACACTTGATTAATCCCTCATATTGTCGAATGTTGTTCATATCAATATTCTCAGCAGACAAAATTTTTGGCTGACCTACAGGGTAGGATTTGTGTTTACAAACATAAGGGTATAGAGAACAGATATCGATGTACTTGATTTCCTTTTTGGTTTTTTTTTCATTAACATCATATCCAATTTTTATTGCATTACATCTTCCCCCGGACAAACCATCCCTCGGATCGATAGGGTCCCAATGTGGATATAACTTTTCAATGAGTTTTTTGTACTCTTTATCCTTCATCTTAGCATCAAATTCGTGTTCCCAAATGTACACTACATTATATCCCATTTCTTCGATATCTGCTATACGTTCAAAGGTACGTTCGTACAGTTCAGACATGGGTTTTCCATTAATAGGATTGATCTGTTTTCGATCTGTATAGCATACAGGACAACCATGATACAAATCCCCAAGAAATTCATAAACAGTGTTTGATTGACGGTGAAAACCATCTACACTATATTTCCCGATTTGAGCTTCACCACCATTTTTTGCATGCTGAATATTAATACCTTTTTCCTGAGCTACGCTTTGAACCCATCGTTTCGCTTTCATAGAAAAGCGACGTCTGGATGAGTCTTTACTTGAAATGACAGCTATTTGATTTTCTGGTAAATATTTGCTTCGCCACACCTTGTTACAGGCATCTGCGATGGTAATCGCCTCTAAAAATGGACAAATACCACCCTGTTCGATAAACAGCTTTCTGAATTCAGCACACCCTCGTCTGAGGATATCAACATCTGACCTACAGTACAATTCCATCTCCTTCTGAAAATTGAATTCCTCACCATTTCGAACTTTGTCATTATACCAAACTATGAATTTTGACCTAGCCTCTTCAGACATTGAGTCGGGTTTGTAATAAGACATATCCAAGTAGGGCCCAATGTAACTCCAAAATTCATCTGTATTTGCCCAGTGAGGAAAGTAACCTTTTTTCATTTCTTGAAGACCAAAGGTGGGTGGAAATTTTGCCAAACCAAAACTCATGAAATTGAAAGAATCGATCAGACGTACACCATTCAGTTCTAACTTCATAATATTGTTTCCATTCATGATCAATTTTGGAAGTTTTAACCCAACTTTGACAATATAATCAAGAATGAACTGACCATCATAGCCTTTGAAATTATGGGCAATAGCCGTAACTCCTTTATGATGTTTTGAAAAGAGCCAGTTGCAAAATTGACTCAAAGTTTCCTCACCTTGAAAAATAACTTCCCTACCCTCTTCAAATTCACTGCATGTAGAACAATGAAAATCAAGTGATTTATCGATACATTCATCACACGCTCTGTGTGCGATACAATAATTCGGGATGTGTACGCCTGTGTCTTTTTTTGCATTCAAAATCAAAGAAAATAAACTGTGGTTTTTTGACTACAGAAGAACTCGTCTCGTCATCGCTGTCATGGTTCAACTTACTTTGGTAAGGTTGAATATAGCATCGATGAGAAAAGTTAACAATTCTCTTACAGATATGACATCTTTTCTTTCCATTGCAAACATGATTTTTCTTTCTGACATGATATTGTGCACCGCATTTCGAACAGAGTTTTACTAATTCACAAATGGATTTCTTTTCTTTACCTTGAACAATTCTGTGATTTTCAAAGCATTCAGCACTAAAAAATCGTCTATTGCAATAACTGCAAACATATTCTTTTGATCCTGATGCACATTTTCCTTTGCGGTAACAACCTTTGCAGATATTTGAACAAGCATGATTTTCCCGGTTAGAGTAACCCACATCACAGAACTCACAATAATATCCACAACTAAGAAAACCTTTGATAGATTTGATGTAGTCATAATGGTTTTGATGAAAGTACAAATGTATGATCTTACTATTGGCTTTCACTTCTGGATGTTTAAATATTTTTTCCACTTTTGAATGCTGTTGATGAACTTTAATGACATAGTCTTTTTCATACAAAAATGTTTGAATTTTTTTGTATTCATCAATTCCTACAGACTGTGTTGGTGAAACTCCAGCTTCATTTAACAATTTCTCAGCTTCAGTCTTTTGAAGAGGGCGTTTTGAACGACAAATACGATCCCATTTTCTATTCCATGCTTCGGTGTTTTCACGTTCACTGTAGCAAATTCCCACAACAACGGCTCTTGCGAAACATAGTTGGTCATGATTGTCAATTTGAATAATAGATTTTTTCTTCCGGGCAAAAAACTTTGAATCTAATTCTGATGATCTATATTTTTGTTTTCCGTTACCACTTGGTGGTATTGTATGTGTAATGTCAAATGTCATCAATCCATCGTTCAAGACGAAATCTGTATTCGATTGTAAAACTCGTTCAATTTCATTCAGCATAGTTTCACCTTGTAACTGGTCTGCAGCTAAAAAAGGAATATGGATTCCCATTTCCAAAGAAGGATGATTGATGGTAATTCTAATCATATCCGTCGGGTTAGCATTTAACTTTCGAATGATTTCATGGGTAACATCGTCAAATAATCCAAGTAGTCTCTGAGGTGTTAATTCTTCAAATTTCTTAAAACTCAGCATCAGCACATGTGATTCTGTTTTAAATTTTCTTGACTTCTTATTACCCCTTTCTGTTAAATCATATAGACTTTTCATGTCTAAGTTAGAGTTGATACTTTCATCGTCGCTGTCATTTTCTTCTTTCAACGGTCTAGTTTTTTTCTTTTTTATTGGTGGAAATATCTCATCGTCACTTTCTTCTTTCAACGGTCTAGTTTTTTTCTTTTTTGTTGGTGGAAATACCTCATCGTCACTTTCGCTGTCTGAATAGGTTATTATTCTTTTTCTTTTACCCGTCGTTTTAGCTCTGAGTGAAAAGACAATAATGCAGAAGTGAGAAAAACTAACAATTTATATAGCCTCTCCGTTGTAACAGTGTATAAATAGAGACGATAGTTGTGAAAATCTAATCATTCTCCTACTCAATCTCAGACAGTACAGCTGATAAAAAAATATGAGCGAGTTAAAGCTGCAAAATACATCACCACTTAGAAAGAGGGTATATCTGTATGTTAATCCATACACCCACGATTATGAGATCAGCAATATACCATCAAAGTATGATGTTAAACATATCGGAAACTACGTGGGATCATTTTTATCCCACCAACATTTAGAAGAAAGATGTTTACCGTACTACCAGATACAGAGTTTTGGATCAAGCGACGATTGACAAACGATATGGTGCGAATGGCAAGAGAACAAATATTTGTTTCACATGCAACGAAGCAGGACATTGGGCCAAAGAATGTCCAGAAAAAGAAAATCAGCTAGGAACATTTGTTTTTGTCTACGTGAATCCACACAGTCATGACATTGAGATTTTACCATCGTTTTACAACGTTGATGGTCTCAAAGATATAAAATTCGTCGGGGCACTAAATTCATTCTGCAGTGGAAATACATGGAAAAAAAGTTCACCACAAGCTACATCCTCATCGGTTGAAACTCAGACCGTAGACATGCAGAGCGACACAACGGCTATCAGCGATTCAGAAATCTGCAAAATAACAGATGATTTAGAGACATTACGAAAAAATCTAAGAAAACAACAAACTTTGGATCTAAGAAAACAACAAACTTTGGATCTAAAAAACAACGAATTTTCTGCAGAACCGGGTTGCTCGTACGGAGAGGAAAAACAGCAAAACAACGAAAAGAAGAAAAAACGAGTAACAAAGAACTATTTCTTTTGCAAATCAACAAAACATGAGGATAAAATCTGTCCAGATGTGGTATTAAAAAACAACGAAAGGAAAAGAAAACGTAAAACCAAATGTGAATCTGACATTCCAAAGAAAAAAAGAAAAACATACTGAGTGAAAAAAAGATTTCAACACAATATAGAATTTAAAAAAGACTGACTTGATTTTTTCATTCATGTTTTTGTCTTTACAGTTCATTCATTTTTTTGTCTTTACAGTTCATTCATTTTTTGTCTTTACAGTTCATGATTTGATTTTTTCATTGTACATAAGTTCTTTTTGAAATAAAAAAATATAAAATAATTACTTCTTACTTTTGACTTTTTTCTAGTTGTGACTTTTTTCTAGTTGTGACTGTAAGTCTTTTTACTTTTGACAATTTGAAAAGAAAGATCTTTCGTGCTAAATGGTTAGCCCTGAAAAGGGCTTTTTTGAAGGATCTCACATTGACATCCAGCTCTACGATTCCTCCGCCCGATCCACTGGGATGATTTCACACCCACAGTGTTCACAGCAAATCGTCGAACCTTCATCATCATCGTAAAATCCTTCATCTGGATCTGGACAGTTATGTTTCTGCCCAAGATACTCAAGTATAGTAAAACATTTTCCACACTCTATCTGACATCTGCTTGCACAGTGAGGGCATACAAGAATTCGAACCATCCTGCAACAAATATGTTTTTATGTAAAATATCGCTGGGCTTTATAGCTTTACAGGAGGATTGAAGTAGTTGACCCATGACGTCATTTTCTCCTATGTTTTTCCCGCGTCGGCGTTTCATTAACATTGTGCAATCAAATCGATGGTTATATCGGTGTTTTTTCACCACTCCCAATTCGGTGTCACACAGTACAATCCCGGTGTTTTCCGCCAGGTCCGAGCTCTTTAAAAATTTCAATCCTCTGTAAACGTATAAAACTCAGCGTTATTTTATACAAAACACCATTTCTTTGATTCTCAGCTAACGATCACTTCGAAAGCAGTATCAATATTCAAAAGCAGTTTCAATATGAAGCACAACTTAGATGAAATCAACTTGGACAATTTTCCACCAGTGGAAAACAATGGAGACGTTCTTTCATCAGTTATAAATTCGACAATCATCAATCCACCACCGGAGTTAAATTCGACAACCATCATTCCAGCGACGGTGCTGGACAACATCTATGAAGAGGTAAAGCAGCTAAATTTGAAACAAGATAGCATGATAACCCGGATCATAGATCAGCTGGAGACTTTAAACAGACATTTGGAGGAAATTAAAACTTTAAGCGCAAGTACTGATCAGCTCAGTAGAAATATCGAGGTACTACGCCAACAGGATCAGTGCATTTCAACAGCTCCTGTGAAGATCCCTGTGGAGTTCGACTTTGATAAATCCAATCTTCACAAGTTAGTGGACTCTATCGTAAGTGTTGTGAAGAAAAATCAACCAAAGAAAAAACAACCAGAGGAAAAACAACCGAGAAAAACAACAAAACGGAAATCTGAGGAAGACGATAGCCATCTCCACAAGAAACAGCGAGTTGATCAAAACTCAACTACACCAATAATGACCGGGCAGGGCAAATACGGGAAAAACATTGATAACCACGTTGATTTCAAGATCCCGAAAAAACCAAAGACAGAGCGAAAACAACCAAGAAAAAACAACAAAACGGTAGGAATATGAAAACAAATATGAAACTCGTGGTATTTGCGAATTTGCATTGTAAAAAAATTTGTTATATACTGTTTTGCGAATAATTCATTGTAAATAATTCATTGCGAAAAAAATATTTCATTGTGATTTTTTCATTGTGATTTTTTTTCATTGTTAAGAAATTGTTTTTATGCTGTATTGTAAAAAATGTTTCCTTGTGAATTTTTTCATTGTCAAGAAATTTTTTTCATTGTCAAGAAAAGTTTTTATGATGCATTACAAAAAATGTTTCATTGTTTAGTTCTGTTCAGTAAATAAAAGTTCAATAAATAAAAGTTCAAAAAACAATAGAGCTCTTCATTCTGTTTTTTCCCCAAAGACTTGTTCTGTCTACATTTTTTCCATACAGCGTCTCATAACTTTTTTGCTATATTAGCATGAAACGTAGCATGGAAAAAAATGTATGTGCTTTCTGCCAGGTCCGAGCTCTTTAAAAATTTCAATCCTCTGTAAACGTATAAAGCCCCCGCGTTACTTTCATACAATCACCATTTTTGGCTCTCAGCTAACGATCACTTCGAAAGCAGTGTCAATATTCGGAAAAAATATCAATATGGAGGAGGTAAATCATCAACTACGTGAGGCTCTCCAAGAGTATCTAAATGCCGGGCTGCAGTTATTGCAACTATCCACTCATCTCGTAGGAGAGGAGGAACAAAACCAACTACAACGTATAACACAACCCTACAAAGATGATCATAGCAGGCACACTTGAAATGTATTTTCAGCATGCTAATACAAAAAGTGAGCAGTTAGACCGTCTTTTCCGCGAGCAAATCGTCGCTGAAAGGGCTGAGTCAGACAGTGAATGGTCTGATACTGAATAAACATTTTCAAAAATCAGCTCTTCTCAAAAACAGCCCTTTTCAGGGCTAACCATCTACCACGAAAGTTCTATCTTTCTTCAAAATTGTCATTTCTTCAAATTATCAAACTTCTTTCTTTTAGAAGAGTTACACTCCAAAGAGTAAAAAAACTCAGAAAAAAGACTAAGTCCAACCCAGCGCTCAGTCTTTTAGAGAAAAAATATTCATACGTGAAGAAAAAACTAAGTCCAACTCAATGCCCAGACATTTAGAAAGAGAATTCATTCATAGATGCAGAAAAACTAAGACCAACTCAGTGCTCAGACATTTAGAAAAGAAAAAATCATCCATAATTGTAGAAAAAACTAAGTTCAACTCAACGATCAGACTTTTAGAAAGAGAAATCGTCCATAGATGTAGAAAAAAACTAAGTTCAACTCAGTAATATAGGGATAAATTCCTTTTAGAAAAGAGAAATCATTCATAGAGATGCAGAAAAAAGTCTAAGTCCAACTCAATGGTCAGGCTTTTAGAGAGAAATCACTTAAAGGTCAAGTAGTGGATAGAAGTAAACAATAAAGCAATCCTAATAGCATATGGGTAAAAAACTAAGTCCAACTCAGTGATATAGGGACAAATTCCTTTTAGAAAAGAGAAATCATTCATAGATGCAGAAAAAAGTCTAAGTCCAACTCAGTGATCAGGCTTTTAGAGAGAAAAGAAGCTTGACAATAGAAAATCATTTTTGATCGTTACTTACCCTTTACTTTCCCTTAACTTTCCCTTGTTTGCAGAAAAATTCCACTCAGGGTAGTCTCTTTGGGTGGTTTTATCCCCAGAGTGCCAGCCATACGGCCGACATTTTGAATGCTAAAACCCTCTCAGGGTAGTCTCTTTGGACATTTTTTGTAAAAATGATATAGTGCAAATTCTTTCAGGGTGGCAGAATAGGGACAAATTTCTGTAGGGTAAGCAACGTAGAGCTCTCAGGGAGGGTCGCATACGGCTCTGACCCGGTCCTGTCAGAGCCGTATGCGACCCTCCTATACTACTGATTTTGACCTATGAGTATGAGCTATAATTACTTGAATCTCGGTAGAGGTCAACAAGATACAGCCATATACCACAAAATACAGATCGAAGCCGTATGGTTATAAGAAGATTTTCAAAGTTTCCTCCATAAAACATGAGAGGCTGGGCTGATTTCGATTCAAGGGCTATTTTGAACAAATTCAGAAGAGATTCACTAGATTATGCTGTCTGACAATTGTGGAGCATGTTTTTCAAAGTCTCCAAATGCCACTATAGTCTAAAGATATAGAACTACAAAACCAAACATAAACGTAATTTATCGTACAGATATTAACAAATACTTATATCATTTTTTAAACGAAGATTCCTTTTTCTTTATTCCATATCCACACACCCACTCACCCAACACACTTGCATTTATTTTCCATTTTGATTTCTTTCTTTGTTTCTCTCTCTCTCTCTTCCTCCTATCAATAAAGCCACTTTCAAGTGATGGAACAATTATATGATAAATACAATCTTTGTTAGTCATGTGAGACATATTTTTCTGTATATGAGTGTTAAAAAATATTATTAAGGACTATTATCTCTAATATCATGATTATCATTAAAATAAGTACATTACTTACAAATGCGTAATACTAACACTGAATTGTAAGGTATGGTGGGAGATGGCCACGACTCCCATCATACCAGTTGACGTGGCAAATAAAAAAAAAAATAGATTAAGTTGTGTGCCAAATCTGGTAGCCCTAGGCCTTACCGTTAGAAACAAGAAGATTTTTTAAAGTTTTCACTATATAGGCCCATGTAAAACTTGTGACCCAGGACAGGGCCAGTTTTGACCCCCAGGGCTATAATTTGAAGAATCTTACTAGAAGTTTATTAGGTGAAGCTACATGCCAAATTTGGTAGCCCTAGGCCATATGGTTAAGAACCAGAAGATTTTTAAAGTTTTTACTACATAAGCCCATAAAAAAAAAACAAAAAAACTTGTGACCTCTGGGGCGGGGGCCAATTATGGCCCCAGAGCTATTATTTTAAGTGTTAGCAGAGGTTCATCAGATTAATCAGGACCATTTTTAACCTGAGGGCTATAATTTGAAGAATCTTAATAGAAGTCCAACAGATGAAGCTACATGTCAAAACTGGTAATCCTAGGCCATTTGGTTTAGAACAAGAAGATTGTTTAAGTTTTCACATTATCAGCTCATGTACAACTTGTGATCCCTGGGGTGGGGCCAATTTTTAACCCAGGGATATAGTTTGAATAAATTTAGTAGAGGTCCATTAGACGAAGCTACGTGCCACATTAGGTAGCTCTTGGCCTTATGGTTTCGGAGAAGATTTTCAAAGATTTCCAATATTTTTAAATTCTGTTGCCATGGCAATAAGAAGTTTTAACTGAATACGATTCTTTCAAGAAATTCTGAAGATTACCATGGCAGGTTCATTTCTGTGAAGTTTGGTCAAAATTGGATGGGTAGTTTTAGAGAAAAAGATGTTTGAAATAAAAGTTAACACACGGATGGACGCACGACGGACACCAGCCTGATATAAGCTAGCTGGCTTTCGGCCATTGGAGCTAAAAAAAACAACTGTTTTTGCTGATTGTCTACCCTCCTTCCTGTCTTCTACAACAGACAACTTTGGTAATAATATTTGTATCGGTTGAGCAAACAATGTTCTCCATGGATGGTGACAGTCAGGTCTGAAACCAGGGAGATCTAAATCAAATACAGATTGTAAACAAGGACACATATTGGTTGATTTGTATCTCTGTGGACATATGAAGACATATGACTTGTCAGAATGATAGATCAAAAATCCTATAAATATGTCAGTTCTGTTGTCTCAGGAATGACTTCAGTTCCAATTGGCTGTATCCTTAAACCCTTTACCAAATTATCGTAAATTTTCAGCATTTCAAAGACAAATTCCATAATTTGTGCAACATTTACTAGGTCACCTGCAATGCTTTCAATAGAGACCATCTTAAAATTTTGTCGTCTTGTAATTTGTTAAACTCTAAAATACCAAATAATCCAGAGTTTACATGATGACAAGGAAATATTCTTTTGAAAAAACTGCTGAAAAATGGCATTTTCTCTTTTTCCCATGTTTTCATCCCTCAGAGAAATCCAATCATTAAAGCCACATTGATTTGTCTTCGGCAAAAGCTTTCAAATTAGACAGGTCAAAAAACTTTGTCGTCTAGTAAAGAGTTAAACCCTTTACTTAACAATCTTGTGTTGAAGGACGTCTTTTGAAAACATTATCGGACAAAGAATTTTTGCAAGTTACCAGCATTTTCTCATTGCCTTACCTGTTTGGAGACCAATACATGTACTATAAGTGAGAAATATTCAACTGTTAGGCTGCTAAGAATGTCTTAATGGCCTTTTGCCGACAGCGTAGATCAAGATCAGACTGCACAGAACATGCAGTCTGATCTTTGATCTACACTGCCCAATAAAGAGATATTTTCCTCCAAAAGATAAGTTTAAAATAGCACAAGTCAGGTATTTTACTATCAGCATGAAAGTTTCATTTAACTCTTTACCAAACGACAAAAAATGTAGACTTGTCGAAGTTGAAAGCATTTGCAGATGACAGTGTAAATGTGACTCAAATGGTGGAACTTGTCTCTGATGGGTAGAAAACATTGTGGAAAAAGGAGAAAATGCTGGTCACCAGCATTTTCTCCTTTTCCCACAATGTTTTCAAAAGGATTCTATCTCAGGGTCCTGAAAACCTGTGATTGTGTGGTAAAGGGTTAACTTTTTTAGCACGATAAAGGTTACTTTTGGTCTAAAACTTTGCTGTCTAGTAGAGAATTACGGTAACTGATTCTGTATTCACAGTGGTACCTCAAAAAACAATAACATCAATCTGGACATAAATGATAATCAATACAAATGACAAAAATATTGTTCTAGGTCTGTAATTATTAGTTCTGGGAAAATGTACCACTCATCTTTAATGGATGATTTTATGATTTGTCTTGGATACGGCATAGGAAGTGGTGGCAGAATTACCTCAGATATTAATTTTGTTCTTTAAATCACTACATAACAATCCTGTGGTTTTGTGACATTGAAAAACCTAACCTTTGAAAACCGTGGTCGGAAAAGGAGAAAATGCCTGTTACCAGCATTTTTCTGTTTTCCATGTTTTTTTCCCCACATTTTCATTTAATTTCTTCATTTCAAAGACAATTTCCACTTCTTGGGTCACATTTAAATTATCATCTCTAAATGCTTTCAATTTGGACGAGTCTATTTTTTTTGTAACTAGGCACTGAATCAATTTCGGTCATTTTTTTTTTTTGCGGGGTGGGGGGGTTAGAGGTGGGGGATGGAGAAAGCAGAAGGTTGGTATTTCAAAGGAAAAAGCCTAATAATATGATTGTTTACTTTTAGATTGATGGAGGGAGATAAAAAGGTCAATGGCCCTAAAGGACTCCAATGAGTACAGTTATCTGGTGTTCATAAAATTGTGAATTGAAATTCACCTTTCTGCCGATTTTGATTGACAGGTCATATCAGACAATCAAAACACAGTATAGCGTGTCATCTAAACGAAACGGTTAGACAAAGTGATACACTTTACTATTGTAAAATTACAGAGGGTTTTTTTTTCCTAAACCAGATAAGATTTGGATATAAAATAATAACATGTATTTCAAAACGGATTTAAGTTGCAGTTACGGATCATGTGGTACGAGGGTCGTTCATTTAATTGTGTCACTGGGTGTCTTTGAGACGCATTATATTAAATGCATATATTTTGTTAATTTAATCCCTTCAGAATATTATACATTTTTCAAGTCTGGAAATCCAGTCTGTGAAGGTTGCAAAATAGGCTTTTCTGGGAATACCCTACTGGCACTGAAAAATGGCACTTCCCAAGGCACTTTTAGAGCCGTATTGACGTCCAGAGAGAGTTTTCTTTAATAAACGAGAGAAAAAAGTCATATGGGCTGAGGTCGGGAGAACAGGGTGGATGGGGGAAACTTTTAGGAAAGAAAGAACCATTATGTCAAAATGTATTGTTAAACTACTTTTTACTGAAATCTGACTGAACGAAAGTCTTTCAAATTCAAACATAATTCGTAGACAGTGGTAATTGTTCAAACGAAAGGAGCAACAGGAAAATTAAATTTTATTGACAGTCACTCATCATCCTGTTTCAAGAAAAGGTTGACATTGCGATCCTCATCCTATGATTTTTGTTGAAATACTTTAGGGAACATTCATATTTTATTCCTGTTTCATTAAGACGATTACATATGACTGTTAATGGCACTTTCGCTTGGTTGGAACGATTGTTTGTTTTCCCCACGATCGTCGCATGATTGATAAATGCATGTCCTTTCTAAATCAGTATATAATCCTTAAATGCATATCCTTTCTAAATCAGTATAATCCTTAAAATTAATTTCAGAGACAAAATATTCCCGTAAATAAAAAAAGTTTTCACAAAATACATGTTAAAAATATGGCAAACCATTTAATTGATCACTTACAACAAAACCTATTGATTTCCACTCAAACAGGTGTTAGAGGTGTTAATTATATCTTTATCAGAAAACAAAACAAATGGATCCTCTACTTTGAAAATGATGAGATTTGTCTTTGAAAGGGTAAAACTTAGAAATATTTTTTTTTTCAAAAGTCTCTTCCATTAAGGTCATTAAAGCACGGGATTGTGTGGTAAAGGGTTAAATTGTTAACCCTTTTCTTATAATGTTTACTATCATATTGACATGTCATACTCAGTGGTCAGTTCGAAGTCAGTCCGTGAATATCCGGAAGTTAAACCGCGTTTCCTATCCCTGTGTATATAAGATCCCTGATCGTATAGGGATCGTATACAGTATATAGATATAAGATCCCTGTCAAAAATATTTTTTTTCTTATTACGTTGCAAATTTAGTTTGAATTGATACAAAAGTTGGGAAAAAAACTTGGGTCGCTTAGACCGAAACACCAGCTAGAATATAACAGAAATAAACCCCTTTTCTCTTTGTATTTGACGCCATCTTTCTGGTTTGTTTGTCGGGTGTAGCAACCAAAATACCGCGTTACTAAGGCGGGAGTGCCAAACTCGCATTTGCAGAAAGGTCAATTGGCCTCTGGAATGCAAACAAGGTTTTTCTAAGATTTGTCCCAGTGACGTACTTTTTTTTTATCTGAAGGTGCCTCTAGCGTGTACACATGTTTCTTTTTTTTAAATTGACATATGACCTACTTTTTGACCCAACATTACTCTTTTTTGATCATGTTTAAGATATTATCAAGACAATTATTCTGACCAATTTTCATGAGTATCTGGCTGAAAATGTGGCTTCTAGAGCATTCACAAAGTTAAGGTTGATGACAGACAAGGAACACAGCATGATCACAAAAGCTCACCTTGAGCACTTCTTGCTCAGTTTAGCTAAAAATGCTGATCACCAGCATTTCTCCTTTTCTCACCAAAATGACAGTACTCTGACAATACCTCAATGATTGCTTTGAAACAGCTTCGCTATCACTGAGCCTCCAGTTCAGTAAGGTACCATTTCGCCTACATGCAAAAAAAAACTGTACATGTATTTGCAAGCCAACCTGCATCGGTGATGTACATATATAAAGAAACAGATCTCCTTTTTTTATCCAAAACATGCATTCCACTTTAAACAGAGCAACATATTAATTCTTAAGAGAAAAACATTAAAAACTTTACCAACCCTGGGAAAGAGGGCTTTTGTAAACATTGTGGATACAGGAGAAAATGTTAGTCGCCAGCACTTTCTCCTTCTCCCAGATCATTTTCTGCTATTTCACAGCTGAATCTCACAACTCCTGCCACATCCAAGTTGTCATTTACAAATGCTTTCAATTTGGACAACTCAAAATTTTTATAGTTTGGTAAAAAATTAGCTGAGCACAGTCGGTAGCATGCAGGATTTGAGACCAAGGGTTTGTAGGTTTCAATCCCTAGCTCAACCAATTTCTTTCTGAGGATTGATGATAGTCATTGTGACGGGATTCATTCTTCTCTCACTGCTGACCATTGTGATGGTTATGACAGAAAGCAACCAGTAGCTTGGAAAGAATATTGTGCTGAGTACTGGTAAGAGAAACTCATGGAAAGCATGGGCTGATGAACTGGCCGAAAATAAATGAAATATTGTTGAAAACGGTGCTAAACACCATGCAATAAATAAATAATCAATAGCTAAAAGATATCCAACTTTTTAGTCTCATGCAAGTGACAGCTTATGAGAGTGTGTTTTTTTTTTTTACAAACCACTGCTGCTTTTCCATATCGTTTCTGATTTTAAAAGAAATAAGAAAGTAGGGAAAAAATGAACATTTTAATAGTCATACTGTATGTATAATCACTTCACTTGCTTTTTGATGTGACAGAAGACATTCATATAGCCTGTATGGTGCTAGGTTTAACCCTGTACAAACAATCCTGTGTTAATGATCCTGAGGAAGCAACCTATTGAAAGTGTTGTGGGAAAAGGAGGAAGATAAATCTTGCCATTTGAGAAATATTATATTTGACGTGAGCAAATGCATTCAATTTGGATCAGTGAAAAACTTTGTCGTTCAGTAAAGAGTTAAACAGTTTATCTTCTTTCTCTTTTTTTTTTTCTTTACCAGACATCAAAATATTTTACCAGACAACAAAACGTTTTAAATGTGACTATGATGATATCATTTATCCTTGACAGAGTATAAAATATTGTGATAAAAAGAGAAAATGCCAGTTATCAGCACTTTCTCTTTCTACCACAATTTTTTCAAAAGCTTTTTTCTTGAGGATCATAAACATAAGATAGTTTGGTAAAACATAGCTTAAAACTTGATCCCAACATGCTCATTACCAATACAGTTGCATATGTAAACAGTGCAGGTCTTGATCAGACTACCTTTAGCAGACAATTGATTTATGGTATTATGTTTGATGCCATTTTCAACATTGTTTCAGTTATATCGATGTGGCTAGTGCACCTATCGATGATTTCCTGGTGTTTCTTTGACCAGTTCTCTGTACAATATTCTTTCCAAGCCTCTAGCTGCTTTCCCCATATCCATCTTCAAAACAATGAACAGTGGTGAGAGAGGAATGAATCCTGTCACAATGACTATCATCAATCCTCAGAAAGAAATTGGCCTGGGGATCAGACCAGCGACCCCCTGTTCTCAAGTCCTGTATGCTGCCAACTGAGCTCGGCTTTTAGTGAACAAAGTACATAAAATTAGACTGTACAGAAAATGCAGTCTGACCATAGGTCTGCGCTGTCCACCATTTTTAAGTATTCCGGCAAAAACCACCTTGAAATTGAAATGCTTTGATCCGTTTTCCAAATTGAGAAAGCCTGTATCATTGAAATGTATTCAGGTCTTCACAGATTAAAATAAAACTACCGTAACCCTTTACCACACAATCCCGACTTTTAATGACCCTTGAAAAGAAGCCTTATGAAAACGTTATGGAAAAAGGAGAAAGTGCTGGTAACCAGCATTTTCTCCTTTTCCTACAATGTTTTCTACTCTATAAAGGACAAATTCCAGCATTTGAGCCATCTTCAATTTTTCGTCTGCAAATGCTTTCAATTTGGACCAGTCTAATATTTTGTTGTTTGGTAGAGAATTAACCCTTTACCACACAATTCCGACTTTTAACCAGTTTGAGAAAGAAGCCTTTTCAAATCATAATGGTAACCAGTATTTTCTCCTTTTCCCAAAATGTTTTCTACCCTTCCAAAGAAAAATTTCATCATTTGGGCCACAATTGTTGTCTGTGAATGCTTTTAATTTGTACAAGTCTAAAATGTACAATTCTAAAATTTTGTCATTTGGTAAAGAGTTAAACATATCAATCGAGCCATACTCTGTGAAAAGGTGGCTTAATGTGTCTAAAAAAAGTTCAACCAAGGTCAGCCTGTGCAATCAGCGCTGACTGACCTGGGTCAAAAATTTTGCTATAGGTCAATTTTCTGCATGTCCAATAACCAGTTTACCTCTCGATTCAGTCGGTTGTCAGACAAAATTGACTTTGTGGATCCATGATCATGTGATGACTTATCAAGTATCATGGAGATGCAATAAGCCCCCTTTAGACAGAGCATGGCCTATACATGTGTTTAGGTCTTCATGGATTAAAAAAAAAACACACACACACAACTGCTTGAACTGTAAATGAACGCCACTGAAATTGTTCATTTATAATCCATTAAATTGCACAAATAAAACATCACAAACATAGATTTAGCTCTTTGGGCTCTGATTATACACCTTTGACTATTCTGCAAAAGTCTCAAAATCAATTCTTGGATAGCAGCCACAATTTTTAAGAAACCTTACAAAGCCAAAGGAAACATAGAGGGAAAAGGAGAAAATGCTGGTAACCAGCATTTTCTCCTTTTTCCATAATGTTTTCTACCCTTCCCAAAACAAATTTAAATTTTTGGGTCACATTTATTTTGTCGTCTGCATGTACTTTCAATTTAGACTGGTCTAAAACTTTGTTGTTTGGTATTATTTTGAATTAATTCTTTGCTAACAATTGCAGTAAGAAACACGATTTATTAATTTATATTGCTTATTTTCTGTTTCTTCATTTTCTCCATTTATACACCATAAAACTTTGCTGTCTATATAATTGTAATTCAATCCATTATCAGTTAGTCTTTTTATCACCCCCAGTATCTTCTGCTGTAACTTCAGGGTTTGAAACTGTTCCATTGATTTCTTTACGGCTAAAACCCACTGGGCAAGTCTAGGAAGAAAAAAAATAAAATCTAAGCTTATAGAAAAGTAGATACAATCATAATTTTAAATATGCTGAATTTAAACCTTTACCAAAAACACAGTTTTAGACTCGTTCAATTTGAAAACACTTGCAGATGACAATTTATGTGTGTATTTATAGATGGTGAATTTTTCTTTCAAAAAGATTGAAAACATTGTGGGAAAAGGAGAAAATGCTGTTAACCTCATCCTTTACTCACAATGTTTTAAAAGGCTTAGAGTTGTTTTATTGGTAGTAGCTGTATAGGATTTTTGATTGTGACATTTCTATTTTGAGAAAGTTAAGCTTTCCAACACTTTGACTGGTGAAAACCTCGAGCTCAGAATATTGTTAACTAGCATTGTCTGTAAATTTGTGTTTGTAAAACAGAGACTAGTTAACCATACTTCTAGCTTCAGTATCTCGAGGGTACAGTTCTGTGGGTAAAGGACAATAGCTGAATAGAACAATAGCCGACTATGAAAAAAACCCAATGGAACAATAGTCCACAAGGACAATAGCCCACTTTAATCATATGCATAATTAAGCGTTTAACCAAGCAATTCAGTAAGTAATGAGTATGTAATTAGTTTAAAATATAAGTATATTCATAAATCAACAGTGTTAACTTTTTTCCTGACAATTTTTTCTGACATTTCTGTTTGAACAAACAGCAGATCCAGCTACAATGGATTTTTAACTAGCTATACTTTTTACTGGTGTTCTATTTGGTAAATATCAAACTGTATAATTGAATAAAAAAAAAATCATTCTTTTGACTATAAAAAGACAATAGATTGAATTTGTATTCAAAATATATCTTAATATTACTTTCTCACGGAATTGATCACATCTGACTTTTGAGCCCTGGCAAGTCAATGATATTAAACTTTAACAGTGGTTGATGATTGTTCAGCACAACCATGTTTTCAAAGTCATCAGCTGCAAATGTATCTTATAAGGAAAATTTTCAAATCTTCATCTAAATTTTTATTTGACATACAGTGTTTTATCTAGGACGCGAGATTGTGGGAATCCCACACTTTTGTAAATAATCCCCCACATTTTCAGACATATAGCGGGACAAGGCCCCCACTCTTGTAAACAACATCACTGCTTACTAATAGTACATTATTAGTTGTGCGGTCAGGTGGCAGGGGACTTGGAAACTTGTTCACGGCTGTGGTGAATCATGTCACCCGGAGCCGAAGGCGAGGTGGCGACATTATTCACCACAGCCATGAACAAGTTTCCAAGTCCCCTGCCACCGTACAACAAATTTACAGTTTTACCATTCCAACGTGTATTAAGCGAAATTTCTGTGTTTTATGGTCTTAAAAATTGAGTACGCTGACGAAACAGAATTTCCCTTCTGAGTGCCCCAATTCAATGAAAAATGACGTCACTGGGAACTGATGTCACTGAAACCATGGTAAAGCGTGCAGTTTGGTGCATAATCGTGATGATTTCACTGCGATAGATATTTGTTGTATTTTTATTTAAACATGGATTTAAACAACTTCAAGGTCAGTAACTATGCATTTTTATAATTTGTTGGAAAAAGTAAACGACCATTAGTACCCTCAAACAACCATTAGGTTATTCTTTTAACATTATGCACAATGTATGAGTTTCGACACTTCACAATTTGCTTACCTGACGAAGGGATGGTTCGTTTTAACTCTGTGTATTTGTTTTTGAATGACATCAAACAATAATACATGTAAAGTTCTATAATCATTTATTTTCAAAACTGATCCATTCTTTCCGTTTTATGACAACCATCATGGGAAACTAGTAATAATATGGTGCATGCTACTCAGTATGTTTGTCTTGTGGGCAGCTCATATCGACCGATCGACGCCGCCAGTTTGTATGTTGTGTTGAAAGTGTAGCCATGTACACGGGGCTCCCTGAAGGGAAACTGCTTTTACGTGGATTTTGCCAGTGTACATGATATATATGTTCGGGACATATTATCCAATCAGATTACGAGAAATTTCTTTGCAGTGTAATAATGTATTTTGATTATATTACCCTCCATATTGGATTCAATAACTAGCCTATAACATATAAATACTATCAATACAGGGCCCGCGCTGCCGATCGCCATTTTCGCCAAATGTGAAAATTCTGAACAATTGGCGAATTTTTTCTTTAACAGGCGAAAATAAATGGCGAAAGTTTTTTTTTTTAATAGGCAATTCTTTAGTTTTTGTCTCAACTCACGAGACAAGTGGAGATAGGGTGAAGCAGGGAACAAGCTACAGGGCGACGTGGGCGAAGAAGTCGCCTTCAATGGCTCAACTTTGCCTCGTCAAGCTTGCACGGCGAAAAAACTTCGACTTAAAAAATTCCCAACCTGGCTATATTCATGAAATATTGGCTATCTAAGACAAAGGGTGACACCAGTTATCCTTTATCCACATTGTAAATTTAGACAAGACAGCAGAGTGTTATGATCCATATCTGTTACTAACTCGCTAAATCCACCCCTTTATCCCACGAAAACCTGTCTTTTTTTCCACAGGTAAAGGGTCTGCTTATTTGTTTAAATAACGTCAGACGATCAGTACTGATTCTCAATACATGTAAAGTCGTAAAATAAAGTTGAATTACCTCTTCTTACTGCTGGAGATATTCTTTACAAATATTTTTCAATAAATTACAATGAAGGATGGTAAACCAAAGGATTAAAAAATCTTGAAAACAATCATTTGCCTTCCTCACATCGGCAGCTCAAGCAAAATCTGCAGTGCAGTGTTCTATTTATAGTATTCTATTTTTAGAATACACTACACCTTTTCATTCCTATCAGCTGTTTTATTGACTATATAGATTACATCTCTGTAAACCTTGTTAAGTTTAATTCTTTTAAATTTTACCAAGTCCTGGTTATGTTTTTGAATCAAGGTTGTGGTTGGTCCTCATTATAGCCGTGAAAAAGTTTTGTTTTTTTTCCATTTCTCATCACTCTGGACATTATTTGTAATCTGATGAGAAATGTCAGGGTTTGAAGTAATGTGTGACTCTGCATCAATGGGGTCATAAATTACAAGGCAATCAAAACCCAATGGTCAGATAATGTTCTTTTGAGTCAACAAGTAGATAAAAATCCTTCTCATTTTTTTCTTTGATAAGCAAATCATATCCAAAAGTGATATTAAGATTCAACTGTTTTTCACTCAACGCAGGCATACAGAAATTCTTTCATCACATACTATAATTTCTCCTGTAAAGTTCATGGAAGAAATATTGTCTACTTGCAGCTCAAGTCTGCTTCTAGATTCAAACAGAATTTAACTACATTGCGTTTTTACCATTTTTTTTTGTTTTTTGTTTTATCAACCCACACAATGCCAACTTTTTAACAACCTCAATAAAGGAGACTTATGAAAACATTGTGAGAATAGAAAAAAATGCTGGTAACCAGCATTTTCTCCTTTTCAAATAATGTTTTCTATCCTATCACAGACAATCTTCCACTATTTCGGCAACATTTAAAATTGATGTCTGTATATGCTTTGGGTTTGGATGTGTCTAAAATTGTGTCATGAGCTAAAGGATTAAATCCCCATCATGTAATTTTCATCATTCATGTTTCCATGTTTGTACAAATAAATAAAAATTGAAAAAAAAAAAAAAAACTTGTTCTCTGTGTCGGATACCCGAACGGAATAAAGGGTGATAAATGGTGGTAAAAAGGAAAGTAGCGAAAAAGTAGAAAGAAATGGCTCATAAATTAAGAAAAGTGGCAAAAGAAATGGTAATAAATTAGGAAAAGTGGCAAAAAAAAGGGCTCATAAATAAAAAAAGTGGCGAAAAGTTTTTTAAATTGGCGAAAATACTGGCAAAAGAAAAAAAAAAAAAAAAGCCAGAGCAGGCCCTGTCAATAGCTTTGACATGAGAAAAGTTGTGCGGTTTTCATGCAGGAAATATGTAAGTCAATGAGAAGTGATTGGTTCCCTGCTTCATGATCAACTGAGAATTGCAGTCATATCCGACATGTTTAAAATGCTGTCTCCACATTTTATGTACCTCGAAACAATTTTAATGAAAAAGCAAGAATGTCAGCCAAACTGAAACTTTGTTGAAGATATTTTTCGACTAGTTTATGCAAAACTTATGTTAATGGTTACCGGTATTTGTTTTGAGCTTTTTCTAAAGCTGTTTTACAGATTTTCGAATTTCGTATTGGCTCTGGAAAATAAACTGGCCTTTTCGGTTGCCTAACGGTGCGACAATAACACTTTCATTGTCTGTAATATAAATTTCTTATTTCTGAAACCGGACCGTTCTGCGATCCAGAAATGTCCAAGCTCAAAACAAGTGACTATTTCACTTTAGCTACAGTATCCTTGTCCCAGACAGCTGATTAGGAAGCTGCATACCTCGATCCTAATGAAACTGTATGCAACACACTTTCCAGAAAATTGTGACCACAAGGCTGATAGTAGAACTTTCGCAAAACAGAAAGAATGGCTATGTATTTTTTTTTTTTATATAAAAATGATGTTTTAGTTATATATGCTGCCTCATGGACCCCCATGTTTTGAAAATCCCCCATATTTTTTAAAAGCATGCATGCAAACCCCCAACTTTTTTCAAATCAAGGTTGGGAAAAAGCGGCTCAATATGAGTATTGACCAGGCTGGCAGTTATAATCGGTTATAAATTGGTCAATTATATTTATAAGTGGTCGATTGGTGGTAGGCTGAAGTGGTTGATTGGGTTGATTAAAACACTGGTGTACATGCCCATGCTATTTCTAAATAAGTCTTAAAAGCTCTCCTCCTACACCTTGTGTATAAAGATATATTGCATATTTATAATCAGCACCATAGTTTTTATCAATAAAGTCATTTTTTATTTGATCACAATTTAAAAGACATTATTGCTGATCAACTGAAGAAGTTGATTGGATTTAGTGTCCTATTTGAACTTATATACAGGTCTCTCCTTTTCAACCAAACAAATTTTATCTATCGTCATTCCTTATAGGTTAGATAATTGTATATATACATATAGTTCTTTTTGTGGGATATGAATGAGGTAAAATTATCAGGATTTATAATTTTTTGTTCCAAAGATATTTTTACCTTATTGTACCACAGACATCTCTCTCTCTCTCTCTCAATTTTAAATTGTGAAAAAACTGTCAAACATTGGCAAACTTGTGAAATACACCTGTCATTAATCTTTAGGCATATTCAAGTATGCATGCAGAAGGCTGTAACTGACTTACCGAACAATGGTTGAGGATACACTAATGTTTCTGAAGTATATTCAAGTGTTTACCTATACCTTTAAATTGCTGTCAAAACACATTAAAAGGTGTAAAAGGTACGCCTTTCTACCCCTGTGGATGTGGCTTAGATATAATTACCAAAGTGACCAATCACATGTCCCTATTTGGGGTATTATACTTGACATCAGGCTTTATTCCTAAGCTGTAAAATATTGACTTATATATCAAGACCTGCCTGCATAGCTCAGTTGGTAGAAATAAGACTCGTGAACATGTTACAGGTCATTTGAGGGTGTGGGTTCGATTCCCAAGGCTGACCATCTAAAATTACCGATGGTCTTTCGGATTCGATGTTAAACCAAGGTCCCGTGTGACAGTGCTAAACACCTACTATGGGAAAGAACCAGGCCTAACTTTGGATGGGTTTCGTCCAGTAACTGTACTATCCCCCATAACAATACTAAAACAGCTTTAGGGACGTTGCCCATTTGGGCAACTGGTGGCGATGAAAAATGAACACAAAAATTAAATTAATATTATAATCAAGCAACTACTTAGGGTTGTCAAAAATGAAACCAAAAACCTTATTTGGAACTTCTACACAGTTGTAGAAAACTGGCAAAAGCCACCTGATGAGTATACTCTTGGCAAGGATGAAACAGTTTTTCTTTATTGACTCAAATTATCTTTTACATATTTATGAATTCAACCAGATTGAGAACCAAAAAACATCCCCACAATAAATGATCCACTAAATAGCATAAGTGTCTCAGGGTCCAAAAAATCCACTTGTCCGCTCGTATTTACGAGTGAGAAATTGATGAGGACGAGTGAAATATCAGCCATGGTCGTCCAACAGGACGAGTTGTAAATAGGAGGTAGTAAACAAATAAGTTTTTCCAGAAGAAAATTATCTTACAGGAGACAAAACAGTCATTTCATTATTAAATAAGACAATTAAGGGTATTCTGGAAATCAAATATTGAAACTGGACATAAAACCAGCTGGTACCCGCTCCAAATAAAGACCGGTTTCAATTCAGCCTAATGATATAACCCGAGACATTTCCATTGCATACAGATGTTTTAATATGCCTCGGGTAGATCTAATTCAATACGAGTGACTTTGCCAATTTATTAAAACGATCAACATTAACAATAACGCAAATACTCTCCCGAAACCAGGTCCAAAAACTGTGTTGTTCTGGCTTTATTAATTTCTTATAAGTTGACCGGAGAAATGATACCGGATATTCAAACCCGGTATTTAATGTTCGTTGCTACGGGAGACAATATAATTAGCATTTTCGTTTCATCTGAAAAAAAAAGCCAGTCAAATATTAGATGGGTTTTTCTCTTCGGACGAGTGAGGATCAAGGCAGGGCAAGTGTTTTTTCAAAGTCACTTGTCCTACAAGACGAGTGTCTTTTCGAGAAATTTTTGGACCCTGTGTCTTCTTAAAACTTATCTGACCACTAAATTTTTCAAGTGACCACTAGAAAAATTCAATCGACCACTTGTGACCAGTTTTGACATCTTCAGGAGTATTGACCGGTGGAGGGGTTCAACCGGTTAAAAACGTCCCTGGTTTTGACCGCCCAGCTTTGTTTCTAACCTTGGATGAAACACTATACATATATGCGCAATTTATTTGTACACACGAAAACCCATTCCAACTTACTTTGGTTGATCCGTTTTGAGTGACTTCGAGCTTTTCTTTCTTAAGCCACGGTAAAAACTTAGTGACGTACGGTTGAATGTATTTGTGGAAAAACCATAATACAAATGGAATGACTATACAAGGTATGCAAACCATAGTCGTCTGTTTTTTCCTGTAATTTTGGAGTTTAACAGATCCACGGAAATGAAATGATTATGTAGGATCATTCTGCGGAGTCAAGAATAGAATTATTTTTTAATGTCGCAATGAATCAAAATTCCCCTTGAAAGAAAATATAACCAATAAAGGTTAAACTTCATTTGGTATAATAAAATGTCAGCTAAGATTCTTATGGCTGAATAAGTAAATTGAAATTCAGGGCGTGTTTTAATAGTAAAGTAGTTACTATTAGATTCCGCGTTAGATACCGCAGAATAACCGTAGGAACGATTCCGGGACATTTCGGCCCATTACAATTTCGGCCCATAGTCTGTATACCAATTGAACGACACTTGAATGTTTTCTTTCATGTTTGTCTGTCAGCTTGTATGCTCCTACCTGTCCGGCTACCAGTCTGTGTGTTGAATGATTGCTTTTATATGACATTGTTTCAACCGCTGGTCTAACATTTTCGAAAGTTTGCCGAACAAAACGCTACGTTGTGTATTTAGCAAAGGGGGACTAGTGTCATCGTTTAGAATAACACGTGGCATTTCCATACTTGTTAACTGGCCAGTTATAACTAATTTCAAACACATTTTTAGTTGGAGAACGTATTTAACTGCGGATATTTCATTGTGCAGAGCTTTCATTAAGGCCTACTTTTAGGAATTTTGAAATTCCAAATCTCACCTTGAATTTTTTTTTAATGAGAATTCGGGAAATCATAGATATTTCAGTATTAGCACAAATCTAGTCTTTTCCCCTATTTTACGTGGGTCCAGATGAAAATGATAATTTGGGCTTCAGCCCAACATTTAACGATCCTTCTAAAAACCATGTATGTGTTGTTAAGACTCATTACAGGTAGACAATATGAGTTTGTACCCTCAACATCTATAGTGTTAACTGAGGTCAGGACAGGAATTAAGTGCTAACTAAGCAATTAAATTCTTTTCTGATCCGGATGCGTAACGAAATAATTGGAAAACATTTGCCTTACAATTTATTTAAACAAGAGGGCCATGATGGCCCTGGATCGCTCACCTGAGTAATAGGCGAAATTTCACTCCACATGCAAAATTCAATTTCTGACCAATTGTCAGGTCAATTGAGCTTAAAATGTGGCATCTAGAGCATCCACAAGAATTTTCCGTAAGTTGACCTAGTGACCTACTTTATCACCATACGTGACCAAAGTTAGAACTCATCAAAATATTTATCTAGACAAACATTCTGAACAGTTTTCAAGTAAATTGAGAAATAAAATGTGGCCTCTAGAGTGCCCTAAAGATATTTCTTTAATTTGACCTAGTGACCTAGTATTTTATCCCAGGTGACCCAAATCCAAACTCATCCAATATTTCATAAAGACAAACATTCTGACCAATTTTCAAGTCAATTGAGCAAGAAATGTGGCCTCTAGAGTGCCCTACAGGTATTTCTTTAATTTGACCTAGTGACCTAGTTTATGATCCCAGGTGACCCAAATCCAAACTCATTCAAGATTTCATCAAGACAAACATTCTGACCAATTTTCAAGTCACTTGGGCAAGAAATGTGGCCTCTAGAGTGCCCTAAAGGTATTTCTTTAATTTGACCTAGTGACCTAGTTTATGAGTCCAGTTGACCCAAATTCAGACTCATGTGAGATTTAATCAAGACAAACATTCTGACCAATTTTCACGTCAATTGAGCAAAAAATGTGGCCTCTAGAGTGCCCTAAAGGTATGTCTTTAATTTGACCTAGTGACCTAGTTTATGATCCCAGATGACCCAAATCCAAACTCATTCGGGATTTCATCAAGACAAACATTCTGACCAATTTTGAAGTCAATTGAGCAATAAATGTGGCCTCTAGAGTGCCCTAAAGGTATTTCTTTAATTTGACCTAGTGACCTAGTTTATGACCCGAGTTGACCCAAATTCAGACTCGTGTGAGATTTTATGAAGACACATTCTGACCAATTTTCAAGTCGATTGAGCAAAAAATGTGGCCTCTAGAGTGCCCTAGAGATATTTCTTTAATTTGACCTTGTGACCTAGCTTATGACCCGAGTTGGCCCAAACTCGGATTCATGTGAGTTTGTATCAAGACAAATATTCTGACCGATTTTCAAGTCAATGGAGCAAAAAATGTGGCCTCTAGAGTGCCCTAAAGGTATTTCTTAAATTTGACCTAGTGACCTAGTTTATGATCCCAGGTGACCCAAATCCAAACTCATCCAAGATTTCATCAAGACAAACATTCTGACTAATTTTCAAGTCAATTGGGCAAGAAATGTGGCCTCTAGAGTGCCCTAAAGGTATTTCTTTAATTTGACCTAGTCACCTAGATTATGACCCCAGGTGACCCAATTTTGAATTCGTTTTAGATTTCATCAAGAGAAACATTTTACCTGATTTTCAAATCAATTGAAAAAATAAATGTGGCCTCTAGAGTGCCCTAAAGGTATTTCTTTAATTTGACCTAGTGACCTAGTTTATGACCGGAGTTGACCCAAATTCAGACTCATTTGAGATTTGATCAAGACAAATATTTTAACCAATTTTCCAATCAATTGAACAATAAATGTGGCCTCTAGAGTGCCCTACAGGTATTTCTTCAATTTGACCTAGTGACCTAGTTTATGATCCCAGTTGACCCAAATTCAGATTCATTTGAGATGTTATCAAGACAAATATTCTGACCAATTTTCAAGTTAATTGAGCAAAAAAATATGGCCTCTAGAGTGCCTTAAAGGTATTTCTTTAATTTGACCTAGTGACCTAGTTTATGATCCCAGGTGACCCAAATCCAAACTCATCCGAGATTTCATCAAGACAAACATTCTGACCTAATTTCAGGTCATTTGAGCAATAAATATAGCCTCTAGAGTGACCACAAGGTATTTCTTTAATTTGACCTAGTCACCTAGTTTATGACCCCAGGTGACCAAATTTTGAACTCACTGAACATGTTGTGCTCAGGTGGGCTAACAAACATAGAACAGGTTCGCTACATACCAAATATCAAAGCTCTGGGCCTTCCAGTTTCAAAGAAGAAGAATTTTAAAGTTTTCCCTTTTTTGTTCCTATGTTCGAACTTGTGACCCCCGGGGCGGGGCCAGTTTTGACCCCAGGGGCATCATATGAACAAATTTGGTAGAGGTCTATTAGCAGATGTTACATACCATATATCAAAGCTCTATGCCTTCCAGTTTCAGAGAAGAAGAATTTTAAAGTTTTCCTTCTTTGTTCCTATGTTCGAACTTGTGACCCCCGGGGCGGGACCAGTTTTGACCCCAGGGGTATCATATGAACAAACTTGGTAGAGGTCCACAAGGAGATGCTACATACCAAATATCAAAGCTCTACGCCTTCTAGTTTCAGAGGAGAAGATTTTCAAAGATTTTGTTATTTTTTTCCTTTTTGTTGCCATGGCAACCAGAGTTATGGGTGGAATTCAATCTCTTGAACAACTTTGGTAGAGATTCACCCAAGAAACATCCCTGCCAAGTTTCATCAAGATTGGCCCAGTGGTTTAGGAGGAGAAGATGTTTAAAGAAATTGTGGACGACGGACGACGGACGACGCACGACGGACGACGGACATTGGGCGATCACAAAAGCTCACATTGAGCTCTTCGTGTTCAGGTGAGCTAAAAAAGACATGGATCTTTGGTAAACAATTCATTATCGCGAATAATTATTGCACAAGGCAAGACTTATTGTGTCAATTATTATTGCATTTGAAAATAATGGCGTAGATAGTACTGGAATATGAAAATTTATACTCTTTTGTGGTTCAGCATGAAGAGAAACAATGAAAAGAAACGAAAGTAATTTCCTAAAATAGGCCTGCACGGGTCCGCAGAGTAAACATGTCATCATTTTTGACCAGTCGAAACTCGCTATAGGCCTACATTTATTCGATTATAGCATACCCAGAAGTAGGCCAAAAGCCAGCGCATTCTAATAGGCCTACGCTGAAAAGGGGGTTAGATGACAATAGTTGGTGTAAGACTTTCTTTTCAAACTATTATTGAAAATAACAAAATCTGTATTTTAATGTACATGTAAGTACCCCTATTAGGCATCAAGGAGCAGTTTGGCGTTTACAAATAACGATCGAATCATGATATTTTGGAAGAGAGATTAAAAAAATTATTATGTTTGAAGGCCGAACAAATCAACATAACAAAAAAAAAAAAAAAATTTAATCATCAGGCCTGATTTAAAGGCTCAGTGAAGGCCAAAATATCAAAGCAGGTGTCTTAATACATTTAAATTAAATCATACCATTTAAAAGTTTGAAAAATATGACAGTCTGTTATAATGTGGTCGGGCCATATGTTAGTCGCTGGCAGAAAAATGAATTTTAAAATCAGGCAAAAAGTAAACAACAGACACAGCTACCTGGCAGGTTTTAACCTAGTTTTGAAATTAATTTCTCTGACAGCAATTAACACTTGCACCAACCGTGCAATGACAGATTGCTATCTTCATAACAATTTCCATACTTTTAAATGGTATGATATAAATTCAAATGCATTTAAACACCTGCTTGTTTACTTTTGGACTTTATTGTCACTTTAAGTCGCCTCCAGTTTTACAGCATGGACATTCAACAACAAGAACTTCCATTTTTCGACTAGCGCCCCCAATACATGGATCCGCGGTGATAAGGTAAACCGACTTCCTTCGTTACTGTTCCCAACGGCTCCCAAACAACCACAGTAAATACATGATTATACAGTATAGCAGGTACGCTACTTAAATCGTGCTGTCATGACTGTTTCTCTCAATAAAATTCCGAAAAAAAAAAAAAAATTCTACCATAATTATGTTTCTGCCGTTGATGAATTCTCGGTAAGAAATTTAAAGATGCTTGAACTAATTTACACAAAGAAATGTTCAAAAAGGGTGATTTACGGGGGCTACGGACAATGTAAAAGATCTACCTGTTTTAACAAAGTTTTGAACTCTGTTTTGCCACAGAATAATAGAATTAAAGATACTTATATTGTTTTCGTAAGGCTAGTAAGGTCGTCTCAACATCATACCCAAACAAACAACACTGAATTACAAGCATTTCGAAAACTTTATAGATTGTCTGATTCTACAGAGAGGTGTAAGTTTATGAAAAACTGACTATGACTTGAGTATGAAAAAATTCAATTTCAGGTTAAGGGGTTGTCTTATGATTTCAAAATATGTTACGTGTGCTGTCAATTAACAAACTTGTTAATATCAGTGACGGTAGTTTGTTTTATCTTATGATATACTGAAGACAACGGGTGGTCAAGTTGATTAGAGCTGTAAACTGGTTTGCAATCATACACACTTCTTATCAGTTAACGGTTTACCGACACACCCTTTGAAATGGCAGATGTGCTAATCCACTTTAATACCCCTAAGTAAAAAGTTTATTTAATTAACATAAGTTGCCTTTTTAGCTGAACTTCCACCGGTACAGAATAGAGTTAGAGTTAATTTCAAAACTGAATTCTACTTCTAGTGAGGAATATGTAGTGAGGAATACATGTCAATATGCTTATTGTAAATAGCAGATACTTTTAATCCAAGATTAAACTGCATGTTATTTGCAATCTGACCTATATCTACACATTTAGCATATTCTTCATGCACCAATGGTTAAGATTAACGTCAAACTGAAACATTGATGACAAGTGCCACTTTTTGCATGGGCACAGGTTACTGAAAAATGTTAGCTATTCAGGTAAACATATTATATTTTGATAAGTATTTGATATAGATCTATTTTTACCTTTGTTTTCCACTTTGAAACATTTTTGTCTCTTTAAATCTTTCAGAGGGGGAAAAAAAGCAATAATTAATCCATTGTGTAATGTAGCGCTGATCAGAACTCTTTGCATATGTCCCATTTTCAGTCATCATCATAGTTCAAACTTGTCAACAGCCTCTGCGTGATCTCACGTCAGCGGTACACGTTCGCAAAGCACATATTTTAAACTTTTTCTTAAATTCAAACGTTTATAACACAAAATAAATAAGAACTATTGCATCCCTCCAACGTTAACAGTCGTTTGTTTGGGAGCCGAAATAGCGGACAACAAGGCTGCACATCGGGTAAAATAAATGCGATGACCTGATTGGTCAGATATCAATTTCCACGGATCCATGTATGACTTTTGGTAAGGGAAATAACCTATACCGAATTCTAACTAATCATCATGATCAGTCTCCATTAGGCTATAGACTAGCCAATTAAACCTACTATACAACAAAAATAACTTAAATTTTACAGTTGTTTCTTTATGAAGTTTATTTCAATGATATCAAAAAAAGGAGTTCTCTTCAAGACAAGAAAATGTGAACCGGAACTCCCTAAAAATTGCCGATGCTAGAATAACAAATCTTCCGATTAACACGTTTTCTAATAAAAGATCTGCACCTTTCAAGGTATCATTTCAGTAATATCATTAGAATTATGATTATCTTCTTGCTGGACACCAATATATTAACTACGTAGATAACTACATACATGTATATACTGATGCAAGAGTAATGGCCCTTGTGTATGACACTTCCTTCCATTATATAATTTTTATGAGTACAGTTTCGTATCAATAGCAGAAAAATAAATCACCCAGAGATGAAAATGTGAACAGGTAAAAGAGTAAATTACCCTAATAGTTATACTTATGCCAGATTAACTGATCATGTGCATGGCACTTCCTCTTAATCTGATAAGGGATGATGGATACCCCGTATGTATGATACAAACATTGTAAAGTTTTGCAACAGGAATAAAAAACGCAATGTTTCTTGGAGCAATAAATCTTACATGAAAGGCATCCTTTGAGATTCAAAATAATATTTATGTAAACTATCATGATTGACAAATTTTAAAGTTTAAAAATATACATAACACATTGATGTCATGTTATTGTTTTATTTGTATGATTGTGCCATGCTCTGGAAAAAGTGGGTTTACTGCTATTGCAAAGGACCAGTCTACCTAATGATTCAGTCAAAATGGATTTTGTGAATCCATAATCATGTGATGTCTTGCTTGGTACAATACATTACGGAGATGCATTAAACCCCCTTTTTGCCAGCGCGAGACTCAAAGCTGAGTTATCAGGGACAGTAAGTCCTGAGATAAAGGTAGATATTTTAAAACTGAAGATGTGCTGCAGCTCATGTTGAGCATTTCTGAAACCCTGGGACGAACTGGTTTTGGGACGAACAAGCCCGGAGCCATCAAAAGGGATTATTTCCTCGACATTGACATAACTTTTTAAGATTTCACAGATTACCAGGCCGTTACCATAGACTACTCTAGAATCAAATCTTTGATGAAAACCCATGACAAATCTAGTATCAAATTGACATCGTTCGATCATAACCCCTTCAGACTGACTTTTTTAAACCTTGATAACAGCTTTAAATAGCTGACTTGCATAAACGCTATATAATTCATAATGTCTGAGCTGGAATATCAGTAACTACGAAAAACATCAGATGACTTAAAAAATAAACGCAAAGTAAATTGGTGGGGGGGGGGGTTATCTTTACTTGTGCGTGTGAGTGCTCTAAAGTTTTTGTAAAAGACAAGGAAAATAACTGAGTGGGTGCATTATTTTCAAACATACTTCTTGTTTGAAGTTGTAGATTAGCATGTAAATTTACCTGTATACATCATCTAGTGGATTTAGTTGTTTGTTTGACTATGTAGATTTATTGAATTGGTAAAGAATAATTCATAGCAAACATATTAAATACCGTAATTTTCCAATACGAACTTCTTGAGTCAACTGTCTTATAAATTTATTGATTTTTTTTTTAAATACCACTTGAGATAATTTTCAAATCTGAAAAACGTGTATGTACCAGGGCCCTTCATAATTCTATTAAAACACACACACACACACACACGCACGCACGCACGCGCGCGCGCGCGCGCGCGCGCGCGCGCACGCACGCACCCCCCACACACTCCCCCCCCCCCACATACACACACAGGTACAATAGACAAACCTCGATTTTTACATGTCTGCGAAAGTTGGCTATGTTTATTTTTAGGGGAAAATAAGGATAAGTAATTAGTAAGGGAAAAGTAGCCATTTAAAGTTGAAAATATACATTTCTAGTGTACCCGATTTAACCCGTATTTTTTGAGTCAGTTCTTTTGAAACTTGCACAAATCACTTGTATCATCAAAGGGTTGAATTCTATCAAAAATGAAGAAAATCCAGTTGCCAGTTCAGGAACAGCAGCCATTTGATGACTTAGTCAAGGATTGTTTACTCAACATAATCGATATTATTGGTCACATGTCTTTGAAACTTGCAGGCCTGTTTTCAGTGAGTTCTGAAACCTTATCAAATCTGGCCTGATCCCAAACTATTAGTTTTGGGAAATTGCACTTCAATAATTTCACTATTTGTTCAATTCACCATGCCTGCTTACTATGCTGTTTTAGTGGGTTCAAGCCCGGTTGCAACAACCCATTCCCCTTTATTTTTCCTACTTGTGTTTATCTTTTCTTTTTTGCATTATAAATTTAAGATTTATGCTAGAAATAAACAAAATATCTGCCACAGAGCGATTCAGGCCCTCAAGGGCCTCGAGGTTTTTTAAGGGTTCAAGGGGGGGGGGGGAGAAGGTGTGCATCTTTTATATTCTTCCGTATACCTCTGCTTCATAGATTCCAGCCCTGATTGAGGCATGAAATCTATACATGAGTGTGCCTTAATTGGAATTTGAGAATATACTCAAGTTTTATTCTCAATATTCATTTGAACATACGTTCACAACGTTAAAAACTGGTTTTACGCTGTAAAAGAAAAAATTTCTAGTTCGAACGATTCGTTGTTCACTGATGTTAATACTTGCATAAATAAATTTATTTAATACTGTTAAAGTCAAACTGATGTCTGAGTTCATAGAGAATTGGAAACTCTATTACTGGAGTTAATGGTAAATAAAATGTTGGTCGTAATAAATTAAGGTTGTACTCATTGTTTAAATCGACCTTTGAAGTTGAGCAATATTGTAAAATGATTTCACCTTATCGTCACTGATCTGTGTTTAGCAAGTTTAGATGTAGTGTTGCACCATTAAAAATTGAAACCGGACCCTATAATAACCTAAATGTTTCAGAAAGAAAATGTATATTTTGCAATGAGGCGGAAGATGAAAGTCATGTTCTTCTTCATTGCAATATTTATCAGGAATTTAGACAGGAGCTATTTGATAAGGCACTAGAAGTTTGTCCAAATTTTATATTACTGCCTGACAGGGATAAATTGATACAAGTGTTTTCCAATCCACCTTTAATTAGGATATATGCCAAAACCTACTTTGATATTTTACGCAAACGTAGTCTTATCATGTGTAAATAATTAGTTTGTCCGTATGTCTGCTTTATTTTACTCGTACTTATTTACTTTTTTTTTTTTTTTTTTTAAATTTCATAACTTGCATATGCTTAACAAGCTGGGGAATGATGCTAGTCATGGTAGGCCGCAACGCCTGTTTTCTATGATTAATAATACATGTACGCCTGCCTCTATGAGCACTGTACATTTCTATGGATATTAGGATATTTTTTCCATGTCTGCATGTATCAATGATGGGCATCATTCTTCAAGCTTTTGTCCGTACTTGAATGTGGTATGGGAGCGTTAGCTTGGGTGCGCGTGTGTGGATGTGTTTGTGGGTGTGTGTGGATTATGTGGATAAGTGTGTAGGTATGGAAGTGTGCGTTATCCCTTTATTTTTTAAATGGTCTGATGAAAACTTTTTGGATAAGTTTGTAATTGATATTAGTATAGTCTCATATAAGCCGTTTTATTAGAATGGTCAAATACTCTTTTAATTTGTTCTATGTAATTTTATGAAAACAGTTGTATTTGAATGAGACTTAAATAAACAAATAAACATACGTTAACAAGACAACAAAACCAAGAAACGTATTCTTGTTTTTTTCTTTTTTCTTTCCAGATTGTGATACACAAACAGAACTTAAAAATAGAAATAAATTAAAAAAAAAAAAAAAAAAAGTCCGACCTACCTACCCTATTTCCTATTTTCATACGATAGTAAACACGCCTGTATTTTTTGGCCTCAAAATAAAGTGTACGCAAAAGAAATATCGGAAGTATTACCCGAAGCACAAAGTGCCGAGAGAGGGAAGGGGGATTTCCGAGAAAGGTCTGGATGACTCCTACTAGAATTATTTTAATTGTAGAAGCTATCTGGAGGCATCTGATGACGTTTTTGGGCAAATTCGTCCTTTTTTATTTGCAATGGGTAGCAACTGCGTTTTTGCGTATAGGCAGCCACGCTCCTGACTCTTATAATTAAATTGTTATCTTTTTTCGTACTTGATTTAAGATGGCTACTTTTCTTCTTTTTTGTATGTTTCAAGCTATTTCTCGACTACAATAAGAAACGTAATAGATGGCAATGACGTTTTTTTTTTTTTTCCTCCAAAAACAGAAACAGCTCTGAACTACTTTTCCTCCCCCTTAACCAGAGGGAGAACTCCGAAATAGCCTACAGTAATTTCACAGGAATGTTCCTTTGGCAACCCTAAACCTGTCGAAGGCGTTGTAGACCAAGATTTTTTGAAATTGATTCAAATAGAAATACTATGTCGAAATATCTCACTAAATTGTATGATCAGTAAACAAAAGTTCGGCACGCTTGATAAAATTCGATTAAAAAAAAAACCGCGAGACGACAAATCTTGCCGGTAAAAAAAGCGGTGAGCGGGATGGCTGCGCATAAGCGCTGTAAAGGGGGGGGGGGGGATGCATTGGCGCTGTATCGACATTCCAGTTGACGGATACTATGTATGTAATGCTCAAAAAGAAAATTGTCCTAGAAAATAAAAGCAAAGGCTCTTACCAACTTGGTGATCGACTAAGTTTTTATATAAACCAATTTTATAAAAGACATACCTTCATTACCACGTGACCCTATAAACACACCCACATCACATATGATCAGAAACATAACCTTTGTGGAAATTTCATAATTCATAAAGACACGCCCATAACACGAGACCACAAAACTCTCACGTGCATTCCCCCATGCACAATACCTTCATGTTATGCGTGTCTCAAAGCCAAAATTTTGCGAAGGAAATGTATACCTGGTATTGCTTTCTTCACAATGGCGGACACGAAACCGGATTTTGACCATTTGTTAAAAAATTATTTACAAGAATTGTTTAAAGACGATACTCAAGAACTCATAAAAACAGGTATGTTATAGTCCAAGTTTGTTATTTTGATTGACTGATTGATTAATTAGTGTTTTACACTGCTGTCAACATTATTTCAATCATATAGCGGCGACATCTCATATATCCATATACTGATGGAAGAAATATCAGCAATCACTCGACCTGGTAACCCTTTGTACAGAACTGCTCAATGAGAAATTTCAGATATATCTGTGGTTGAACTATAGTTAGCATCGCAATTAATGTGGTGCATTTTTTCAAGGGAGAGTTTCAAACATTTTGATCAGTCAATATTACCAACTAGGGCATTTATTCCCGCTGCCATTGCCACCGCTCAACCTGAAAGTAAACATGTTGCCAGGCAACATAGACATATACCTACTAAGAAAGCGGGTAATAATTCAGAAGACCGTCTCACAATTCATGTTCCAAACGGGGTCAAAAGATTATCATTATGAACAAGAGCGGCAAATTGTCGCAAGATACGCCCGTCCCACCGCCAGTTGTCGAGGGGGTATAATAATCGTAAAGAGCAGGTAATGCAACAAACATGCTTACCAAGTCTCAAGTCAATTTGACTTGAGGTGACAAAGTTCCGTTCCGGACAAGCAAGAAATACTGTAAAAATGAAGATCAAAGTGGAATTACTCAAAATCCGCACTAGGTAGAGTTATTGTTCTTGCGCATTGTACTCCATAATATTGCAACAAACATGCATACAAAGTTTGAAGTCAGTCTGACATGAGATGACAGTTATATTCCGGACAAGCACTAATGCTGTAAAAAAAATGATCGAAGGGAAATAACTCAAAATTCCTGCTAGGAAGAGTTATGGTTCTTGTGCACCGCACTCCGTAAATTTTCAACAATCATGCATACCGAATTTGAAGATGTTCAGACTAGAGATGACAGTTATATTCCGGACAAGCAGAAAATGCTGTAAAAATGACGATCAAAGGGAAATAACTCAAAGACAGCATGAGGTAGAGTTATGGTTCTTTCGCACTGCACTCCATATTATTGCAACAAACACAAATGCCAAGTTTCAAGTCAATCGGACGGGAGATGACAAAGTTACATGTATGCTCCAGACAAGCAGAAAATGCTGTTAAAATGAAAATCAAAGGGAAATAACTCAAAGACAGCATGAGGTAGAGTTATGCTTCTTTCGCACTGCACTCCGTATTATTGCAACAAACACACATGCCAAGTTTCAAGTTAATCGGACTGGAGATGACAAAGTTATGCTCCGGACAAGCAGAAAATGCTGTAAAAATGACGATCAAAGAGAAATAACTCAGACAGCACGAGGTAGAGTTATGGTTCTTTCGCACTGCACTTCGTATTATTGCAACAAACACACATGCCAAGTTTCAAGTCAATCGGACTTGAGATGACAAAGTTATGCTCCGGACAAGTAGAAAATGCTGTAAAAATAACAATCAAAGGGAAATAACTCAAAGACAGCACAAGGTAGAGTTATGGTTCTTTCGCACTGCACTCCGTATTATTGCAACAAACACACATGCCAAGTTTCAAGTCAATCGGACTTGAGATGACAAAGTTATGCTCCGGACAAGTAGAAAATGCTGTAAAAATGACAATCAAAGGGAAATAACTCAAAGACAGCACAAGGTAGAGTTATGGTTCTTTCGCACTGCACTCCGTATTATTGCAACAAACACAAATGCCAAGTTTCAAGTCAATCACACTGGGGATGACGAAGTTATGCTCCGGACAAGCAGAAAATGCTGTAAAAATGACAAAGGGAAATAACTCAAAGACAGCACGAGGTAGAGTTATGGTTCTTTCGCACTGCACTCTGTATTATTGCAACAAACACACATGCCAAGTTTCAAGTCAATCGGACTTGAGATGATAAAGTTATGCTCCGGACAAAGAACTGGACGCCCGCGCGCCCACCCTTCCGTACGCCGCCCGCCCGCCCTTCCGCCCGCCCTTCCGTACGCCATGGGTGATCCCATAATACGTCCCGTCTTCGACGGGCGTAAAAAAATGGATGTAGAATTACCATCGATGTATAAAACTATGATTAGATCTATTTTGCTTGTAGCGAAAACATGTTCAAAAGTTGCAACCTTTGCTAGTCAAGCAACCTGTATTAATCCCTTACCAAACAATCCCAACTTTTAACAACCTTGAGGAAGAAAGTTTCTGGACGCGCTGTGAGAAAAAAGGGAGAAAATATGCTGACAACCAACACTTTCGCCTTTTCCCACACTGTTCTCTACCTTTTCAAATACATATTTCAATATTGAAGCTACACTTAATTTGTTATCTGCAACATTTCAACGTGGACAAATCTGAAATGTCCCTGTGAGGTACAGGATAAAGCAAGAATAAAGTTCCCAGTGAAAACAAGTACTCATGAGCCATTTGCAGGCAAAAGGGGGCTTAATGTATCTTCGTCATGCATTATACCAAGCAAGCAATCAGATAATTATGGATTCACTATAGACATTTTATTTTTAATAACCAACTTAATCATGAGGACAAACAGAAAATTATCCAGTAGCGAAAAGTTTCGGCCAAGGTCAGTCTCAGCCTGACCTAGGTCGATACTTTCCGCAGATGAATTAAATCCCCTTTTCACAGAGCATGGCTCATATTTATGTTGAAATACATACCTGTACTAAGCAAGTAACTAAATTAATCCTTAACTGAACCCGTTTTCACCACTTCGGGGCCCCCGCCACTCGGGGCCTTAGAAATTGGTGGCTGCCTTCGCCTCTGTGGCATATGGGTGGTAAAAGTCCCCAGAAACAGAGGAGACCGATAATAATACAACTAAAATTAATAAAACAGGTCCAGAATAATTTAATTCAAAGTAAATACTAGAAAAAATATGACAATAACAAAATCAACCTAAATATGAAAATAAAAATACTAAAGTCAATACGAATAAATATTTCCAGAAAAAATTAACAAACCCAAAATTAAAACATAAAAATGGCTGAAGAACAATACAATTTAAGATCAAATGATTTCAAAACAAATTTTTCATTCCAAAAGTGATTTTTTATTTTTTTGAAAACATATCTTTCCTATACACTTTCCTGTCTCATATACTAACATGCTCATTTGTGTGTGTATCATCTGTGCCAGTGGGTAGCACACTGGACGAAGAGTATAACGACATCTGTGTATAACATCTATGTTTTGTTCTTGTATTCGTCAACACCTTTTCCAATCTCTAGCACTATATGTTTGAAGAATTTGAAACATTTGGCATACTTGTATTTAGAACCTTGCCTACAAGTAGAGATCTAGAATGGGAACTCTAGTAAGCTCTAAGTTATCAGCTCTAATCATAAAGTTATCATGCTAACACTCTATATCTAAAGCTTTCTTGATTGAAAATATTTCATTGAGCAAACTTTCTTCTGATAAAAGATTTCTGTCTTTGATTCAGAAGCCACTTGTTTGCCGTGGGTGGCATCTCGTATGCCGGAAAAGGGGATCCTGGTAGTTGAGAGTGCCCAGGGATCTCCAGCACTCAACACACTACTTTGGCCCTGGCCTCGGATAGACGAGAGGGATGGGTAAGGCCCGACCCGTCTCAATCGGCTCGGTCGTGCCTAGCTTTTAGGATTACATACTTTTACCTATATTTCTTTCTTTGTATCTTATGATACCAACCGGGTTAGATTTTTTCTTTTTTCTTATCTTTTACATTGTTTTCCTTTATAAAGCGGCGGCTGATGGGCTAATTAATAGACCTATAGTTTCTCTTCGCTTAAGGTTTGTTAAGTATAATAGCTATGTAGCTCTGGCGTCGGAAATAGGAAACCCATTTCCATTAGACGTCCCCTTGTAGGGCTCCGAGGAGGGTGGAGCGCATAGCTATTGAAATTACACTATCAAAATCATAGCTTCCCAAAACAAAAGACCCCGACCGAATAACGAAAACGAAACGTCTAATTAAACAATACAAAGTTCTTTGTTATTAAAAGTGAGGAGGCAAAGCCCATCACATCTCTGTCTCCCTTCATAATAGAAAAACAGATAGAAAGTTTGATAAGCACTCCAAAATCAGTTAAAAAATTAAAAAACGAACTACTACTCGTTGAAACATCAAGAGCAAGTCAGGCTGAATCTCTATTAAAAGTTAAAAAGTTTTACAACTTGAAAGTCTCAGTCTCAGAACACAACTCACTTAACAAATCCAGAGGAATTGTGAAAGACAGGGTACTGAAAGGAGAAACAGAGGAAAAAATTGTTGAATATCTTGCACCGCAAGGAGTTGTTGCGTGCAAGAGATTCAAAATAAAAAAAGATAATGTTCAACTTGAAACCAATACACTACTCCTCACTTTTAACACCACCACTTTGCCTCAGAGTATTAGAATCTTTTATCGTACAGTACCAGTGGAACAGTTCATCCCAAATCCTTTGCGCTGTTTTAATTGTCAAAAATTTGGACACCACGAAGACAACTGCAAGCTCACAGATACAGTAATCTGTGATAGATGTGGTGAATCCAAACACACATCTAGCATCTGCCAAAGACCTTTCAAATGTGTAAATTGTGGTAAAGATCACAGTGCAAGATCAACCAACTGTGAAATCTGGAAAAGAGAAAAAGAAATTATGAGAATTAAAACAATAAGAAAGATTTCGTACTTTGAGGCAAAAAAACAATATGAGACAGCTTTTGAACCTAGGTACTCTAAGATAGTTCAGTCAGCAACAGCAAAACCTCAGACGAGAACTTGTGGAACACAGTATGATCCCGTGGATTTTGAGCAAGGCGCTAAACCTTCCTCGAAATCTACGTCTCCATCTGTCCAACCACCTCGAACATCTGAAACAGGTTCAAAATCTAACCAAACAAAAGACTCTAGTAGATCAAGATCAGCTTCTAGAGCTAATTCATGCCCTACATCACCAAATAAAAGCCAGAAAAATAAACCAGATAAAAAAGAAAAAGATAAACAACAATCAAATAGACAGAAGAAAGGGTCACAGGATCCTATTAAGCTGGCAAATAAATTTGAAAGTTTAGAAGATATGGAATTGGAAATTGACTCCTCAGTCAAATAACTTTTAAGTAAATTCAAACTCCCAATATACAAGTATAATGGGTCAAAACTCAATTTTACAATGGAATTGTAGAGGTCTAAAAGCCAACTTTAATGAACTACTAATTCTTTTATATTTATTAAATCCACAAATTTGTTGTCTTCAAGAAACTTTTATAACCCCCAATGATGACTTGGAAGTTCGCAATTATTCTTCCTATCACTACATACATAATGATTGCCAAAGAGCATCTGGTGCTTCTTCTATCATAATACATTCTACGGTACCTCATCGTAAGATAGACTTAAACACAAATCTACAAGCAATAGCAATAAAAGCATCTTTAAATAAAACTATAACAATATGCTCTATCTATATCCCACCAAATAAAAGAATAGATCAAAATGATTTAGAAAATCTTTTACTACAACTACCTCAACCTTACATCATATGTGGTGATTTTAATGGACATAGCGAATTATGGGGTTGTTCAGATACCAATGATAGAGGTAAAATAATTGAAGATTTCATTGCAGAGAATAATTTATGTCTATTTAATTCCAATCAACATACATACCTGCATCCTGGATCAGGTTCTTTCACAGCAATAGATCTTTCACTCTGCCATCCTTCCTTGTACCTTGATTATGAATGGAAAGTATGTGAAGATTCTCATGGAAGTGATCAATTTCCTATCATTATACAAGAAACTGAGAAAACAGAAGATGAGAAAATTCCAAAATGGAATTTTAAAAAAGCTAACTGGGAAAAATTCAATATTCTTTGCCATGAAAAATTACTGATTGACAATTTTGAAAATTCAGAAGATCCAATGCTTTCTTTTACTGAAACTTTAATTGACATATCAAATCAGTGCATCCCGAAGATTTCAACAAATACTTTTAAGAAGTAAAAGCCATGGTTTAATGACGATTGTAAAGAAGCTATTAAAAAACGTAAAAACAGTTTAAAACGTTTCAAACAATATCCAACAAAAACAAACTTAAATGTTTGTAAAATTATGAGAGCTAAGGCTCGACGTACTATTAAACAAGCAAAAATGTCATCTTGGAAAGATTTCATTTCTAAACTTAATGCTAGAACTTCCATGACAACCATTTGGAATATGTTAAGGAAAATAAATGGAAAGAATCAAACCATGAAACACTCGCATATCAAGGTAGATGACAAAAACTATGAAAATAAAGAAGAAATCGCTAATATCCTGGGTAAAACTTTCAAAACAAACTCCTCGTCTGCAAATTATAAACCACAATTTAGAAAACATAAGCAAGAAGCAGAAATGGAAGAACTTAATTTTGAAACGGATACAAATGATAACTACAACTTACCTTTCACACTATCGGAACTTGAAAATTCTCTAAAAAATGCTCATGATTCTGCTGCAGGTGCAGATGAAATACACTATCAACTTTTAAAACATTTACCTCGTATTTCATTACAAACTCTGTTAAACATTTTTAACATTATATGGGAACAAGCCACCTTCCCGAAAAGTTGGTCCAAAGCTACAATCATTCCAATTCCTAAGCCAAATAAAGATCATACAAATCCAACAAATTATAGACCCATAGCTTTAACTAGTTGTATATATAAGACCATGGAGAGAATGATAAACAATAGACTTAATTTTTACCTCGAATCCAATAATATTATATCGGAATATCAATCGGGGTTCCGAAAAAACAGAAGCACGACAGATCAGTTAGTACGATTAGAATCTTTTATCAGAAATACTTTTGTAAAGAAACAACATGTAGTTGCCATATTTTTTGAAAAAGCTTATGACACCACATGGAAACATGGCATCTTAAAAGATATTCATAAAATTGGATTAAGGGGAAATCTACCCAAGTTTATTTCAAACTTTTTATCAAATAGATGTTTCAAAGTTAAGGTAGGCACATCTTTTTCTGATGACTATGAACAAGAACAGGGAGTTCCTCAAGGAAGTATCCTCTCACCTACTCTGTTCAATATCAAGATTGACACTATTGTAAAATGATGACGATGTGAACTGTTCCTTATATGTGGATGATTTTTTAATATGTTACAGGTCCAAAGATATGAAAACAATTGAAACTAAGCTTCAAAATAATTTAGACAAAATTGAGAAATGGACTATAGAAAATGGTTTTAAATTTTCCAAGACAAAGACAAACTGTGTACACTTCTGCCAAGAGCGCAGGTTGCACTTGGATCCATTATTGAAAATATATAATAGTCCAATTCCAATAGTAGATCAAGCAAAATTTTTAGGAGTTATCTTTGACAAAAAACTTTCTTTCATTCCACATATTAATGCTTTGAAACTGAAATGTCAAAAAGCTTTGAATGTTTTAAAAGTACTTTCCCACTCTGACTGGGGAGGAGATAAAAAAACTCTTTTAAATCTATACAGATCTCTAATACGGTCAAAACTGGATTATGGATGTATTATATATGGCTCTGCAAGGAAAAGCTACCTAAAAAAGTTGGACACTATTCATCATCAGGGTCTTCGGTTAGCTTTGGGAGCTTTCCGAACGTCACCTGTTCAAAGTTTGTATTCAGAGGCCCAGGAGCCATCCTTATATGATAGAAGGAAAAAACTATCCTTACAGTACATAACTAAACTGGCTTCAAATACAAAGAATCCGGTTTACAATGACATTTTTGATTCACCAAACAAAATACTTTTTCAAAATAAACCTAATTTTATCAAACCACTTGGTCTAAGAGTTGAACCTCTTCTTGATGAATCAAATATAAATGTAAAGAATATTAAGCCCTTTAAACTTCCTGTAAAAGAGCCGTGGACCATAGATCCACCAAATATTATTTTTGATCTCAACGTAAATAAGAAATCAGTTACAAATCCATTATTTTATCAAAATAAATTTTTAGAAATCAAATCACAGTATAAAGATTACATTTCAATTTATATTGATGGTTCGAAACAAGATAATAAAGTTGGTTGCGCTTCAGTACACAAGCAAGAAACTGCCAAAATAAGACTACCAGATCATAGCTCTATTTATTCAGCAGAAGCTGTGGCTTTAAACATTGCTCTCTGTTCAATACAAAACAATAATAACAAGAAATTCATAGTTTTTTCTGATTCAATGTCAGTTTTACAATCTTTAAAACATCCTGATAACCCAAATCCATTGATTCAACAATTTTTCAGAAAATATGTTTATTTAAGTAGATCAAAGTCAATAATATTCTGCTGGATACCCAGCCACATTAATATAAAAGGTAATGAAATAGCTGATCAAGAAGCAAAGGATGCCGTAAATATGAACATAGCCAACATAAAAATTCCTTATACTGACAAAAAACAACAAATAAATGAATTTATCAAGACTGAATGTCAAATTAAATGGCAACAATGTTTTAACAACAAGTTTTTAGCGATCAAGCCAAATTTTAATGATAAATATGAATTTTATTGTAACCGAAAAAGTCAAGTAATTTTAACAAGATGTCGTGTGGGACACTCAAGGTTTTCACATGTGCATCTTTTAAATAATGAGAGAGCACCACAATGTATAAACTGTAATGAGCCTTTAACTATAAAACATATTTTATTAAACTGTAAAAATTTCGACCGTATACGGTCAAAACATTTTAGTGTTGATAGCTTACAAAACTTATTTTTACATGTACAACAGAATAACATTTTAGAATACCTAAAAGAGATAGATTTTTATAATAAAATATAGACTTTCAAATTGACATTTTATTGTTTAATTTCTAATTATTAACTTCATGCGCGCTAAATGACCACAGCTGTCAATGCGCCTTAAAACACCAATTAATAATAATAATAATTTCACCACTTCGAGAAGGAAAACCTTTGAAATCATTGTGGGAAAAGAAGCAAATGCATGAAACAAGCTTTTTCTCCTGTTCTCACAATTTTTTAATTCCCTTCATTTATGAAAACTCAGACATATATAATTTCTCGTGAGCAAATGCTTTCAATATGGAAGAGTCTAAAATTTGGTCATTTGGAGAGATTTGTAAGCATATTTCGAGTGTTCTTTATACATGTACTTGCTTGGTACAATTTGGGGTGTATTAAAAGAAAATACTATTTAACTTTTTCGTGTAACGTAAGTGTTTTTTTTTTCCCGAGTTTATGAAATACCATTTCCATGCAAATAAAGTTTTTGGCCATGATACAGAACGGAGTATGTGTGATCTGACCACGAATCTACACTATTACGCTAAGAACTGCACGCTCCCTGCAGACTGATCGTGATCTTTACAGCAACTTAGGTCGCCTTCTGCAGCGAAAAAGTTAACTGATGGGATGTTTTACTTTTTTAAAAAGAAATGTAGAGGGAAAACGACAAATTGTTTATTACTCAATTTCTCTTCAGCATTTTTTCCTTTTTCTTCATTATTTTCGAAAGACATATTTTCCTTGATGACATGCGGGATTGTTTGGTAATAAGTGAAAAAAGTGTTGTATACACGAATACAAAAAGGTTCAAAATCGTGGGAGGAGCTCTTTGCAAAGATGTAGGAGGAGTCTGTAGAATTCACGTATGCGGAACGGCTGTTCTCATTGTGGGCAGTTCTACAAAATTTTACGGGGTTCTAAGACTTAGAAAATGTCCACAAATACCGCTCTTTGATTTGACAAAAAACTAGGTCGATCATAAATTGCTGTTTTAAAAAGGATATGAGCCATGCTCTGTGAAAAGGGGATCTTAATACATCTGCGAGAATTATCGACCCAGCTCAGCCTGCGCACTCCGCGAAGGCTGACCTGTGTCGCAAGTTTTCGCTATTGGTCAATTTTCTTGATGTCTAAAGACCAGCCTACCTCATGATTAAGTTAGTTTTGAAAAAAAAGTGGCTATTATGGATCTGTAATTATATGATTGCTTGATTGGCATCATACATGGCGAAGATGCTTAAGCCCCCTTTTGCTAGAGCATGGCTCATATCGAAGTATAGGTGGTGAAGCAAATCTTACATAACTGCAAATAAACATTATGACGCTTTCCGCGTGCTTTTGGAAAACTCTACATATGAGCCGTGCTCTGGCAAAAGGGGGCTTAATGCATGTCCGTGATAGATGATGCCAGGGAAGCCATCACATAATTATGAATCCATAATGGCCACTTTTTTAAACAATCGACTTAATCAAGAGGTAGACAGGTCCTTTGACATACAGAAAATTGACCAATAGCGAAAAGTTTCGGCCCAGGTCAGCCTGCGCGGAATGCGCAGGCTGACCTGGGTCGATACTTTTCGCAGTTGCATTAAGCCCCCTTTTCACAGAGCGCGGCTCATATATATTTTATCCCCACGTGGGATGCGCAATTTCTGGCACCAGGCACTTCAGCATTTTGGTGGGATGAACATAAAGCCCGCGGAAATTAGGAAATGATGTGTCAAAACATAGGTTACAGCGTTTTGTATATGTGAAAATAGAAGAATATTTTGTTGTAGCTGGGAAGTGAATGATTCTTGGAAGTAGTAATTATTCCTTTGAAATTAAACTATGTCAGCTTGATATGTAGGAGATTAGACTGATTCAAAGGTAAATGTTTTTATTGAAGATGTAATAAGGTACTCATTAACCCTGGTATTGACATTATATTATGATTGATTGATTGAATGGTGTTTCACGCCTTATTATTTCAGTCATATCACCGCGACAGCTCCCATATTCATGTATTTCCTGGGTTTCTCCAGTCCTAAGCAGCGGCTCTGAAGTGTCTTGCCCAAGGAAACTCCCACGAAAAGCCCAGTGGATCAAGTGAGGCTCGAACCCTGAGCCTCCAGGTCACGGGCCCTACACTTTACCACTGAGCCATGCAGGACCCCGACAGCGTATTATCATGTGTGATTTGAACCTTTGACTAATAAACCGAACAATGACAGGTAAATACATACTTTTAGTGCATTGTTAATCCCTATTAGGCATTCACTAGCTCTCTGTTCATGTGGATTCCCGTTCGAGCTTAGGGTACCCGTAAAGATAAAAAAAAAAAAACCCTGATGCATTCTAGATGTTATGACGCGCCTTACCAAATACGGCATCAAGGTTTCTTAACCCTTGAAGCGCCTTGACATGATTTGGATAAATTCAAAAGCAGTCGGTCGTCTGCAGTAATGTTTTAAAAATCTGTTTCTTAGGTAAGTTACAGTATTTTGGACATTCTAATAAAAAGTGATGCTCGTCTTCAATTTTATTCAATGAACAATTTTGGCATTTTCTGAGATGTCTATCAATTCCATCATGTCGGCCGGTTTCAATCGAAAGTTTTTGAACAGATAATCTAAATTTTGTTAATGCATGTCTGAATTTATTTATATAAATTTGTTCTCGATAAAATTCAAGTTCAAATTCTTGTTTATATAAAAAGTATAAAAACAGTCTTGGAGAGTTATTGGTAAACCAAGTTTGTTTGTATATATTTAGAATTCTTAATTCAATTGATTGCAGATTGATATTCAAATTGTCCTGGTTGATCAAATGTTTGCAAGACCCAGCTCTTCGAGCCTTAATTTTATTTAAGTTGCCCAATTTTTGTTTGCATATGAATTGCCGTTATTAGCGTCTGTTTTCATGGTATTGTATAGTCTTTTGATCAAAGTGTTGATTTATTTACACATAATATTTTACGAAGAAACTTGCAGTGTACTGATTCTATATCTTTAGCTTTTATGTCATAGATTATTTCGGCTCCACAATTTACAGCTAAAGTTGCCTTTGCGGCCATTGTGAATCAAGATCAGACTTCACAGAACGTGTAGTCTTATCTTTGATCTATGCTGTCCGCTTTGCTTTGATTTTCTGGACAAAAGCATCCCTGAAATAACCATTAACTCTTATCCTGCTACATAAGTGAAATGAAACTTTTAAGCCACTGGTAAAAGAAATTTTGCTGTTTCAAAGGTATTTTTTCAAGAGAAACTATGTTCTTATCAGGCAGTGTAGATCAACGATCAGACTGCACGTTCTGTGCAGTCTGATCTTGATCTACACTGTCTGCAAAAGGTCAGTTAGTCGCGCTTAGCAGCCTAAGGGTTATAGTTCTTTGCGTTTTGTTTTTTGAACCCAAATTATCAGCTGGGTTCAGACAAGATTTTTATTGCAGAGAGGTATTTTGAAAGGCATTTACGAGGGGTGATAAAAAAGCGATGTTTATGAAAAATCTACCAAGTATAGATCGAATTAGATTTAATTAGTATAATTCCGTATAATGACTTTCACACGCCATGTAAAAAAGTTTTAGTCACACTCACTATAGTAACGTCACTATGCACTATTTATTCGGCACAAAGACGTTTGGATGTTAACAACAACAAAAAATATTTTATGTCAAACAGTGATAGCTCTCGACCATTTACCAAATGACAAAAATGTAGACTTGTCCAAATTGATAGCATTTGCAGACGACAATTTAAATGTGGCTCAAATGATGAAATTGTCTTTGACAAGGTAGAAAACATTGTGGGAAGAGGAAAAAATGCTGGTTACCAGCATTTTCTCCTTTTCCCATAATGTTTCCTGAAGGCGTCCTCCTAAGGGTTGTTAAAATTCGGGATTGTGTGGTAAAGGGTTTAACCCTTGTCAAGTACACGTCATTGAACATAACACACGTCCCAAAGGCGCAGCATCCGTAAACACACGATAGCCATGTACGTATTTACTATTATAGAAAAAATGGTTCCGAACAGGCGAACAATCTTTCATCTCTTTACAGAATAGCCTAAAACAATCCAGTCGCTAAAAAATATCCAACTGATAATAAAAAGCCAAATATTGCTATCTTTTCGACTGAAAATCTGCCATAGTTACTGTCGGTTGCTAGCGGTATGCACTTTTGCCAGCTACTTCAATAGGCGGCTGTCGACTGCTTTCTAAACCCTTCGCCACATATTCAAAGTTTTCACTACTCTGAAGAAGACGGCCTTTAAAAACATTGTGGATAAAGGAGAAAATGCTGAAACCTAGCATTTTTTTTGCTTTTCCAACAATGTTTTCTACCCTATCAGAGACAGAAGTAACCATTTTAAAGCTACATTTAGTTTGTCGTCTGCAAATGATTTTAATTTGGGAGAGTCTAAAATTTTGTCGTTTGGTATGGAATTTAATGCAGTCTGCAAATATTTACAATAAATAACTCGACGAGTAATTTTTCGAAAATAACATCATCCATAGATCTTTTTTTGCTAGAAATTAATTCCAAGATTTATAATTTCATGATTATGTGGTTGCGACCGCTGCATAGACCAAAAAGAGTCGCAGGACGTTGTGAACTAAAACAAAACCGCAAGACTAAAAGTACGGTCAGAATGTGAAACTGCCACCTGCCGATTTTTAGACATCGGCGGATTCTTAAAGTTACATGCCGCTGGCCGATTTTTTACAAATCGGTGCGAGTGGTCATAAATAACTGCCAGTAAAAGACCGCCTGACGGGTTCCGGGCGGCGCCAGGCAGTTTCTTAAGTTCGAGGGGTGTGTGACGTCATCAGGGTGTCGGCCGGTGGCAGTTAGGCGACAGGCTGGCAGCCGTCAGATTTTACCTGCCACCGCACGGCGACCAGGCGGACACCGGCCATTTACACCCGACATCGGCCGGCGATCCGGCGTTCTAACTGCCACCGGCCGGCGCCCGCCCGATAATCTGACGGCGGCAGGGTGTTTTACGGGGTATATATAAATCTAGATTGCTCTCGTATCACTACAAAGTGTATATTATTATTATCAACCACAAGATGAATAGATCTAATTTTTCAGAAAATTTTCCTTCCAACAGGATGCCCCCTAAAGGCAGTGGCAAGGGGAAGGACAAGGCGCCAGCCACGAAGCGCAAGAGACCAGAGCCCCAGCCCACTGCTGTCTTCTTTCAATTCTTCTTAGCCTCCATATCAATTCGGCGATACGCAAGTCTCTGAGTCGCTCTGGTGCTATTAGAATCGCCATGACGACTATATTGTATGGTGGATGGCCTCGGATTTATATTCAGGGGCCCGGGAGTCTGCACTCGGCAGATCGCCGTCCTGCCACCTACCAACACTGACAGCCGCCTCCCAGCTGCCTTTCAGTCTCCGCCCTGCCGCCGGCAGATATTTTGAAATCGTACGGTGGCAAGTCGGTAGCATAACGGCAGCAGGCCGGATGCTGGAGAGTGGCAGTTAGTTCCTACCGATCGCCGGCCGAAGTTTGAAGGCCCACGACCGAGTAAAAATCGCGCTTCAGCCCGCTTGCCACTTGATAGCCACCGCGCGCATTTGAAATGCGCCCGGCCGGCGCCCTGACGACAGGCACAATTGGAAAAAATCGGCCGGTGGCAGACAGAATTTGAACTTTTTCTTAAAACTTCAGCGGCGTCCTAGCGGCATCTAAAATGCCGCCTGCTGCCTGCCGATTGTGCTTGCCACCGAACTGCCACCGGCCGAATTTGAGTGAAAACTGGCAGTTACCACTCCGGCAAGGGGCATTTAGTGATTTGTGACCGTACTATAAGCGACCTTTCCGCTTCCAGTTATTGTTAAGTGAGCTTGCACAGCATAGGGTCAATTCTGTTCTTTCAGATTGATCTCCTACAATAGAGGATACTCTAGTATATATTTTTTTCTTTCTGAAACTAAATCAATGAAAGGCACTTAAAAAAAAAAAAAAAATAACCTTAAGTTAACCTTACCCATAAATCAATAAATTAATTTCAAGAATATTTTCCCACCAAATATGGCCTGCAATACGCGAAAAGGGGCATTCGGACATTTGCGTAAAGTGTTGTCTCGGATCAGCCTGCGCAGTCCGCTCAGGCTAATCCGAAACGACACTTTCCGTTTAATTTTCTGTTTTGCACAAGTCTGCTGTAGCACAAAATCTAATGTAGTCGTATAGTGCCGTCTCGGAGTAGCCTGCGCGGACTGCACAGGCTGATCCGAGACGACACTTTACGCAAATGTCCGAATGCTATGGAACGCCGTAGCTGTCTTTTGTTCAAAATGGACATGTTGCTCACTTCATCCTAATCTTGTAGAGATGAATTGGAATGATGTTCACTCAGTTGGGAATTCAGTCAAGTTTCAACAAATGTAGTCTTCTCCAAATGCTATTATGTTAGGTTAACATGTCCTTGAGCTGAGTTGAATGAAAAATTTATTTTGTTCATTTGTCATTATTTCCAGCTAAATTAACATTTTGCTCCTTTCAAAAAGTAGATATGGAATCAAAATATTATTATGGCAAGCTAATAATTGTAGTAGTAATGTCAAGTAAAAACCTGTTTACTTTATAAGATATGTTAAATGGTCATTTCATTTTCCAGTCATGGCAATTACCTATATTTCAGGTTGAGTTATCATTTTCTTTTGCTAACTTTTGTAATAATCTTTGGTTGACTGAATATTGTTTTGGATTAACAAATATCTATGAAGGGTTGACTTAACATTATGCTTTGTTCAATTGTCATTATGTTGGATTAACTGAGCTTTACGTTTTTTAAATGCGTTACTATTTTTTGTTGACTTTACATTATAGTTGGTTAACTTTTTATTCTGTCTGGTTAATGTGATAGTGCGTTCTGTTAACATGTTAAAGAGTAAGGCCGACTTAAAAGCATGTCAAGTTGACATGCCATTGATTTGGTTGATTTGGTTGATTAAACACTGTTATGCTCATTTGTTATTATGTTTTGTTGGTGAACAGCTATGTTGGGTAGTTTGGCTGACTTTACATAGACTCTATATTCTAGTAACTTATCGTGCTATTGAATTGCGGGGGGTCCTGCGTAGTTCAGTGTAAAAGTGTGGGACTCGTGACCCGAGTTAACGCCTCACTGGATCCACTTTTTTTTTCGTGGGAGTGTCCTTGGGCAAGAAACTTCAGATTCCTAGCCTAGTACTGGTGAAACTCAGAAAATACATGAATATGTGAACTGTCACCGTGATATGACTGAAATAATAATGAAAGCAGCGTAAAACACCATTCAATCAATGAACTATTGAGTTGCGTCAACAATATGCCAGGATGACTTGAAAACGTATTTCTACGGGCGATGGTGGGGTCTAAAGACCGCCTAAAAGTGTACACACATTTAGTGCACCCTGATGGAAAATTTTTCGGTCATTTTGAATTTCCCGACATGGGGAAAAAGTACTGTATCCGTAATTCAGTCTCTTTTACAACCGGAATATTGTTTTCTTTCATAGTTCCAGAAGTTTATAGAAATCTAACAGTGAATTATATTCTTATAATTCACCGGTGAATGTTAGAAATCACCGATTAAGGTAGTAGACTCCTAACGCTTCTAGTGCAACTTGGAATAAAATTTCTTGTTACTTGATAAATAAGGATTTATACTGATATAATACTTTTGCACATTTTCAACCGAACAGAAATTCCTTTGATGGCTATCTTGCAATTATTTGTTGATACTTTTGTTAGTTTCCTGAAAAGGGAGGTAATTTATCTCCCTTTGTAATGAGAATATAGTGGTTTTAGATTTATAAATGGTAATTCTAAGAGGGGGGAAAAAATGGCTCGATTAAAGTAGTACAATAATACTGTTTAATCCTAGCAAATTTTGTAGGATAATATTATAGTGGAAAAAGCTGTTTTCCATTAGGGGTTTACTACATTAATGTTATAACTTTTATTTTTGACATGAAACAGATGCAAAAGGGGCTGATGCTGGTGGAGAATATGTCCTCTCCCTTGCTGGCAGAAGTACTGTATATAAAGGCCCCCACCCGCAAACCTGATCGGGGGCGCGGCGGAAGGGGCTGGCGGGGGGAGGGAAAGGAAGGAGATAAAGAAAATGCCATTCACTATTTGAAGCAGTTGCTGCTACAAATTTCTTGCAATTTTTACTATTCATTATTTCTCTTCATTTTGAATCCACAAAGAGTGCCTTTTGCGCCGTCTATTTATGTTCAGAGATATTTCTTGTTCAGCGTTAAATTAATCCTTGTAAACAATGAATTAGTTATCACCTCGAATGGACTAATGTTAGACATAAACTAGACTTTGTCTGATATGCATACATATGTATCTGCCAACCAAACGTGTTAATAGTGGATACTTCACTGGTTTTGACAGGTATAAAAAGGTGTTAGCTGCACATAATCCCCGACCATATTTTTCAGCTAAAGAATATATAACTGCAAGAATAGTCATGCCCATCATTTCGTTTAGAGAAAAAATCAAAGTTAAAGAAAAACATTTATAGATATGGATATTGACTTTCAATTGATAGTTTGTTGTAGGACGGTACTAGGCCGTAGGCAAGAGACGGTGGAATACCGTATGCAAAAAGGAAAAAAAAAAAACCCTGCAATAATGCTGAAAAACACGGCGTTGAACAAAAAAAAAAAAACCCTCTGTGCTCGTTCCCTGTCATAGTAACTTTTGCCATACAATCACATGTTTATACAATCCCATGGTAAATGATATTTCGCCAACAAACGGTAATAAACTTGCCAGTGAATCTTGGAGAAAAGACGATAGTTTAAAATACGACTAAGAGAAAGAAAAACTCAAAGCATTGATACGTTTTATTCACTGTACATATTCAATACAATCAATAAGGTAATGTTGGACGAACAAGCCCGGGCGAATAAGCCAAGGGATGAACAAGCCCAGGGACGAACTGGTTTTGGGACGAACAAGCTCGGAGCCAAAACCGAGGGGTTCCAAATGAACATGATACTATCTAACACAAGACAAATTTATGATGCATAGCATCATAGAAGCCGCAACCTTTTGGTGGACAATTTCAGAAATACTGACTGTCTTGAGAAATTGTGATTACATTTTTTGTATCTGTTATTACCACCACCCCCCACCCACGGAAAATCATGACAAATGGTACTAAAATGCAAGGAAAAAAGAAAAAGAAAATAATATGTACATGTATTCTAATTCTATAAAAAAAGAAGAATTTTAGAGAGGAATCTTAAATAATCTTGTTATCATATTAAAAAAAAAAAAAAAAAAAAAAAAACGTAAAAGCATCGGAATTTTTAAGTTTCTACTCGAAATTTGAAAATGGAGAAATTGCGCATTCAATTACACCATTTTCCATTTATCAAATGATTTTAGAAAGGAATCTTCTGTAGCGGCATCAAAGGCAATACTACGGAATTATTTAAGTTACCAATTATTCAAAGTGATATTAGGATTGTTATTCACATATGATGTTTACATGTATTTACAATTTTTATCAGTGATCTCTTCTTTGTGTTTCATTTAAAAAAAAAAAAAACTTAACTTTTTCTAAAAGATGATCTTCTTGCTTGTCAAAAAGTATCTTAGCATGCTTGTAACACAGTGAATCTTTATGTTTCTACTGTAGAAACAATAAACTTCTGCGTGGCATCTCCAAAATTATTCTGATCATAGTCTGTACAGTTGGCACAAACCACATTTCCATTATTCATGAATGGCAGCCACACACACACACAAAACCATTTTTTAAGTCTTTAAAGATCTGGATCTATTCAACCACAACATAATAACTATTACTATACATATTTCGTTTACTAAACAGTAGTTTGAACCATTTTTTGCATAAACCTTGTACAAACCTAGTGTAAAACTTCTAATGTAAATTTCAAGAGCTATTCTAAACCTTTGACCAGCAGCGACGTAAAAAGTTGTATATTCACAGTAATAGGTTTTGTAATAACTTTAACCCTTCGACTACATAACGAAATAGATGCACTGAATAACGAAAACAAACAAGATTTTTTTTTTATGTTTACGAAATATCTTATAGAATATTAAAAAAATATTACACGGGCTATGTGCTGTCTGATCTTCATCTATTTCCGTCAGTTTCGAGCAGCTCCAACCCTTAGAGCACCAGGCACCACCATGATAATTACTGTAGTCAATGTATATCACGATCCATACGTCATGTTTCAAGGGTTTTGTAGATCAGGACCATACCGTACAGCACGTACAGTCTGATCATAACAGCTTCGACACACAATACAGTAAATGCTAAATTTTACAGGTCTCATAAGGTAGATGTTCCGTGTAACAAAAATCCATTCGGCTAAAGTGTCGACGAAGGGAAGAAAAAGGGTTATCTTTCCGCAAGTGTTCAATAAATAGCTGACGTAGACGCCTCTTGTGTAGGGAAGTAACCAGTCTATACCTTGATCAAAAGTTAACCGCCGTTTTATCCTTTACAGATTAAAATTTGGACGAAAAATTTGTACATAAAATTGCTTCTGATTGTCATATTCTAAGATGCTCTCTATATCATAATCATCATTATTTTGTTTTGTGAAAAAGTAGACAAATGCGAAAACCATTGAGAGGTGGGAAAGCTTGTGATAAACGGAAAGCATAACAACTTCGTATGGGAAAATAGAAGGAATCTTATATGTTTGAAAACTTCAGGGGACTATCCAATTAAAGGATGTTTATCTTTCTATATTTTTTTTATTGTTATTTGGGAATGAACTATATATTGCTAGAAAACCAGGCTTGAATTTCATGTAGGTCTGTTGAAATATTTAAGAAAGAGTCATGTGGAGTAATTCCGTCACAACAACACAACATTATTAGAAATTTTACAAAAATAATGACCAATCGAATAATTACTGATCATCTACATGGTAAATAGTTTAGGTACATTCCTACTGGAAGCCGCTTTCGAGCGGCTTCCAATAATGTTAGTTAACCGAACACAATGTTAATTTAGCTGGACATAACGATAAATAAACAGAGCAAATTATTCATCCAACTCAATGACATGTAAACCTAACAAAATGTTAAAACTTTAGAGTACACTAAATAACATTTTCCCAAACCATAATTGGTATATGCCAAGACACAGTGACGAGTAAACACTTAATAATATTCCGTTTACCAGACTGAATAACCAGTTTACCTAACATCCGTTTATTTACTAGAACATATTGATGAGTAAACAGAATATAATATTCTGTTAACCAAATTAAATAAATGCTAAGTTAACAAAATGTTTAATTCACTTAACATAAATATAAGTAAACGGAACCTAATATTTAATTAACCAGACACAATAGCATGTTATACGAACAGAATACTAATTTAGCTGGACATAATAACAAATAAGCAGAAAAAAATGTTCATTCAGCTCAACTTAATGACATGTTAACCTAACATAATAGTATTTAGAGAAGCCTATAAATGTTCAGACTGGACTTAATACCAAACTGAATGATCATCATTCCACATCATCCATACAAAGAAAAGAATGAAGTGAGCGACGTGTCTGTTTTTAACAAAAGATACTATGGCGTTCCATAGAATGCCCCTTTTCGCGTGTTACAAGCCATGTGGTTTAATGATTTAGAAGCTCTATTCTACAGGGAAAGACCACACCATATCGGATAGTGTAGATTCAAAAATTACATTGTTTGATGTAAAGTGTGATCGTGGTCTGCACTGTCTGCAAAAAGGCATTAAGTCAAGCTAAGGTTGAAAGTACAGAAAACGATGTGACAAAAGGAGAAAACGCTGATTACGAACATTTTCTCATTTCTCCTCTTTCAGTATCGTTTTGACTAGATTCAAAAGCTTTGCTTGTCAGGATTGTAAAATCCATTTGGTTGTTTGATTGTGTATTAACCTGTTCCTGAACATGTAGTTTTTGACGTACTCAAAAGTAATTATTACAAATTACTTATAGGACATTAATTTGGAGGAAATATCGTTGGAAAAGGAACAATTACTTGTTGCAAGCCAGTGCACGTTTTCTCACTGATTCCTTAAGCTATAAACTACTGGACATAAAAAGTATTATTTGTGCAGGAAAGGGGTTAATTCTTTATATCATATACAATTTCAACTCTTTATCAGAAAACACAGTTTCAGACTTGCCAGCTTTTCTCTTTTTTTCACAAAATTAACACACACACACACCCCACCCCCACCCACCCCCCCACCCAAATACTCTCTTCTTTGTGGTGGTTAAAGATTGTTTGGTTAAAGGTTAAAGGTATGCGCAGATCCAGCTATTTTTCTCAAGTGAAGGGTTGTCCGACCGAACCTGTGACCTTTCCATATCAATGGAGCGCATAAAGCAGCCGATAGTGACGTGACTGCACAATCAGCGGAAAAACTCAAATACGAGTACAATGAGGTAATTTTTTAAAGTTGATTTTTTTTGTTATGATTTCACGACAAAAGAAAATCATTAATCTAAACAGATAATAAGTTGATTTGTGTTTTAGAATAAATACTGAATACTACTTTTTTTAAGGAAAAAACGGCAGCATTGACCAGTGAGAATGTTTTACAAGTGCGTATTGTTGCATACGGGCCCCCGCCACTCGGGGCCTTAGAAATTGGTGGCTGCCTTCGCCTCTGTGGCATATGGGTGGTAAAAGTCCCCAGAAACAGAGGAGACCGATAATAATAAAACTAAAATTAATAAAACAGGTCTAAAATAATTCAATTCAAAGTAAATACTAGAAAAAAAAAAAAAAAAAAAAAAAAAAATCAACCTAAATATGAAAATAAAAACACTAAAGTCAATACGATTAAATATTTCCAAAAAAATTAACAAACCCTAAATTAAAATATAAAAGTGGCTGAAGAACAATACAAATTAATATTAAATGATTTCCAAAACAAATTTTTCATTCCAAAAGTGATTTTTTTTATTTTTTCATTTTTTGAAGACATATCTTTCCTATACACTTTCCTGTCTCATATACTAACATGCTCATTTGTGTGTGTATCATCTGTGCCAGTGGGTAGCACACTGGACGAAGAGTATCACAACATCTGTGTATAACATCTATGTTTTGTTCTTGTATTCGTCAACACCTTTTCCAATCTCTAGCATTATATGTTTGAAGAATTTGAAACATTTGGTATACTTGTATTTAGAACCTTACCTACAAGTAATGATCTATAATGGGAACTCTAGTAAGCTCTAAGTTATCGGCTCTAATCATTAAAGTTATCATGCTAACACTCTATATCTAAAGCTTTCTTGATTGAAAATATTTCATTGAGCAAACTTTCTTCTGATAAAAGAATTCTGTCTTTAATTCAGAAGCCACTTGTTTGCCGTGGGTGGCATCTCGTATGCCGGAAAAGGGGATCCTGGTAGTTGAGAGTGCCCAGGGATCTCCAGCACTCAACACACTGCTTTGGCCCTCGTCTCGGATAGACGAGAGGGATGGGTTAGGCCCGACTCGTCTCAATCGGCTCGGTCGTGTCTATCTTTTAGGATTACATACTTTTATCTATATTTCTTTCTTTGTATCTTATGATACCAACCGGGTTAGATTTTTTCTTTTTTCTTATCTTTTACATTGTTTTCCTCTATAAAGCGGCGGCTGATGGGCTAATTAATAGACCTTTAGTTTCTCTTCGCTTAAGGTTTGTTAAGTATAATACATGTAGCTATGTAGCTCTGGCGTCGGAAATAGGAAACCCATTTCCATTAGACGTCCCCTTGTAGGGCTCCGAGGAGGGTGGAGCGCATAGCTATTGAAATTACACTAACAAAATCATGGCTTCCCAAAACAAAAGACCCCGACCGAATAACGAAAATGAAACGTCTTACTTAAATAATACAAAGTTCTTGGTTATTAAAAGTGAGGAGGCAAAGCCCATCACATCTCTGTCTCCCTTCATAAAATAGAAAAACAGATAGAAAGTTTGATAGGCACTCCAAAATCAGTAAAAAAATTAAAAAACGAACTACTACTCGTTGAAACATCAAGAGCAAGTCAAGCTGAATCTCTATTAAAAGTTAAAAAGTTTTACAACTTGAAAGTCTCAGTCTAAGAACACAACTCACTTAACAAATCCAGAGGAATTGTGAAAGACAGGGTACTGAAAGGAGAAACAGAGGAAAAAGTTGTTGAATATCTTGCACCGCAAGGAGTTGTTGCGTGGAAAAGATTCAAAATAAAAAAAGATAATGTTCAACTTGAAACCAATACACTACTCCTCACTTTTAACACCACCACTTTGCCTCAGAGTATTAGAATCTTTTATCGTACAGTACCAGTGGAACAGTTCATCTCAAATCCTTTGCGCTGTTTTAATTGTCAAAAATTTGGACACCACGACGACAACTGCAAGCTAACAGATGCAGTAATCTGTGATAGATGTGGTGAATCCAAACACACATCTAGCATCTGCCAAAGACCTTTCAAATGCGTAAATTGAGGTAAAGATCACAGTGCAAGATCAACCAACTGTGAAGTCTGGAAAAGAGAAAAAGAAATTATGAGAATTAAAACAATAAGAAAGATGAGACAGCTTTTGAACCTAGGTACTCTAAGATAGTTCAATCAGCAACAGCAAAACCTCAGACGAGAACTTGTGGAACACAGTATGATCCCGTGGATTTTGAGCAAGGCGCTAAACCTTCTTCGAAATCTACGTCTCCATCTGTCCAACCACCTCGAACATCTGAAACAGGTTCAAAATCTAACCAAACAAAAGACTCTAGTAGATCAAGATTAGCTTCTAGAGCTAATTCATGCCCTACATCACCAAATAAAAGCCAGAAAAATAAACCAGATAAAAAAGAAAAAGATAAACAACAATCAAATAGACAGAAGAAAGGGTCACAGGATCCTATTAAGCTGGCAAATAAATTTGAAAGTTTAGAAGATATGGAATTGGAAATTGACTCCTCAGTCAAATAATTTTTAAGTAAATTCAAACTCCCAATATACAAGTATAATGGGTCAAAACTCAATTTTACAATGGAATTGTAGAGGTCTAAAAGCCAACTTTAATGAACTACTAATTCTTTTATATTTATTAAATCCACAAATTTGTTGTCTTCAAGAAACTTTTATAACCCCCAATGATAACTTGGAAGTTCGCAATTATTCTTCCTATCACTACATACATAATGATTGCCAAAGAGCATCTGGTGGTTCTTCTATCATAATACATTCTACGGTACTTCATCGAAAGATAGACTTAAACACAAATCTACAAGCAATAGCAATAAAAGCATCTTTAAATAAAACTATAACAATATGCTCTATCTATATCCCACCAAATAAAAGAATAGATCAAAATGATTTAGAAAATCTTTTACTACAACTACCTCAACCTTACATCATATGTGGTGATTTTAATGGACATAGCGAATTATGGGGTTGTTCAGATACCAATGATAGAGGTAAAATAATTGAAGATTTCATTGCAGAGAATAATTTATGTCTATTTAATTCCAATCAACATACATACCTGCATCCTGGATCAGGTTCTTTCACAGCAATAGATCTTTCACTTTGCCATCCTTCCTTGTACCTTGATTATGAATGGAAAGTATGTGAAGATTCTCATGGAAGTGATCATTTTCCTATCATTATACAAGAAACTGAGAAAACAGAAGATGAGAAAATTCCAAAATGGAATTTTAAAAAAGCTAATTGGGAAAAATTCAATATTCTTTGCCATGAAAAATTACTGATTGACAATTTTGAAAATTCAGAAGATCCAATGCTTTCTTTTACTGAAACTTTAATTGACATATCAAATCAGTGCATCCCAAAGATTTCAACAAATACTTTTAAGAAGAAAAAGCCATGGTTTAATGATGATTGTAAAGAAGCTATTAAAAAACGTAAAGACAGTTTAAAACGTTTCAAGCAATATCTAACAAAATCAAACTTAAATGTTTGCAAAATTATGAGAGCTAAGGCTCGACGCACTGTTAAACAAGCAAAAATGTCATCTTGGAAAGATTTCATTTCTAAACTTAATGCTAGAACTCCCATGACAACCATTTGGAATATGTTAAGGAAAATAAATGGAAAGAATCAAACCATGAAACACTCGCATATCAAGGTAGATGACAAAAACTATGAAAGTAAAGAAGAACTCGCTAAAATCCTGGGTAAAACTTTCAAAACAAACTCCTCGTCTGCAAATTATAAATTACAATTTAAAAAACATAAGCAAGAAGCAGAAATGGAAGAACTTAATTTTGAAACGGATACAAATGAAAACTACAACTTACCTTTCACACTATCGGAACTTGAAAATTCTCTAAAAAATGCTCACGATTCTGCTGCAGGTGCAGATGAAATACACTATCAACTTTTAAAACATTTACCTCGTATTTCATTACAAACTCTGTTAAACATATTTAACATTATATGGGAACAAGGCACCTTCCCGAAAAGTTGGTCCAAAGCTACAATCATTCCAATTCCTAAGCCAAATAAAGATCATACAAATCCAACAAATTATAAACCCATAGCTTTAACTAGTTGTATATGTAAGACCATGGAGAGAATGATAAACAATAGACTTAATTTTTACCTCGAATCCAATAATATTATATCGGAACATCAATCAGGGTTCCGAAAAAACAGAAGCACGATTAGAATCTTTTATCAGAAATGCTTTTGTAAAGAAATAACATGTAGTTGTCATATTTTTTGATCTAGAAAAAGCTTATGACACCACGTGGAAACATGGCATTTTAAAAGACATTCATAAAATTGGATTAAGGGGAAATCTACCCAAGTTTATTTCAAACTTTTTATCAAATAGATGTTTCAAAGTAAAGGTAGGCACACCTTTTTCTGATGACTATGAACAAGAACAGGGAGTTCCTCAAGGAAGTATCCTCTCACCTACTCTGTTCAATATCAAGATTAAAAATATTGTAAAATGTTTAGATGACGATGTGAACTGTTCCTTATATGTGGATGATTTTTTAATATGTTACAGGTCCAAAGATATGAAAACAATTGAAACTAAGCTTCAAAATAATTTAGACAAAATTGAGAAATGGACTATAGAAATGTCATATGCAAATGCTTTCAATTTTATGCAGATTTTAATTTTTGTTCTCTAATTTAGAGCTAATTTTAATCTAATGTGGTTTTAAATTTTCCAAGACAAAGACAAACTGTGTACACTTCTGCCTAGAGCACGGGTTGCACTTGGATCCATCACTGAACATATATAATAGTCCAGTTCCAATAATAGATCAAGCAAAATTTTTAGGAGTTTTGTTTGACAAAAAACTTTCTTTCATACCACATATTAATGCTTTGAAACTGAAATGTCAAAAAGCTTTAAATGTTTTAAAAATACTTTCCCACTCTGACTGGGGAGGAGGTAAGAAAACTCTTTTAAATCTATACAGATCTTTAATACGCTCAAAACTGGATTATGGATGTATTATATATGGCTCTGCACGAAAAAGCTACCTAAAAAAGTTGGACACTATTCATCATCAGGGTCTTCGGTTAGCTTTGGGAGCTTTCCGTACGTCACCTGTTCAAAGTTTGTATTCAGAGGCCCAGGAGCCATCCTTATATGATAGAAGGAAAAAACTGTCCTTACAGTACGTAACTAAACTGGCTTCAAATACAAAAAATTCGGTTTACAATGACATTTTTAATCCACCCAACAAAATACTCTTTCAAAATAAACCTAATTTTATCAAACCACTTGGTCTACGAGTTGAACTCTTCTTAATGAGTCAAACATAAATGTAAAGAATATTAAACCCTTTAAACTTCCTGTAAAAGAGCCGTGGACCATAGATCCACCAAATATTATTTTTGATCTCAACGTAAATAAGAAATCAGTTACAAATCCATTATTTTATCAAAATAAATTTTTAGAAATCAAATCACAGTATAAAGATTACATTTCAATTTATACTGATGGTTCGAAACAAGATAATAAACTTAGCTGCGCTTCAGTACACAAACAAGAAACTGTCAAAATAAGACTACCAGATCATAGCTCTATTTTTTCAGCAGAAGCTGTAGCTTTAAACATTGCTCTCTGTTCAATTCAAAACAACAATAACAAGAAATTCATAGTTTTTTCTGATTCAATGTCAGTTTTACAATCTTTAAAACATCCTGATAACCCAAATCCATTGATTCAACAATTTTTCAGAAAATATGTTTATTTATGTAGATCAAAGACAATAATATTCTGCTGGATACCCATCCACATTAATATAAAAGGTAATGAAATAGCTGACCAAGAAGCAAAGGATGCCGTAAATATGAACATAGCCAACATAAAAATTCCTTATACTGACAAAAAACAACAAATAAATGAATTTATCAAGTCTTAATGTCAAATGGCAACAATGTTTTAACAACAAGCTTTTAGCGATCAAGCCAAATTTTAATGATAAGTATGAATTTTATTGTAACCGAAAAAGTCAAGTAATTTTAACAAGATGTCGTGTGGGACACTCAAGGTTTTCACATGTGCATCTTTTAAATAATGAGAGAGCACCACAATGTATAAACTGTAATGAACCTTTAACCATAAAACATATTTTATTAAACTGTAAAAATTTCGACCGTATACGGTCAAAACATTTTAGTGTTGATAGCTTACAAAATTTATTTTTACATGTACAACAGAATAACATTTTAGAATACCTAAAAGAGATAGATTTTTATAATAAAATATAGACTCTAATATAGATTTTAACTATCAAAGTAACATTTTATTATTCCATTTCTAAATATTACCTTCATGCGCGCTAAATGACCACAGCTGTCGATGCGCCTTAAAACACCAATAAATAAATAAATAAATAGAATTTAGAAATAGGCCAATGAAATACAATAAGATGTAAAAATGACTAATAATAAAAATAGGTAAAGTTGATAAAATGGCAAAGTTGGGGATTCAACCTCTGACCATCAGGACCCAAAAAAAGGTCTTGGTGCAGGGGTCAAACCCTCTTTGCCGTTGAATAGGCTGAAATGACTCGAAGATTTAACATAGATATACAGAGATTTCCTCCCCCCCTTCCAATCAGCCAATCAAAACAGGCCTCTCTTAAATTATCCAATCACAGAAGCTTTTAGAAAATCAAAATGGCGTCCAATCAACCAATCAAATCCCATCCCTCTCTTCAAATTATCCAATCAGAAAAGCTTTGAGAAATTCAATACTGCGCCGAGTCAGCCAATCAAATTGCAGACACACCCCACAATCATCCAATCAGAAAGCTTTGAGCCATTTGAAATGGCGCCCGAAAATATCGATAGAAAACAGTGAACACTAGGGTCATTGAAATGGCATTGATACTTTGAATATGCTAAGATGATCAATGTATAGTGTAGAAATCCCAGGAAATAATGTCACAAGTGGTTTAAAAAGACTGAAAACTCTTTCAGTAACAACTGATTTCTATTGCATAAATCAAACAAAGGGAACTAAATTTTTATTTTTTTTCAATCTCTTTTTATACCATGACAAGAAATCCAGTTGCGTTGACTACCGTCTCATACGTGCCAGTTACGCGCTTGCGAAAACATGAAAAATCGACTTACGGCACATTCCATAGCAGACGACACCTGTTGCTTAAGTCAAATATAGGGATTTTTTTTTTCTTTTTCTCTTACTAGGGTCATTGAAATGGCATTGATACTTTGAATATGCTAAGATCATCAATGTACAGTGTAGAAATCCCAGGAAATAGTGTCTCAAGTGGCTTAAAAAACTGAAAACTCTTTCAGTAACAACTGATTTCTATTGCATAAATCAAACAAAGGGAACTAAATTTTATTTTTTTTTTCAATCTCTTTTTATACCGTGACAAGAAATTCAGTTGTGTTGACTACCGTCTCATACGTGCCAGTTACGCGCTCGCGAAAACATGAAAAATCAACTTACAACACATTCTATAGCAGACAACACCTGTTGCTTAAGTCAAATATAGGGATTTTTTTTTTTCGTTTTCTCTTACTAGGGCCATTGAATTGGTTACGATGACTATTCAACCCATACGTGACCGTTACGTGCTGTGCATAAAATCATAAAATCAATTTAGACACTTTCGGAGGCAACTGATACCTGTTGCACAAATCAAAAAAAGGTAAACCAAATTCGTTTTCTTACCAGGAGCACGAAAAACATTGAACCAATTTTGGTGTCCGCGTGAGTCATAAGTTGATTTTGTTTAACCGCTGCGCAAAAACATTGATTCAGAAGCAACCGGTTGCTGTTGCATAAACTTTTTCCAATAAGAAATCTTGTTCTTGTTTGAAGAATTTAGAAATAGGCCAATGAAATACAATAAGATGTAAGAATGACTAATAATAAAAATAGGTAAAATAGATAAAATGGCAAAGTTGGGGATTCAACCTCTGACCATCAGGATCCAAAAAAGGTCTTGGTGCAGGGGTCAAACCCTCTTTGCCATTGAATAGGCTGAAATGACCCGAAGATGTAACATAGATATACAGAGATTTCCCCCCCTTCCAATCAGCTAATCAAATCTCAGGCCTCTCTTAAATGATCCAATCACAGAAGCTTTTAGAAAATCAAAATGGCGTCCAATCAGCCAATCAAATCTCATCCCTCTCTTCGTATTATCCAATCAAAAAAGCTTTGAGAAATTCAATATTGCGCCCAATCAGCCAATCAAATTGCAGACACACCCCCACAATCATCCAATCAGAAAGCTTTGAGCCATTTGAAATGGCGCCCGAAAATATCGATAGAAAACAGTGAACAAAAATCAGCATAAAAGTGGATTTTACGTCTTCTTTGAAGGCTGTTATGCAGTCCTTGGCAAACTGCCAGGCATGCACCCTCCACACATGCCAGATTTCACTGAACATGGGCGAAAATTTAAGAAAACAGGGTGACAGAAGACCTTGTCTTGGTGCCTTCTAGCACCTTGCAAGAGTGACTTCCCCTGATCCCTTGATTCGATTTGCTTTTCTAATTCAGGCCAACTGCCATACTGTACATTGATACTTTAAACATGCTAAGATGATCATTGTACGGTGTAGAAAACCCAGAAAATAAGAAAATAATGTCACAAGTGGCTAAAAAAGACTGAAAACTCTTTCAGTAGCAACTGGTTCCTATTGCATAAATCAAACAAAGGGAACTAAAATTTAATTTATCTTTTTTAATCTCTTTATACCGTAACAAGAAACCCAGTTACGTTGACTACGGTCTCATAGGTGCCAGTTACGCACGCTCAAAAACATGAAAAATCGACTTACGGCACATTCCATAGAAGACGACACCTGTTGCTTAAGTGAAATATAGGGAACAATTTTTTTGTTCTTTTTCTCTTACTAGGGCCATTGTATTGGCATTGATACTTTGAATATGCTAAGATGATCAATGTACAGTGTAGAAATGCCAGGAAATAGTGTCACAAGTGGCTTAAAAAACTGAAAACTCTTTCAGTAACAAATGATTTCTATTGCATAAATCAAGCAAAAGGAATTAAATTTTAATTTTTTTTTCAATTTCCTTTTATACAGTGACAAGAAATCCAGTTGCGTTGACTTCCATCTTATACGTGCCAGTTACGCGCCCGCGAAAACATGAAAAATCAACTTATGGCACATTCCATAGCAGACAACACCTGTTGCTTAAGTCAAATATAGGGAATTTTTTTTCTTTATTTCTCTTACTAGGGTCATTGAAATGGCATTGATACTTTGAATATGCTAAGATGATCAATGTACAGCGTAGAAATCCCAGGAAATAGTGTCACAAGTGGCTTAAAAAGACTGAAAACTCTTTCCGTAACAACAGATTTCTATTGCATAAATCAAACAAAGGGAACTAAATTTTTATTTTTTTTCAATCTCTTTTTATACCGTGACAAGAAATCCAGTTGTGTTGACTACCATTTCATACGTACCAATTATGCGCCCGCGAAAACATGAAAAATCGACTTACTGCACATTCCATAGTCGACGACACCTGTTGCTTAAAGTGCAAATCAACAAGTTTCAGATATGGTTAATTTTCAAATCTACACTTATCAAATGGTAACCTGGTAATGTTGTAATTAGAAAAAAAAATTAGTAAAAGTACTTTTTTTCAATTCATATTTCTGCTTATTAATTTTTATTGCATCGCTTATCTCCCTTATTTATTGTTGCGTCCCTTGATTTGTGACGTCATAGGAGAGCTTGTTTCAATATGGACATTGTTTACGATAGTGAACTGAGCGATACTGAAGACGAAGAAATAGACGATTCTGGGCGGGTAAGGCCGTACATGTACGAGCCAATTTTTAAAGAAACTTATTAAGTTTCTGATGATGAGGATAAAAGTAACTTTTCGCCCACTGATGACGAAAATGACGATGTTGTGCCGGACTTTTCAACGTGTTGAGTAGGCTATTGCGCGCTATTGAAATACGTCTATTACGGGGCGAACATCGCTTACAGAAATATTATTCTATACATGATAAAATAAAGTGTATGGCATAAACTTTGTTTCACGTGAAGCATTTTCAGTAGATTAACAGGCGGAATTAAACAAAAAAAAAAAAAAAAAAAAAAAAAAAAATACAGTTTCAAGACAGTTCCACGACAAGACAGTTCCCCGACACTTTTGAAGACATTTCCCCGACACTTTAGTTTCTTGTCAAATAACCCTTTTCTTGACTTTTACGATTGATAATCGTGAGATGTTAGTTCTAACTATTTGTTGATAGATCCTTGTTGATATTTTTGTACCTTGTAAAGAATTCTGTAAACATTGACGGGTACAAGTTTATTCTCTCGTGGGTGAAGGGTTACACAATAAATCACGATTTTCATGAGAATAAGAATATTTTGAAATGCTGTTAACCAGCATGAAATTTGATAAAAGAATATGTTCCCAGATTATTAAGAGTTAATTCTCAAAATTATTTTGAAAATTATTTTAGTTGTTTTTCTTACCATACAGAAATACATGAACATCAGAGAGAGGGAGAGGGGATCTACCTGTGTGAAATACTTTTTTGCTGTTTACCTTGTTCACATGATCCATTCAATGCAAAAATTTATCATACGTGTATAGCTATTGTATGTTCCATATAGAGCTTCTCTGTGAAAGTCTTGAACTCTGAATTGTAATTTGTTCAGTTCTTGTTTGTCTTATGCAAATTGTTTCAATTTGGGTAAGTCTCAAATTGGTCTACCGTCTACTAGGGACTGAGCGGTTAATACTGACATTCCGGTCAAATTGCAGTATAGACGACTTCAGATTCATTGTAAAAACGTAGAAAGAGCTGGTAACTATCAATTGGTCCTTTATCCACAATATTTTCTGTTTTTAACTCTTTACCAAACGACAAAATATTAAACAGGTCCAAATCGAAATCACTTGCAGACGACAAAATAAAGTTAAATATCTCAAAAATTGAAATTTGTTTCGAGCAGAGTAGAAAACATTGTGGTTAAAGGAGAAAATGCTGACTACCAGCATTATCTCCTTTTCCTACAATGTTTTTAAAAGGCTTCTGTCTCAGGGTCGTAAAAACTAGGGATAGATTGGTAAAGGGTTAAATATAAATCCCACACAATGGGCACGAGTTTTGTTTTGGTTCCCAGGAAGCAGTATCCGAAGAGATTAGTACGAGTTGTATGAACTTGTTTCTCAAGAGATGTAAAATACATGTTTAAATTGTTACTAAACATCAAATTTATTGACTCAACCGAATTGAAAGCATTTGGAGTCAACAAATTAAATTTTACTCACATGTTTGAACTTGTCATTGATGGGGTAGAAAACATTGTAGATAAAGGAGAAAATACTGGTTACCAGCATTTTCTCCTTTACCTACAGTGTTTTCAAAAGGTTTTTCTTTCTTCACAAGGGTCGTTAAAACAAAGGATTGTTTGGTAAAGGGTTAAACTAAGTTAAACTAAATTCCAATAAACAATCACATTTTATCGGTCATATTTAAATGCTGTGGATTTGAAATATTCTAATTTTTTATCATTTAGGTTTGGGTTAGGCGAAACCCTTACACAGATGGCAAAACTTTAGACTTGTCCACTCCACACCGAAAGTATTTGCAGACCACAGATCAAACGTGGCCTTGACAATAGGTTTGAGGGTAGAAAATATTGTAGGAAAAGAAGATAACTCTGGGTATCAGGACTTATTCCTTTTTTCACCCTGTCCTCAAAAGCCTTCTCCATTAGGGTGGTTGAAGATCAGAATTTTGAGGTAAAAGGTAAAAGAATTGGTGTGTGAGCCTGGTCAAAAACATTCTGTTTCTTGATTTAAAAAAAAAATGTGTTATTTTTAATTTTCTCACTTTTGTCTGATTATCAGAGAAAATGACTTGTGTCAAATTATATGCATTTTCAAAATTTTCATACTGACGTGTTCAAAACATTTTTCTCAGTAGCCTGTCTAGAAGACATAATATGGATAGGAAAAGGAAATATCCACAAATCAAAATTGTATAGATATAATTCAAAATTTGTTCAAAATGCATGTAAGTTGTCAAATCATTTTTAAGAGTGAAATGTCAAAGAGAAGTAGTGTATGGGATAAAAGCTGTAACTTGGGTTTACTGTCACCAACAAACATTACAGTGTAAAGGGGTGAGATATGCAAATGTTATGTAACCATTTCCTGTATAGTTTCAACTGGTCGGTGATGGATTGGCATTTATGACCATGATTAGGGGTAGCCAGATACTGAATTCTCCCTTTACCATACAAACCCTAGATCTAGTTTCCAATACCCAAAGAAAGAGTGTTTGAAAAACAGTGTGGGAAGAAAATGGTGTTTGCTGTTCAAAGAATGATTATTATCCCTTGAAAGTTTACATCATTTGAACAATGTCGACTATGTTATTTGCAAAATTTGTGTTATGAATTTGGATGAATCTATAATTTTGTTAAATGTTGAAATCATTTGGAAAAGGGAGAAAACGGCAGCATTTTCTCTTTGTTCAGAATGAAGCGGTAATGTAGAAAAGGGTAAATTAGTACGAATAACAATTCATGTATTCCAGTTTCAAGAAAAAAGAAATTACCTACTTCATGTTGGATTTTCTTTTTGAAAATTGCCGTTGCGGAATGTCTGTCTTTCGGAGTTTCGGTTTAAGGCCTATCTCCTTTCGACTAGGAGTTTCGAATAATGTCGGCACAGCGTCAGGTTTTAACCGCAGCCTAAAATTCCTATAACCAACTTCTTTTGCGAGTTTTGGACTTATTAAGAACTGACTGTCATCGAAGTATTTCAGACACAATTTCGAATGAACAGATGGCAAAAAATCCGTCGCTACTGTCCGGTCCCAGTTTAAACGTTGAATCCATAGTTTCCTCCTTTTTAATTCCTTCGGAAATTTGAAAATACTAAGTCTATGAGTTCCCGAATCGACGTTGCAGCCATAGGCTGCACAATTTACCATTTTTTCGGCTCAATTCTCAGTTAATACTCGGATATCTGCATACAATCATCCGCGTTCCTACTAAGGTCTACTGACGGTATACACAGACTGACTCAACAATGACGTCACACATGCACGGGAGATAAGCGAATCAGGGGAAGTAAGCCATGTACCATTTTTAGGGCTGTATATCAGCGTGACAATTCGGCCGTGGTTTATGGCATTTTACAGGGTGGTATTTATGAAAAATGACGGACACATGTTTAACTGACATCATTTGCAGCTGATCAAAGGAAAAAAACAGTCTGGTCAAAATATTTTAGGATTTGCCCTTTACGTCAAATATAGGGATTTTTTTTTTTTCTTTTTCTCTTACTAGGGTCATTGAAATGGCATTGATACTTTGAATATGCTAAGATGATCAATGTACAATGTAGAAATCCCAGGAAATAGTGTCACAAGTGGTTTAAAAAGACTGAAAACTCTTTCAGTAACAACTGATTTCTATTGCATAAATCAAACAAAGGGAACTAAATTTTTATTTTTTTTAATCTCTTTTTATACCGTGACAAGAAATCCAGCTGTATTGACTACCGTCTCATACGTGCCAGTTACGCGCCCGCGAAAACATGAAAAATCAAGTTATGGCACATTCCATAGCAGACGACACCTGTTTCTTAAGTCAAATATAGGGATTTTTTTTTCTTCTTTTCTCTTACTAGGGTCATTGAAATGGCATTGATCCTTTGAATATACTAAGATGATCAATGTACAGTGTACAAATCCCAGGAAATAGTGTCACAAGTCGCTTAAAAAACTGTAAACTCTTTTAGTAACAACTGATTTCTATTGCATAAATCAAACAAAGGGAACTAAATTTTCATCTTTTTTCAATCTCTTTTGATACTGTGACAAGAAATCCAGTTGCGTTGACTACCGTCTCATACGTGCCAGTTACACGCCTGTAAAAACATGAAAAATCGACTTACGGCACATAACATAGCAGACGAAACCTGTTGTTTAAGTCAAATATAGGGAATTTTTTTTTTTTTTTCAATTTCTCTTATTAGGGCCATTGAATTTGTAACGATGACTATCCCACCCATACATGACTGTTACGTGCTGTGCATAAAATCATAAAATCAATTTGGACACTTTCGGAGGCAACTGATACCTGTTGCACAAATCAAAAAAAGGTAAATCAAATTCGTTTTTTTACCAGGGTCACGAAAAACATTGGACCAATTTTGGTGACCACGTGAGTCATAAGTCGATTTTATGTTCAACCGCTGCGCAAAAACATTGATTCAGAAGCAACCGGTTGCTGTTGCATAAACTTTTTCCAATAAGAAATCTTGTTCTTGTTTGAAGAATTTAGAAATAGGCCAATGAAATACAATAAGATGTAAAAATGACTAATAATAAAAATAGGTAAAGTTGATAAAATGGCAAAGTTGGGGATTCAACCTCTGACCATCAGGACCCAAAAAAAGGTCTTGGTGCAGGGGTCAAACCCTCTTTGCCGTTGAATAGGCTGAAATGACTCGAAGATTTAACATAGATATACAGAGATTTCCTCCCCCCCTTCCAATCAGCCAATCAAAACAGGCCTCTCTTAAATTATCCAATCACAGAAGCTTTTAGAAAATCAAAATGGCGTCCAATCAACCAATCAAATCCCATCCCTCTCTTCAAATTATCCAATCAGAAAAGCTTTGAGAAATTCAATACTGCGCCGAGTCAGCCAATCAAATTGCAGACACACCCCCACAATCATCCAATCAGAAAGCTTTGAGCCATTTGAAATGGCGCCCGAAAATATCGATAGAAAACAGTGAACAAAAATCGGCATACATCAAACAAAGGGAACTAAATTTTTATTTTTTTTCAATCTCTTTTTATACTGTGACAAGAAATACAGTTGCGTTGACTACTGTCTCATACGTGCCAGTTACGCGCTTGCGAAAACATGAAAAACCGACTTACAGCACATTCCATAGCAGACGACACCTGTTGTTTAAGTCAAATATAGGATTTTTTTTTTCTTTTTTTCTCTTACTAGGGTTATTGAAATGGCATTAATACTTTGAATATGCTAAGATGATCAATGTACAGTGTAGAAATCCCAGGAAATCGTGTCACAAGTGGCTTAAAAAACTGAAAACTCTTTCAGTAGCAACTGATTTCTATTGCATAAATCAAACAAAGGGAACTAAATTTTTATCTTTTTTCAATCTCTTTTTATACTGTGACAAGAAATCTAGTTGCGTTGGCTACCGTGTCATACGTGCCAGTTACGCACTTGCGAAAACATGAAAAATCGACTTACGGCACATTCCATAGCAGACAACACCTGTTGCTTAAGTCAAATATAGGGATTTTTTTCTTTTTTTCTCATACTAGGGTCATTGAAATGGCATTGATACTTTGAATATGCTAAGATCATCAATGTACAGTGTAGAAATCCCAGCAAAATTGTCACAAGTGGCTTAAAAAGACTGAAAACTGTTTCAGTAACAACTGATTTCTATTGCATAAATCAAACAAAAGGAACTAAATTTTTATTTTGTTTTACTCTCTTTTTATACCGTGACAAGAAATCCTGTTGTGTTGACCACCATCTCATACGTGCCAGTTACGCGCCCGCGAAAACATGAAAAATGGACTTACGGCACATTCCATAGCAGATGACACCTGTTGCTTGAGTCAAATATAGGGATTTTTTTGTTTTTCGTTTCCTCTTACTAGGGCCATTGAATTGGTTACGATAATTATCCTACCCATACGTGACCATTACGTGCTGTGCATAAAATCATAAAATCAATTTGGGCACTTTCGGAGGCAACTGATACCTGTTGCACAAATCAAAAACAGGTAAACTAAATTCGTTTTCTTACCAGGGTCATGAAAAACATTGAACCAATTTTGGTGACTGCGTGAGTGATAAGTCATTTTTATGTTTAACCGCTGCACAAAAACATTGATTCAGAAGTAACCGGTTGCTGTTGCATAAACTTTTTCCAATAAGAAATCTTGTTCTTGTTTGAAGAATTTAGAAATAGGCCAATGAAATACAATAAGATGTAAGAATGACTAATATAAAAATAGGTAAAATAGATAAAATGGCAAAGTTGGGGATGAAACCTCTGACCATCAAAACCCAAAAAAGGTCTTGGTGCAGGGGTCAAACCCTCTTTGCCATTGAATAGGCTGAAATGACCCGAAGATTTAACATATATATACAGAGATTTCGCCCCCTTCCAATCAGCCGATCAAATCTCAGGCCTCTCTTAAATTATCCAATCACAGAAGCTTTTAGAAAATCAAAATGGCGTCCAATCAGCCAATCAAATCTCATCCCTCTCTTCGTATTATCCAATCAGAAAAACTTTGAGAAATTCAATATTGCGCCCAATCAGCCAATCAAATTGCAGACACACCCCGACATTCATCCAATCAGAAAGCTTTGAGCTATTTGAAATGGCGCCCGAAAATATCGATAGAAAACAGTGAACAAAAATCGGCATAAAAGTGGATTTTAAGTCTTCTTTGAAGGCTGTTATGCAGTCCTTGGCAAACTGCCAGGCATGCACCCTCCACGCATGCCAGATTTCACTGAACATGGGCGAAAATTTAAGAAAACAGGGTGACAGAAGACCTTGTCTTGGTGCCTTCTAGCACCTTGCAAGAGTGACTTCTCCTGATCCCTTGATCCCTTGATTCGATTTGCTTTTCTAATTCAGGCCAACTGCCATACTGTACATTGATACTTTAAATATGATAAGATGATCAACGTACAGTGTAGAAAACCCAGAAAATAAGAAAATAATGTCACAAGTGGCTAATAAAGACTGAAAACTCTTTCAGTAGCACCTGCTTCCTATTGTATAAATCAAACAAAGGGAACTAAAATTTAATTTATTTTTTTTAATCTCTTTATATCGTAACAAGAAACCCTGTTACGTTGACTACCGTCTCATACGTGCCAGTTACACACCAGCGAAAACATTAAAAATCGACTTACGGCACATTCTATAGCAGACGACACCTGTTGCTTAAGTGAAATATAGGGAACAATTTTTTTGTTCTTTTTCTCTTACTAGGGCCATTGTATTGGCATTGATACTTTGAATATGCTAAGATGATCAATGTACAGTGTAGAAATGCCAGGAAATAGTGTCACAAGTGGCTTAAAAAACTGAAAATTCTTTCAGTAACAAATGATTTCTATTGCATAAATGAAGCAAAGGGAACTAAATTTTCGTTCTTTTTCAATCTCTTTTTATACCGTGACAAAAAATCCTGTTGCGTTGACTATCGTCTCATACATGCCAGTTATGCGCCCACAAAAACATGAAAAATCAATTTACGGCACATTCCATAGCAGACGACACCTGTTGCTTAAGTCAAATATAGGGATTTTTTATTTCTTCTTTTCTCTTACTAGGGTCATTGAAATGGCATTGATTCTTTGAATATGCTAAGATGATCAATGCACAGTGTAGAAATCCCAGGAAATAGTGTCACAAGTGGCTTAAAAAGACTGAAAACTCTTTCAGTAACAAGTGATTTCTATTGCATAAATCAAACAAAGGGAACTAAATTTTTATGTTTTTTTAAATCTCTTTTTATACCTTGACAAGAAATCAAGTTGCTTTGACTACCATCTCATACGTGCCATTTACATACCCGCGAAAACATGAACATTTGACTTACAGCACATTCCATAGCAGACGTGTCCTGTTGCTTAAGTGAAATATAGTTTTTTTTTTCTTTTTCTCTTACTAGGGTCATTGAAATGGCTTCGATACTTTGAATATGCTAAGATGATCAATGTGCAGTGTAGAAATCCCAGGAAATAGTGTCAAAAGTGGCTTAAAAAGACTGAAAACTCTTTCAGTAACTGATTTCTATTGCATAAATCAAACAAAGGGAACTAAAATTTAATTTATTTTTTTTATCTCTTAATATCGTAACAAGAAACCCAGTTACGTTGACTACCATCTCATACGTGCCAGTTATGCACCCGCAAAAACATGAAAAATCAACTTACCGCACATTCCATAGCAGACGACACCTGTTGCTTCAGTGAAATATAGGGATTTTTTTCTTTTTCTCTTATTAGGTTCATTGAAATGGCATTGATACTTTGAATATGCTAAGATGATCAATGTACAGTGTAGAAAACCCAGAAAATAAAATAATGTCACAAGTGGCTAAAAAAGACTGAAAACTCTTTCAGTAGCAACTGTTTCCTATTGCATAAATCAAACAAAGGGAACTAAAATTAATTTGTTTTTTTTAATCTCTTTATACCGTAACAAGAAACCCAGTTAGGTTGACAACCATCTCATATGTGCCAGTTACGCACCAGCGAAAATATGAAAAATGGACCTACGGCACATTCTATAGAAGACACCTGTTGCTTAAGTCAAATATAGGGAACATTTTTTTTTTCTTTTTCTCTTACTAGGGGCATTGTATTGCCATTGATACTTTGAATATGCTAAGATGATCAATGTACAGTGTAGAAACCTCAGGAAATAGTGTCTGAAGAGGTCTAAATAACTGAAAACTCTTTCATTAACAACTGATTTCTATTGCATAAATCAAGGAAAGGGAACAAAATTTTAACCTTTTTTCAATCTCTTTTTATACCGTGACAAGAAATCCACTTGCGTTGACTACCATCTCATATTTGCCAGTCACGCGCCTGCGAAAACATGAAAAATTGACTTACGGCACATTCCATAGCAGACGACACCTGTTGCTGCTAAGATGATCAATGTACAGTGTAGAAATCCCAAGAAATAGTGTCACAAGTGGCTTAAAAAGACTGAAAACTCTTTCAGTAACAACTGATTTATATTGCATAAATCAAGCAAAGGGAACTAAATTTTTATTTTTTTTTTAATCTCTTTTTATACCATGAAAAGAAATCCAGCTGCGTTGACTACCATCTCATACGTGCTAGTTACGCACCTGCGAAAACATGAAAAATCAACTTACGGCACATTCCATAGCAGACGACACCTGTTGCTTAAGTCAAATATAGGGATTTTTTTTTCTCTTACTAGGGTCATTGAAATGGCATTGATACTTTGAATATGCTAAGATGATCAATGTACAGTGTAGAAATCCCAGGAAATAGTGTCACAAGTGACTTAAAAAGACTGAAAAGTCTTCCAGTAACAACTGATTTCTATTGCATAAATCAAACAAAAGAAACTAAATTTTTATTTTTTTTAAATCACTTTTTATACCTTGACAAGAAATCAAGTTGCTTTGACTACCATCTCATACGTGCCTTTTTCATACCCGCGAAAACATGAACATTTGACTTACAGCACATTCCATAGCAGACGTGTCCTGTTGCTTAAGTGAAATATAGGTTTTCTTTTTTCTTTTTCTCTTACTAGGGTCATTGAAATGGCTTCGATACTTTGAATATGCTAAGATGATCAATGTACAGTGTAGAAATCCCAGGAAATAGTGTCAAAAGTGGCTTAAAAAGACTGAAAACTCTTTCAGTAACAACTGATTTCTATTGCATAAATCTAACAAAGGGAACTAAAATTTAATTTATTTTTTTTCATCTCTTAATATCGTAACAAGAAACCCAGTTACGTTGACTACCATCTCATACGTGCCAGTTATGCACCCGCAAAAACATGAAAAATCAACTTACCGCACATTCCATAGCAGACGACACCTGTTGCTTCAGTGAAATATAGGGATTTTTTTTCTTTTTCTCTTATTAGGGTCATTGAAATGGCATTGATACTTTGAATATGCTAAGATGATCAATGTACAGTGTAGAAAACCCAGAAAATAAAATAATGTCACAAGTGGCTAAAAAAGACTGAAAACTCTTTCAATAGCAACTGTTTCCTATTGCATAAATCAAACAAAGGGAACTAAAATTTATTTTTTTTAATCTCTTTATACCATAACAAGAAACCCAGTTACGTTGACTACCGTCTCATACGTGCCAGTTACGCACACGCGAAAACATGAAAAATTGACTTACGTCACATTCTATAGAAGATGACACATGTTGCTTAAGTCAAATATAGGGAACGATTTTTTTTTTTTTCTTTTTCTCTTACTAGTGGCATTGTATTGGCATTGATACTTTGAATATGCTAAGATGATCAACGTACAGTGTAGAAACCTCAGGAAATAGTGTCTGAAGAGGTCTAAATGACTGAAAACTCTTTCAGTAACAAATGATTTCTATTGCATAAATCAAGAAAAGGGAACTAAATTTTAACTTTTTTTCAATCTCTTTTTATGCCATGACAAGAAATCCACTTGCGTTGAATACCATCTCATACGTGCCTGTCATGCGCCAACGAAACCATGAAAAATCAATTTACGGCACATTCCATAGCAGACGACACCTGTTGCTTAAGTCAAATATTGGGATTTTTTTTTTTCTTTTTTTCTCTTACTAGGGTCATTGAAATGGCATTGATACTTTGAATATGCTAAGATGATCAATGTACAGTGTAGAAATCCCAGGAAATAGTGTCACAAGTGGCTTAAAAAGACTGAAAACTCTTTCAGTAACAACTGATTTCTATGCATAAATCAAACAAAGGGAACTAAATTTTTATTTTTTTTCAATCTCTTTTTATACCGTGACAAGAAATCCAGTTGCATTGACTACCATCTCATACGTGCCCGTTACGCACCAGCGAAAACATGAAAAATTGACTTATAGCACATTCCATAGCAGACGACACCTGTTGCTTAAGTCAAATATAGGGATTTTTTTTTTTCTCATACTAGGGTCATTGAAATGGCTTTGATACTTTGAATATGCTAAGATGATCAATGTACAGTGTAGAAATCCCAGGAAATAGTGTCACAGGTGGCTTAAAAAGACTCAAAACTCTTTCAGTAACAACTGATTTCTATTGCATAAATCAAACAAAGGGAACTAAATTTTTATATTTTTTCAATATCTTTTTAGACTGTGACAAGAAATCCAGTTGAGTTGACTACCGTCTCATACGTGCCAGTTACACGCTTGAGAAAAGATGAAAAATAGACTTATGGCACAATCCGTGGCAGACGACACCTGTTGCTTAAGTCAAATATAGGGAATTTTTTATTTTTTCGTTTTCTCTTACTAGGGCCATTGTTTTGGCATTGATACTTTGAATATGCTAAGATGATCAATGTACAGTGTAGAAACCCCAGGAAATAGTGTCACAAGTGGCTTAAAAAACTGAAAACTCTTTCAGTAACAAATGATTTCTATTGCATAAATCAAGCAAAGTGAACAAAATTTTAGTTTTTTTTTCAATCTCTTTTTATACCGTGACAAGAAATCCACTTGCGTTGACTACCATCTCATATTTGCCAGTCACGCGCCTGCGAAAACATGAAAAATTGACTTACGGCACATTCCATAGCAGACGACACCTGTTGCTGCTAAGATGATCAATGTACAGTGTAGAAATCCCAAGAAATAGTGTCACAAGTGGCTTAAAAAGACTGAAAACTCTTTCAGTAACAACTGATTTATATTGCATAAATCAAGCAAAGGGAACTAAATTTTTATTTTTTTTTAATCTCTTTTTATACCATGAAAAGAAATCCAGCTGCGTTGACTACCATCTCATACGTGCTAGTTACGCACCTGCGAAAACATGAAAAATCAACTTACGGCACATTCCATAGCAGACGACACCTGTTGCTTAAGTCAAATATAGGGATTTTTTTTTCTCTTACTAGGGTCATTGAAATGGCATTGATACTTTGAATATGCTAAGATGATCAATGTACAGTGTAGAAATCCCAGGAAATAGTGTCACAAGTGACTTAAAAAGACTGAAAAGTCTTCCAGTAACAACTGATTTCTATTGCATAAATCAAACAAAAGAAACTAAATTTTTATTTTTTTTAAATCACTTTTTATACCTTGACAAGAAATCAAGTTGCTTTGACTACCATCTCATACGTGCCTTTTTCATACCCGCGAAAACATGAACATTTGACTTACAGCACATTCCATAGCAGACGTGTCCTGTTGCTTAAGTGAAATATAGGTTTTCTTTTTTCTTTTTCTCTTACTAGGGTCATTGAAATGGCTTCGATACTTTGAATATGCTAAGATGATCAATGTACAGTGTAGAAATCCCAGGAAATAGTGTCAAAAGTGGCTTAAAAAGACTGAAAACTCTTTCAGTAACAACTGATTTCTATTGCATAAATCTAACAAAGGGAACTAAAATTTAATTTATTTTTTTTCATCTCTTAATATCGTAACAAGAAACCCAGTTACGTTGACTACCATCTCATACGTGCCAGTTATGCACCCGCAAAAACATGAAAAATCAACTTACCGCACATTCCATAGCAGACGACACCTGTTGCTTCAGTGAAATATAGGGATTTTTTTTCTTTTTCTCTTATTAGGGTCATTGAAATGGCATTGATACTTTGAATATGCTAAGATGATCAATGTACAGTGTAGAAAACCCAGAAAATAAAATAATGTCACAAGTGGCTAAAAAAGACTGAAAACTCTTTCAATAGCAACTGTTTCCTATTGCATAAATCAAACAAAGGGAACTAAAATTTATTTTTTTTAATCTCTTTATACCATAACAAGAAACCCAGTTACGTTGACTACCGTCTCATACGTGCCAGTTACGCACACGCGAAAACATGAAAAATTGACTTACGTCACATTCTATAGAAGATGACACATGTTGCTTAAGTCAAATATAGGGAACGATTTTTTTTTTTTCTTTTTCTCTTACTAGTGGCATTGTATTGGCATTGATACTTTGAATATGCTAAGATGATCAACGTACAGTGTAGAAACCTCAGGAAATAGTGTCTGAAGAGGTCTAAATGACTGAAAACTCTTTCAGTAACAAATGATTTCTATTGCATAAATCAAGAAAAGGGAACTAAATTTTAACTTTTTTTCAATCTCTTTTTATACCATGACAAGAAATCCACTTGCGTTGAATACCATCTCATACGTGCCTGTCATGCGCCAACGAAACCGTGAAAAATCAATTTACGGCACATTCCATAGCAGACGACACCTGTTGCTTAAGTCAAATATTGGGATTTTTTTTTTTCTTTTTTTCTCTTACTAGGGTCATTGAAATGGCATTGATACTTTGAATATGCTAAGATGATCAATGTACAGTGTAGAAATCCCAGGAAATAGTGTCACAAGTGGCTTAAAAAGACTGAAAACTCTTTCAGTAACAACTGATTTCTATGCATAAATCAAACAAAGGGAACTAAATTTTTATTTTTTTTCAATCTCTTTTTATACCGTGACAAGAAATCCAGTTGCATTGACTACCATCTCATACGTGCCCGTTACGCACCAGCGAAAACATGAAAAATTGACTTATAGCACATTCCATAGCAGACGACACCTGTTGCTTAAGTCAAATATAGGGATTTTTTTTTTCTCATACTAGGGTCATTGAAATGGCTTTGATACTTTGAATATGCTAAGATGATCAATGTACAGTGTAGAAATCCCAGGAAATAGTGTCACAGGTGGCTTAAAAAGACTCAAAACTCTTTCAGTAACAACTGATTTCTATTGCATAAATCAAACAAAGGGAACTAAATTTTTATATTTTTTCAATATCTTTTTAGACTGTGACAAGAAATCCAGTTGAGTTGACTACCGTCTCATACGTGCCAGTTACACGCTTGAGAAAAGATGAAAAATAGACTTATGGCACAATCCGTGGCAGACGACACCTGTTGCTTAAGTCAAATATAGGGAATTTTTTATTTTTTCGTTTTCTCTTACTAGGGCCATTGTTTTGGCATTGATACTTTGAATATGCTAAGATGATCAATGTACAGTGTAGAAACCCCAGGAAATAGTGTCACAAGTGGCTTAAAAAACTGAAAACTCTTTCAGTAACAAATGATTTCTATTGCATAAATCAAGCAAAGTGAACAAAATTTTAGTTTTTTTTTCAATCTCTTTTTATACCGTGACAAGAAATCCACTTGCGTTGACTACCATCTCATATTTGCCAGTCACGCGCCTGCGAAAACATGAAAAATTGACTTACGGCACATTCCATAGCAGACGACACCTGTTGCTGCTAAGATGATCAATGTACAGTGTAGAAATCCCAAGAAATAGTGTCACAAGTGGCTTAAAAAGACTGAAAACTCTTTCAGTAACAACTGATTTATATTGCATAAATCAAACAAAGGGAACTAAATTTTTATTTTTTTTTTAATCTCTTTTTATACCATGAAAAGAAATCCAGCTGCGTTGACTACCATCTCATACGTGCTAGTTACGCACCTGCGAAAACATGAAAAATCAACTTACGGCACATTCCATAGCAGACGACACCTGTTGCTTAAGTCAAATATAGGGATTTTTTTTTCTCTTACTAGGGTCATTGAAATGGCATTGATACTTTGAATATGCTAAGATGATCAATGTACAGTGTAGAAATCCCAGGAAATAGTGTCACAAGTGACTTAAAAAGACTGAAAAGTCTTCCAGTAACAACTGATTTCTATTGCATAAATCAAACAAAAGAAACTAAATTTTTATTTTTTTTAAATCACTTTTTATACCTTGACAAGAAATCAAGTTGCTTTGACTACCATCTCATACGTGCCTTTTTCATACCCGCGAAAACATGAACATTTGACTTACAGCACATTCCATAGCAGACGTGTCCTGTTGCTTAAGTGAAATATAGGTTTTCTTTTTTCTTTTTCTCTTACTAGGGTCATTGAAATGGCTTCGATACTTTGAATATGCTAAGATGATCAATGTACAGTGTAGAAATCCCAGGAAATAGTGTCAAAAGTGGCTTAAAAAGACTGAAAACTCTTTCAGTAACAACTGATTTCTATTGCATAAATCTAACAAAGGGAACTAAAATTTAATTTATTTTTTTTCATCTCTTAATATCGTAACAAGAAACCAAGTTACGTTGACTACCATCTCATACGTGCCAGTTATGCACCCGCAAAAACATGAAAAATCAACTTACCGCACATTCCATAGCAGACGACACCTGTTGCTTAAGTCAAATATAGGGATTTTTTTTCTTTTTCTCTTATTAGGGTCATTGAAATGGCATTGATACTTTGAATATGCTAAGATGATCAATGTACAGTGTAGAAATCCCAGGAAATAGTGTCACAAGTGACTTAAAAAGACTGAAAAGTCTTCCAGTAACAACTGATTTCTATTGCATAAATCAAACAAAAGAAACTAAATTTTTATTTTTTTTAAATCACTTTTTATACCTTGACAAGAAATCAAGTTGCTTTGACTACCATCTCATACGTGCCTTTTTCATACCCGCGAAAACATGAACATTTGACTTACAGCACATTCCATAGCAGACGTGTCCTGTTGCTTAAGTGAAATATAGGTTTTTTTTTTTCTTTTTCTCTTACTAGGGTCATTGAAATGGCTTCGATACTTTGAATATGCTAAGATGATCAATGTACAGTGTAGAAATCCCAGGAAATAGTGTCAAAAGTGGCTTAAAAAGACTGAAAACTCTTTCAGTAACAACTGATTTCTATTGCATAAATCTAACAAAGGGAACTAAAATTTAATTTATTTTTTTTCATCTCTTAATATCGTAACAAGAAACCCAGTTACGTTGACTACCATCTCATACGTGCCAGTTATGCACCCGCAAAAACATGAAAAATCAACTTACCGCACATTCCATAGCAGACGACACCTGTTGCTTCAGTGAAATATAGGGATTTTTTTTCTTTTTCTCTTATTAGGGTCATTGAAATGGCATTGATACTTTGAATATGCTAAGATGATCAATGTACAGTGTAGAAATCCCAGGAAATAGTGTCACAAGTGACTTAAAAAGACTGAAAAGTCTTCCAGTAACAACTGATTTCTATTGCATAAATCAAACAAAAGAAACTAAATTTTTATTTTTTTTAAATCACTTTTTATACCTTGACAAGAAATCAAGTTGCTTTGACTACCATCTCATACGTGCCTTTTTCATACCCGCGAAAACATGAACATTTGACTTACAGCACATTCCATAGCAGACGTGTCCTGTTGCTTAAGTGAAATATAGGTTTTCTTTTTTCTTTTTCTCTTACTAGGGTCATTGAAATGGCTTCGATACTTTGAATATGCTAAGATGATCAATGTACAGTGTAGAAATCCCAGGAAATAGTGTCAAAAGTGGCTTAAAAAGACTGAAAACTCTTTCAGTAACAACTGATTTCTATTGCATAAATCTAACAAAGGGAACTAAAATTTAATTTATTTTTTTTCATCTCTTAATATCGTAACAAGAAACCCAGTTACGTTGACTACCATCTCATACGTGCCAGTTATGCACCCGCAAAAACATGAAAAATCAACTTACCGCACATTCCATAGCAGACGACACCTGTTGCTTCAGTGAAATATAGGGATTTTTTTTCTTTTTCTCTTATTAGGGTCATTGAAATGGCATTGATACTTTGAATATGCTAAGATGATCAATGTACAGTGTAGAAAACCCAGAAAATAAAATAATGTCACAAGTGGCTAAAAAAGACTGAAAACTCTTTCAATAGCAACTGTTTCCTATTGCATAAATCAAACAAAGGGAACTAAAATTTATTTTTTTTAATCTCTTTATACCATAACAAGAAACCCAGTTACGTTGACTACCGTCTCATACGTGCCAGTTACGCACACGCGAAAACATGAAAAATTGACTTACGTCACATTCTATAGAAGATGACACATGTTGCTTAAGTCAAATATAGGGAACGATTTTTTTTTTTTTTCTTTTTCTCTTACTAGTGGCATTGTATTGGCATTGATACTTTGAATATGCTAAGATGATCAACGTACAGTGTAGAAACCTCAGGAAATAGTGTCTGAAGAGGTCTAAATGACTGAAAACTCTTTCAGTAACAAATGATTTCTATTGCATAAATCAAGAAAAGGGAACTAAATTTTAACTTTTTTTCAATCTCTTTTTATACCATGACAAGAAATCCACTTGCGTTGAATACCATCTCATACGTGCCTGTCATGCGCCAACGAAACCATGAAAAATCAATTTACGGCACATTCCATAGCAGACGACACCTGTTGCTTAAGTCAAATATTGGGATTTTTTTTTTCTTTTTTTCTCTTACTAGGGTCATTGAAATGGCATTGATACTTTGAATATGCTAAGATGATCAATGTACAGTGTAGAAATCCCAGGAAATAGTGTCACAAGTGGCTTAAAAAGACTGAAAACTCTTTCAGTAACAACTGATTTCTATGCATAAATCAAACAAAGGGAACTAAATTTTTATTTTTTTTCAATCTCTTTTTATACCGTGACAAGAAATCCAGTTGCATTGACTACCATCTCATACGTGCCCGTTACGCACCAGCGAAAACATGAAAAATTGACTTATAGCACATTCCATAGCAGACGACACCTGTTGCTTAAGTCAAATATAGGGATTTTTTTTTTCTCATACTAGGGTCATTGAAATGGCTTTGATACTTTGAATATGCTAAGATGATCAATGTACAGTGTAGAAATCCCAGGAAATAGTGTCACAGGTGGCTTAAAAAGACTCAAAACTCTTTCAGTAACAACTGATTTCTATTGCATAAATCAAACAAAGGGAACTAAATTTTTATATTTTTTCAATATCTTTTTAGACTGTGACAAGAAATCCAGTTGAGTTGACTACCGTCTCATACGTGCCAGTTACACGCTTGAGAAAAGATGAAAAATAGACTTATGGCACAATCCGTGGCAGACGACACCTGTTGCTTAAGTCAAATATAGGGAATTTTTTATTTTTTCGTTTTCTCTTACTAGGGCCATTGTTTTGGCATTGATACTTTGAATATGCTAAGATGATCAATGTACAGTGTAGAAACCCCAGGAAATAGTGTCACAAGTGGCTTAAAAAACTGAAAACTCTTTCAGTAACAAATGATTTCTATTGCATAAATCAAGCAAAGTGAACAAAATTTTAGTTTTTTTTTCAATCTCTTTTTATACCGTGACAAGAAATCCACTTGCGTTGACTACCATCTCATATTTGCCAGTCACGCGCCTGCGAAAACATGAAAAATTGACTTACGGCACATTCCATAGCAGACGACACCTGTTGCTGCTAAGATGATCAATGTACAGTGTAGAAATCCCAAGAAATAGTGTCACAAGTGGCTTAAAAAGACTGAAAACTCTTTCAGTAACAACTGATTTATATTGCATAAATCAAACAAAGGGAACTAAATTTTTATTTTTTTTTTTTAATCTCTTTTTATACCATGAAAAGAAATCCAGCTGCGTTGACTACCATCTCATACGTGCTAGTTACGCACCTGCGAAAACATGAAAAATCAACTTACGGCACATTCCATAGCAGATGACACCTGTTGCTTAAGTCAAATATAGGGAATTTTTTTTTCTTTTTTTCTCTTACTAGGGTCATTGAAATGGCATTGATACTTTGAATATGCTAAGATGATCAATGTACAGTGTAGAAATCCCAGGAAATAGTGTCACAAGTGGCTTAAAAAGACTGAAAACTCTTTCAGTAACAACTGATTTCTATGCATAAATCAAACAAAGGGAACTAAATTTTTATTTTTTTTCAATCTCTTTTTATACCGTGACAAGAAATCCAGTTGCATTGACTACCATCTCATACGTGCCCGTTACGCACCAGCGAAAACATGAAAAATTGACTTATAGCACATTCCATAGCAGACGACACCTGTTGCTTAAGTCAAATATAGGGATTTTTTTTTTCTCATACTAGGGTCATTGAAATGGCTTTGATACTTTGAATATGCTAAGATGATCAATGTACAGTGTAGAAATCCCAGGAAATAGTGTCACAGGTGGCTTAAAAAGACTCAAAACTCTTTCAGTAACAACTGATTTCTATTGCATAAATCAAACAAAGGGAACTAAAGTTTTATATTTTTTCAATATCTTTTTAGACTGTGACAAGAAATCCAGTTGAGTTGACTACCGTCTCATACGTGCCAGTTACACGCTTGAGAAAAGATGAAAAATAGACTTATGGCACAATCCGTGGCAGACGACACCTGTTGCTTAAGTCAAATATAGGGAATTTTTTATTTTTTCGTTTTCTCTTACTAGGGCCATTGTTTTGGCATTGATACTTTGAATATGCTAAGATGATCAATGTACAGTGTAGAAACCCCAGGAAATAGTGTCACAAGTGGCTTAAAAAACTGAAAACTCTTTCAGTAACAAATGATTTCTATTGCATAAATCAAGCAAAGTGAACAAAATTTTAGTTTTTTTTTCAATCTCTTTTTATACCGTGACAAGAAATCCACTTGCGTTGACTACCATCTCATATTTGCCAGTCACGCGCCTGCGAAAACATGAAAAATTGACTTACGGCACATTCCATAGCAGACGACACCTGTTGCTGCTAAGATGATCAATGTACAGTGTAGAAATCCCAAGAAATAGTGTCACAAGTGGCTTAAAAAGACTGAAAACTCTTTCAGTAACAACTGATTTATATTGCATAAATCAAACAAAGGGAACTAAATTTTTATTTTTTTTTTTTAATCTCTTTTTATACCATGAAAAGAAATCCAGCTGCGTTGACTACCATCTCATACGTGCTAGTTACGCACCTGCGAAAACATGAAAAATCAACTTACGGCACATTCCATAGCAGACGACACCTGTTGCTTAAGTCAAATATAGGGATTTTTTTTTCTCTTACTAGGGTCATTGAAATGGCATTGATACTTTGAATATGCTAAGATGATCAATGTACAGTGTAGAAATCCCAGGAAATAGTGTCACAAGTGACTTAAAAAGACTGAAAAGTCTTCCAGTAACAACTGATTTCTATTGCATAAATCAAACAAAAGAAACTAAATTTTTATTTTTTTAAAATCACTTTTTATACCTTGACAAGAAATCAAGTTGCTTTGACTACCATCTCATACGTGCCTTTTTCATACCCGCGAAAACATGAACATTTGACTTACAGCACATTCCATAGCAGACGTGTCCTGTTGCTTAAGTGAAATATAGGTTTTTTTTTTCTTTTTCTCTTACTAGGGTCATTGAAATGGCTTCGATACTTTGAATATGCTAAGATGATCAATGTACAGTGTAGAAATCCCAGGAAATAGTGTCAAAAGTGGCTTAAAAAGACTGAAAACTCTTTCAGTAACAACTGATTTCTATTGCATAAATCTAACAAAGGGAACTAAAATTTAATTTATTTTTTTTCATCTCTTAATATCGTAACAAGAAACCCAGTTACGTTGACTACCATCTCATACGTGCCAGTTATGCACCCGCAAAAACATGAAAAATCAACTTACCGCACATTCCATAGCAGACGACACCTGTTGCTTCAGTGAAATATAGGGATTTTTTTTCTTTTTCTCTTATTAGGGTCATTGAAATGGCATTGATACTTTGAATATGCTAAGATGATCAATGTACAGTGTAGAAATCCCAGGAAATAGTGTCACAAGTGACTTAAAAAGACTGAAAAGTCTTCCAGTAACAACTGATTTCTATTGCATAAATCAAACAAAAGAAACTAAATTTTTATTTTTTTTAAATCACTTTTTATACCTTGACAAGAAATCAAGTTGCTTTGACTACCATCTCATACGTGCCTTTTTCATACCCGCGAAAACATGAACATTTGACTTACAGCACATTCCATAGCAGACGTGTCCTGTTGCTTAAGTGAAATATAGGTTTTTTTTTTCTTTTTCTCTTACTAGGGTCATTGAAATGGCTTCGATACTTTGAATATGCTAAGATGATCAATGTACAGTGTAGAAATCCCAGGAAATAGTGTCAAAAGTGGCTTAAAAAGACTGAAAACTCTTTCAGTAACAACTGATTTCTATTGCATAAATCTAACAAAGGGAACTAAAATTTAATTTATTTTTTTTCATCTCTTAATATCGTAACAAGAAACCCAGTTACGTTGACTACCATCTCATACGTGCCAGTTATGCACCCGCAAAAACATGAAAAATCAACTTACCGCACATTCCATAGCAGACGACACCTGTTGCTTCAGTGAAATATAGGGATTTTTTTTCTTTTTCTCTTATTAGGGTCATTGAAATGGCATTGATACTTTGAATATGCTAAGATGATCAATGTACAGTGTAGAAATCCCAGGAAATAGTGTCACAAGTGACTTAAAAAGACTGAAAAGTCTTCCAGTAACAACTGATTTCTATTGCATAAATCAAACAAAAGAAACTAAATTTTTATTTTTTTTAAATCACTTTTTATACCTTGACAAGAAATCAAGTTGCTTTGACTACCATCTCATACGTGCCTTTTTCATACCCGCGAAAACATGAACATTTGACTTACAGCACATTCCATAGCAGACGTGTCCTGTTGCTTAAGTGAAATATAGGTTTTTTTTTTTCTTTTTCTCTTACTAGGGTCATTGAAATGGCTTCGATACTTTGAATATGCTAAGATGATCAATGTACAGTGTAGAAATCCCAGGAAATAGTGTCAAAAGTGGCTTAAAAAGACTGAAAACTCTTTCAGTAACAACTGATTTCTATTGCATAAATCTAACAAAGGGAACTAAAATTTAATTTATTTTTTTTCATCTCTTAATATCGTAACAAGAAACCCAGTTACGTTGACTACCATCTCATACGTGCCAGTTATGCACCCGCAAAAACATGAAAAATCAACTTACCGCACATTCCATAGCAGACGACACCTGTTGCTTCAGTGAAATATAGGGATTTTTTTTCTTTTTCTCTTATTAGGGTCATTGAAATGGCATTGATACTTTGAATATGCTAAGATGATCAATGTACAGTGTAGAAAACCCAGAAAATAAAATAATGTCACAAGTGGCTAAAAAAGACTGAAAACTCTTTCAATAGCAACTGTTTCCTATTGCATAAATCAAACAAAGGGAACTAAAATTTATTTTTTTTAATCTCTTTATACCATAACAAGAAACCCAGTTACGTTGACTACCGTCTCATACGTGCCAGTTACGCACACGCGAAAACATGAAAAATTGACTTACGTCACATTCTATAGAAGATGACACATGTTGCTTAAGTCAAATATAGGGAACGATTTTTTTTTTCTTTTTCTCTTACTAGTGGCATTGTATTGGCATTGATACTTTGAATATGCTAAGATGATCAACGTACAGTGTAGAAACCTCAGGAAATAGTGTCTGAAGAGGTCTAAATGACTGAAAACTCTTTCAGTAACAAATGATTTCTATTGCATAAATCAAGAAAAGGGAACTAAATTTTAACTTTTTTTCAATCTCTTTTTATACCATGACAAGAAATCCACTTGCGTTGAATACCATCTCATACGTGCCTGTCATGCGCCAACGAAACCATGAAAAATCAATTTACGGCACATTCCATAGCAGACGACACCTGTTGCTTAAGTCAAATATTGGGATTTTTTTTTTCTTTTTTTCTCTTACTAGGGTCATTGAAATGGCATTGATACTTTGAATATGCTAAGATGATCAATGTACAGTGTAGAAATCCCAGGAAATAGTGTCACAAGTGGCTTAAAAAGACTGAAAACTCTTTCAGTAACAACTGATTTCTATGCATAAATCAAACAAAGGGAACTAAATTTTTATTTTTTTTCAATCTCTTTTTATACCGTGACAAGAAATCCAGTTGCATTGACTACCATCTCATACGTGCCCGTTACGCACCAGCGAAAACATGAAAAATTGACTTATAGCACATTCCATAGCAGACGACACCTGTTGCTTAAGTCAAATATAGGGATTTTTTTTTTCTCATACTAGGGTCATTGAAATGGCTTTGATACTTTGAATATGCTAAGATGATCAATGTACAGTGTAGAAATCCCAGGAAATAGTGTCACAGGTGGCTTAAAAAGACTCAAAACTCTTTCAGTAACAACTGATTTCTATTGCATAAATCAAACAAAGGGAACTAAATTTTTATATTTTTTCAATATCTTTTTAGACTGTGACAAGAAATCCAGTTGAGTTGACTACCGTCTCATACGTGCCAGTTACACGCTTGAGAAAAGATGAAAAATAGACTTATGGCACAATCCGTGGCAGACGACACCTGTTGCTTAAGTCAAATATAGGGAATTTTTTATTTTTTCGTTTTCTCTTACTAGGGCCATTGTTTTGGCATTGATACTTTGAATATGCTAAGATGATCAATGTACAGTGTAGAAACCCCAGGAAATAGTGTCACAAGTGGCTTAAAAAACTGAAAACTCTTTCAGTAACAAATGATTTCTATTGCATAAATCAAGCAAAGTGAACAAAATTTTAGTTTTTTTTTCAATCTCTTTTTATACCGTGACAAGAAATCCACTTGCGTTGACTACCATCTCATATTTGCCAGTCACGCGCCTGCGAAAACATGAAAAATTGACTTACGGCACATTCCATAGCAGACGACACCTGTTGCTGCTAAGATGATCAATGTACAGTGTAGAAATCCCAAGAAATAGTGTCACAAGTGGCTTAAAAAGACTGAAAACTCTTTCAGTAACAACTGATTTATATTGCATAAATCAAGCAAAGGGAACTAAATTTTTATTTTTTTTTTAATCTCTTTTTATACCATGAAAAGAAATCCAGCTGCGTTGACTACCATCTCATACGTGCTAGTTACGCACCTGCGAAAACATGAAAAATCAACTTACGGCACATTCCATAGCAGACGACACCTGTTGCTTAAGTCAAATATAGGGATTTTTTTTTCTCTTACTAGGGTCATTGAAATGGCATTGATACTTTGAATATGCTAAGATGATCAATGTACAGTGTAGAAATCCCAGGAAATAGTGTCACAAGTGACTTAAAAAGACTGAAAAGTCTTCCAGTAACAACTGATTTCTATTGCATAAATCAAACAAAAGAAACTAAATTTTTATTTTTTTTAAATCACTTTTTATACCTTGACAAGAAATCAAGTTGCTTTGACTACCATCTCATACGTGCCTTTTTCATACCCGCGAAAACATGAACATTTGACTTACAGCACATTCCATAGCAGACGTGTCCTGTTGCTTAAGTGAAATATAGGTTTTCTTTTTTCTTTTTCTCTTACTAGGGTCATTGAAATGGCTTCGATACTTTGAATATGCTAAGATGATCAATGTACAGTGTAGAAATCCCAGGAAATAGTGTCAAAAGTGGCTTAAAAAGACTGAAAACTCTTTCAGTAACAACTGATTTCTATTGCATAAATCTAACAAAGGGAACTAAAATTTAATTTATTTTTTTTCATCTCTTAATATCGTAACAAGAAACCCAGTTACGTTGACTACCATCTCATACGTGCCAGTTATGCACCCGCAAAAACATGAAAAATCAACTTACCGCACATTCCATAGCAGACGACACCTGTTGCTTCAGTGAAATATAGGGATTTTTTTTCTTTTTCTCTTATTAGGGTCATTGAAATGGCATTGATACTTTGAATATGCTAAGATGATCAATGTACAGTGTAGAAAACCCAGAAAATAAAATAATGTCACAAGTGGCTAAAAAAGACTGAAAACTCTTTCAATAGCAACTGTTTCCTATTGCATAAATCAAACAAAGGGAACTAAAATTTATTTTTTTTAATCTCTTTATACCATAACAAGAAACCCAGTTACGTTGACTACCGTCTCATACGTGCCAGTTACGCACACGCGAAAACATGAAAAATTGACTTACGTCACATTCTATAGAAGATGACACATGTTGCTTAAGTCAAATATAGGGAACGATTTTTTTTTTCTTTTTCTCTTACTAGTGGCATTGTATTGGCATTGATACTTTGAATATGCTAAGATGATCAACGTACAGTGTAGAAACCTCAGGAAATAGTGTCTGAAGAGGTCTAAATGACTGAAAACTCTTTCAGTAACAAATGATTTCTATTGCATAAATCAAGAAAAGGGAACTAAATTTTAACTTTTTTTCAATCTCTTTTTATACCATGACAAGAAATCCACTTGCGTTGAATACCATCTCATACGTGCCTGTCATGCGCCAACGAAACCATGAAAAATCAATTTACGGCACATTCCATAGCAGACGACACCTGTTGCTTAAGTCAAATATTGGGATTTTTTTTTTTCTTTTTTTCTCTTACTAGGGTCATTGAAATGGCATTGATACTTTGAATATGCTAAGATGATCAATGTACAGTGTAGAAATCCCAGGAAATAGTGTCACAAGTGGCTTAAAAAGACTGAAAACTCTTTCAATAACAACTGATTTCTATGCATAAATCAAACAAAGGGAACTAAATTTTTATTTTTTTTCAATCTCTTTTTATACCGTGACAAGAAATCCAGTTGCATTGACTACCATCTCATACGTGCCCGTTACGCACCAGCGAAAACATGAAAAATTGACTTATAGCACATTCCATAGCAGACGACACCTGTTGCTTAAGTCAAATATAGGGATTTTTTTTTTCTCATACTAGGGTCATTGAAATGGCTTTGATACTTTGAATATGCTAAGATGATCAATGTACAGTGTAGAAATCCCAGGAAATAGTGTCACAGGTGGCTTAAAAAGACTCAAAACTCTTTCAGTAACAACTGATTTCTATTGCATAAATCAAACAAAGGGAACTAAATTTTTATATTTTTTCAATATCTTTTTAGACTGTGACAAGAAATCCAGTTGAGTTGACTACCGTCTCATACGTGCCAGTTACACGCTTGAGAAAAGATGAAAAATAGACTTATGGCACAATCCGTGGCAGACGACACCTGTTGCTTAAGTCAAATATAGGGAATTTTTTATTTTTTCGTTTTCTCTTACTAGGGCCATTGTTTTGGCATTGATACTTTGAATATGCTAAGATGATCAATGTACAGTGTAGAAACCCCAGGAAATAGTGTCACAAGTGGCTTAAAAAACTGAAAACTCTTTCAGTAACAAATGATTTCTATTGCATAAATCAAGCAAAGTGAACAAAATTTTAGTTTTTTTTTCAATCTCTTTTTATACCGTGACAAGAAATCCACTTGCGTTGACTACCATCTCATATTTGCCAGTCACGCGCCTGCGAAAACATGAAAAATTGACTTACGGCACATTCCATAGCAGACGACACCTGTTGCTGCTAAGATGATCAATGTACAGTGTAGAAATCCCAAGAAATAGTGTCACAAGTGGCTTAAAAAGACTGAAAACTCTTTCAGTAACAACTGATTTATATTGCATAAATCAAACAAAGGGAACTAAATTTTTATTTTTTTTTTAATCTCTTTTTATACCATGAAAAGAAATCCAGCTGCGTTGACTACCATCTCATACGTGCTAGTTACGCACCTGCGAAAACATGAAAAATCAACTTACGGCACATTCCATAGCAGACGACACCTGTTGCTTAAGTCAAATATAGGGATTTTTTTTTCTCTTACTAGGGTCATTGAAATGGCATTGATACTTTGAATATGCTAAGATGATCAATGTACAGTGTAGAAATCCCAGGAAATAGTGTCACAAGTGACTTAAAAAGACTGAAAAGTCTTCCAGTAACAACTGATTTCTATTGCATAAATCAAACAAAAGAAACTAAATTTTTATTTTTTTTAAATCACTTTTTATACCTTGACAAGAAATCAAGTTGCTTTGACTACCATCTCATACGTGCCTTTTTCATACCCGCGAAAACATGAACATTTGACTTACAGCACATTCCATAGCAGACGTGTCCTGTTGCTTAAGTGAAATATAGGTTTCTTTTTTCTTTTTCTCTTACTAGGGTCATTGAAATGGCTTCGATACTTTGAATATGCTAAGATGATCAATGTACAGTGTAGAAATCCCAGGAAATAGTGTCAAAAGTGGCTTAAAAAGACTGAAAACTCTTTCAGTAACAACTGATTTCTATTGCATAAATCTAACAAAGGGAACTAAAATTTAATTTATTTTTTTTCATCTCTTAATATCGTAACAAGAAACCCAGTTACGTTGACTACCATCTCATACGTGCCAGTTATGCACCCGCAAAAACATGAAAAATCAACTTACCGCACATTCCATAGCAGACGACACCTGTTGCTTCAGTGAAATATAGGGATTTTTTTTCTTTTTCTCTTATTAGGGTCATTGAAATGGCATTGATACTTTGAATATGCTAAGATGATCAATGTACAGTGTAGAAATCCCAGGAAATAGTGTCACAAGTGACTTAAAAAGACTGAAAAGTCTTCCAGTAACAACTGATTTCTATTGCATAAATCAAACAAAAGAAACTAAATTTTTATTTTTTTTAAATCACTTTTTATACCTTGACAAGAAATCAAGTTGCTTTGACTACCATCTCATACGTGCCTTTTTCATACCCGCGAAAACATGAACATTTGACTTACAGCACATTCCATAGCAGACGTGTCCTGTTGCTTAAGTGAAATATAGGTTTTTTTTTTTCTTTTTCTCTTACTAGGGTCATTGAAATGGCTTCGATACTTTGAATATGCTAAGATGATCAATGTACAGTGTAGAAATCCCAGGAAATAGTGTCAAAAGTGGCTTAAAAAGACTGAAAACTCTTTCAGTAACAACTGATTTCTATTGCATAAATCTAACAAAGGGAACTAAAATTTAATTTATTTTTTTTCATCTCTTAATATCGTAACAAGAAACCCAGTTACGTTGACTACCATCTCATACGTGCCAGTTATGCACCCGCAAAAACATGAAAAATCAACTTACCGCACATTCCATAGCAGACGACACCTGTTGCTTCAGTGAAATATAGGGATTTTTTTTCTTTTTCTCTTATTAGGGTCATTGAAATGGCATTGATACTTTGAATATGCTAAGATGATCAATGTACAGTGTAGAAAACCCAGAAAATAAAATAATGTCACAAGTGGCTAAAAAAGACTGAAAACTCTTTCAATAGCAACTGTTTCCTATTGCATAAATCAAACAAAGGGAACTAAAATTTATTTTTTTTAATCTCTTTATACCATAACAAGAAACCCAGTTACGTTGACTACCGTCTCATACGTGCCAGTTACGCACACGCGAAAACATGAAAAATTGACTTACGTCACATTCTATAGAAGATGACACATGTTGCTTAAGTCAAATATAGGGAACGATTTTTTTTTTTTCTTTTTCTCTTACTAGTGGCATTGTATTGGCATTGATACTTTGAATATGCTAAGATGATCAACGTACAGTGTAGAAACCTCAGGAAATAGTGTCTGAAGAGGTCTAAATGACTGAAAACTCTTTCAGTAACAAATGATTTCTATTGCATAAATCAAGAAAAGGGAACTAAATTTTAACTTTTTTTCAATCTCTTTTTATACCATGACAAGAAATCCACTTGCGTTGAATACCATCTCATACGTGCCTGTCATGCGCCAACGAAACCATGAAAAATCAATTTACGGCACATTCCATAGCAGACGACACCTGTTGCTTAAGTCAAATATTGGGATTTTTTTTTTCTTTTTTTCTCTTACTAGGGTCATTGAAATGGCATTGATACTTTGAATATGCTAAGATGATCAATGTACAGTGTAGAAATCCCAGGAAATAGTGTCACAAGTGGCTTAAAAAGACTGAAAACTCTTTCAGTAACAACTGATTTCTATGCATAAATCAAACAAAGGGAACTAAATTTTTATTTTTTTTCAATCTCTTTTTATACCGTGACAAGAAATCCAGTTGCATTGACTACCATCTCATACGTGCCCGTTACGCACCAGCGAAAACATGAAAAATTGACTTATAGCACATTCCATAGCAGACGACACCTGTTGCTTAAGTCAAATATAGGGATTTTTTTTTTCTCATACTAGGGTCATTGAAATGGCTTTGATACTTTGAATGTGCTAAGATGATCAATGTACAGTGTAGAAATCCCAGGAAATAGTGTCACAGGTGGCTTAAAAAGACTCAAAACTCTTTCAGTAACAACTGATTTCTATTGCATAAATCAAACAAAGGGAACTAAATTTTTATATTTTTTCAATATCTTTTTAGACTGTGACAAGAAATCCAGTTGAGTTGACTACCGTCTCATACGTGCCAGTTACACGCTTGAGAAAAGATGAAAAATAGACTTATGGCACAATCCGTGGCAGACGACACCTGTTGCTTAAGTCAAATATAGGGAATTTTTTATTTTTTCGTTTTCTCTTACTAGGGCCATTGTTTTGGCATTGATACTTTGAATATGCTAAGATGATCAATGTACAGTGTAGAAACCCCAGGAAATAGTGTCACAAGTGGCTTAAAAAACTGAAAACTCTTTCAGTAACAAATGATTTCTATTGCATAAATCAAGCAAAGTGAACAAAATTTTAGTTTTTTTTTCAATCTCTTTTTATACCGTGACAAGAAATCCACTTGCGTTGACTACCATCTCATATTTGCCAGTCACGCGCCTGCGAAAACATGAAAAATTGACTTACGGCACATTCCATAGCAGACGACACCTGTTGCTGCTAAGATGATCAATGTACAGTGTAGAAATCCCAAGAAATAGTGTCACAAGTGGCTTAAAAAGACTGAAAACTCTTTCAGTAACAACTGATTTATATTGCATAAATCAAACAAAGGGAACTAAATTTTTATTTTTTTTTTTAATCTCTTTTTATACCATGAAAAGAAATCCAGCTGCGTTGACTACCATCTCATACGTGCTAGTTACGCACCTGCGAAAACATGAAAAATCAACTTACGGCACATTCCATAGCAGACGACACCTGTTGCTTAAGTCAAATATAGGGATTTTTTTTTCTCTTACTAGGGTCATTGAAATGGCATTGATACTTTGAATATGCTAAGATGATCAATGTACAGTGTAGAAATCCCAGGAAATAGTGTCACAAGTGACTTAAAAAGACTGAAAAGTCTTCCAGTAACAACTGATTTCTATTGCATAAATCAAACAAAAGAAACTAAATTTTTATTTTTTTAAAATCACTTTTTATACCTTGACAAGAAATCAAGTTGCTTTGACTACCATCTCATACGTGCCTTTTTCATACCCGCGAAAACATGAACATTTGACTTACAGCACATTCCATAGCAGACGTGTCCTGTTGCTTAAGTGAAATATAGGTTTTTTTTTTTCTTTTTCTCTTACTAGGGTCATTGAAATGGCTTCGATACTTTGAATATGCTAAGATGATCAATGTACAGTGTAGAAATCCCAGGAAATAGTGTCAAAAGTGGCTTAAAAAGACTGAAAACTCTTTCAGTAACAACTGATTTCTATTGCATAAATCTAACAAAGGGAACTAAAATTTAATTTATTTTTTTTCATCTCTTAATATCGTAACAAGAAACCCAGTTACGTTGACTACCATCTCATACGTGCCAGTTATGCACCCGCAAAAACATGAAAAATCAACTTACCGCACATTCCATAGCAGACGACACCTGTTGCTTCAGTGAAATATAGGGATTTTTTTTCTTTTTCTCTTATTAGGGTCATTGAAATGGCATTGATACTTTGAATATGCTAAGATGATCAATGTACAGTGTAGAAATCCCAGGAAATAGTGTCACAAGTGACTTAAAAAGACTGAAAAGTCTTCCAGTAACAACTGATTTCTATTGCATAAATCAAACAAAAGAAACTAAATTTTTATTTTTTTTAAATCACTTTTTATACCTTGACAAGAAATCAAGTTGCTTTGACTACCATCTCATACGTGCCTTTTTCATACCCGCGAAAACATGAACATTTGACTTACAGCACATTCCATAGCAGACGTGTCCTGTTGCTTAAGTGAAATATAGGTTTTTTTTTTTCTTTTTCTCTTACTAGGGTCATTGAAATGGCTTCGATACTTTGAATATGCTAAGATGATCAATGTACAGTGTAGAAATCCCAGGAAATAGTGTCAAAAGTGGCTTAAAAAGACTGAAAACTCTTTCAGTAACAACTGATTTCTATTGCATAAATCTAACAAAGGGAACTAAAATTTAATTTATTTTTTTTCATCTCTTAATATCGTAACAAGAAACCCAGTTACGTTGACTACCATCTCATACGTGCCAGTTATGCACCCGCAAAAACATGAAAAATCAACTTACCGCACATTCCATAGCAGACGACACCTGTTGCTTCAGTGAAATATAGGGATTTTTTTTCTTTTTCTCTTATTAGGGTCATTGAAATGGCATTGATACTTTGAATATGCTAAGATGATCAATGTACAGTGTAGAAATCCCAGGAAATAGTGTCACAAGTGACTTAAAAAGACTGAAAAGTCTTCCAGTAACAACTGATTTCTATTGCATAAATCAAACAAAAGAAACTAAATTTTTATTTTTTTTAAATCACTTTTTATACCTTGACAAGAAATCAAGTTGCTTTGACTACCATCTCATACGTGCCTTTTTCATACCCGCGAAAACATGAACATTTGACTTACAGCACATTCCATAGCAGACGTGTCCTGTTGCTTAAGTGAAATATAGGTTTTTTTTTTTCTTTTTCTCTTACTAGGGTCATTGAAATGGCTTCGATACTTTGAATATGCTAAGATGATCAATGTACAGTGTAGAAATCCCAGGAAATAGTGTCAAAAGTGGCTTAAAAAGACTGAAAACTCTTTCAGTAACAAATGATTTCTATTGCATAAATCTAACAAAGGGAACTAAAATTTAATTTATTTTTTTTCATCTCTTAATATCGTAACAAGAAACCCAGTTACGTTGACTACCATCTCATACGTGCCAGTTATGCACCCGCAAAAACATGAAAAATCAACTTACCGCACATTCCATAGCAGACGACACCTGTTGCTTCAGTGAAATATAGGGATTTTTTTTCTTTTTCTCTTATTAGGGTCATTGAAATGGCATTGATACTTTGAATATGCTAAGATGATCAATGTACAGTGTAGAAAACCCAGAAAATAAAATAATGTCACAAGTGGCTAAAAAAGACTGAAAACTCTTTCAATAGCAACTGTTTCCTATTGCATAAATCAAACAAAGGGAACTAAAATTTATTTTTTTTAATCTCTTTATACCATAACAAGAAACCCAGTTACGTTGACTACCGTCTCATACGTGCCAGTTACGCACACGCGAAAACATGAAAAATTGACTTACGTCACATTCTATAGAAGATGACACATGTTGCTTAAGTCAAATATAGGGAACGATTTTTTTTTTCTTTTTCTCTTACTAGTGGCATTGTATTGGCATTGATACTTTGAATATGCTAAGATGATCAACGTACAGTGTAGAAACCTCAGGAAATAGTGTCTGAAGAGGTCTAAATGACTGAAAACTCTTTCAGTAACAAATGATTTCTATTGCATAAATCAAGAAAAGGGAACTAAATTTTAACTTTTTTTCAATCTCTTTTTATACCATGACAAGAAATCCACTTGCGTTGAATACCATCTCATACGTGCCTGTCATGCGCCAACGAAACCATGAAAAATCAATTTACGGCACATTCCATAGCAGACGACACCTGTTGCTTAAGTCAAATATTGGGATTTTTTTTTTCTTTTTTTCTCTTACTAGGGTCATTGAAATGGCATTGATACTTTGAATATGCTAAGATGATCAATGTACAGTGTAGAAATCCCAGGAAATAGTGTCACAAGTGGCTTAAAAAGACTGAAAACTCTTTCAGTAACAACTGATTTCTATGCATAAATCAAACAAAGGGAACTAAATTTTTATTTTTTTTCAATCTCTTTTTATACCTTGACAAGAAATCAAGTTGCATTGACTACCATCTCATACGTGCCCGTTACGCACCAGCGAAAACATGAAAAATTGACTTATAGCACATTCCATAGCAGACGACACCTGTTGCTTAAGTCAAATATAGGGATTTTTTTTTTCTCATACTAGGGTCATTGAAATGGCTTTGATACTTTGAATATGCTAAGATGATCAATGTACAGTGTAGAAATCCCAGGAAATAGTGTCACAGGTGGCTTAAAAAGACTCAAAACTCTTTCAGTAACAACTGATTTCTATTGCATAAATCAAACAAAGGGAACTAAATTTTTATATTTTTTCAATATCTTTTTAGACTGTGACAAGAAATCCAGTTGAGTTGACTACCGTCTCATACGTGCCAGTTACACGCTTGAGAAAAGATGAAAAATAGACTTATGGCACAATCCGTGGCAGACGACACCTGTTGCTTAAGTCAAATATAGGGAATTTTTTATTTTTTCGTTTTCTCTTACTAGGGCCATTGTTTTGGCATTGATACTTTGAATATGCTAAGATGATCAATGTACAGTGTAGAAACCCCAGGAAATAGTGTCACAAGTGGCTTAAAAAACTGAAAACTCTTTCAGTAACAAATGATTTCTATTGCATAAATCAAGCAAAGTGAACAAAATTTTAGTTTTTTTTTCAATCTCTTTTTATACCGTGACAAGAAATCCACTTGCGTTGACTACCATCTCATATTTGCCAGTCACGCGCCTGCGAAAACATGAAAAATTGACTTACGGCACATTCCATAGCAGACGACACCTGTTGCTGCTAAGATGATCAATGTACAATGTAGAAATCCCAAGAAATAGTGTCACAAGTGGCTTAAAAAGACTGAAAACTCTTTCAGTAACAACTGATTTATATTGCATAAATCAAACAAAGGGAACTAAATTTTTATTTTTTTTTTTAATCTCTTTTTATACCATGAAAAGAAATCCAGCTGCGTTGACTACCATCTCATACGTGCTAGTTACGCACCTGCGAAAACATGAAAAATCAACTTACGGCACATTCCATAGCAGACGACACCTGTTGCTTAAGTCAAATATAGGGATTTTTTTTTCTCTTACTAGGGTCATTGAAATGGCATTGATACTTTGAATATGCTAAGATGATCAATGTACAGTGTAGAAATCCCAGGAAATAGTGTCACAAGTGACTTAAAAAGACTGAAAAGTCTTCCAGTAACAACTGATTTCTATTGCATAAATCAAACAAAAGAAACTAAATTTTTATTTTTTTAAAATCACTTTTTATACCTTGACAAGAAATCAAGTTGCTTTGACTACCATCTCATACGTGCCTTTTTCATACCCGCGAAAACATGAACATTTGACTTACAGCACATTCCATAGCAGACGTGTCCTGTTGCTTAAGTGAAATATAGGTTTTTTTTTTCTTTTTCTCTTACTAGGGTCATTGAAATGGCTTCGATACTTTGAATATGCTAAGATGATCAATGTACAGTGTAGAAATCCCAGGAAATAGTGTCAAAAGTGGCTTAAAAAGACTGAAAACTCTTTCAGTAACAACTGATTTCTATTGCATAAATCTAACAAAGGGAACTAAAATTTAATTTATTTTTTTTCATCTCTTAATATCGTAACAAGAAACCCAGTTACGTTGACTACCATCTCATACGTGCCAGTTATGCACCCGCAAAAACATGAAAAATCAACTTACCGCACATTCCATAGCAGACGACACCTGTTGCTTCAGTGAAATATAGGGATTTTTTTTCTTTTTCTCTTATTAGGGTCATTGAAATGGCATTGATACTTTGAATATGCTAAGATGATCAATGTACAGTGTAGAAATCCCAGGAAATAGTGTCACAAGTGACTTAAAAAGACTGAAAAGTCTTCCAGTAACAACTGATTTCTATTGCATAAATCAAACAAAAGAAACTAAATTTTTATTTTTTTTAAATCACTTTTTATACCTTGACAAGAAATCAAGTTGCTTTGACTACCATCTCATACGTGCCTTTTTCATACCCGCGAAAACATGAACATTTGACTTACAGCACATTCCATAGCAGACGTGTCCTGTTGCTTAAGTGAAATATAGGTTTTTTTTTTTCTTTTTCTCTTACTAGGGTCATTGAAATGGCTTCGATACTTTGAATATGCTAAGATGATCAATGTACAGTGTAGAAATCCCAGGAAATAGTGTCAAAAGTGGCTTAAAAAGACTGAAAACTCTTTCAGTAACAACTGATTTCTATTGCATAAATCTAACAAAGGGAACTAAAATTTAATTTATTTTTTTTCATCTCTTAATATCGTAACAAGAAACCCAGTTACGTTGACTACCATCTCATACGTGCCAGTTATGCACCCGCAAAAACATGAAAAATCAACTTACCGCACATTCCATAGCAGACGACACCTGTTGCTTCAGTGAAATATAGGGATTTTTTTTCTTTTTCTCTTATTAGGGTCATTGAAATGGCATTGATACTTTGAATATGCTAAGATGATCAATGTACAGTGTAGAAATCCCAGGAAATAGTGTCACAAGTGACTTAAAAAGACTGAAAAGTCTTCCAGTAACAACTGATTTCTATTGCATAAATCAAACAAAAGAAACTAAATTTTTATTTTTTTTAAATCACTTTTTATACCTTGACAAGAAATCAAGTTGCTTTGACTACCATCTCATACGTGCCTTTTTCATACCCGCGAAAACATGAACATTTGACTTACAGCACATTCCATAGCAGACGTGTCCTGTTGCTTAAGTGAAATATAGGTTTTTTTTTTTCTTTTTCTCTTACTAGGGTCATTGAAATGGCTTCGATACTTTGAATATGCTAAGATGATCAATGTACAGTGTAGAAATCCCAGGAAATAGTGTCAAAAGTGGCTTAAAAAGACTGAAAACTCTTTCAGTAACAAATGATTTCTATTGCATAAATCTAACAAAGGGAACTAAAATTTAATTTATTTTTTTTCATCTCTTAATATCGTAACAAGAAACCCAGTTACGTTGACTACCATCTCATACGTGCCAGTTATGCACCCGCAAAAACATGAAAAATCAACTTACCGCACATTCCATAGCAGACGACACCTGTTGCTTCAGTGAAATATAGGGATTTTTTTTCTTTTTCTCTTATTAGGGTCATTGAAATGGCATTGATACTTTGAATATGCTAAGATGATCAATGTACAGTGTAGAAAACCCAGAAAATAAAATAATGTCACAAGTGGCTAAAAAAGACTGAAAACTCTTTCAATAGCAACTGTTTCCTATTGCATAAATCAAACAAAGGGAACTAAAATTTATTTTTTTTAATCTCTTTATACCATAACAAGAAACCCAGTTACGTTGACTACCGTCTCATACGTGCCAGTTACGCACACGCGAAAACATGAAAAATTGACTTACGTCACATTCTATAGAAGATGACACATGTTGCTTAAGTCAAATATAGGGAACGATTTTTTTTTTCTTTTTCTCTTACTAGTGGCATTGTATTGGCATTGATACTTTGAATATGCTAAGATGATCAACGTACAGTGTAGAAACCTCAGGAAATAGTGTCTGAAGAGGTCTAAATGACTGAAAACTCTTTCAGTAACAAATGATTTCTATTGCATAAATCAAGAAAAGGGAACTAAATTTTAACTTTTTTTCAATCTCTTTTTATACCATGACAAGAAATCCACTTGCGTTGAATACCATCTCATACGTGCCTGTCATGCGCCAACGAAACCATGAAAAATCAATTTACGGCACATTCCATAGCAGACGACACCTGTTGCTTAAGTCAAATATTGGGATTTTTTTTTTCTTTTTTTCTCTTACTAGGGTCATTGAAATGGCATTGATACTTTGAATATGCTAAGATGATCAATGTACAGTGTAGAAATCCCAGGAAATAGTGTCACAAGTGGCTTAAAAAGACTGAAAACTCTTTCAGTAACAACTGATTTCTATGCATAAATCAAACAAAGGGAACTAAATTTTTATTTTTTTTCAATCTCTTTTTATACCTTGACAAGAAATCAAGTTGCATTGACTACCATCTCATACGTGCCCGTTACGCACCAGCGAAAACATGAAAAATTGACTTATAGCACATTCCATAGCAGACGACACCTGTTGCTTAAGTCAAATATAGGGATTTTTTTTTTCTCATACTAGGGTCATTGAAATGGCTTTGATACTTTGAATATGCTAAGATGATCAATGTACAGTGTAGAAATCCCAGGAAATAGTGTCACAGGTGGCTTAAAAAGACTCAAAACTCTTTCAGTAACAACTGATTTCTATTGCATAAATCAAACAAAGGGAACTAAATTTTTATATTTTTTCAATATCTTTTTAGACTGTGACAAGAAATCCAGTTGAGTTGACTACCGTCTCATACGTGCCAGTTACACGCTTGAGAAAAGATGAAAAATAGACTTATGGCACAAGCCGTGGCAGACGACACCTGTTGCTTAAGTCAAATAAAGGGAATTTTTTATTTTTTCGTTTTCTCTTACTAGGGCCATTGTTTTGGCATTGATACTTTGAATATGCTAAGATGATCAATGTACAGTGTAGAAACCCCAGGAAATAGTGTCACAAGTGGCTTAAAAAACTGAAAACTCTTTCAGTAACAAATGATTTCTATTGCATAAATCAAGCAAAGTGAACAAAATTTTAGTTTTTTTTTCAATCTCTTTTTATACCGTGACAAGAAATCCACTTGCGTTGACTACCATCTCATATTTGCCAGTCACGCGCCTGCGAAAACATGAAAAATTGACTTACGGCACATTCCATAGCAGACGACACCTGTTGCTGCTAAGATGATCAATGTACAGTGTAGAAATCCCAAGAAATAGTGTCACAAGTGGCTTAAAAAGACTGAAAACTCTTTCAGTAACAACTGATTTATATTGCATAAATCAAGCAAAGGGAACTAAATTTTTATTTTTTTTTTAATCTCTTTTTATACCATGAAAAGAAATCCAGCTGCGTTGACTACCATCTCATACGTGCTAGTTACGCACCTGCGAAAACATGAAAAATCAACTTACGGCACATTCCATAGCAGACGACACCTGTTACTTAAGTCAAATATAGGGATTTTTTTTTCTCTTACTAGGGTCATTGAAATGGCATTGATACTTTGAATATGCTAAGATGATCAATGTACAGTGTAGAAATCCCAGGAAATAGTGTCACAAGTGACTTAAAAAGACTGAAAAGTCTTCCAGTAACAACTGATTTCTATTGCATAAATCAAACAAAAGAAACTAAATTTTTATTTTTTTTAAATCACTTTTTATACCTTGACAAGAAATCAAGTTGCTTTGACTACCATCTCATACGTGCCTTTTTCATACCCGCGAAAACATGAACATTTGACTTACAGCACATTCCATAGCAGACGTGTCCTGTTGCTTAAGTGAAATATAGGTTTTTTTTTTTCTTTTTCTCTTACTAGGGTCATTGAAATGGCTTCGATACTTTGAATATGCTAAGATGATCAATGTACAGTGTAGAAATCCCAGGAAATAGTGTCAAAAGTGGCTTAAAAAGACTGAAAACTCTTTCAGTAACAACTGATTTCTATTGCATAAATCTAACAAAGGGAACTAAAATTTAATTTATTTTTTTTCATCTCTTAATATCGTAACAAGAAACCCAGTTACGTTGACTACCATCTCATACGTGCCAGTTATGCACCCGCAAAAACATGAAAAATCAACTTACCGCACATTCCATAGCAGACGACACCTGTTGCTTCAGTGAAATATAGGGATTTTTTTTCTTTTTCTCTTATTAGGGTCATTGAAATGGCATTGATACTTTGAATATGCTAAGATGATCAATGTACAGTGTAGAAATCCCAGGAAATAGTGTCACAAGTGACTTAAAAAGACTGAAAAGTCTTCCAGTAACAACTGATTTCTATTGCATAAATCAAACAAAAGAAACTAAATTTTTATTTTTTTTAAATCACTTTTTATACCTTGACAAGAAATCAAGTTGCTTTGACTACCATCTCATACGTGCCTTTTTCATACCCGCGAAAACATGAACATTTGACTTACAGCACATTCCATAGCAGACGTGTCCTGTTGCTTAAGTGAAATATAGGTTTTTTTTTTTCTTTTTCTCTTACTAGGGTCATTGAAATGGCTTCGATACTTTGAATATGCTAAGATGATCAATGTACAGTGTAGAAATCCCAGGAAATAGTGTCAAAAGTGGCTTAAAAAGACTGAAAACTCTTTCAGTAACAACTGATTTCTATTGCATAAATCTAACAAAGGGAACTAAAATTTAATTTATTTTTTTTCATCTCTTAATATCGTAACAAGAAACCCAGTTACGTTGACTACCATCTCATACGTGCCAGTTATGCACCCGCAAAAACATGAAAAATCAACTTACCGCACATTCCATAGCAGACGACACCTGTTGCTTCAGTGAAATATAGGGATTTTTTTTCTTTTTCTCTTATTAGGGTCATTGAAATGGCATTGATACTTTGAATATGCTAAGATGATCAATGTACAGTGTAGAAAACCCAGGAAATAGTGTCACAAGTGACTTAAAAAGACTGAAAAGTCTTCCAGTAACAACTGATTTCTATTGCATAAATCAAACAAAAGAAACTAAATTTTTATTTTTTTTAAATCACTTTTTATACCTTGACAAGAAATCAAGTTGCTTTGACTACCATCTCATACGTGCCTTTTTCATACCCGCGAAAACATGAACATTTGACTTACAGCACATTCCATAGCAGACGTGTCCTGTTGCTTAAGTGAAATATAGGTTTTTTTTTTCTTTTTCTCTTACTAGGGTCATTGAAATGGCTTCGATACTTTGAATATGCTAAGATGATCAATGTACAGTGTAGAAATCCCAGGAAATAGTGTCAAAAGTGGCTTAAAAAGACTGAAAACTCTTTCAGTAACAACTGATTTCTATTGCATAAATCTAACAAAGGGAACTAAAATTTAATTTATTTTTTTTCATCTCTTAATATCGTAACAAGAAACCCAGTTACGTTGACTACCATCTCATACGTGCCAGTTATGCACCCGCAAAAACATGAAAAATCAACTTACCGCACATTCCATAGCAGACGACACCTGTTGCTTCAGTGAAATATAGGGATTTTTTTTCTTTTTCTCTTATTAGGGTCATTGAAATGGCATTGATACTTTGAATATGCTAAGATGATCAATGTACAGTGTAGAAAACCCAGGAAATAGTGTCACAAGTGACTTAAAAAGACTGAAAAGTCTTCCAGTAACAACTGATTTCTATTGCATAAATCAAACAAAAGAAACTAAATTTTTATTTTTTTTAAATCACTTTTTATACCTTGACAAGAAATCAAGTTGCTTTGACTACCATCTCATACGTGCCTTTTTCCTACCCGCGAAAACATGAACATTTGACTTACAGCACATTCCATAGCAGACGTGTCCTGTTGCTTAAGTGAAATATAGGTTTTTTTTTTCTTTTTCTCTTACTAGGGTCATTGAAATGGCTTCGATACTTTGAATATGCTAAGATGATCAATGTACAGTGTAGAAATCCCAGGAAATAGTGTCAAAAGTGGCTTAAAAAGACTGAAAACTCTTTCAGTAACAACTGATTTCTATTGCATAAATCTAACAAAGGGAACTAAAATTTAATTTATTTTTTTTCATCTCTTAATATCGTAACAAGAAACCCAGTTACGTTGACTACCATCTCATACGTGCCAGTTATGCACCCGCAAAAACATGAAAAATCAACTTACCGCACATTCCATAGCAGACGACACCTGTTGCTTCAGTGAAATATAGGGATTTTTTTTCTTTTTCTCTTATTAGGGTCATTGAAATGGCATTGATACTTTGAATATGCTAAGATGATCAATGTACAGTGTAGAAAACCCAGAAAATAAAATAATGTCACAAGTGGCTAAAAAAGACTGAAAACTCTTTCAATAGCAACTGTTTCCTATTGCATAAATCAAACAAAGGGAACTAAAATTTATTTTTTTTAATCTCTTTATACCATAACAAGAAACCCAGTTACGTTGACTACCGTCTCATACGTGCCAGTTACGCACACGCGAAAACATGAAAAATTGACTTACGTCACATTCTATAGAAGATGACACATGTTGCTTAAGTCAAATATAGGGAACGATTTTTTTTTTTTCTTTTTCTCTTACTAGTGGCATTGTATTGGCATTGATACTTTGAATATGCTAAGATGATCAACGTACAGTGTAGAAACCTCAGGAAATAGTGTCTGAAGAGGTCTAAATGACTGAAAACTCTTTCAGTAACAAATGATTTCTATTGCATAAATCAAGAAAAGGGAACTAAATTTTAACTTTTTTTCAATCTCTTTTTATACCATGACAAGAAATCCACTTGCGTTGAATACCATCTCATACGTGTCTGTCATGCGCCAACGAAACCATGAAAAATCAATTTACGGCACATTCCATAGCAGACGACACCTGTTGCTTAAGTCAAATATTGGGATTTTTTTTTTCTTTTTTTCTCTTACTAGGGTCATTGAAATGGCATTGATACTTTGAATATGCTAAGATGATCAATGTACAGTGTAGAAATCCCAGGAAATAGTGTCACAAGTGGCTTAAAAAGACTGAAAACTCTTTCAGTAACAACTGATTTCTATGCATAAATCAAACAAAGGGAACTAAATTTTTATTTTTTTTCAATCTCTTTTTATACCGTGACAAGAAATCCAGTTGCATTGACTACCATCTCATACGTGCCCGTTACGCACCAGCGAAAACATGAAAAATTGACTTATAGCACATTCCATAGCAGACGACACCTGTTGCTTAAGTCAAATATAGGGATTTTTTTTTCTCATACTAGGGTCATTGAAATGGCTTTGATACTTTGAATATGCTAAGATGATCAATGTACAGTGTAGAAATCCCAGGAAATAGTGTCACAGGTGGCTTAAAAAGACTCAAAACTCTTTCAGTAACAACTGATTTCTATTGCATAAATCAAACAAAGGGAACTAAATTTTTATATTTTTTCAATATCTTTTTAGACTGTGACAAGAAATCCAGTTGAGTTGACTACCGTCTCATACGTGCCAGTTACACGCTTGAGAAAAGATGAAAAATAGACTTATGGCACAATCCGTGGCAGACGACACCTGTTGCTTAAGTCAAATATAGGGAATTTTTTATTTTTTCGTTTTCTCTTACTAGGGCCATTGTTTTGGCATTGATACTTTGAATATGCTAAGATGATCAATGTACAGTGTAGAAACCCCAGGAAATAGTGTCACAAGTGGCTTAAAAAACTGAAAACTCTTTCAGTAACAAATGATTTCTATTGCATAAATCAAGCAAAGTGAACAAAATTTTAGTTTTTTTTTCAATCTCTTTTTATACCGTGACAAGAAATCCACTTGCGTTGACTACCATGTCATATTTGCCAGTCACGCGCCTGCGAAAACATGAAAAATTGACTTACGGCACATTCCATAGCAGACGACACCTGTTGCTGCTAAGATGATCAATGTACAGTGTAGAAATCCCAAGAAATAGTGTCACAAGTGGCTTAAAAAGACTGAAAACTCTTTCAGTAACAACTGATTTATATTGCATAAATCAAGCAAAGGGAACTAAATTTTTATTTTTTTTTTAATCTCTTTTTATACCATGAAAAGAAATCCAGCTGCGTTGACTACCATCTCATACGTGCTAGTTACGCACCTGCGAAAACATGAAAAATCAACTTACGGCACATTCCATAGCAGACGACACCTGTTACTTAAGTCAAATATAGGGATTTTTTTTTCTCTTATTAGGGTCATTGAAATGGCATTGATACTTTGAATATGCTAAGATGATCAATGTACAGTGTAGAAATCCCAGGAAATAGTGTCACAAGTGACTTAAAAAGACTGAAAAGTCTTCCAGTAACAACTGATTTCTATTGCATAAATCAAACAAAAGAAACTAAATTTTTATTTTTTTTAAATCACTTTTTATACCTTGACAAGAAATCAAGTTGCTTTGACTACCATCTCATACGTGCCTTTTTCATACCCGCGAAAACATGAACATTTGACTTACAGCACATTCCATAGCAGACGTGTCCTGTTGCTTAAGTGAAATATAGGTTTTTTTTTTTCTTTTTCTCTTACTAGGGTCATTGAAATGGCTTCGATACTTTGAATATGCTAAGATGATCAATGTACAGTGTAGAAATCCCAGGAAATAGTGTCAAAAGTGGCTTAAAAAGACTGAAAACTCTTTCAGTAACAACTGATTTCTATTGCATAAATCTAACAAAGGGAACTAAAATTTAATTTATTTTTTTTCATCTCTTAATATCGTAACAAGAAACCCAGTTACGTTGACTACCATCTCATACGTGCCAGTTATGCACCCGCAAAAACATGAAAAATCAACTTACCGCACATTCCATAGCAGACGACACCTGTTGCTTCAGTGAAATATAGGGATTTTTTTTCTTTTTCTCTTATTAGGGTCATTGAAATGGCATTGATACTTTGAATATGCTAAGATGATCAATGTACAGTGTAGAAATCCCAGGAAATAGTGTCACAAGTGACTTAAAAAGACTGAAAAGTCTTCCAGTAACAACTGATTTCTATTGCATAAATCAAACAAAAGAAACTAAATTTTTATTTTTTTTAAATCACTTTTTATACCTTGACAAGAAATCAAGTTGCTTTGACTACCATCTCATACGTGCCTTTTTCATACCCGCGAAAACATGAACATTTGACTTACAGCACATTCCATAGCAGACGTGTCCTGTTGCTTAAGTGAAATATAGGTTTTTTTTTTTTCTTTTTCTCTTACTAGGGTCATTGAAATGGCTTCGATACTTTGAATATGCTAAGATGATCAATGTACAGTGTAGAAATCCCAGGAAATAGTGTCAAAAGTGGCTTAAAAAGACTGAAAACTCTTTCAGTAACAACTGATTTCTATTGCATAAATCTAACAAAGGGAACTAAAATTTAATTTATTTTTTTTCATCTCTTAATATCGTAACAAGAAACCCAGTTACGTTGACTACCATCTCATACGTGCCAGTTATGCACCCGCAAAAACATGAAAAATCAACTTACCGCACATTCCATAGCAGACGACACCTGTTGCTTCAGTGAAATATAGGGATTTTTTTTCTTTTTCTCTTATTAGGGTCATTGAAATGGCATTGATACTTTGAATATGCTAAGATGATCAATGTACAGTGTAGAAAACCCAGAAAATAAAATAATGTCACAAGTGGCTAAAAAAGACTGAAAACTCTTTCAATAGCAACTGTTTCCTATTGCATAAATCAAACAAAGGGAACTAAAATTTATTTTTTTTAATCTCTTTATACCATAACAAGAAACCCAGTTACGTTGACTACCGTCTCATACGTGCCAGTTACGCACACGCGAAAACATGAAAAATTGACTTACGTCACATTCTATAGAAGATGACACATGTTGCTTAAGTCAAATATAGGGAACGATTTTTTTTTTTTCTTTTTCTCTTACTAGTGGCATTGTATTGGCATTGATACTTTGAATATGCTAAGATGATCAACGTACAGTGTAGAAACCTCAGGAAATAGTGTCTGAAGAGGTCTAAATGACTGAAAACTCTTTCAGTAACAAATGATTTCTATTGCATAAATCAAGAAAAGGGAACTAAATTTTAACTTTTTTTCAATCTCTTTTTATACCATGACAAGAAATCCACTTGCGTTGAATACCATCTCATACGTGTCTGTCATGCGGCAACGAAACCATGAAAAATCAATTTACGGCACATTCCATAGCAGACGACACCTGTTGCTTAAGTCAAATATTGGGATTTTTTTTTTCTTTTTTTCTCTTACTAGGGTCATTGAAATGGCATTGATACTTTGAATATGCTAAGATGATCAATGTACAGTGTAGAAATCCCAGGAAATAGTGTCACAAGTGGCTTAAAAAGACTGAAAACTCTTTCAGTAACAACTGATTTCTATGCATAAATCAAACAAAGGGAACTAAATTTTTATTTTTTTTCAATCTCTTTTTATACCGTGACAAGAAATCCAGTTGCATTGACTACCATCTCATACGTGCCCGTTACGCACCAGCGAAAACATGAAAAATTGACTTATAGCACATTCCATAGCAGACGACACCTGTTGCTTAAGTCAAATATAGGGATTTTTTTTTTCTCATACTAGGGTCATTGAAATGGCTTTGATACTTTGAATATGCTAAGATGATCAATGTACAGTGTAGAAATCCCAGGAAATAGTGTCACAGGTGGCTTAAAAAGACTCAAAACTCTTTCAGTAACAACTGATTTCTATTGCATAAATCAAACAAAGGGAACTAAATTTTTATATTTTTTCAATATCTTTTTAGACTGTGACAAGAAATCCAGTTGAGTTGACTACCGTCTCATACGTGCCAGTTACACGCTTGAGAAAAGATGAAAAATAGACTTATGGCACAATCCGTGGCAGACGACACCTGTTGCTTAAGTCAAATATAGGGAATTTTTTATTTTTTCGTTTTCTCTTACTAGGGCCATTGTTTTGGCATTGATACTTTGAATATGCTAAGATGATCAATGTACAGTGTAGAAACCCCAGGAAATAGTGTCACAAGTGGCTTAAAAAACTGAAAACTCTTTCAGTAACAAATGATTTCTATTGCATAAATCAAGCAAAGTGAACAAAATTTTAGTTTTTTTTTCAATCTCTTTTTATACCGTGACAAGAAATCCACTTGCGTTGACTACCATCTCATATTTGCCAGTCACGCGCCTGCGAAAACATGAAAAATTGACTTACGGCACATTCCATAGCAGACGACACCTGTTGCTGCTAAGATGATCAATGTACAGTGTAGAAATCCCAAGAAATAGTGTCACAAGTGGCTTAAAAAGACTGAAAACTCTTTCAGTAACAACTGATTTATATTGCATAAATCAAGCAAAGGGAACTAAATTTTTATTTTTTTTTTAATCTCTTTTTATACCATGAAAAGAAATCCAGCTGCGTTGACTACCATCTCATACGTGCTAGTTACGCACCTGCGAAAACATGAAAAATCAACTTACGGCACATTCCATAGCAGACGACACCTGTTGCTTAAGTCAAATATAGGGATTTTTTTTTCTCTTACTAGGGTCATTGAAATGGCATTGATACTTTGAATATGCTAAGATGATCAATGTACAGTGTAGAAATCCCAGGAAATAGTGTCACAAGTGACTTAAAAAGACTGAAAAGTCTTCCAGTAACAACTGATTTCTATTGCATAAATCAAACAAAAGAAACTAAATTTTTATTTTTTTTAAATCACTTTTTATACCTTGACAAGAAATCAAGTTGCTTTGACTACCATCTCATACGTGCCTTTTTCATACCCGCGAAAACATGAACATTTGACTTACAGCACATTCCATAGCAGACGTGTCCTGTTGCTTAAGTGAAATATAGGTTTTTTTTTTTCTTTTTCTCTTACTAGGGTCATTGAAATGGCTTCGATACTTTGAATATGCTAAGATGATCAATGTACAGTGTAGAAATCCCAGGAAATAGTGTCAAAAGTGGCTTAAAAAGACTGAAAACTCTTTCAGTAACAACTGATTTCTATTGCATAAATCTAACAAAGGGAACTAAAATTTAATTTATTTTTTTTCATCTCTTAATATCGTAACAAGAAACCCAGTTACGTTGACTACCATCTCATACGTGCCAGTTATGCACCCGCAAAAACATGAAAAATCAACTTACCGCACATTCCATAGCAGACGACACCTGTTGCTTCAGTGAAATATAGGGATTTTTTTTCTTTTTCTCTTATTAGGGTCATTGAAATGGCATTGATACTTTGAATATGCTAAGATGATCAATGTACAGTGTAGAAATCCCAGGAAATAGTGTCACAAGTGACTTAAAAAGACTGAAAAGTCTTCCAGTAACAACTGATTTCTATTGCATAAATCAAACAAAAGAAACTAAATTTTTATTTTTTTTAAATCACTTTTTATACCTTGACAAGAAATCAAGTTGCTTTGACTACCATCTCATACGTGCCTTTTTCATACCCGCGAAAACATGAACATTTGACTTACAGCACATTCCATAGCAGACGTGTCCTGTTGCTTAAGTGAAATATAGGTTTTTTTTTTTCTTTTTCTCTTACTAGGGTCATTGAAATGGCTTCGATACTTTGAATATGCTAAGATGATCAATGTACAGTGTAGAAATCCCAGGAAATAGTGTCAAAAGTGGCTTAAAAAGACTGAAAACTCTTTCAGTAACAACTGATTTCTATTGCATAAATCTAACAAAGGGAACTAAAATTTAATTTATTTTTTTTCATCTCTTAATATCGTAACAAGAAACCCAGTTACGTTGACTACCATCTCATACGTGCCAGTTATGCACCCGCAAAAACATGAAAAATCAACTTACCGCACATTCCATAGCAGACGACACCTGTTGCTTCAGTGAAATATAGGGATTTTTTTTCTTTTTCTCTTATTAGGGTCATTGAAATGGCATTGATACTTTGAATATGCTAAGATGATCAATGTACAGTGTAGAAAACCCAGAAAATAAAATAATGTCACAAGTGGCTAAAAAAGACTGAAAACTCTTTCAATAGCAACTGTTTCCTATTGCATAAATCAAACAAAGGGAACTAAAATTTATTTTTTTTAATCTCTTTATACCATAACAAGAAACCCAGTTACGTTGACTACCGTCTCATACGTGCCAGTTACGCACACGCGAAAACATGAAAAATTGACTTACGTCACATTCTATAGAAGATGACACATGTTGCTTAAGTCAAATATAGGGAACGATTTTTTTTTTTTTTTCTTTTTCTCTTACTAGTGGCATTGTATTGGCATTGATACTTTGAATATGCTAAGATGATCAACGTACAGTGTAGAAACCTCAGGAAATAGTGTCTGAAGAGGTCTAAATGACTGAAAACTCTTTCAGTAACAAATGATTTCTATTGCATAAATCAAGAAAAGGGAACTAAATTTTAACTTTTTTTCAATCTCTTTTTATACCATGACAAGAAATCCACTTGTGTTGAATACCATCTCATACGTGTCTGTCATGCGCCAACGAAACCATGAAAAATCAATTTACGGCACATTCCATAGCAGACGACACCTGTTGCTTAAGTCAAATATTGGGATTTTTTTTTTCTTTTTTTCTCTTACTAGGGTCATTGAAATGGCATTGATACTTTGAATATGCTAAGATGATCAATGTACAGTGTAGAAATCCCAGGAAATAGTGTCACAAGTGGCTTAAAAAGACTGAAAACTCTTTCAGTAACAACTGATTTCTATGCATAAATCAAACAAAGGGAACTAAATTTTTATTTTTTTTCAATCTCTTTTTATACCGTGACAAGAAATCCAGTTGCATTGACTACCATCTCATACGTGCCCGTTACGCACCAGCGAAAACATGAAAAATTGACTTATAGCACATTCCATAGCAGACGACACCTGTTGCTTAAGTCAAATATAGGGATTTTTTTTTCTCATACTAGGGTCATTGAAATGGCTTTGATACTTTGAATATGCTAAGATGATCAATGTACAGTGTAGAAATCCCAGGAAATAGTGTCACAGGTGGCTTAAAAAGACTCAAAACTCTTTCAGTAACAACTGATTTCTATTGCATAAATCAAACAAAGGGAACTAAATTTTTATATTTTTTCAATATCTTTTTAGACTGTGACAAGAAATCCAGTTGAGTTGACTACCGTCTCATACGTGCCAGTTACACGCTTGAGAAAAGATGAAAAATAGACTTATGGCACAATCCGTGGCAGACGACACCTGTTGCTTAAGTCAAATATAGGGAATTTTTTATTTTTTCGTTTTCTCTTACTAGGGCCATTGTTTTGGCATTGATACTTTGAATATGCTAAGATGATCAATGTACAGTGTAGAAACCCCAGGAAATAGTGTCACAAGTGGCTTAAAAAACTGAAAACTCTTTCAGTAACAAATGATTTCTATTGCATAAATCAAGCAAAGTGAACAAAATTTTAGTTTTTTTTTCAATCTCTTTTTATACCGTGACAAGAAATCCACTTGCGTTGACTACCATCTCATATTTGCCAGTCACGCGCCTGCGAAAACATGAAAAATTGACTTACGGCACATTCCATAGCAGACGACACCTGTTGCTGCTAAGATGATCAATGTACAGTGTAGAAATCCCAAGAAATAGTGTCACAAGTGGCTTAAAAAGACTGAAAACTCTTTCAGTAACAACTGATTTATATTGCATAAATCAAGCAAAGGGAACTAAATTTTTATTTTTTTTTTAATCTCTTTTTATACCATGAAAAGAAATCCAGCTGCGTTGACTACCATCTCATACGTGCTAGTTACGCACCTGCGAAAACATGAAAAATCAACTTACGGCACATTCCATAGCAGACGACACCTGTTACTTAAGTCAAATATAGGGATTTTTTTTTCTCTTACTAGGGTCATTGAAATGGCATTGATACTTTGAATATGCTAAGATGATCAATGTACAGTGTAGAAATCCCAGGAAATAGTGTCACAAGTGACTTAAAAAGACTGAAAAGTCTTCCAGTAACAACTGATTTCTATTGCATAAATCAAACAAAAGAAACTAAATTTTTATTTTTTTTAAATCACTTTTTATACCTTGACAAGAAATCAAGTTGCTTTGACTACCATCTCATACGTGCCTTTTTCATACCCGCGAAAACATGAACATTTGACTTACAGCACATTCCATAGCAGACGTGTCCTGTTGCTTAAGTGAAATATAGGTTTTTTTTTTCTTTTTCTCTTACTAGGGTCATTGAAATGGCTTCGATACTTTGAATATGCTAAGATGATCAATGTACAGTGTAGAAATCCCAGGAAATAGTGTCAAAAGTGGCTTAAAAAGACTGAAAACTCTTTCAGTAACAACTGATTTCTATTGCATAAATCTAACAAAGGGAACTAAAATTTAATTTATTTTTTTTCATCTCTTAATATCGTAACAAGAAACCCAGTTACGTTGACTACCATCTCATACGTGCCAGTTATGCACCCGCAAAAACATGAAAAATCAACTTACCGCACATTCCATAGCAGACGACACCTGTTGCTTCAGTGAAATATAGGGATTTTTTTTCTTTTTCTCTTATTAGGGTCATTGAAATGGCATTGATACTTTGAATATGCTAAGATGATCAATGTACAGTGTAGAAATCCCAGGAAATAGTGTCACAAGTGACTTAAAAAGACTGAAAAGTCTTCCAGTAACAACTGATTTCTATTGCATAAATCAAACAAAAGAAACTAAATTTTTATTTTTTTTAAATCACTTTTTATACCTTGACAAGAAATCAAGTTGCTTTGACTACCATCTCATACGTGCCTTTTTCATACCCGCGAAAACATGAACATTTGACTTACAGCACATTCCATAGCAGACGTGTCCTGTTGCTTAAGTGAAATATAGGTTTTTTTTTTTCTTTTTCTCTTACTAGGGTCATTGAAATGGCTTCGATACTTTGAATATGCTAAGATGATCAATGTACAGTGTAGAAATCCCAGGAAATAGTGTCAAAAGTGGCTTAAAAAGACTGAAAACTCTTTCAGTAACAACTGATTTCTATTGCATAAATCTAACAAAGGGAACTAAAATTTAATTTATTTTTTTTCATCTCTTAATATCGTAACAAGAAACCCAGTTACGTTGACTACCATCTCATACGTGCCAGTTATGCACCCGCAAAAACATGAAAAATCAACTTACCGCACATTCCATAGCAGACGACACCTGTTGCTTCAGTGAAATATAGGGATTTTTTTTCTTTTTCTCTTATTAGGGTCATTGAAATGGCATTGATACTTTGAATATGCTAAGATGATCAATGTACAGTGTAGAAAACCCAGAAAATAAAATAATGTCACAAGTGGCTAAAAAAGACTGAAAACTCTTTCAATAGCAACTGTTTCCTATTGCATAAATCAAACAAAGGGAACTAAAATTTATTTTTTTTAATCTCTTTATACCATAACAAGAAACCCAGTTACGTTGACTACCGTCTCATACGTGCCAGTTACGCACACGCGAAAACATGAAAAATTGACTTACGTCACATTCTATAGAAGATGACACATGTTGCTTAAGTCAAATATAGGGAACGATTTTTTTTTTTTCTTTTTCTCTTACTAGTGGCATTGTATTGGCATTGATACTTTGAATATGCTAAGATGATCAACGTACAGTGTAGAAACCTCAGGAAATAGTGTCTGAAGAGGTCTAAATGACTGAAAACTCTTTCAGTAACAAATGATTTCTATTGCATAAATCAAGAAAAGGGAACTAAATTTTAACTTTTTTTCAATCTCTTTTTATACCATGACAAGAAATCCACTTGCGTTGAATACCATCTCATACGTGTCTGTCATGCGCCAACGAAACCATGAAAAATCAATTTACGGCACATTCCATAGCAGACGACACCTGTTGCTTAAGTCAAATATTGGGATTTTTTTTTTCTTTTTTTCTCTTACTAGGGTCATTGAAATGGCATTGATACTTTGAATATGCTAAGATGATCAATGTACAGTGTAGAAATCCCAGGAAATAGTGTCACAAGTGGCTTAAAAAGACTGAAAACTCTTTCAGTAACAACTGATTTCTATGCATAAATCAAACAAAGGGAACTAAATTTTTATTTTTTTTCAATCTCTTTTTATACCGTGACAAGAAATCCAGTTGCATTGACTACCATCTCATACGTGCCCGTTACGCACCAGCGAAAACATGAAAAATTGACTTATAGCACATTCCATAGCAGACGACACCTGTTGCTTAAGTCAAATATAGGGATTTTTTTTTCTCATACTAGGGTCATTGAAATGGCTTTGATACTTTGAATATGCTAAGATGATCAATGTACAGTGTAGAAATCCCAGGAAATAGTGTCACAGGTGGCTTAAAAAGACTCAAAACTCTTTCAGTAACAACTGATTTCTATTGCATAAATCAAACAAAGGGAACTAAATTTTTATATTTTTTCAATATCTTTTTAGACTGTGACAAGAAATCCAGTTGAGTTGACTACCGTCTCATACGTGCCAGTTACACGCTTGAGAAAAGATGAAAAATAGACTTATGGCACAATCCGTGGCAGACGACACCTGTTGCTTAAGTCAAATATAGGGAATTTTTTATTTTTTCGTTTTCTCTTACTAGGGCCATTGTTTTGGCATTGATACTTTGAATATGCTAAGATGATCAATGTACAGTGTAGAAACCCCAGGAAATAGTGTCACAAGTGGCTTAAAAAACTGAAAACTCTTTCAGTAACAAATGATTTCTATTGCATAAATCAAGCAAAGTGAACAAAATTTTAGTTTTTTTTTCAATCTCTTTTTATACCGTGACAAGAAATCCACTTGCGTTGACTACCATCTCATATTTGCCAGTCACGCGCCTGCGAAAACATGAAAAATTGACTTACGGCACATTCCATAGCAGACGACACCTGTTGCTGCTAAGATGATCAATGTACAGTGTAGAAATCCCAAGAAATAGTGTCACAAGTGGCTTAAAAAGACTGAAAACTCTTTCAGTAACAACTGATTTATATTGCATAAATCAAGCAAAATGAACTAAATTTTTATTTTTTTTTTAATCTCTTTTTATACCATGAAAAGAAATCCAGCTGCGTTGACTACCATCTCATACGTGCTAGTTACGCACCTGCGAAAACATGAAAAATCAACTTACGGCACATTCCATAGCAGACGACACCTGTTACTTAAGTCAAATATAGGGATTTTTTTTTCTCTTACTAGGGTCATTGAAATGGCATTGATACTTTGAATATGCTAAGATGATCAATGTACAGTGTAGAAATCCCAGGAAATAGTGTCACAAGTGACTTAAAAAGACTGAAAAGTCTTCCAGTAACAACTGATTTCTATTGCATAAATCAAACAAAAGAAACTAAATTTTTATTTTTTTTAAATCACTTTTTATACCTTGACAAGAAATCAAGTTGCTTTGACTACCATCTCATACGTGCCTTTTTCATACCCGCGAAAACATGAACATTTGACTTACAGCACATTCCATAGCAGACGTGTCCTGTTGCTTAAGTGAAATATAGGTTTTTTTTTTCTTTTTCTCTTACTAGGGTCATTGAAATGGCTTCGATACTTTGAATATGCTAAGATGATCAATGTACAGTGTAGAAATCCCAGGAAATAGTGTCACAAGTGGCTTAAAAAGACTGAAAACTCTTTCAGTAACAACTGATTTCTATTGCATAAATCTAACAAAGGGAACTAAAATTTAATTTATTTTTTTTCATCTCTTAATATCGTAACAAGAAACCCAGTTACGTTGACTACCATCTCATACGTGCCAGTTATGCACCCGCAAAAACATGAAAAATCAACTTACCGCACATTCCATAGCAGACGACACCTGTTGCTTCAGTGAAATATAGGGATTTTTTTTCTTTTTCTCTTATTAGGGTCATTGAAATGGCATTGATACTTTGAATATGCTAAGATGATCAATGTACAGTGTAGAAATCCCAGGAAATAGTGTCACAAGTGACTTAAAAAGACTGAAAAGTCTTCCAGTAACAACTGATTTCTATTGCATAAATCAAACAAAAGAAACTAAATTTTTATTTTTTTTAAATCACTTTTTATACCTTGACAAGAAATCAAGTTGCTTTGACTACCATCTCATACGTGCCTTTTTCATACCCGCGAAAACATGAACATTTGACTTACAGCACATTCCATAGCAGACGTGTCCTGTTGCTTAAGTGAAATATAGGTTTTTTTTTTTTCTTTTTCTCTTACTAGGGTCATTGAAATGGCTTCGATACTTTGAATATGCTAAGATGATCAATGTACAGTGTAGAAATCCCAGGAAATAGTGTCAAAAGTGGCTTAAAAAGACTGAAAACTCTTTCAGTAACAACTGATTTCTATTGCATAAATCTAACAAAGGGAACTAAAATTTAATTTATTTTTTTTCATCTCTTAATATCGTAACAAGAAACCCAGTTACGTTGACTACCATCTCATACGTGCCAGTTATGCACCCGCAAAAACATGAAAAATCAACTTACCGCACATTCCATAGCAGACGACACCTGTTGCTTCAGTGAAATATAGGGATTTTTTTTCTTTTTCTCTTATTAGGGTCATTGAAATGGCATTGATACTTTGAATATGCTAAGATGATCAATGTACAGTGTAGAAAACCCAGAAAATAAAATAATGTCACAAGTGGCTAAAAAAGACTGAAAACTCTTTCAATAGCAACTGTTTCCTATTGCATAAATCAAACAAAGGGAACTAAAATTTATTTTTTTTAATCTCTTTATACCATAACAAGAAACCCAGTTACGTTGACTACCGTCTCATACGTGCCAGTTACGCACACGCGAAAACATGAAAAATTGACTTACGTCACATTCTATAGAAGATGACACATGTTGCTTAAGTCAAATATAGGGAACGATTTTTTTTTTTTTCTTTTTCTCTTACTAGTGGCATTGTATTGGCATTGATACTTTGAATATGCTAAGATGATCAACGTACAGTGTAGAAACCTCAGGAAATAGTGTCTGAAGAGGTCTAAATGACTGAAAACTCTTTCAGTAACAAATGATTTCTATTGCATAAATCAAGAAAAGGGAACTAAATTTTAACTTTTTTTCAATCTCTTTTTATACCATGACAAGAAATCCACTTGCGTTGAATACCATCTCATACGTGTCTGTCATGCGCCAACGAAACCATGAAAAATCAATTTACGGCACATTCCATAGCAGACGACACCTGTTGCTTAAGTCAAATATTGGGATTTTTTTTTTCTTTTTTTCTCTTACTAGGGTCATTGAAATGGCATTGATACTTTGAATATGCTAAGATGATCAATGTACAGTGTAGAAATCCCAGGAAATAGTGTCACAAGTGGCTTAAAAAGACTGAAAACTCTTTCAGTAACAACTGATTTCTATGCATAAATCAAACAAAGGGAACTAAATTTTTATTTTTTTTCAATCTCTTTTTATACCGTGACAAGAAATCCAGTTGCATTGACTACCATCTCATACGTGCCCGTTACGCACCAGCGAAAACATGAAAAATTGACTTATAGCACATTCCATAGCAGACGACACCTGTTGCTTAAGTCAAATATAGGGATTTTTTTTTCTCATACTAGGGTCATTGAAATGGCTTTGATACTTTGAATATGCTAAGATGATCAATGTACAGTGTAGAAATCCCAGGAAATAGTGTCACAGGTGGCTTAAAAAGACTCAAAACTCTTTCAGTAACAACTGATTTCTATTGCATAAATCAAACAAAGGGAACTAAATTTTTATATTTTTTCAATATCTTTTTAGACTGTGACAAGAAATCCAGTTGAGTTGACTACCGTCTCATACGTGCCAGTTACACGCTTGAGAAAAGATGAAAAATAGACTTATGGCACAATCCGTGGCAGACGACACCTGTTGCTTAAGTCAAATATAGGGAATTTTTTATTTTTTCGTTTTCTCTTACTAGGGCCATTGTTTTGGCATTGATACTTTGAATATGCTAAGATGATCAATGTACAGTGTAGAAACCCCAGGAAATAGTGTCACAAGTGGCTTAAAAAACTGAAAACTCTTTCAGTAACAAATGATTTCTATTGCATAAATCAAGCAAAGTGAACAAAATTTTAGTTTTTTTTTCAATCTCTTTTTATACCGTGACAAGAAATCCACTTGCGTTGACTACCATCTCATATTTGCCAGTCACGCGCCTGCGAAAACATGAAAAATTGACTTACGGCACATTCCATAGCAGACGACACCTGTTGCTGCTAAGATGATCAATGTACAGTGTAGAAATCCCAAGAAATAGTGTCACAAGTGGCTTAAAAAGACTGAAAACTCTTTCAGTAACAACTGATTTATATTGCATAAATCAAGCAAAGGGAACTAAATTTTTATTTTTTTTTTAATCTCTTTTTATACCATGAAAAGAAATCCAGCTGCGTTGACTACCATCTCATACGTGCTAGTTACGCACCTGCGAAAACATGAAAAATCAACTTACGGCACATTCCATAGCAGACGACACCTGTTACTTAAGTCAAATATAGGGATTTTTTTTTCTCTTACTAGGGTCATTGAAATGGCATTGATACTTTGAATATGCTAAGATGATCAATGTACAGTGTAGAAATCCCAGGAAATAGTGTCACAAGTGACTTAAAAAGACTGAAAAGTCTTCCAGTAACAACTGATTTCTATTGCATAAATCAAACAAAAGAAACTAAATTTTTATTTTTTTTAAATCACTTTTTATACCTTGACAAGAAATCAAGTTGCTTTGACTACCATCTCATACGTGCCTTTTTCATACCCGCGAAAACATGAACATTTGACTTACAGCACATTCCATAGCAGACGTGTCCTGTTGCTTAAGTGAAATATAGGTTTTTTTTTTCTTTTTCTCTTACTAGGGTCATTGAAATGGCTTCGATACTTTGAATATGCTAAGATGATCAATGTACAGTGTAGAAATCCCAGGAAATAGTGTCAAAAGTGGCTTAAAAAGACTGAAAACTCTTTCAGTAACAACTGATTTCTATTGCATAAATCTAACAAAGGGAACTAAAATTTAATTTATTTTTTTTCATCTCTTAATATCGTAACAAGAAACCCAGTTACGTTGACTACCATCTCATACGTGCCAGTTATGCACCCGCAAAAACATGAAAAATCAACTTACCGCACATTCCATAGCAGACGACACCTGTTGCTTCAGTGAAATATAGGGATTTTTTTTCTTTTTCTCTTATTAGGGTCATTGAAATGGCATTGATACTTTGAATATGCTAAGATGATCAATGTACAGTGTAGAAATCCCAGGAAATAGTGTCACAAGTGACTTAAAAAGACTGAAAAGTCTTCCAGTAACAACTGATTTCTATTGCATAAATCAAACAAAAGAAACTAAATTTTTATTTTTTTTAAATCACTTTTTATACCTTGACAAGAAATCAAGTTGCTTTGACTACCATCTCATACGTGCCTTTTTCATACCCGCGAAAACATGAACATTTGACTTACAGCACATTCCATAGCAGACGTGTCCTGTTGCTTAAGTGAAATATAGGTTTTTTTTTTTCTTTTTCTCTTACTAGGGTCATTGAAATGGCTTCGATACTTTGAATATGCTAAGATGATCAATGTACAGTGTAGAAATCCCAGGAAATAGTGTCAAAAGTGGCTTAAAAAGACTGAAAACTCTTTCAGTAACAACTGATTTCTATTGCATAAATCTAACAAAGGGAACTAAAATTTAATTTATTTTTTTTCATCTCTTAATATCGTAACAAGAAACCCAGTTACGTTGACTACCATCTCATACGTGCCAGTTATGCACCCGCAAAAACATGAAAAATCAACTTACCGCACATTCCATAGCAGACGACACCTGTTGCTTCAGTGAAATATAGGGATTTTTTTTCTTTTTCTCTTATTAGGGTCATTGAAATGGCATTGATACTTTGAATATGCTAAGATGATCAATGTACAGTGTAGAAAACCCAGAAAATAAAATAATGTCACAAGTGGCTAAAAAAGACTGAAAACTCTTTCAATAGCAACTGTTTCCTATTGCATAAATCAAACAAAGGGAACTAAAATTTATTTTTTTTAATCTCTTTATACCATAACAAGAAACCCAGTTACGTTGACTACCGTCTCATACGTGCCAGTTACGCACACGCGAAAACATGAAAAATTGACTTACGTCACATTCTATAGAAGATGACACATGTTGCTTAAGTCAAATATAGGGAACGATTTTTTTTTCTTTTTCTCTTACTAGTGGCATTGTATTGGCATTGATACTTTGAATATGCTAAGATGATCAACGTACAGTGTAGAAACCTCAGGAAATAGTGTCTGAAGAGGTCTAAATGACTGAAAACTCTTTCAGTAACAAATGATTTCTATTGCATAAATCAAGAAAAGGGAACTAAATTTTAACTTTTTTTCAATCTCTTTTTATACCATGACAAGAAATCCACTTGCGTTGAATACCATCTCATACGTGCCTGTCATGCGCCAACGAAACCATGAAAAATCAATTTACGGCACATTCCATAGCAGACGACACCTGTTGCTTAAGTCAAATATTGGGATTTTTTTTTTCTTTTTTTCTCTTACTAGGGTCATTGAAATGGCATTGATACTTTGAATATGCTAAGATGATCAATGTACAGTGTAGAAATCCCAGGAAATAGTGTCACAAGTGACTTAAAAAGACTGAAAAGTCTTCCAGTAACAACTGATTTCTATTGCATAAATCAAACAAAAGAAACTAAATTTTTATTTTTTTTAAATCACTTTTTATACCTTGACAAGAAATCAAGTTGCTTTGACTACCATCTCATACGTGCCTTTTTCATACCCGCGAAAACATGAACATTTGACTTACAGCACATTCCATAGCAGACGTGTCCTGTTGCTTAAGTGAAATATAGGTTTTTTTTTTTCTTTTTCTCTTACTAGGGTCATTGAAATGGCTTCGATACTTTGAATATGCTAAGATGATCAATGTACAGTGTAGAAATCCCAGGAAATAGTGTCAAAAGTGGCTTAAAAAGACTGAAAACTCTTTCAGTAACAACTGATTTCTATTGCATAAATCTAACAAAGGGAACTAAAATTTAATTTATTTTTTTTCATCTCTTAATATCGTAACAAGAAACCCAGTTACGTTGACTACCATCGCATACGTGCCAGTTATGCACCCGCAAAAACATGAAAAATCAACTTACCGCACATTCCATAGCAGACGACACCTGTTGCTTCAGTGAAATATAGGGATTTTTTTTCTTTTTCTCTTATTAGGGTCATTGAAATGGCATTGATACTTTGAATATGCTAAGATGATCAATGTACAGTGTAGAAAACCCAGAAAATAAAATAATGTCACAAGTGGCTAAAAAAGACTGAAAACTCTTTCAATAGCAACTGTTTCCTATTGCATAAATCAAACAAAGGGAACTAAAATTTATTTTTTTTAATCTCTTTATACCATAACAAGAAACCCAGTTACGTTGACTACCGTCTCATACGTGCCAGTTACGCACACGCGAAAACATGAAAAATTGACTTACGTCACATTCTATAGAAGATGACACATGTTGCTTAAGTCAAATATAGGGAACGATTTTTTTTTTCTTTTTCTCTTACTAGTGGCATTGTATTGGCATTGATACTTTGAATATGCTAAGATGATCAACGTACAGTGTAGAAACCTCAGGAAATAGTGTCTGAAGAGGTCTAAATGACTGAAAACTCTTTCAGTAACAAATGATTTCTATTGCATAAATCAAGAAAAGGGAACTAAATTTTAACTTTTTTTCAATCTCTTTTTATACCATGACAAGAAATCCACTTGCGTTGAATACCATCTCATACGTGCCTGTCATGCGCCAACGAAACCATGAAAAATCAATTTACGGCACATTCCATAGCAGACGACACCTGTTGCTTAAGTCAAATATTGGGATTTTTTTTTTCTTTTTTTCTCTTACTAGGGTCATTGAAATGGCATTGATACTTTGAATATGCTAAGATGATCAATGTACAGTGTAGAAATCCCAGGAAATAGTGTCACAAGTGGCTTAAAAAGACTGAAAACTCTTTCAGTAACAACTGATTTCTATGCATAAATCAAACAAAGGGAACTAAATTTTTATTTTTTTTCAATCTTTTTTTATACCGTGACAAGAAATCCAGTTGCATTGACTACCATCTCATACGTGCCCGTTACGCACCAGCGAAAACATGAAAAATTGACTTATAGCACATTCCATAGCAGACGACACCTGTTGCTTAAGTCAAATATAGGGATTTTTTTTTTCTCATACTAGGGTCATTGAAATGGCTTTGATACTTTGAATATGCTAAGATGATCAATGTACAGTGTAGAAATCCCAGGAAATAGTGTCACAGGTGGCTTAAAAAGACTCAAAACTCTTTCAGTAACAACTGATTTCTATTGCATAAATCAAACAAAGGGAACTAAATTTTTATATTTTTTCAATATCTTTTTAGACTGTGACAAGAAATCCAGTTGAGTTGACTACCGTCTCATACGTGCCAGTTACACGCTTGAGAAAAGATGAAAAATAGACTTATGGCACAATCCGTGGCAGACGACACCTGTTGCTTAAGTCAAATATAGGGAATTTTTTATTTTTTCGTTTTCTCTTACTAGGGCCATTGTTTTGGCATTGATACTTTGAATATGCTAAGATGATCAATGTACAGTGTAGAAACCCCAGGAAATAGTGTCACAAGTGGCTTAAAAAACTGAAAACTCTTTCAGTAACAAATGATTTCTATTGCATAAATCAAGCAAAGTGAACAAAATTTTAGTTTTTTTTTCAATCTCTTTTTATACCGTGACAAGAAATCCACTTGCGTTGACTACCATCTCATATTTGCCAGTCACGCGCCTGCGAAAACATGAAAAATTGACTTACGGCACATTCCATAGCAGACGACACCTGTTGCTGCTAAGATGATCAATGTACAGTGTAGAAATCCCAAGAAATAGTGTCACAAGTGGCTTAAAAAGACTGAAAACTCTTTCAGTAACAACTGATTTCTATTCCATAAATCAAACAAAGAGAACTAAATTTTTATTTTTTTCATTCTCTTTTTATACTGTGACAAGAAATCCAGTTTCATTGACTACCGCCTCATACGTGCCAGTTACGCGCTTGCAAAAACATGAAAAATCGACTTACGGCACATTCCATAGCAGACGACACCTGTTGCTTAAGTCAAATATAGGGATTTTTTTTTCTCTTACTAGGGTCATTGAAATGGCATTGATACTTTGAATATGCTAAGATGATCAATGTACAGTGTAGAAATCCCAGGAAATAGTGTCACAAGTGACTTAAAAAGACTGAAAAGTCTTCCAGTAACAACTGATTTCTATTGCATAAATCAAACAAAAGAAACTAAATTTTTATTTTTTTTAAATCACTTTTTATACCTTGACAAGAAATCAAGTTGCTTTGACTACCATCTCATACGTGCCTTTTTCATACCCGCGAAAACATGAACATTTGACTTACAGCACATTCCATAGCAGACGTGTCCTGTTGCTTAAGTGAAATATAGGTTTTTTTTTTTCTTTTTCTCTTACTAGGGTCATTGAAATGGCTTCGATACTTTGAATATGCTAAGATGATCAATGTACAGTGTAGAAATCCCAGGAAATAGTGTCAAAAGTGGCTTAAAAAGACTGAAAACTCTTTCAGTAACAACTGATTTCTATTGCATAAATCTAACAAAGGGAACTAAAATTTAATTTATTTTTTTTCATCTCTTAATATCGTAACAAGAAACCCAGTTAAGTTTACTACCATCTCATACGTGCCAGTTATGCACCCGCAAAAACATGAAAAATCAACTTACCGCACATTCCATAGCAGACGACACCTGTTGCTTCAGTGAAATATAGGGATTTTTTTTCTTTTTCTCTTATTAGGGTCATTGAAATGGCATTGATACTTTGAATATGCTAAGATGATCAATGTACAGTGTAGAAATCCCAGGAAATAGTGTCACAAGTGACTTAAAAAGACTGAAAAGTCTTCCAGTAACAACTGATTTCTATTGCATAAATCAAACAAAAGAAACTAAATTTTTATTTTTTTTAAATCACTTTTTATACCTTGACAAGAAATCAAGTTGCTTTGACTACCATCTCATACGTGCCTTTTTCATACCCGCGAAAACATGAACATTTGACTTACAGCACATTCCATAGCAGACGTGTCCTGTTGCTTAAGTGAAATATAGGTTTTTTTTTCTTTTTCTCTTACTAGGGTCATTGAAATGGCTTCGATACTTTGAATATGCTAAGATGATCAATGTACAGTGTAGAAATCCCAGGAAATAGTGTCAAAAGTGGCTTAAAAAGACTGAAAACTCTTTCAGTAACAACTGATTTCTATTGCATAAATCTAACAAAGGGAACTAAAATTTAATTTATTTTTTTTCATCTCTTAATATCGTAACAAGAAACCCAGTTACGTTGACTACCATCTCATACGTGCCAGTTATGCACCCGCAAAAACATGAAAAATCAACTTACCGCACATTCCATAGCAGACGACACCTGTTGCTTCAGTGAAATATAGGGATTTTTTTTCTTTTTCTCTTATTAGGGTCATTGAAATGGCATTGATACTTTGAATATGCTAAGATGATCAATGTACAGTGTAGAAAACCCAGAAAATAAAATAATGTCACAAGTGGCTAAAAAAGACTGAAAACTCTTTCAATAGCAACTGTTTCCTATTGCATAAATCAAACAAAGGGAACTAAAATTTATTTTTTTTAATCTCTTTATACCATAACAAGAAACCCAGTTACGTTGACTACCGTCTCATACGTGCCAGTTACGCACACGCGAAAACATGAAAAATTGACTTACGTCACATTCTATAGAAGATGACACATGTTGCTTAAGTCAAATATAGGGAACGATTTTTTTTTTCTTTTTCTCTTACTAGTGGCATTGTATTGGCATTGATACTTTGAATATGCTAAGATGATCAACGTACAGTGTAGAAACCTCAGGAAATAGTGTCTGAAGAGGTCAAATGACTGAAAACTCTTTCAGTAACAAATGATTTCTATTGCATAAATCAAGAAAAGGGAACTAAATTTTAACTTTTTTTCAATCTCTTTTTATACCATGACAAGAAATCCACTTGCGTTGAATACCATCTCATACGTGCCTGTCATGCGCCAACGAAACCATGAAAAATCAATTTACGGCACATTCCATAGCAGACGACACCTGTTGCTTAAGTCAAATATTGGGATTTTTTTTTCTTTTTTTCTCTTACTAGGGTCATTGAAATGGCATTGATACTTTGAATATGCTAAGATGATCAATGTACAGTGTAGAAATCCCAGGAAATAGTGTCACAAGTGGCTTAAAAAGACTGAAAACTCTTTCAGTAACAACTGATTTCTATGCATAAATCAAACAAAGGGAACTAAATTTTTATTTTTTTTCAATCTCTTTTTATACCGTGACAAGAAATCCAGTTGCATTGACTACCATCTCATACGTGCCCGTTACGCACCAGCGAAAACATGAAAAATTGACTTATAGCACATTCCATAGCAGACGACACCTGTTGCTTAAGTCAAATATAGGGATTTTTTTTTTCTCATACTAGGGTCATTGAAATGGCTTTGATACTTTGAATATGCTAAGATGATCAATGTACAGTGTAGAAATCCCAGGAAATAGTGTCACAGGTGGCTTAAAAAGACTCAAAACTCTTTTTTCAATATCTTTTTAGACTGTGACAAGAAATCCAGTTGAGTTGACTACCGTCTCATACGTGCCAGTTACACGCTTGAGAAAAGATGAAAAATAGACTTATGGCACAATCCGTGACAGACGACACCTGTTGCTTAAGTCAAATATAGGGAATTTTTTATTTTTTCGTTTTCTCTTACTAGGGCCATTGTTTTGGCATTGATACTTTGAATATGCTAAGATGATCAATGTACAGTGTAGAAACCCCAGGAAATAGTGTCACAAGTGGCTTAAAAAACTGAAATCCCAGGAAATAGTGTCACAAGTGGCTTAAAAAGACTGAAAACTCTTTCAGTAACAACTGATTTCTATGCATAAATCAAACAAAGGGAACTAAATTTTTATTTTTTTTCAATCTCTTTTTATACCGTGACAAGAAATCCAGTTGCATTGACTACCATCTCATGCGTGCCAGTTACACGCCACGAAAACATGAAAAATCTACTTATGGCACATTCCATAGCAGACGACACCTGTTGCTTAAGTCAAATATAGGGATTTTTTTTTTCCTTTTCTCTTACTAGGGCCATTGTATTGGCATTGATACTTTGAATATGCTAAGATGATCACGGTATAGTGTAGAAATCCCAGGAAATAGTGTTAGAAGTGGCTTAAAAAACTGAAAACTCTTTCAGTAACAACTGATTTCTATTGCATAAATCAAACAAAGGGAACTAAATTTTCATTTTTTTTAAATCTTTTTTTATACTGGCCCCCGCCACTCGGGGCCTTAGAAATTGGTGGCTGCCTTCGCCTCTGTGGCATATGGGTGGTAAAAGTCCCCAGAAACAGAGGAGACCGATAATAATAAAACTAAAATAATAAAACAGGTCCAGAATAATTTAATTCAAAGTAAATATTAGAAAAAAAATAACAATAACAAAATCAACCTAAATATGGAAATAAAAACACTAAAGTCAATACGATTAAATATTTCCAGAAAAATTAACAAACACAAAATTAAAACATAAAAGTGGCTGAAGAACAATACAAATTAAGATCAAATGATTTCCAAAACAAATTTTTCATTCCAAAAGTGATTTTTTATTTTTTCATTTTTTGAAGACATATCTTTCCTATACACTTTCCTGTCTCATATACTAACATGCTCATTTGTGTGTGTATCATCTGTGCCAGTGGGTAGCACACTGGACGAAGAGTATAACAACATCTGTGTATAACATCTGTTTTGTTCTTGTATTCGTCAACACCTTTTCCAATCTCTAGCACTATATGTTTGAAGAATTTGAAACATTTGGCATACTTGTATTTAGAACCTTACCTACAAGTAGAGATCTATAATGGGAACTCTAGTAAGCTCTAAGTTATCAGCTCTAATTATTAAAGTTATCATGCTAACACTCTATATCTAAAGCTTTCTTGATTGAAAATATTTCATTGAGCAAACTTTCTTCTGATAAAAGATTTCCGTCTTTGATTCAGAAGCCACTTGTTTGCCGTGGGTGGCATCTCGTATGCCGGAAAAGGGGATCCTGGTAGTTGAGAGTGCCCAGGGATCTCCAGCACTCAACACACTGCTTTGGCCCTGGCCTCGGATAGACGAGAGGGATGGGTTAGGCCCGACCCGTCTCAATCGGCTCGGTCGTGTCTAGCTTTTAGGATTATATACTTTTATCTATATTTCTTTCTTTGTATCTTATGATACTAACCGGGTTAGATTTTTTCTTTTTTCTTATCTTTTACATTGTTTTCCTTTATAAAGCGGCGGCTGATGGGCTAATTAATAGACCTATAGTTTCTCTTCGCTTAAGGTTTGTTAAGTATAATAGCTATGTAGCTCTGGCGTCGGAAATAGGAAACCCATTTCCATTAGACGTCCCCTTGTAGGGCTCCGAGGAGGGTGGAGCGCATAGCTATTGAAATTACACTATCAAAATCATGGCTTCCCAAAACAAAAGACCCCGACCGAATAACGAAAACGAAACGTCTTACTTAAACAATACAAAGTTCTTGGTTATTAAAAGTGAGGAGGCAAAGCCCATCACATCTCTGTCTCCCTTCATAATAGAAAAACAGATAGAAAGTTTGATAGGCACTCCAAAATCAGTTAAAAAATTAAAAAACGAACTACTACTCGTTGAAACATCAAGAGCAAGTCAGGCTGAATCTCTATTAAAAGTTAAAAAGTTTTACAACTTGAAAGTCTCAGTCTCAGAACACAACTCGCTTAACAAATCCAGAGGAATTGTGAAAGACAGGGTACTGAAAGGAGAAACAGAGGAAAAGATTGTTGAATATCTTGCACCGCAAGGAGTTGTTGCGTGCAAGAGATTCAAAATAAAAAAAGATAATGTTCAACTTGAAACCAATACACTAGTCCTCACTTTTAACACCACCACTTTGCCTCAGAGTATTAGAATCTTTTATCGTACAGTACCAGTGGAACAGTTCATCCCAAATCCTTTGCGCTGTTTTAATTGTCAAAAATTTGGACACCATAAAGACAACTGCAAGCTCACAGATGCAGTAATCTGTGATAGATGTGGTGAATCCAAACACACATCTAGCATCTGCCAAAGACCTTTCAAATGTGTAAATTGTGGTAAAGATCACAGTGCAAGATCAACCAACTGTGAAGTCTGGAAAAGAGAAAAAGAAATTATGAGAATTAAAACAATAAGAAAGATTTCGTATTTTGAGGCAAAAAAACAATATGAGACAGCTTTTGAACCTAGGTACTCTAAGATAGTTCAATCAGCAACAGCAAAACCTCAGACGAGAACTTGTGGAACACAGTATGATCCCGTGGATTTTGAGCAAGGCGCTAAACCTTCCTCGAAGTCTACGTCTCCATCTGTCCAACCACCTCGAACATCTGAAACAGGTTCAAAATCTAACCAAACAAAAGACTCTAGTAGATCAAGATCAGCTTCTAGAGCTAATTCATGCCCTACATCACTAAATAAAAGCCAGAAAAATAAACCAGATAAAAAAGAAAAAGATAAACAACAATCAAATAGACAGAAGAAAGGGTCACAGGATCCTATTAAGCTGGCAAATAAATTTGAAAGTTTAGAAGATATGGAATTGGAAATTGACTCCTCAGTCAAATAACTTTTAAGTAAATTCAAACTCCCAATATACAAGTATAATGGGTCAAAACTCAATTTTACAATGGAATTGTAGAGGTCTAAAAGCCAACTTTAATGAACTACTAATTCTTTTATCTTTATTAAATCCACAAATTTGTTGTCTTCAAGAAACATTTATAACCCCCAATGATAACTTGGAAGTTCGCAATTATTCTTCCTATCACTACATACATAATGATTGCCAAAGAGCATCTGGTGGTTCTTCTATCATAATACATTCTACGGTACCTCATCGTAAGATAGACTTAAACACAAATCTACAAGCAATAGCAATAAAAACATCTTTAAATAAAACTATAACAATATGCTCTATCTATATCCCACCAAATAAAAGAATAGATCAAAATGATTTAGAAAATCTTTTACTACAACTACCTCAACCTTACATAATATGTGGTGATTTTAATGGACATAGCGAATTATGGGGTTATTCAGATACCAATGATAGAGGTAAAATAATTGAAGACTTCATTGCAGAGAACAATTTGTTTATTTAATTCCAATCAACATACATACCTGCATCCTGGATCAGGTTCTTTCACAGCAATAGATCTTTCACTCTGCCATCCTTCCTTGTACCTTGATTATGAATGGAAAGTATGTGAAGATTCCCATGGAAGTGACCATTTTCCTATCATTATACAAGAAACTGAGAAAACAGAAGATGAGAAAATTCCAAAATGGAATTTTAAAAAAGCTAGCTGGGAAAAATTCAATATTCTTTGCCATGAAAAATTACTGATTGACAATTTTGAAAATTCAGAAGATCCAATGCTTTCTTTTACTGAAACTTTAATTGACATATCAAATCAGTGCATTCCGAAGATTTCAACAAATACTTTTAAGAAGAAAAGCCATGGTTTAATGATGATTGTAAAGAAGCTATTAAAAAACGTAAAGACAGTTTAAAACGTTTCAAACAATATCCAACAAAAACAAACTTAAATGTTTGTAAGATTATGAGAGCTAAGGCTCGACGTACTATTGAACAAGCAAAACGATCATCTTGGAAAGATTTCATTTCTAAACTTAATGCTAAAACTCCCATGACAACCATTTGGAATATGTTAAGGAAAATAAATGGAAAGAATCAAACCATGAAACACTCGCATATCAAGGTAGATGACAAAATCTACGAAAGTAAAGAAGAAATCGCTAATATCCTGGGTAAAACTTTCAAAACAAACTCTTCTTCTGCAAATTATCAACCACAATTTAAAAAACATAAGCAAGAAGCAGAAATGGAAGAACTTAATTTTGAAAAGGATACAAATGAAAACTACAACTTACCTTTCACACTATCGGAACTTGAAGATTCTCTAAAAAATGCTCACGATTCTGCTGCAGGTGCAGACGAAGTACACTATCAACTTTTAAAACATTTACCTCGTATTTCATTACAAACTCTGTTAAACATTTTTAACATTATATGGGAACAAGGTATCTTCCCGAAAAGTTGGTCCAAAGCTACAATCATCCCAATTCCTAAGCCAAATAAAGATCATACAAATCCAATAAATTTTAGACCCATAGCTTTAACTAGTTGTATATGTAAGACCATGGAGAGAATGATAAACAATAGACTTAATTTTTACCTCGAATCCAATAATATTATATCGGAACATCAATCAGGGTTCCGGAAAAGCAGAAGCACGACAGATCAATTAGTACGATTAGAATCTTTTATCAGAAATGCTTTTGTAAAGAAACAACATGTAGTTGCCATATTTTTTGATCTAGAAAAAGCTTATGACACCACGTGGAAACATGGCATTTTAAAAGACATTCATAAAATTGGATTAAGGGGAAATCTACCCAAGTTTATTTCAAACTTTTTATCAAATAGATCTTTCAAAGTTAAAGTAGGCACATCTTTTTCTGATGACTATGAACAAGAACAGGGAGTTCCTCAAGAAAGTATCCTCTCACCTACTCTGTTCAATATCAAGATTAACAATATTGTAAAATGTTTAGATGACGATGTGAACTGTTCTTTATATGTGGATGATTTTTTAATATGTTACAGGTCCAAAGATATGAAAACAATTGAAACTAAGCTTCAAAATAATTTAGACAAAATTGAGAAATGGACTATAGAAAATGGTTTTAAATTTTCCAAGACAAAGACAAACTGTGTACACTTCTGCCAAGAGCGCAGGTTGCACTTGGATCCATCATTGAAAATATATAATAGTCGAATTCCAATAGTAGATCAAGCAAAATTTTTAGGAGTTATCTTTGACAAAAAACTTTCTTTCATTCCACATATTAATGCTTTGAAACTGAAATGTCAAAAAGCTTTGAATGTTTTAAAAGTACTTTCCCACTCTGACTGGGGAGGAGATAAAAAAACTCTTTTAAATCTATACAGATCTTTAATACGCTCAAAACTGGATTATGGATGTATTATATATGGCTCTGCAAGGAAAAGCTACCTAAAAAAGTTGGACACTATTCATCATCAGGGTCTTCGGTTAGCTTTGGGAGCTTTCCGTACGTCACCTGTTCAAAGTTTGTATTCAGAGGCCCAGGAGCCATCCTTATATGATAGAAGGAAAAAACTATCCTTACAGTACGTAACTAAACTGGCTTCAAATACAAAGAATCCGGTTTACAATGACATTTTTAATTCACCCAACAAAATACTTTTTCAAAATAAACCTAATTTTATCAAACAACTTGGTCTAAGAGTTGAACCTCTTCTTGATGAATCAAATATAAATGTAAAGAATATTAAGCCCTTTAAACTTCCTGTAAAAGAGCCGTGGACCATAGATCCACCAAATATTATTTTTGATCTCAACGTAAATAAGAAATCAGTTACAAATCCATTATTTTATCAAAATAAATTTTTAGAAATCAAATCACAGTATAAAGATTACATTTCAATTTATACTGATGATTCGAAACAAGATAATAAAGTTGGTTGCGCTTCAGTACACAAGCAAGAAACTGCCAAAATAAGACTACCAGATCATAGCTCTATTTTTTCAGCAGAAGCTGTGGCTTTAAACATTGCTCTCTGTTCAATACAAAACAATAATAACAAGAAATTCATAGTCTTTTCTGATTCAATGTCAGTTTTACAATCTTTAAAACATCCTGATAACCCAAATCCATTGATTCAACAATTTTTCAGAAAATATGTTTATTTAAGTAGATCAAAGTTAATAATATTCTGCTGGATACCCAGCCACATTAATATAAAAGGTAATGAAATAGCTGATCAAGAAGCAAAGGATGCCGTAAATATGAACATAGCCAACATAAAAATTCCTTATACTGACAAAAAACAACAAATAAATGAATTTATCAAGTCTGAATGTCAAATCAAATGGCAACAATGTTTTAACAACAAGTTTTTAGCGATCAAGCCAAATTTTAATGATAAATATGAATTTTATTGTAACCGAAAAAGTCAAGTAATTTTAACAAGATGTCGTGTGGGACACTCAAGGTTTTCACATGTGCATCTTTTAAATAATGAGAGAGCACCACAATGTATAAACTGTAATGAACCTTTAACTATAAAACATATTTTATTAAACTGTAAAAATTTCGACCGTATACGGTCAAAACATTTTAGTGTTGATAGCTTACAAAATTTATTTTTACATGTACAACAGAATAACATTTTAGAATACCTAAAAGAGATAGATTTTTATAATAAAATATAGACTTTCAAATTAACATTTTATTGTTCAATTTCTAATTATTATCTTCATGCGCGCTAAATGACCACAGCTGTCGATGCGCCCTAAAACACCAATTAATAATAATAATAATAATAATAATCTTTTTTTATACTGTGACAAGAAATCCAGTTGCGTTGACTACTGCCTCATACATGCCAGTTACGTGCCCACGAAAACATGAAAAATCAACTTACGGCACATTCCATAGCAGAAGACACCTGTTGCTTAAGTCAAATATAGGGAATTTTTTTTTCTTCTCTTCTGTTACTATGGTCATTGAAATGGCATTGATACTTTGAATATGCTAAGATGATCAATGTACAGTGTAGAAATCCCAGGAAATAGTGTCACAAGTGGCTTAAAAAGTCTGAAAACTCTTTCATTAACAACTGATTTCCATTGCATAAATCAAACAAAAGAAACTCAATTTTTATTTTTTTTAATCTCTTTTTATACCACGACAAGAAATCCAGTTGCGTTGACTACCATCTCATACGTGCCAGTTACGTAGTAGCGAAAACATGAAAAAATCAAGTTACGGCACATTTCATAGCAGATGACACCTGTTGCTTAAGTCAAATATAGGGAATTTTTTTTTTTTTTTTTTTTCGTTTTCTCTTACTAGGGTCACTGAAATGTCATTGATACTTTAAATATGCTAAGATGATCAATGTACAGTGTAGAAATCCCAGGAAATAGTGTCACAAGTGGCTTAAAAAACTGAAAACTCTTTCAGTAACAAATGATTTCTATTGCATAAATCACACAAAGGGAACTAAATTTTTATTTTTCTTTCAATCTCTTTTTATACTGTGACAAGAAATCCAGTTGCGTTGACTCCCGTCTCATACGTGCCAGTTACGCACCCGCGAAAACATGAAAAATCGACTTACGGCACATTCCATAGCAGAAGACACCTGTTGCTTAAGTCAAATATAGGGAACACGTTTTTTATTCTTTTTCTCTTACTAGAACCATTGTATTGGCATTGATACTTTGAATATGCTAAGATGATCAATGTACAGTGTAGAAATCCCAGGAAATAGTGTCACAAGTGGCTTAAAAAGACTGAAAACTCTTTCAGTAACAACTGATTTCTATTGCATAATTCAAGCAAAGGGAACTAAATTTTATTTTTTTTTCAATCTCTTTTTATACCTTGACAAGAAACCTAGTTGCGTTGACTAGGGTCTCATACGTGCCAGTTACTAGCCCGCGAAAACATGAAAAATCAACTTATGGCACATTACATAGCAGACAACACCTGTTGCTTAAGTCAGATATAGGGAATTTTTTTTTCTGTTTTTCATTTACTAGGGTCATTGAAATGGCATTGATACTTTGAATATGCTAAGATGATCTATGTAAAGTGTAGAAATCCCAGGAAATAGTGTCACAAGTGGCTTAAAAAGACTGAAAACTGTTTCAGTAACAACTGATTTCTATTCCATAAATCAAACAAAAGAAACTAAATTTTAATTTTTTTTAATCTCTTTTTATACTGTGACAAGAAATCCAGTAGAGTTGACTACCATCTCATACGTGCCAGTTACGCGCTTGCGAAAACATGAAAAATCGACTTACGGCACATTCCATAGCAGACGACACCTGTTGCTTAAGTCAAATATAGGGAATTTTTTTTTTCATTTTCTCTTACTAGGGCCATTGAATTGGTTACGATGACTATCCCACCCATACGTGACCGTTACGTGCTGTGCATAAAATCATAAAATCAATTTGGACACTTTCGGAGGCAACTGATACCTGTACCTCTGCTGAAGCATGTGAGAAAAGTAGTCAGTGGCTTTGGAAAGAAAGTTGTGTTAATACTGGTGTGAGAAAGCCAGGAAATACATGTGCGTCACCGACCGCGATGATATGACCTTAGCTGTTAAAGTGGTGTTAAACCCTAATACAACCAACCAACTAACTGATACTTGTTGCACAAATCAAAAAAAGGTAAACCAAATTCGTTTTCTTAACAGGGTCAAGAAAAACATTGAACCAGTTTTGGTGACCGCTTAAGTCATAATTCGTTTTTATGTTTAACTGCTGCGCAAAAACATTGATTCAGAAGCAACCAGTTGCTGTTGCATAAACTTTTTCCAATAAGAAATCTTGTTCTTGTTTGAAGAATTTAGAAATAGGCCAATGAAATACAATAAGATGTAAGAATGACTAATAATAAAAATAGGTAAAATAGATAAAATGGCAAAGTTGGGGATTCAACCTCTGACCATCAGGACCCAAAAAAGGTCTTGGTGCAGGGGTCAAACCCTCTTTGCCATTGAATAGGCTGAAATGACCCGAAGATTTAACATAGATATACAGAGATTTTCCCCATTCCAATCAGCAAATCAAATCTCAGGCCTCTCTTAAATTATCCAATCACAGAAGCTTTTAGAAAATCAAAATGGCGCCCAATCGGCCAATCAAATCTCATCCCTCTCTTCGTATTATCCAATCAGAAAAGCTTTGAGAAATTCAATATTACGCCCAATCAGCCAATCAAATTGCAGACACACCCCCACAATCATCCAATCAGAAAAGCTTTGAACCATTTGAAATGGCGCCCGAAAATATCGATAGAAAACAGTGAACAAAAATCGGCATAAAAGTGGATTTTAAGTCTTCTTTGAAGGCTGTTATGCAGTCCTTGGTAAACTGCCAGGCATGCACCCTCCACACATGCCAGATTTCACTGAAAATGGGCGAAAATTTAAGAAAACAGGGTGACAGAAGACCTTGTCTTGGTGCCTTCTAGCACCTTACAAGAGTGACTTCCCCTGATCCCTTGATCCCTTGATTCGATTTGCTTTTCTAATTCAGGCCAACTGCCATACTGTACATTGATATTTTAAATATACTAAGATGATCAGTGTACAGTGTAGAAAACCCAGAAAATATGAAAATAATGTCACAAGTGGCTAAAAAAGACTGAAAACTCTTTCAGTAGCAACTGCTTCCTATTGCCTAGATCAAACAAAGGGAACTAAAATTTAATTTTTTTTTTAAATCTCTTTATACCGTAACAAGAAACCCAGTTACGTTGACTACCGTCTCATACGTGCCAGTTACGCACCCGCAAAAACATGAAAAATTGACTTATGGCACATTCCATAGCAGATGACACCTGTTGCTTAAAGGTGGGTATTTAGATTTTTCACATCTCACCAAATTAAAAAAATATATATATCACTGAAATCTACATGAAAAAACAATACATATCATCAATAATTAAGAATCATAAAATTACAATTTTTTTTTATGGTGTTCCCTTAAAAGGCTACGTAGCCTCTTAAGGTATTGTTAGATTTCGCGCCAGAAATCAACAAGCATTGTGGGAATGTCACGTGACTGGTACGTGACTAATGACGCTTAAATTCCATAACAAAAATGGCATCTCGCCTGTAGTGAAGAACGCCGCCGGCCATGAAAAGACGAAGATTGGCACAAGCTCGTAAAACTAGGCTGTAAACAGTAAATTTACGCGACCAGACTGATGGGTGGAAAGAAATAACGGAAGAGAACAGTATTGTTTGCACGACGGAGATGTGGCGATACTTTTGATCGATTGGTAATGGGCCGTCTCGAACTATTTAAAGTATAAAAATCGCTTTTTTTGAAAAAATTCTGCTTTCATTTTCTTTTCAGTTTTGTTGTTTTTAATTTTGAAATTCATGTTTGTAACACTCTTTACCCATAAACAAGGCTATTGGTAGTCTGCAAAACAAACTCGGTCTGTGGCAACCGTCAATTTACTGCATTTCTGACATTTTCATCGGGCATGGAGCTGCTGCTTATAGTCTTTGGCTTTACTTTTGTCATGTAGATGACGTTTGTTACGTCTTGGTTGACCCATTTAAGGATAAAATCAAAATATAAAGACCCGAATTGAATCGACTCCAGTTATGCAAGAAACCTACAACCAAGGTTCTCTAGAGCAAAGTGTTAACTTAAATATGTCTTGTGTAGTATAACATTTAGGGTACATTAAACTTGTTCTCAATACACTATGTACGACGTGGTCCTATCAATGTAACAGTAGACCATTTTACCAGGGTAGCCTGATCTTGGTCCTCTGTATTGCTAAACGATCATTCCGTAATTGAACTCTTTCCAAATGATAATATTTTGGACTCAACCAAATTCAAAGCATTTGCAGACGACAAATCAACTATAGCTTAAATGATGATTTCTGTCTTTTATGCGGTAGAAAACATTGTCGGAAAATGCGAAAATGCTTGTAATACGCATTTTCTATAATTCAAACGATGTTTCAAAAGCCGTCTGTTACAGGGTCATTAAAACATGAGATTGACTTGTAATGGGTTAAACAGCCAAAAATTGCTCCTATTTACTGAGTGCAACTGTACATTGGCTATATGACCATAGAGGAAAAATATGTTTAGTTATATTCATTGATGTTTTACCAGAAATTTTGATTTATGACATACAAACTAGACTAAAAAGCCCAGATTAACCCTTTCCCACACATCTCAAATTTTTCACGACTGAAATATGAGGCTTTTGAAAACATTGTTGGAACTGGAGAAAATGCTGGTAACCAGGATTTTCTCTTTTTTCCGCGTTTTCTACTCTTTCAAAGACATATTCCATCCATTGACCCACATTTAAATTGTTGTCAGCAAATGCTTTCAACTTGGAAAAATCCTGTATTTTGTTGTCTGGTATAGAGTTAAAACATCTTCAAATTTGATAATTTCAGTTATATAATGAAATGAAAAGTACACGCATAGATTTCATTATATGCTTATATACTTAAATGACAAAAATTTTATACTTTAAGGGTATGGTAGAGTGGACAGTCCAGGCCACTCTGCAAAGTGCAGTGGAAATAGAAGATCAATAGGAGGGAAGGTATGTTGGCCTCAGGACATATGGAAGCCGTTGGGTTTGAGAGAACCATAAATAAACTCGAAAGACATGGGTCAAATGCTGTTAGGGTAGTTACAGACGTTTACCCACAGATATCAATTATGAGTAAATTGTACACAAAACCTTCTTAGGGCCCCCGCCACTCGGGGCCTTAGAAATTGGTGGCTGCCTTCGCCTCTGTGGCATATGGGTGGTAAAAGTCCCCAGAAACAGAGGAGACCGATAATAATACAACTAAAATTAATAAAACAGGTCCAAAATAATTCAATTCAAAGTAAATACTAGAAAAAATATGACAATAACAAAATCAACCTAAATATGAAAATAAAAATACTAAAGTCAATACGATTAAATATTTCCAGAAAAAATTAACAAACCCAAAATTGAAACATAAAAGTGGCTGAAGAACAATACAAATTAAGATCAAATGATTTCCAAAACAAATTTTTCATTCCAAAAGTGATTTTTTATTATTTTTTTTTTTTTTGAAAACATATCTTTCCTATACACTTTCCTGTCTCATATACTAACATGCTCATTTGTGTGTGTATCATCTGTGCCAGTGGGTAGCACACTGGACGAAGAGTATAACGACATCTGTGTATAACATCTATGTTTTGTCCTTGTATTCGTCAACACCTTTTCCAATCTCTAGCACTATATGTTTGAAGAATTTGAAACATTTGGCATACTTGTATTTAGAACCTTACCTACAAGTAGAGATCTAGAATGGGAACTCTAGTAAGCTCTAAGTTATCAGCTCTAATCATTAAAGTTATCATGCTAACACTCTATATCTAAAGCTTTCTTGATTGAAAATATTTCATTGAGCAAACTTTCTTCTGATAAAAGATTTCTGTCTTTGATTCAGAAGCCACTTGTTTGCCGTGGGTGGCATCTCGTATGCCGGAAAAGGGGATCCTGGTAGTTGAGAGTGCCCAGGGATCTCCAGCACTCAACACACTGCTTTGGCCCTGGCCTCGGATAGACGGGAGGGATGGGTTAGGCCCGACCCGTTTCAATCGGCTCGGTCGTGTCTAGCTTTTAGGATTACATACTTTTATCTATATTTCTTTCTTTGTATTTTATGATACCAACCGGGTTAGATTTTTTCTTTTTTCTTATCTTTTACATTGTTTTCCTTTATAAAGCGGCGGCTGATGGGCTAATTAATAGACCTATAGTTTCTCTTCGCTTAAGGTTTGTTAAGTATAATAGCTATGTAGCTCTGGCGTCGGAAATAGGAAACCCATTTCCATTAGACGTCCCCTTGTAGGGCTCCGAGGAGGGTGGAGCGCATAGCTATTGAAATTACACTATCAAAATCATGGCTTCCCAAAACAAAAGACCCCGACCGAATAACGAAAACGAAACGTCTTACTTAAACAATACAAAGTTCTTGGTTATTAAAAGTGAGGAAGCAAAGCCCATCACATCTCTGTCTCCCTTCATAATAGAAAAACAGATAGAAAGTTTGATAGGCACTCCAAAATCAGTTAAAAAATTAAAAAAAACGAACTACTACTCGTTGAAACATCAAGAGCAAGTCAAGCTGAATCTCTATTAAAAGTTAAAAAGTTTTACAACTTGAAAGTCTCAGTCTCAGAACACAACTCGCTTAACAAATCCAGAGGAATTGTGAAAGACAGGGTACTGAAAGGAGAAACAGAGGAAAAAATTGTTGAATATCTTGCACCGCAAGGAGTTATTGCGTGCAAGAGATTCAAAATAAAAAAAGATAATGTTCAACTTGAAACCAATACACTACTCCTCACTTTTAACACCACCACTTTGCCTCAGAGTATTAGAATCTTTTATCGTACAGTACCAGTGGAACAGTCCATCCCAAATCCTTTGCGCTGTTATAATTGTCAAAAATTTGGACACCATAAAGACAACTGCAAGCTCACAGATGCAGTAATCTGTGATAGATGTGGTGAATCCAAACACACATCTAGCATCTGCCAAAGACCTTTCAAATGTGTAAATTGTGGTAAAGATCACAGTGCAAGATCAACCAACTGTGAAGTCTGGAAAAGAGAAAAAGAAATTATGAGAATTAAAACAATAAGAAAGATTTCGTACTTTGAGGCAAAAAAACAATATGAGACAGCTTTTGAACCTAGGTACTCTAAGATAGTTCAATCAGCAACAGCAAAACCTCAGACGAGAACTTGTGGAACACAGTATGATCCCGTGGATTTTGAGCAAGGCGCTAAAACATCCTCGAAATCTACGTCTCCATCTGTCCAACCACCTCGAACATCTGAAACAGGTTCAAAATCTAACCAAACAAAGACTCTAGTAGATCAAGATCAGCTTCTAGAGCTAATTCATGCCCTACATCACCAAATAAAAGCCAGAAAAATAAACCAGATAAAAAAGAAAAAGATAAACAACAATCAAATAGACAGAAGAAAGGGTCACAGTATCCTATTAAGCTGGCAAATAAATTTGAAAGTTTAGAAGATACGGAATTGGAAATTGACTCCTCAGTCAAATAACTTTTAAGTAAATTCAAACTCCCAATATACAAGTATAATGGGTCAAAACTCAATTTTACAATGGAATTGTAGAGGTCTAAAAGCCAACTTTAATGAACTACTAATTCTTTTATCTTTATTAAATCCACAAATTTGTTGTCTTCAAGAAACTTTTATAACCTCCAATGATGACTTGGAAGTTCGCAATTATTCTTCCTATCACTACATACATAATGATTGCCAAAGAGCATCTGGTGGTTCTTCTATCATAATACATTCTACGGTACCTCATCGTAAGATAGACTTAAACACAAATCTACAAGCAATAGCAATAAAAGCATCTTTAAATAAAACTATAACAATATGCTCTACCTATATCCCACCAAATAAGAGAATAGATCAAAATGATTTAGAAAATCTTTTACTACAACTACCTCAACCTTACATCATATGTTGTGATTTTAATGGACATAGCGAATTATGGGGTTGTTCAGATACCAATGATAGAGGTAAAATAATTGAAGATTTCATTGCAGAGAATAATTTATGTCTATTTAATTCCAATCAACATACATACCTGCATCCTGGATCAGGTTCTTTCACAGCAATAGATCTTTCACTCTGCCATCCTTCCTTGTACCTTGATTATGAATGGAAAGTATGTGAAGATTCCCATGGAAGTGATCATTTTCCTATCATTATACAAGAAACTGAGAAAACAGAAGATGAGAAAATTCCAAAATGGAATTTTAAAAAAGCTAACTGGGAAAAATTCAATATTCTTTGCCATGAAAAATTACTGATTGACAATTTTGAAAGTTCAGAAGATCCAATGCTTTCTTTTACTGAAACTTTAATTGACATATCAAATCAGTGCATCCCGAAGATTTCAACAAATGCTTTTAAGAAGAAAAAGCCATGGTTTAATGATGATTGTAAAGAAGCTATTAAAAAACGTAAAAACAGTTTAAAACGTTTCAAACAATATCTAACAAAAACAAACTTAAATGTTTGTAAAATTATGAGAGCTAAGGCTCGACGTACTATGAAACAAGCAAAACGATCATCTTGGAAAGATTTCATTTCTAAACTTAATGCTAGAACTCCCATGACAACCATTTGGAATATGTTAAGGAAAATAAATGGAAAGAATCAAACCATGAAACACTCGCATATCAAGGTAGATGACAAAATCTACGAAAGTAAAGAAGAAATCGCTAATATCCTGGGTAAAACTTTCAAAACAAACTCTTCTTCTGCAAATTATCAACCACAATTTAAAAAACATAAGCAAGAAGCAGAAATGGAAGAACTTAATTTTGAAAAGGATACAAATGAAAACTACAACTTACCTTTCACACTATCAGATCTTGAAGATTCTCTAAAAAATGCTCACGATTCTGCTGCAGGTGCAGACGAAGTACACTATCAACTTTTAAAACATTTACCTCGTATTTCATTACAAACTCTGTTAAACATTTTTAACATTATATGGGAACAAGGTATCTTCCCGAAAAGTTGGTCCAAAGCTACAATCATCCCAATTCCTAAGCCAAATAAAGATCATACAAATCCAACAAATTATAGACCCATAGCTTTAACTAGTTGTATATGTAAGACCATGGAGAGAATGATAAACAATAGACTTAATTTTTACCTCGAATCCAATAATATTATATCGGAACATCAATCAGGGTTCCGAAAAAACAGAAGCACGACAGATCAATTAGTACGATTAGAATCTTTTATCAGAAATGCTTTTGTAAAGAAACAACATGTAGTTGCCACATTTTTTGATCTAGAAAAAGCTTATGACACCACGTGGAAACATGGCATTTTAAAAGACATTCATAAAATTGGATTAAGGGGAAATCTACCCAAGTTTATTTCAAACTTTTTATCAAATAGATCTTTCAAAGTTAAAGTAGGCACATCTTTTTCTGATGACTATGAACAAGAACAGGGAGTTCCTCAAGAAAGTATCCTCTCACCTACTCTGTTCAATATCAAGATTAACAATATTGTAAAATGTTTAGATGACGATGTGAACTGTTCTTTATATGTGGATGATTTTTTAATATGTTACAGGTCCAAAGATATGAAAACAATTGAAACTAAGCTTCAAAATAATTTAGACAAAATTGAGAAATGGACTAAAGAAAATGGTTTTAAATTTTCCAAGACAAAGACAAACTGTGTACACTTCTGCCAAGAGCGCAGGTTGCACTTGGATCCATCATTGAAAATATATAATAGTCCAATTCCAATAATAGATCATGCAAAATTTTTAGGAGTTATCTTTGACAAAAAACTTTCTTTCATACCACATATTAATGCTTTGAAACTGAAATGTCAAAAAGCTTTAAATGTTTTAAAAATACTTTCCCACTCTGACTGGGGAGGAGATAAGAAAACTCTTTTAAATCTATACAGATCTTTAATACGCTCAAAACTGGATTATGGATGTATTATATATGGCTCTGCACGAAAAAGCTACCTAAAAAAGTTGGACACTATTCATCATCAGGGTCTTCGGTTAGCTTTGGGAGCTTTCCGTACGTCACCTGTTCAAAGTTTGTATTCAGAGGCCCAGGAGCCATCCTTATATGATAGAAGGAAAAAACTATCCTTACAATACGTAACTAAACTGGCTTCAGATACAAAAAATCCGGTTTACAATGACATTTTTAATTCACCCAACAAAATACTCTTTCAAAATAAACCCAATTTTATTAAACCACTTGGTCTACGAGTTGAACCTCTTCTTAATGAGTCAAACATAAATGTAAAGAATATTAAACCCTTTAAACTTCCTGTAAAAGATCCGTGGACCATAGATCCACCAAATATTATTTTTGATCTCAACGTAAATAAGAAATCAGTTACAAATCCATTATTTTATCAAAATAAATTTTTAGAAATCAAATCACAGTATAAAGATTACATTTCAATTTATACTGATGGTTCGAAACAAGACAATAAAGTTGGTTGCGCTTAAGTACACAAGAAAGAAACTGCCAAAATAAGACTACCAGATCATAGCTCTATTTTTTCAGCAGAAGCTGTAGCTTTAAACATTGCTCTCTGTTCAATACAAAACAATAATAATAAGAAATTCATAGTTTTTTCTGATTCAATGTCAGTTTTACAATCTTTAAAACATCCTGATAACCCAAATCCACTGATTCAACAATTTTTCAGAAAATATGTTTATTTATGTAGATCAAAGTTAATAATATTCTGCTGGATACCAAGCCACATTAATATAAAAGGTAATGAAATAGCTGATCAAGAAGCAAAGGATGCTGTAAATATGAACATAGCCAACATAAAAATTCCTTATACTGACAAAAAACAACAAATAAATGAATTTATCAAGTCTGAATGTCAAATCAAATGGCAACAATGTTTTAACAACAAGCTTTTAGCAATCAAGCCAAATTTTAATGATAAGTATGAATTTTATTGTAACCGAAAAAGTCAAGTAATTTTAACAAGATGTCGTGTTGGACACTCAAGGTCTTCACATGTGCATCTTTTAAATAATGAGAGAGCACCACAATGTATAAACTGTAATGAACCTTTAACTATAAAACATATTTTATTAAACTGTAAAAATTTCGACCGTATACGGTCAAAACATTTTAGTGTTCATAGCATACAAAATTTATTTTTACATGTACAGCAGAATAACATTTTACAATACCTAAAAGAGATAGATTTTTATAATAAAATATAGACTCTAATATAGATTTTAAGTATGAAATTAACATTTTATTATTCCATTTCTAAATATTACCTTCATGCGCGCTAAATGACCACAGCTGTCGATGCGCCTTAAAACACCAAATAATAAATAAATAATAAACAAAACCTTCTTATATGTTAGTCGTGAAACCAAAGGTTGTTATCAACATGGGAAAAAATTGCTGGACCTTGCTTTATACATGAATCATGTCAAAAAACTTGGAGAGCTTTTGTAATTGTGTCTGTCATATGCAGTCATTGTTTACTGTATTTTTACCTAAAAAATGACACCTATTGTCCCATGTTCATGAACAATGTTCATAGCTTTCCCATGAAATTATTTCAGTAAAAGATCTAATTGAAAATGTTAATCTTAAATGGATCATTGTCATATACATGGGAAATCTGTGTGTGCATACTATAGGATAACTTGTGTATGCCTGCCTTTGTTTGTATCTCTGATGAGTTAGTTATGTAATACATGTATTTATGAAAGTAGACTACTTCATCAAATAACTACAAAAAATCAGCCTGCTAACCCCTTGCCAAATGACAAATTTTACTTGCTTTACGGTTGAAAACATCTGCACATGAAAAACTAGAATTTTATACAAATGAAAAAAGTATTCTCTGAAATGGTGATAAACATAGTGGGAATAGTGGAAAATTATGGTAACCAGCATTTTGTCTTTTTCCCACAATAATTTCAAAAGGTTTGTTTCGAAGGATCGTTGAAAATGGGAATGTGTAGTAAAGAGTTAAAAGTTTGGTTATTGCATACATTTCATTAACTCTTTACCAAATGAAAAAAATTTTAGCCTGCCTAAATTGAAAGAATTCGCAGACAACTAAAAAAAATGTGACAAAAACTTTGGAAAGTAGGCTTTGAAGGGTAGAAAATATTGTGGGAAAAGAAGAAAATGCTGGTTACCAGCATTTTTTCCTTTTCCCAAAAAGTTTTAAAAAGCTCTCTTCTTTGGGGTTGATAAAAGTTGGGATTGTGTGGTAAAGGGTTAAACTTGGTCAGAATATAATCCAGGGTCATCATGGCCCTCTTTTTTTATTTATTGTATTTACAAAAATAGGAGTAGTGACTGCATAGTTTTGGATTAACCCTTTACTGCACGATAAAATTTTAGCCTTGTCCAAATTGAAAGAATTTGCAGGCAACAATTTCAATGTGGCTAAAATGGTGTATTTTCTTTGATATGTTAGAAAACAAGGTGGGAAAAGGCAAAAATGCTGGTTACCAGCATCTTCTCCTTTTCTTACAATGTTTTCAAAAGGCTTCTTTCACAGGGTTGTTAAAAGTTGGCATTGTGTGCTCAAATGTTACTTGAGCCATATGCCAAAATCCACATTTTTTAATGGCATTTTGACAATCTAATGTGGCCTTCATAATGTATACATGTCTGTCTTTGTAGGAAGAAATTTTCACAATATCTGACACAGTTGGAATATTTGGTTTGGGGCAAAGAACCTTGGAAAGAAACTTTGTGCAGTAAGGGAATACATACTATAAATATTTGAATGCAAATTTGTGTCCTTGTAGGATTCCTTACAGTTATATATTTACCTTTATTATCTGCTTGTGTGGTTCTGTGTGGAGAAAGTGTAGGACTAGTTATCTCATGGCCTTGGTTTAATCCTCACCAAAGGCATGCAACTCTTCTTGTGCTTTGGCAAGATAAACAAGAGCCCTAGCTTTATTTTGGTTTGTATTGGAGTTTAACGCCATTTTAACAGCTTAGGTCATATCATGGCGGTCAGTGACGCACCCACGTGTTTTCTGGCTTTCTCACACCAGTACTAACACAACTTTCTATCTAAAGCCACTGACTACTTTTCTCACATGCATCAGAGGAGAGAGGCGAAAAATCGCCAGAAAGAAAGTTCGCCGCAACCAGGTATCGAACCCGCAACCTCCAGGTCACGAGTCAGATACGCTAACCACTGAGCCACCCTGCCGGGTCCCTAGCTTTGTAGTGGTGAAAACCTGGGCACAAATGACTACAAGAGCTGTTGCAATGATATGAATGAAATAATGTTGAAGCAATGTTTAAAAGCATTCAATTATAGCAAACCTGTAAGTTTATTAATTTAGGTATGACTTTAAATTTTTGATTCTGCTAAATTATCCTAAATGAATGTAATATCAATCTTTGAGACATTAACTAATAAAAGAAAGAATATTTATAAGCAAGAACTCAGCATCTTTAACAATAGTTTTTTGGCTGGGTCACTTTTCTTTAATTAACTCTTTACCACACAATACTGAGTTTTAACTACCCTGAAGTAGGCGGCTTTTGAAAAGATTGGAAAAGGTGAAATTCCGGTAACCAACATTTTCTTCTTTTCCTTCAATGTTTTCTACCCTTTCAAAGACAGAAGTCATTGTTTGATCTAAATTGTCAACTGCCAATGCTGTCAAGTTGGACCAGTCTAATAGAATTTTGTCATTTTTGTAAAATATTAAGTTTTTGATAATATTTGAAGGATTTTCCTTTGTTAGTTACCAATGTTTCTAATGGTTTGTCTTGGGAGTTAAACCATGAGTCAAATAAGTTGCTCGAGTCCCTTGTGGCTCAGTGGTAAAGTGCAGAATTCATAATGTGGAGGCCATGGGTTCGAACCTCACTGGAAGCATTTGGTTTTCAAGGGAGTGCCCTTGGGCAAGAAACTTCAGAGCCCCAGTCTAGCAGTGATGAAATCCAGATAAAACATGAATATGTGAGTTGTCGCCATGATATAACATTAAAAGTGGCATATTTTTTAACACCATTGAATCAACTGATTGCTCAAATCACAATAGCACTGAACACTTCTTGACAGGGAAAAAGTAAATACATGTACTTGAAAGTGAAACTGTTTGCTACTTTTATTAACTTTTCAACAAGTTTATCATAAACATGAAAGCAAACAGAATTTTTTTGTAGAAAATTGAAAAAAGAAGAGAAAATGATCATTACTGTAACCATTACTTTACCTTTTTATTTTCTGATAATACTTTTAAAAGCCTTCATGTGAAGAGGACAAAAAAAAAAAAAAAATTTGCAGATAAAACCTTCCAAATACTCAAATACTGTGCAATTGCATTTGAATATTAGAGTTCACTTTCATCTAATCAAGAATTTAAATCAGCATTCTGTATCTATTGCTAGTGTTGCAACTTCACAGTAATGTTGATTTTGTCTGGTTTACTTCAAATCCTGTTTAATCTCTAGAAAATGACAAAATGTTAAACTCTTCCTAATTCAAAGCATTTGCAGACAACATAACTATGACTCAAGGGATTTATCTATGAAGGGGTAGAAAGCAGTGGTGGCAAAAGAGAAAATGCTGGTTGTCAGCATCAGGGATGTTAGAATTGAGGGTTGTTCATCCATTTCTTTTCTGCTTTTGTTTCTTTTTGCACTAATTTACTAATCACTTGCATATCTAGTCAGTGTAATGTTGCTTTTTGTACTTCTTTATGTTATTTTAAATGTACGAGAAAAGTAATCATATAGAGCTGGATGTGCTAAGGTTAACTTGTACCTAATCTGTTTACCAAATAACAAAATTTTGGTCGGGACCAAATCCAAAGTATTTGAGTATGACAAATTAAATGATGCTAAAATGATGATTAATGTCTTTGATAGGATAGAAAACATTGTGGTAAAAAAAGAAAATGCTGGTAACCAGCAATATCTCCTTTTCCCACAATGTTTTCAAAAGCCCTTTTCATCAGGGTCGTTGAAAGCCCATTGAGGTAACAGCATTTAAATGAAACACTTGGCTACATGGAGAACTAATGAAGGCCAAAACCCTTAGAAAGCAAATCATAGCTTTTCTTGCTTATGAGAACAAGCAATTTTGATAACATTGCGGCAAAATAAATATCTAGAATGAATTCCTCTTGTTGTCACAAAGTACGCATATGCATATTTCAATTTCAACATTTACCAAAGCATTCCGAGTTTTCACAGTCCTGGGAAAGAAGGCTTTAAAAACCTTGTGAGAAAAGGAGAAAATGCTGGTAACTAGCATTTCCTCCTTTTCCCTCAATTTTCTCAAACCTATCAGAGCGCTCAAGCTCATTTCTGACTCATTTTAATTTGTCATCTTTATAAGTTTTGAATTTGAGAGTCTAAAATTTGTCAATTGGGAAAGGGAAAATGACCTAAATAAAAAACCTTTTGACAGAGCTTAGGAAAAAGATGCAATTACTGGTAACCATCTATTTTACTCTTTTCATAATGATCTTTAACTCTTTACCACACCATGCTGACTTTTAACCACCCTGAAGAAGAAGCCTTTTGAAAACATTGTGGGAAAAGGAAAAAATGCTAGTAACCAGCATTTTCTCCTTTTCACACCATGTTTTCTACTCCATCAAATAAAAATTGCATCATTGAGCCACATTGAAATTGTCGTCTGCAAATGCTTTCAATTTGGATAGGTCTAAAATTTGTCATGTGGTAAAGGGTTAAACCTTAACCCTTTCCCAAGCAACATTTTGGAATAGACCAGATTGAAAGTGTCTTCAGGTGATAAATTAAAAGTACAACAAATGATGCTTTCTGTACTTGATAGGGTACAAAACATTGTGGAAAAAAGGAGAAAATGCTGGTAACCAGCGTTTTCTCCTTTTCCCACAATGTTTTCAAAGCCTTCTTTCCTAGGGTCGTACAAACCCGGGATTGTTCGGGAAAGGGTTAAGACACATCAACTTATTTTAGCCAATGATTTAACAATCACTTTCCTCATGCATTTTAAGCTTGGCTGTTTTCCAAGAAAACGACAAGTTAAATGTCATAGCCATAGCGTCTGTATCGTCATGTGAAAACTTAAAAATTTTGTAGCATCTCTGTTATTATTGAAGATATCTGAAGATTATTACTTCAAACTTGGGCAAGTTGTTCACTATCAAAGAGGAACCTATACAACAAGGGCAGGTAACCAAAATATAAATGTTCCTTTTTTCGACTTAGAATTTTCACTGAAAATCAAGCACTTGCAGCCCAGCATTGGCACCCTCATGCAGTGCTCTTGTTTTCATAAGGTAATGAGTTTCCCCACTAGTCTGACCACTTCACACAGTTCTGATCCGAAGGAAGAAGGCTTGTGAAAACATTGTGGGAAAATGATAAAAATGCTTATTTCCAACATTTTCAACTTTCTCCACAATGTATTCTATCCTTTTAGCGAAATATACAACTAAATGCCCAACAATTTATTGTCTGTGAATGTTTTCAGTTTAGTTCAGTCCAAAACATGGTATGATAAAGAACAAACAATATACTGTTTAACCCTTTATAGAACAGCGACTGGTCCAAATTTAAAGCAGTTGCAGACGACAAATCGAAAATGGCTCAAACAATAGAACTTGTCTTTAGAAAGGTAGAAATCATTGTGGGAAAAGGAGAAAATGCTGGTTACCAGCATTTCTCCTTTTACCACAACTATTAAAAGTTTTCTTTTTCCATGCTGTTAAAACCCTGGATTGTGTGGTAAAGGGTTATTGAAATGTGACATTTCTGCCAGGGTACATATGGATTATGGAACATAGTGTCCAAGTCCTTCATATTGAAATAACATGCACTGCCTATAAGCAGCATGCCTCATGGCCTTTTTTTCCTCTGTTTTTTTGGTTGTTTAGTTGCAGTCCAGTTTTGTAATTATAACTTATCACAGTGTTATTAATACATGCTAGAGTTACTCTGGATGTCAGGATTTGCTTTAATATTGCATCCAGCCTTTAAAAACAAATACTTTTGTCTGTGTTACAATTGGATCGGTCACGCATTTGATATCTTTACAATCGATGCAATTCTTTCAGTCACAGTACCGATTACAACTTTGAGAGCACTAAAAGTTTGGAATTAGAGTAGAACTGGATCGGACTGTATTAACATGCAGAATTATCTTTGATTTGCACTGCTTCTCTATCTTGAAGATTTCTGTTTTCTTCGGTCATCCTTGAACGTATAGCAGAGTTTCTTTCAGGTTCTTTTTATATTTCACCACTTTCAATATTCGTATGATTTCTCTCATTCTTGTGTGTTTTAATGCTTTAAAATCTTGAATAATTATTTGTACATTTTAAGGTAAATCCAACCAGAGACTGTTACAAAATATAAAAGTAATACACACTAAAACACTAAAATGTTGTCGTTTTAGGGTAGTATGGAGGGCATTGTAATAAACGGCTTCTTTCCTCGACAATGTTTTTCAAAGCTGGCAACAGTTTTCTTTTTTTGACTGTGACATGTTTGGCTGATTCTCCAGCAAATTTTCTTTTTTCTTTCTCAATTTATTAACCTTTTTTCTTTATCATTCAAATTTTCAACTCAAAACTTTTTTTTCTCCTTATTTGGCAACCTATAAACTATTTCCTTATTTTTTCATGCAGCTACAGCACGATGACATTGCATTGCGTATTTTCATGTCTGTTATGACTGTAAAACTTTGTAAGTTTTTGTCAATAAAATATTTGTTCGTTCGTTTGTTTGTTGTATTCTTCTTTGGTGACATTTCGTCCAGCAAACACATCACTCCTGTACTTCCTCTGCACTGTTTACATTTGATGTCTGTGATGAGATGGATTTCCTGAAAAATTATAAAAGCATACTTAATTTTCTATCCATTACAATATAAGGACAGTTCATTCGTACATGAAAATAAACTGTGCATCTACACTTCTGATAAAATTCATAAATAGAAGCAGCTACTGCTATGAATCAAATAAGAGGCAAAATTTGTTTCCTGTGCTGATGTTGCAATTTCGGCCAGAAAAATTAACGTTAAAAAAAATTGTATTTGAACTTTAGCAGATAGCCAAAAACTTTTCATATTTTAACTTGAGTAGGAGGCCAAATACCCTACATACTGGAAAGCAGCATGCTATTGTTATAAACTAAAGGCCCTTGAGGGCCTGAATCGCTATACTGGCTATAATTTTGCCTAAACCTTATGTTTTCTGAAACTCGTTTTAAGGCTATGACGAAGGCAAAAATATTGTTTGAAGCTATCATTTTAGTCTTTTCCCATATTGAAAATACACAAAATACATCTGCTTGTCCACAAAGTGTAAAGTGTAAATTTAGTTGTTTCACAAACATCTAATATGATAGAGTCTGTGTCTAATTCTGATCCAGATTAGAAGAGAAAAAAATGATACGCTCCTAACCCCACCATAGACACCCTCTTCCTGTCACAAATATATTTTTGATATTTCACCTATAATATGTACTACCACAAGGGCATTTATAAACTTTCAGGTTGATATCAATGCTTCTTTCTACAGTAATTTCACATAACTGGTATAAAATTTATGAAGCCTTCTCATTGATTAACCCTTTGCCAAACAGTTCTGACTTTTAACAACCCTGGGAAAAAGCTTCTTGAAAAATCGTGAGAAAAAGAGAAAATGCTGGTAACCAGCATTTTCTCCTTTTTCTACAATATTCCCTATCCGATCATAGACAAGTCTACCAATATAACACCTACATTGATTGCCAGTAATTTTGGTCTCTACTGGGGCTTTAACCCTGTACCAAACAACAAAATGTTAGTCCCAAATGAAAGCATTTGCAGACGACAAAATAATTGTTACTTAAACACTGAAGTTTGTATTGGGAAGGTAGAAAACTCGTATACTATCAGTTTTTTCTTCTCTCACAATGCTTTCAAAAGGCGTCTTTCTTAAGTTTATTAAATGTCTTGATTATGTGGTAAAAGGTTAAGCAAGTAAATTTATTGTTCATTTCAACATCAATTACATAAAACATACTCTGGCTTGATTATTAACATTCAATTTTTGGCTTTCAACTTGCTGCATTTTGTCATCTGTCAACTCAAATACACCACTTTATTTTTTTGTCCCTCTACTGGCACCCTTTCCTTTCTCTTTGGATCCATCTCTTCGTGGCTTTTTTGAAGCCACCCTTCCTCTGTAGGCTTCTCTTCTTCTACCCCTTCAATCTGTCTTTCCTTTGCTTACAAGGTTTTCTGGTGGCTGATATTTGGACAAGGATGGGGAGGGACTCTCCCGAAATCTGAAATATACAATTATAGTTCTAAACAGCCCGCCCGGGTGGCTCAGTGGTGAGCGTGTCGGACTCATGACCTGGTGGTTGCGAGTTCGATACCCGGTTGAGGCGAACTTTCTTTCCGGCGTATTTTCGCCTCTCACCTCTGCTGAAGCATGTGAGAAAAGTAGTCGGTGGCTTTGGAAAGAAAGTTGTGTTAGTACTGGTGTGAGAAAGCCAGGAAACACATGTGCGTCACCGACCGCCATGATATGACCTTAGCTGTTAAAGTGGCGTTAAACCCCAATACAACCAACCAACCAATAGTTCTAAACGCAAATCTTCAAAAATCAAAACATCGGGTGCCGCTATCCCTCATCTGTCTTTAAGTCATAGATCTATATGACACTTTCCATAATTCCATTTTTTTCTGCAAATATACTATATAGATACATGTATCTCAAGTCTGAATGTGGATTCCTTCATATGTTTCCAAATTCATGCATCACTTCAACTGTCAAAAAATCTGTCAATGATGCAGTTAACTCTTTCAGCGCCAATTATATAAACTCAATCCTTTTTGATGCCTGAAAATAGAATCCACTGAGATTCAGAAGGGTTTTTTCTCATATGCTTGACTAAACAAGCGGACAGAATAAATGCAAGATCAGACTGCACGTTCTGTGCAGTCTGATCTTGATCTATGCCGTCCGCAAAAGTATCCTTTTTCGCCTATGGTGCCAATAGGGTTCTTAAGGATGTATAATTAAATCTAGCATTGAGAAGTTAACACTAAGTGGTCGAAAACGTACAAGCAACATTGACTAACACAACGTCAACGATCCATCATAAACCAAAATTACATGATAGTGATTACAATGAGGAGTTATCCTTAATTGCAAGACAGAAAAACGAATCTAAACATGCAGGTCATTTTTAATTCACCTGCCAAGTTCGTAAATAATGCAAACAACAATTAATCGGATGGCATTGCAGCTGAATTTCATTTGCTTACATATTCTTCGGTCCTTTTGAGTAAACCCCTAATGACTTTCACAACACATCGCGCACCAAATTTTTGCGTATTTTGATATGAAATGTAGCTTAAAATATTATGATTTTTTACTGTTCTTAACAATTAATCGACCACGGGTCTTTGATTTTTGATTAACTTCTTTACTTGAGCGTAATTTGTAACAAAAGTGCAATTATTTACCATAATGTCTTCTTCAGACGCCATGTTTGAAGCTTCGCCTGTGTTACACAATGTTTATTTCCGGTATGCAAATGAGCGAGTTACCTAATCGTATCGGGCCATGTAAAAATAGACCGTATCTCCCGTCGGTGTCGACCTGGGCCGTGGTAAATCTCTAATTTCTCTTGTTGTCGGATGGTTTTCGACTACTGGGGTTTTATGAATGAAAATGAAGAGGCTTTGGGAGCATAAGGATGATTTTTTTTGTATTTTTGTAAAATTTTCGTCCCAAAATCTGAAGGGTAACCTTTAAGTCAAATATAGGGAACAATTTTTTTTTCCTTTTCTCTTAGTAGGCAATCATCCAATCAGAAAGCTTTGAGCCATTTGGAATGGCGCCCGAAAATATCGATAGAAAACAGTGAACAAAAATCGGCATAAAAGTGGATTTTAAGTCTTCTTTGAAGGCTGTTATGCAGTCCTTGGCAAACTGCCAGGCATGCACCCTCCACACATGCCAGATTTCACTGAAAATGGGCGAACATTTAAGAAAACAGGGTGACAGAAGACCTTGTCTTGGTGTCTTCTAGCACCTTGCAAGAGTGACTTCCCCTGATCCCTTGATCCCTTGATTCGAATTGCTTTTCTAATTCAGGCCAACTGCCATACTGTACATTGATACTTTAAACATGCTAAGATGATCAATGTACAGTGTTGAAAACCCAGAAAATAAGAAAATAATGTCACAAGTGGCTAATAAAGACTGAAAACTCTTTCAGTAGCAACTGCTTCCTATTGAATAAATCAAACAAAGGGAACTAAAATTTAATTTATTTTTTTTAATCTCTTTATACCGTAACAAGAAACCCAGTTACGTTGACTACCGTCTCATACATGCCAGTTACGCAGCCGCGAAAACATGAAAAATCGACTTACGGCACATTCCATAGCAGATGACACCTGTTGCTTAAGTCAAATATAGGGAACATTTTTTTTTCTTTTTCTCTTACTAGGGCCATTGTATTGGCATTGATACTTTGAATATGCTAAAATGATCAATGTACAGTGTAGAAACCCCAGGAAATAGTGTCACAAGTGGCTTAAAAAGACTGAAATTTCTTTCAGTAACAACTGATTTCTATTGCATAAATGAAGCAAAGGGAACTAAATTTTTTTTTTTTTTTTCAATCTCTTTTTATACCGTGACAAGAAATCTAGTTGCGTTGACAACCATCTCATACGTGCCAGTTACGCGCCCGCGAAAACATGAAAAATCAACTTACCGCACATTCCTTAGTAGACGACACCTGTTGCTTAAGTCAAAAATAGGGATTTTTTTTTTCTTTTTTTCTCTTACTAGGGTCATTGAAATGGCATTGATACTTTGAATATGCTAAGATGATCAATGTACAGTGTAGAAATCCTAGGAAATAGTGTCACAAGTGGCTTAAAAAGACTGAAAACTCTCTCAGTAACAACTGATTTCTATTGCATAAATCAAACAAAGGGAACTAAATTTCAATTTTTTTTTAATCTCTTTTTATACCATGACAAGAAATCCAGTTTTGTTGACTACCATCTAATTTGTGCCAGTTACGTGCCCGCGAAAACATAAAAAATTGACTTACGGCACATTCCATAGCAGACGACACCTTTTGCTTAAGTCAAATATAGGGATTTTTTTTTCTTTTTCTCTTACTAGGGTCATTGAATTGGCATTGATACTTTGAATATACTAAGATGATCAATGTACAGTGTAAAAACCCCAGGAAATAGTGTCACAAGTGGCTTAAATAGACTGAAAACTCTTTCAGTAACAACTGATTTCTATTGCATAAATCAAACAAAGGGAACTAAATTTTAATTTTTTTTCAATCTCTTTTTATATCGTGACAAGAAATCTAGTTGTGTTGACTACTGTCTCATACGTGCCAGTTAGGCGCCCGCGAAAACATGAAAAATCAACTTACGGCACATTCCATAGCAGATGACACCTGTTGCTTAAGTCAAATATAGGGAATTTTTTTTTCTTTTTTTCTCTTACTAGGGTCATTGAAATGGCATTGATACTTTGAATATGCTAAGATGATCAATGTACAGTGTAGAAATCCCAGGAAATAGTGTCACAAGTGGCTTAAAAAGACTGAAAACTCTTTCAGTAACAACTGATTTCTATTGCATAAATCAAACAAAGGGAACTAAATTTCAATTTTTTTTCAATCTCTTTATATACCGTGACAAGAAATCCAGTTGTGTTGACAACCATCTCATACGTGCAAGTTACGCGCCCTCGAAAACATGAAAAATCGAATTACGGCAGTAGATATAAAGTGAGAGAGCCAGGACACTCTCACCTCCTCACCCCCTCATCGTAAAACTCCCAAAATTTTTAACTATATTATGCTTAAATATTTTTAACCATATATAAGCATATTTCTTTAAATTACCAAGAGTTCTAAACGGAAATCTCGCTCATGAACATAAAATTCTTTAGACATTTTTCTTGTTTTTTTAAAAAATTGAATTTCTCATAAATCCTTTTTGCTTAAGATATAGTTCTGAACAGAGAAATGTATTTTGCGGAAGAATTATGTCTACTTTCTATAGAGCTTAGCAAATTAATCAATGAAAATGAACCTAAAGAATATAATGATTTTGTAGAAGTAGTATTAAAACTGTTGATATATAGGTACCTCAAACAGTTACCAGATAAGGAATTAGCATCATTAGCTTTGAAATACGGTGATTATGATTTCGATAGAACTTTTACCGAAGAATGTTTACATGGTAGACTAACGAGAAACAGAGAAATTATTACTCAATTCACAAGTCTCGATATATGGGTACCTTCAATTGACAATTTTGTTAGGGATAGAGATATAGACTTAATATAAATTTTTTATAATTTTATAAGACGCTTATAAAATTATCATTGTAAAAATGGAAGAGATGCGTAAACACATTTACAGCAAGAGATATGAATCTCAAAAAGAACTTTTAAATGAACATATTAACTATCTAAATTCTCTTACTCTTAGAGAAATTAATGCTTTATGTACCGAATACAGAGATACCAAACAACATACTAAATTTACTATATATCTAGGTAATATATTGTTCGGGCGATATAAAAAATATTTAACTCATAGTTAAGTTTTTCTAAAAACCTGTCATGAACACCGTGCATGAACAAGATAGGGGTTTTTATAAAGCTTAGAAATATAATATTATTTTTATAATCTTAACGGGATTAAAAAATTTGAAAAAATATTAAGTTGAAAAAAAAAATAATTGTAGTACAAAGATGGCTGCAAAGATGAATTATATTAAAACTGGAGAACTTTGTAAAGAAGATCTTTCTATAAATTACGCGAAGAAATATAAAAGTAAAGACTATGCTTTTGTTAAGATCCCAATAGAGTATAGATATTCTAATGATAACACAGGTTCGTTGTTTATACGTACCCCAGTTTTGTTTTCATATGGTGTTAGTATGGGATTTGGAAATGATACAAAAGGAGGAAAAGATCTAAAAGATTACTCCTTATCTCTAGTCTGTTATAACAGGCAAAAACCTATGAAAAAGGAAAGAGCTTTTAGAGAGGATTTGGAGAAACTAACAGATTTCTTTAAAGAACATGGAAAGGACAAAGAACTAAGAGAAGATAAGATTAGAAATTTAGACACGGTCCAAATTTTAAGATATAATAAGGATGGATCAGCTATGTTATACCCAAAGCTTTTTGACAACAGAGGAGGTAAGACTCGCTTTTTCGATAAAAACGACAAAGAGGTAGATCCTCTTTCATATAAGAAAACTGCTTGTAAGTTGTTTTGTGTTTTGAGAGTAGAAGGAATATTTAAGAATAAAAATTTCGAAACGATTCAGATTAAAGATGTATCAGTAAAAATATTAGAGGAGAATGTAGAAATACCAAGAAAGGAAAAGGAAAGTTTACCGAGTGTCTTAGATGAAAGACCAAGTTCTGATGAAGATGATGAGGAAGAAGAGGAATAAATTTAAATATATAACTTCGTTGAAGTTATATATTTTTACCTGTCTAACTCTATACAAATAGATATATAAGCGTGTGTTACGTTTGCATTGTCTGACCTTGAGATAAAGTTTATTACATCACATGTTTTTAGCTCAAGCGCCTTAGGAAAATCCGTACAACTACGATTTTCACCGACTTTTTTAACTATAGAGTAATCAACTTGCTCCAATCTGTTTACTACAATATTAATTTTTACCTCTTTTGGTACATAATGGGCACCCTCAACAACCACCAAAACTCCACCTAAAATTCTACCCGGAAAAAGCATACCATAACCTCCTAAACCGTGGTCTGATCCTGAGTTACCATGACCAAAGGAAAACTCATAATTACCGTTTCCAATTCCACCCTTTTCTTCAGCCCATACAGTTATAATAGGTTTAGAACCAATAAGTCTCGGTTCTATTACTTTATTAGCGTCTACGTAGGCCTTGGTTGCCGCGTCTTGTGAATCCCTCGGGTCTGTGATATTTTTTAAATAGTTATCATTCATATCGATATCTTTAACAGCAGAAAAAGTTCCTTGTGGGGTTTTTAATATCGCACCACTCCCTGAATAACTTTTAACAGCTTCTATATTACTATCTACATAATACTTATTTACATCTTGATGGTGTTCCAAAGGTTGTCCAAGGTTGGAAATCCTCCGCTCACCCATAGAAATCTCGCCAGCTGCCATATACCCCCCACCTCCATAAACGAAGGCTCTATTAGCATTATCTACGTATTTTTTAGTCGCAGCATCTTGGGCACCCGCGGGGTCTATAAGATTTGTTAAAGTATACCCCACATATTTATATCATCAACAGCGGAAAAAGTACCATCTTGTCGTTGTACTATTACTCTACCACTTCTATCCACATAATCCTTAGTAGCAGCTTCACCCGGTTCTGTGGGCTCTTTAACATTTCTTATTTTATTGAAACCCATATTTAGAAATCCAAGAACATGATAGCCACCATTTTCTTTTAATAATCCCCCAGAATTCTCATCAACATAATGTTTTGTAGCAACGTCATATGAATTTACCGGATTACTAACCCTCGTTAATGTATTACCATTCATATTTATTGAACCTGTAACGGTGGTTTTTTCATCTTTACGTAAAAAATTATTATTTACATAAGCGAGTGATACACCATCACCCCTAGTTTTTTCATCCCTCAATTCCTCCAAATTTATCAACAGGCATTTTTTAATACTAAAATAATTTATTTATCACATGTTGAAATTTATTACCCGAGCTCAACTCTTTAAGAATGTACAAACATAAATGACCACAAAATACTTGTTCAGCTTGTTGTAATTGATCAGTATTATAATGTATTGGACTTTTAAGATACTCAATTTCAATAGGTGGTTGTATTGGACTTTTCAGATATTCAATTTCAATAGGTGGTTGTATTGGACTTTACTTTCGAATTTCAATAGGTGGTTGTATACCGTAACTATCAAAATAATTTTTTTTTACCGTTTTTATACCAAGCAACCCAATGCGTACCAGACCCACTCGTGTCATCAAAGTTTAGTATACCACATTCCTTTTTTCTACACTTTTTCGGTAGAGTGTTTCGTAGAAATAAACCCTTAAAAGAAGGAATCTTTAATCTTTTTGCCGCATTTTCTAATTCGAAATTGTTCAACGGTTTATTTGGTAAAATTACGTTTTCAGTTGCAATATCTGTCATTTTTTATTGTACTTATATATTTATAATATCTATATTATCAACCCACGAATTAAACTCATCAGGATAACCTTTCCACTTTACTAGAGATTTCTTTTTTCCTTTTTTAATAACCTTTTCTATCCTATACAACTCCTGACTAGTTTTTTGTAGCTCAGGTTCATAAAAGCTACCCTTTATTTCTTCTCCATTAAGATCCTCAATTTTATATGTTACGGGCGATGTATGTTTTACCTCAGAAACTGTAAAAACCTCTTCAGTCCATCTGGTGGTATAACCTTTCTCAAAGGTCTTTTTCTTTTTAGTTATCCTTACTTTGTCTCCAACAGAAAACTTAGGCTTTATATCTTCTTTTATTTCGAGATGATCAGGGTAAAGATTTCTCCAAACTTTGGTTTCAATTTCTTTTTTACTAGCATTTACCGGAGTCATCTTAATAGAAGAATGTCTCATGTTATTATATTCTTTATCCGGTAACACATCAATGTAAACGTTTGTGGAGTGAGCAGAAAATACTTCCACATTTTTTCTTTCATTGTTCTATTCCATCTTTCAACCACGCTAGACTTTTCTTCATTTTCGGTAGAATACAGTTCAACCAAGTCTTTAACATCTTTGTTATAAAATTCTTTACCCTTATCCACCCACATTTTTTCAGGTTTTCTCTCCTTAAAAATACTCTTTAATGCTATAGCAACAGATTTTCCCGTTTTATCTTTTAATGGTATCAACCATCCGTATTTGGAAAAGATGTCAATGACAGCGAGAAGGTATTTTACACCACGATTAAACTTAGAAAAAGCTTGCATGTCTACTAAATCTGCCGCCAATATCCTGTCAATACCGTTTACTCTAATTCTCCTTTTATTAAATTTTCTTTTTACAGGTTTATGTAATTCTTCCGCTAAATTTATCATGCTGAAAATTTTTTTTAACCCCCATTGTAAATCTCATCTTTGTTCCAATAATCCTACTAACGATAGACTTATCCATTTTTTCCCTAACCTTTGGGTTGTAAATACCTTTTAACTCTTTTAACATATTTTTATCACATACCTCATTTCTAACTTTAGTAGAAGGATTTTTTAAATAACAAACATCATGATGATAAGCGGCTTTATCAACACGGTTTATTGGTTTGCTCCATTCTTTTGGTGTTAAATCTGGGTTGAGCCTTTTTTTTTATTTTGTGCCGGGTCCCGTAAAATTATGACCAGGTAGATGCATTTCAACGGATAAATTATTTATAACTTTATTTAGCACTGATCCACCTTTTTTTTTTATATCCTGTGCTTTAACGAAGTTTGTTTTAGTTGTTCCACACACCGTACATTTTCCACGTTTCATATTTCTTCCATTTTTAGTAACAACATATTCTATGTTGGTTGTATCTGTAACTTTTTTACATTTGACGCAACACATTTCTTATTAGAATTAAAAAACTTATAAAAAAATGGGTATCAGAGATTTAACATGGAACGAAATGTTATTAAGGAGAAATAATTCTCTTTTTTTTCCAAGAAGTATTAAAGGGTTAATCGTAGGTAAATCAGGATGTGGTAAGACTAATCTTTTACTTAACCTATTGCTTGAACCGGGTTGGCTTGACTATAATGAGTTGTGCGTTTTTGGAACAAGTCTTTTTCAAAAGGAATATCGCATACTTAAAAAAGCTTTTGAAGAAAGACTGCCGAAAGAGGGTATTTTAAGGGTGTTTAACATACGAGATGAGGTACAGGATTTAAATGTTTCTCCAACAGCTTTAGTTGAAGAATGGGCAAAAACAATTAAAAATAAATCGGATATAAGGTGTAGTTTTTTTGAAACTGCGGGAGATGTGCCTGATCCGCGAGAGTTAAGCACAGAAAACAAAAATTTAATGATTTTTGATTTACTTTTGGAAAAGCAAAATAAGTGTGAGTGTTACTACATTCGTGGAAGGCATAGTAATGTTGACTGCTTTTAACTCTCACAAAACTATTTTAGGCTACCGAGGCAAACTATTAGAGAAAACGCAAATTTTATATGTCTTTTTAAACAAGACCTTAAAAACATTAACCATATTCATGCTGATCATGTAGGTGATGATATGCCTAAGGATAAGTTTAGAAAATTTTGTAAAGAGACATGGAAAGAGCCATATGGTTTTGTTGTCATCGATCTAACTAGTAAAAAATATAATGGAAAGTATAGAAAAGGTATTGATGAATTTTATATGCTTGAATAATATTTAATGAAATTTAATAAATTTTTTACATTAAACCCACGCTCATGGAATATAAACTAAATGAAATTAGAAAAATATTACTCCGAAAATTATTTAATGACGGTAAAGGTAACTCTTTTGGCTCTTGCGATCATTTTAGAATTCCATTAGAAGATTTGTCTAATAATGATATAGTTCTAGCGTATTTAAGGTTAGAAGAATGTATTTTAAAGACAAAGAAGTTTTAAAAAATTTAGGAATTACAAACAAAATAAACAGGTTTATACGTCAATATCATTGGATGTGTAGATATAATAAAGATTACAAGGAGAGGGCTATCGATGCAATGTTAACCGAATACAAACAAGGAAATTTTTGAAAAAAATTAATAGAAATATTAATTGTAATGTAAAAATGAACAGACCAATGAAAGCTGAGTATATTTTTAAAGAATATAGTGTAAACCGAATTATAGATATAGCTGAAAATACGGTGAGGAAATTCTTACCAGAAAGATTAGAATGTCTTGTACTAGGAAAACTAAAAAAACTAGTTAAAATACTCGATCTAAAAAATGAGTTTTCTTCTTTTAATAAAGAACGTAATACTAGTGAAGAAAAATAGTTATATATATCCTTTTTAAAGGAATATACTTCGGAATTACTTCTTAAGATAAATTATTATGGGAAAATTTTTAAAGATGAAGAAGAAAATAAAACTAATGAAAGACATATAAAGAATAAAAAAGAGATAATAAAATACACACATGAAATAATGCGCATATATACTTAATGTAATAAAGAAGATTGTGTTTTTTTTAAAAAAAAAGAGTAAGTAACAAAACCCCATTATCAGCCATAAATAATAAGGCTCATTTGAATAAGAAAATAAATATTAAAAGAGTCTGATTACGCATATAAAAAATATATTTTAAACAAAATATATTTTTAATAAAAAATGGAAAAACTTTTAGAACAAATTGTAAAAAATACTAACCAAAAAACATCATCCCAAATTATAGTAAGCGACAACAAGACACGTTTTAGAACAAGGTTTAATCCACCACTTCAACTAAAAAAGGATAGAGTGTACGAAATAGCTTTGGTAAACCTCGAAACTTACTACTCTTTTCCAAACATTGATGGAAAAAACAACATATTTATTTATTCTCCAGACAATGGTGCTTCATGGTTTAAGATAGAAATACCAGAAGGGAGTTATGACCTTATAGACATTAATGATACCATTCATCAAGAGATGAGAAAAAATGGACATTGTGATGTATTCAGTGACGAATATTATATTAATATTTCAGCGAACACGAATACTCTAAAATCCGTTCTTACTATTGAAAACGGTTATCAAGTAGTTTTCAATCATCCACACTCCATTTCTAAAGTATTAGGATTTAATAACGCGAAATATACACAAGGATTTCATGAGTCAGAGAATGTTGTAAACATTTTAAGTATAAACAGTTTGTTTGTTAACACTGATATTATTTCAGGAAGCTATGTTAATGGATCAACGCAAAACACGATTTACTCTTTCTTTCCAAATGTGTCTCCTGGATATAAGATAATTGAGAACCCAGTTAATCTGGTATACCTACCAATATCATTGAATGAAATATATAACATGGAGGTAAATATAACGGATCAAAATGGAAATTTACTAAATCTAAGAGGAGAAAATATAACGATTAGGTTTCATATTAGAGAAGCTTAATAAAAGAAATTTAATAATATAAAATGACAAGTTATACAACAGTTAAAGTTAATATATCAGAAGGACAAAAGCAAAAGCTTCAACACGCTATTAAAAAAAGTTGTCCAGTAAGTATTCGTTTAGGTCATGAGGATTTAAAAGGTAATGATATTATTGCAGTTACCGATTCACAAGCAAAAAAAATGGCTAAAGCCTATGAGAATGATAAGGGTATCACGATCAGAATGAGTAATAGGCAACTTAAACATAATACGAAAATAGAGGGGGGTTTTCTCGGAATATTAGCAGGATTGGCTGCGAGAGCTTTGCCAATGATCGCAAAAACCGTTTTACCAGCGTTAGGTGTTGGTGCTCTTTCTGGATTAGCCTCATCAGGAGTACAAAAAGCAATGGGATCGGGTCTTTTCCTTAAAAAAGGAGGATGTGTTTGTAAGGTAGAAACTGATGGAAAAGGACTATATTTAGAACCAGGTAAAGGTAAAGGATTGGAATCTGTTGGTGATGGATTGTATTTAAAACAAGGTGGAAAGTGTTATGATGGAGGCGGTTTGCTTTTAGGACCTAATCGTCCATTTGCTAATATGCCTATTTTAGAAGCAATCTTATAAAAAAAATAATACTAATAAAAAATGATATGCAGAAAATCAATACAAAATCGCAAAAGTAATGAAAGTATAAAAGAAATATTGTGGTTTCCTTTTCCAAATTTGAAATATCCACCTAAAAATATTGCAAATGATGCATGGGAAGTATATTCACAAAGTAAAATAATAATACATCCTAAAAAACATGTAAAAATGCAACTTGGTCTTGGGTATGTTAGAACATCTGGTGGTGGTGGTTCTATTGAAGTTTTAGTTAATAATAATTTAGTCTTACAAGGTCTAAGATGCAGATATAGAGACATAAGAGAAGATATATTTGTAACCCTAAAAATGATTCTGATAAAGAAATTACTATTACAAGAAATAAACCACTATTTCTTGTTGTACATAATAATGATAGTTATTATGATGATATGTATGAAGATACTAATGATAATGATGATGAAAGTGATGATAACATACCTCTCTTAGAAACTATCTTAGGAACTATATTGTTATAAAATAATATTATTGTATAAAAATGAACATTTATAAATTTGGTGCAAAGTCTAAGATTACTCAACCACAAACGATCCATTGGCAACAATTTCATGATATAAAGCATCCACCGAGAAAAGTAAATACAACAACTTGGGAAATTTTTAATCAAGAAGAAATTACACTCAAACCCAAGGAAACAAAACAAATGCAATTAGGGTTTGGGTTAATGATAACCAGAGGAGTTGTTTTAACCACGTTAGCATACTCTTTAAAAAAAAAGTGGCGTAGCTTTCAAAACGAGGTTAATCTTGAAAACGCAGAGGATATTAAAATTGCCATTACGAACAAATTGAGTGAGAACCATTTGGGTGAGAACGATGTAAGAATTAAGGAAGAAGAGCTTTTATGCCTCGTTCGTTATTTAATTTAAAATATCTTTCTAATAAAAAAATGGAGATGAAAGAGAATATTTATCCAAAACTACCTTCTGCTCCTCCTGCTGATGAGGGACAGGGTTATAGGTTACAGAAAATTAATGAGATACAAATTTTTTTAGAAGGAGAGATAACAAAAAGAGAAGCTCTGAGTAAAAAATATTTTAGAGCTGCGAGGATAATAGATAATGTGGATACCGTATTGGCTTTAGTTACATTAGCATCAGGAGCTGGTGGAATGGTATTACTGACAACAGTTGCTGCGATACCAGCTGCACTCACATTAGAAGCAGCAAGCATAGTTACAGGGCTTTTAAGTTTAATTGGGCAATATACTGTTAGAAATTCTACTACTAAAGCTGAAAAACACGAAAAGATAATGACAATAGCGAGTAAAAAGTTAAATAATATAGCATCACATGTATCCAAAGCCTTGAGTGATAATAAAGTTACCGATGAAGAATTTCAACTGATTTTGGAAGAACTAGAAAAATATAAAGTTATGAAAGAAGAAATTCGTTCAAAGACAAAGAAGAAAATAAGTACTGAAACGGAACAGACATTGATAGAAAGGGGGAGGCAAGAAGCGCGTGAGTCCTTTCGGAGATTGGTTGAAACGAATGATAGGGGTTAAAAGGAGTATCAGAAAACCAAAGATAAAGTTTTCTTGTGATTTTTCTTTAAGTATATCGGTAAATTAAATAAATATTATAATTATAAAATGAGCAATTATACAATAATCTTTAGTAGAATTACGAATAATTTTGATCGTGATATATTTATAGATGGGTATTCGAGATTTCATAGACAAAAGGAAGTAACGAACGGAAATGAAAGGATAATACAAGAAGCTCGTGAGTTCCTTCGGAGGTTGACTGAAACGAATAATAGGGGTTAAAAGGAGTATCAGGAAACCAAAGATAAAGTTTTCTTGTGATTTTTCTTTAAGTATATCGGTAAACAAATAATTTCATAATCTTAATCAGATTATAAAATTTAGATAACATATATTTTAAAAACTGCGTTAAAAACTGCGTTGAAAACTGCGTTGAAAACTGTTGAAAACTGCGTTAAAAACTGTAATACAAACTATTATAAAAAAAAAATATGTTACTAATAAAAAAATGTCTTTTTTAAAAATTACTGATCCCGCAAAAAGGGACCTAATTGTAAAAGAGTATCTTGAAACAAAAAAGAATATTTGGGATAATCTACTACCTGAGAGAAGAGGCGAGAAAGATTTACAAACTGATCTTTCAAAGTTTTTTAGACCTATTACGGAAACACAAAAAGCTACAACAAAGGAGATTACAGAAGGACTTAAACCTATTAAACAAGGTATAGAAAGCTTACCACAGGCTATTACGTTTCCAGCCTTTCCATCTATCACATTTTATGATAAACCATCTACAGAAGGACCATCAGAAGGAAAAAAAGATACGCAATTTATTGGACCAATAGCAGAGAGTTACTTAAGAAAGTTTACTACTAAGTCTGAAGCCGATACATCGTATGGGTTATATAATAAGAATGGTGTTTTTTATATTGGTAACAAACCAGTTGTTATTATAGATAATAATATTATTGTTGATGATGAAGAATATGAAGGAACCCGAGGGCTATGGGAGTTAATCATATCTAAGAAACCGAATGATAGTATTTTTAACGATGATGATTATGAGAATTTCGCGAGGTTGATGGTAAAAACCAATGCCCTTTATAGTAATTACGACCCAAAAAGTGGGTACCCCAAAAACAATGCGGGGTACAAATGGAAAAATATACTCGGTCCCATTTGGTTTAATAAGAGAAAGTTTCAGGAAGGAAGTGAGGTTGTCATCCCGTCTGACCCTAATGCATTAATAGAAAGACTAGACTTGTTATTGGCAAGTAAAGCAGCTGGTAATACAGGTGTAAGGAATGAGGTTGTTAGCATATGTAATGAATTAAAAAGGCAAGGCGTTATAAATTCGAATTGCTATAAAAAAATCATTGTCTAAATTATAAAAAATGATTAAACCTAAAAGAAGAGGATATAAAAAAAAGTACTCATATGGTGGTAGGGGAATATTTGAGAGTATAAGTAACTTTCTTACAAATCTTTTTTCTAGTAGACTCGTTAACCAAATTGCTTCTTCTGCCGTTGATGTGGGAAAAAGTGTCGCTAAAGAAGGAGCAAAGAAAGCTTTAGAGGCTGGAAAGAGTGCCGCTGTAACCGCAGGAGAAAAATTAGTTAAAAAGGTTTTAACGCCAAAATCGCGAAAAATTTTAGAAAAACATACCGCGTCACCTATAACGCATAATACACCTACAGAACAAAACATCAGCAGTTTAATAGACGGTAGTGCCATTGCTATTCAAGACTTAGTTAAAAAATTAAACAGTGGGTCTGGTATTAAAACGATATAAGTTGTTTTTAATTTAAATTATAATAATAATAAAAAAAATGGAAATTCTAAATATTAGAGAAATAACTCCAAAAGATGATAGTATTGAGGAGTATGAACATTTTGAGTATGAACCGATAACAGGAACAAATCTCAACAACCCAGGAGGAGATATTAGGATTAGCATAGAAACCCAAGATATTTTTACACATCCTTCTGAAAGTTATTTACTTATAGAAGGTCGCTTAACAAAGGTTGATGGCACAGACTACGCAAATGCTGACAACGTTTCTTTAACGAACAACGGTCTCATGTATCTTTTTAGAAATATTAAGTATCAACTTTCCGGTCAAGAGATTGAATCCTTAACAAATCCTGGTCAGGCTTCTACAATGCTTGGGTTGTTAAAATATCCTGATGATTTCTCCAAATCACAGGAGTTAAACCAATTATGGTATAAGGATACAACAGCTCGGGCACATAACCAAAATACTGGTTGGAATATAAGAAAACTATACATTGTAAATAATTCTGATCCAGAAGGAACATTTAGCTTTAGAATTCCATTAAAGCATATATTTGGTTTTTGTGAAGACTATGATAAAAATCCTGTATGGAATGAAACAAACTCTCACCTTAACGAGAAGTGATGATAGTGATGCGATCTTTCGAGATGGAGGTGATGCAGGTAGAATTACATTACAAAAACTATCATGGTTTATGCCACATGTGTTGCCTGTAGATAAGGAGAAGATGGAACTTTATGAATTTATTGAGAAAAAAGAAAAATTTCCAGTCAGATATAGAATGCTACAATGCGACTCCCTAGCAGTTCCTCAGTCAACATCATTTACTTGGAGACTTTCCGTTAAATCATCTCCCGAGGTGCCGCGTTTCATCATTGTTGGATTCCAAACTGATAAAAGAGGCAATCAAGAACAAAATCCGGCTTTATTCGATAATGCAAACGTTAGAAATATTTATGTTATGTTAAATTCCACTAGATATCCCGCGGTTGACTATAATATTTCATTTACTAAACAACAATTTAGTAGAGTGTATGGTGATGCTGCATTATTTAGATCTAAGTTTTTTAACATGGATGAGTTGGTATCAAATCCTAACTTTACCCCCGCAGAGTACAAAAACCTTTATCCTTTGTTTTTGTTTGATGTAACAAAACAGAGTGAAAGATTAAAATATTCTGTTACTGATATACAAATTAAGGCTTTTTTTGAGCAAAATGTATCTGCAGACACCGAGGTATATGCTGTTATTATTAGCGATAGGTTAATAAACTTTCAGTCTGATGGAAATAAAATGAGTGTTGTGTATTAACATTTTCCTTCTTAAAGAAAATGATAAGGATTT